>OW240914.1:292325611-292368986 GCA_933207985.1 Pelobates cultripes
CCACCCCCACTCACATTTCCTCCCTCTCTCCCCCCCCCGAAAGCCGGCCGGCGCGCGAGGGAGCACTCTCTGTGTGCTTCCTCTTCAGCTCCCTCGCGCGCCGCGTACTAATGCCGGCGCCGGAAGATGGCGTCATCTTCCGGCTCCGGCATCAGTACGGTGCGCGAGGGAGCTGAAGAGGAAGCACTCAGAGGAGAGTGCTCCCTCGCGCGCCCGCCCGCCCGCCGGTTGTCAGCAGGGCCAGCCTCTGGGGGGCCCTGAGGTGACCGGCTGCTGGGCCCCCCAGGAGAAGAGGCTGGCCCTGTGGGTACATACCGGGGTCGCAGGACCCCCTGCGACCCGGTATGTACCCACTGAATGTGGGGACGGACGGGCCCCCCAGGACCGCCGGGCCCATGACAACCGTTGCGGTTGTCATGCCCTGATGGCGGCCCTGGTTACTATACCCCATTCCCTCTAGAATGTAAGCTCATTGAGCAGGGCCCTCCACCTCTCTATTCCTGTACATCCAGTTGTCTGGTTATAATTGCATGTCTGTTAGTCCACCCATTGTACAGCGCTACGGAATCTGATGGTGCTATATAAATAATAAAATAATAATAATAAATAAATAACAATAATAACCAAGTGGAAAAAATAAAAAAAACTTGTCCGAATTAGATTTTTTTAACTTTTACTTTACAATTTAATTTAATTTTTTTAACTTTTTTAACTTTTTCTTAACCTCACCACAACTCCCTGCTTAGCGGAATAAACCGTAAAACAAGATTATTCACTAACGTGTGAATCGAAAGTGCATTCAAAATTAATTTGTAATGTTAGGCCTAAAGAATCAAACTAAAAACGTAATTAAATTTCTCAACAATTCACACTTTATTGAATAACACTGAGAGAATTAAATCGCTTAACCCCAACCGACACCTATATCACGAGTTAAGTTGTGCAAACTCCTGGCAGATAAGGAGCTAAACTTAATTTTAGAAGAATACACAGATGCTGCCATTTCTATCCATGTAAAAGATTTAGAGTCGCTTGAATGTTATTATTTACAGCTTTAGGTTTAAAACAACAGTATGCACTGGTCTGTTGTGAATAACAGTTTAATTAATATCCCTACCCCCCACAGCAAAAGAACTAAGACTCCCAGATGCCAGGATCTCACTGTATTATCTTATCCTAAATGATTAATACCCAAGACCCCCTCAGTCAAAGGATCAAAAGGTAGATTAAAGAAAACAGGTCTCCGTAAATCACTGCCCTGTGGCTCTGTGAGTGTGTGACTCCCAGAACTGCCTCTGTCTTTGGGATACATTAATTCCAACATTCTGATACCACAGGCAACAAAGATAGGAAATGTTTGCATGTTCACTAGCTTTATCTGTTATCAGTATGTTTGACATAACCTCTCTAGAGGTGTATGATGAAGGCACACAGAGCATGGGGGATGCTGTACTGGATACTGTACTGTAAGAGCTGTATTCTTTCTATATTCAAGAGAAAAATTATTTGTTGAAGCTGTATATATAACACTATAGAGCCCTCTACTCCCCCCCCCCCACCCCCCAACCCCCAGTGGCAAATAAACTCTTTAAAACCTATTATACCTTTACCTGATTCCAGTGCTGATGTCCCTCAGCACAGGGTCGCGCTCCGCAGATGTCAGCTGATGGGGAGGCCTACAGTACATGCACATTGAAATATAATAATAATTATTCTAAACATTTTAAAATAATAATTAAAATGGAAACACAGCTGACTTATAGAATGCTTAAATAAATGAATATTCAAGGTTTCATAATACATTTATTTCACCATAACAGTGCATATTGTACTCTTAAAGGACCACTATAGTGCCAGGAAAACATATTAGTTTTCCTGGCACTATAGCGCCCTGAGGGTGCCCCCACCCTCAGGGACCCCCTCCCGCCAGGCTAGATGGAGAGGAAGGGGTTAAACTTACCTCTTTCTCCAGCGCCGGGCGGTGGACTCTCCTCCTCCTCTTCGGCTGAATGCGCATGCGCGGCAGGAGCCGCGCGCGCATTCAGCCAGTCCATAGGAAAGCATTCACAATGCTTTCCTATGGACGCTGGCGTCTTCTCACAGTGAAAATCACAGTGAGAAGCGCGGAAGCCCTCTATCGGCTGTCAAAAACTGCTATGTCTATAAAAAAAAGTTTAACCCTAGATGGACCTCATTAAGCTGAAGTGGTCTGGGTGCCTATAGTGGTCCTTTAATTAGAGCACACAAAGTACAAAAAGAGAGTATCTCCCTGGACTGAAAAGGAAAGGAGGGCATGACTGCAGGCCAGCAGTAAGGGGGGTGGCCATGTTGTATACTTTGTTGCAAAATGAAATATAAAGCAGTTCAGAGGAAGGGCGATATCAGTTTCTCAGTAAAGTTAGGAGTGAGATCGTGCTAATTTTACTGCAGACGGTCGGAGGGCCAGGAGGACAAGGCCTCCAATGTGTTTATCCCCCAGTCCTGTAAGAAGAACCGGTAACAGGCGTGGAGATCGGAGGGTTGCTGCGAGGAGATCCGGTGCGGATGGCTCGGAGGAGGCCCCCCAGGTGAATATTGGCATGGGCGCTCTGCCATTGTGTCGTGGGGCAAGGGCCCAAGATTGGCGGTTCGTTCCCGGAGTCCGCCGTCTCCTCCGGTAAGAGCGGAAGTGACCTCATAGCGTCAGACGCATGGACGCAGAAGAATGATGTCGAACGCATCGCGGGGGACGTGTATGTGACGCGGGCACTGCCGGATGCTGCCACGTCACAGGCCCCGCCTCCCCTTCCTCTCCGGCGGGTCGGAGACCCCCGATCAATCCTCAGGAGCCCAACAACTCTGCTGGAAGCTGGCAGGAGTGCCAGACATCGTGGAACAGATGTCAGAAGCCCTGCAGCTCTGCCAGAAGCAGGCAGGAGTGCCAGACACCCAGGGAGAGAAGCTAGAAGATCCTCAACTCTGCTGGAAGCCAGCAGGAGTGCAAGGAGAATCAGTGCTGCTCAGGGAGAGTCAGATTCATACTCTTGGACAGAGGAAGAAGATGTTATACCTACAGTGCAGGGGTGAGTTGACTTGTGCTAGCATCTGGGGTGACTTGCCTGGGGATCAGGGTAGCTCTAGGGAGGTCTTGAGTTTACTGCGTGCAGTATTAGAGAAGTTGCCTGGGGTCGCAGGCGCAGAGCAATTGAGCGCAGGTAGCTAGTGAGATTCAAGGGGGGTTTAGACCGTGTCTGCCTTGGTATCTCATATCCCCCCTGGAGTCCATATCCCCACGGAGACGCAGGAAAGGATATGTAATGGTGAGTATGTTGACTTCTTGTCACTGGTTCCCCCTGACAGGGAATCTGTTGACAGGCCCCGTAGGGGGGGAACCTCATGAGGGCGACAAGTATAAGCAGATTCAGTAACTGGCTTCAGGGGTTTAATATTGATGCAAATATCCTAGTCTGTCGTTTTCCAGAGAAGGCTAGCTCTCTATTTGGGCATCTGGATTTAATCTGGGGGCTTATAAGATTTATGGGGGTCAATGTTGGTTTGCTATGACCAACAATTTAGGCAAAAAATGGCAGCATGCCCGGATATAAATTTCAGCATGCAGGATGGTAGCCTATGGCTACTTCTGATGACGCCGTATAGACCATTTCCCTTTCCCGGGCCTGCCGGCGTGCACAGTGGCGCACCGGCAGGCCACAAGAGAGGAGTCTGCTGGCTGTTCAATGAAAGCCAGTGTAAATGGTTCAGTTCCTGTCGTTTCCGACATGAATGCTGTCATTGTGGAGGAGCGCACCACGCTATGCGCTGCTTTAAAACGGGGAGACAGGCCACGGGGAAGAGAGCTGGCAGGGACGACGTACCTAGAAGTGAGGACTCCAGTGAGCGTTACAAGGATGTGGCCGTGGTTCGACCAGTATCCCAATAGACGTGCCGCGGCGGTTCTGTTAGGGGGATTTTTGAAGGGGTTTTAGATTCCATTTGTTTTGCAGAGAACTTAAAATCAGTCCGCGGGATGGAGGATAGGTTACAGGACAAATTGGATATGGAGATTAGACTGGGGCGGATGGCCGGCCCCTTTGTCTTCCCTCCTTTTCACAATCTCCGCGTGTCGCCGCTGGGTTTAGTTCCCAAAAAAGAGCCCGACACCTTCCGATTGATTCATCACCTATCCTACCCGGCTGGAGGATCGGTGAATGATGACATCAGAAAGGAGGTGTGTCGAGTTCGATAAGCATCCTTTGATAGGGCATTGGAACTGGTGCGGGCAGCTGGAGCGGGTGCCCTGTTAGCCAAATGATACATTGAGTCTGCTTTTCGGTTGTTATCAGTACACCCCGAGTGCTTCCACCTCCTGGGTTGCCACTTTCGTGGTAGATATTATTACGACATGTGCCTGCCCATGGGGTGCATGATTTCTTGCTCCTACTTCGAGATGTTTTCATCCTTTCTCTAATGGGTTACTGTTCAGCAATCAGGTTGGAACTCAGTTAAGCACTACTTGGATGACTTCCTGTTTGTGGGCCCTGCAGGGTCCCAAGTATGTGTGGACTTGCTGGCTTCATTTCGGGTTTGGGGTTCCGGTCGCCAAAAATAAGACGGTGAGCCCGGTGACTGTGCTATCGTTCCTCGGTATTGAAATCGATATGGTTAATATGATTTTTCAGTTGCCGGAGGATAAGCTCACGGTTCTTCTGGAATTAGTGGACCGGGTCAGAGGAGCTAGGAAGGTTCAATTGCGTCAGATGCAGGTCCTTTTGGGTCACCTGACCTTTGCATGTCGGGTTCTGCCCATGGGTCGTGCATTCTGTCGTCGACTGTCATTGGCCACGGTTGGTATTCAGGAACCGCATCATTTCATCAGGTCTGGAGTTCCTTTCTGAGCACCTACAATGGCCACTCATGTTGGCTCCGAGAGGCTGCACCCAATGCATTGTTGGATCTATTTACGAATGCTTCCGGCTCCGTGGGATTTGGGGCTTTCTTTTGTGGTCAGTGGTGTGCGGAGTCATGGCCTGTGGGCTGGAAAGGTAGGGATATCATGCGCAACCTCACCTTTTTGGAGCTCTTTCCGATTGTGGTGTCATTGGAACTCTGGGGTGTAGATTTGCAAGGTCATGTTGTTGTTTTTCATACTGACAACATGAGCATGGTTCACGTTATTACACAGGCTACTTCTGCCTCCCCTCCGGTGTTGGCCTTGCTCCGGCGTTTAGTTCTGTTGAGCTTGCGCTTCAATGTATGGGTTAAGGCGTGTCATGCTCCTGGGGTATGTAATGCTGTGGCTGACTATCTTTCTAGGTTGTAATGGGACCGGTTTAGAGAGGCGGCGCCCGGAGCAGACCGCGTGGCTCGTTGCTGTCCTCCACCTTTATGGGACCTGGCTTTGGAGGCATGAGACGATTGTTGACGGATTCGCTATCCCATGGGTCATGGCGGGCCTATCGGGTGGTATGGTCTCACTGGCTGTCCTTGGCTGACAGGACTAAATGGGTTTTATCGGAGGAGGGCCAGTTCGAGGCCACTCTGCTTCTCCTGGCCTCATTGGAGTCTCAAGGTAAGTCCAGTGCGGTGGCTGCCTTGTCCTTTTGCTTTCAGTTTCTGGGTTGGAGGGATCTTTCCAAAGAATTCCTTATTCAGCGAGTGTTGAAGGGTTGGAGACTTCAAAAGGGTAAGGATCATCGGAGGCCGATATCAGCGGACCTGCTGGAGCTTTTGTTGAAGGACCTCCCAAAGGTATGTGCTTCTGACTTTGAGGTGTTGCTTTTTCTGGTAGCCTTTTCCTTATGTTTTTTTGGGCATTCAGGGTGGGGGAGCTGGTGGCTCCTAACTTAGGGTTGTTTTCTCCTATGTTGTTGTCGGACGTGCATCTGTCCGCATCGGCTCTGGATCTGCGGGTTCGTCGGTCGAAAACCGACCGTTCTGGTCGAGGTGCCTGGATTCGAATTGGTGCCACTAGTGGCCCCTTCTGCCCGGTGCGATTGTTGGAATCGTACTTAGCAGTTCATCTGGGCGGGGCGGCCTCCTTATTGGTTCATGCTGATGGGTCCCCGTTAACTCGATATCAGTTCTCCGCTAGGCTTAAGGCGGTTTTATTGGCGGTCAGTGTAGACGGTTCGGGATACTCGGCTCACTCCTTTCGGATTGGGGCCGCTACTCAGGCAGGCATGTTAGGATTCTCGGAGGCCTCGATTAAGCGGTTGGGCAGGTGGGAGTCAAGTCGCTTCAAGTTATATATGGGTCTGGATCTTTTGTACTTTTTCTTTCACGTAGGTTCCCCTTGTTTTGTCTGGATTCTGGGTCACTCATATATTTATTGGGCAGCGAGCAGAGCTGAGGAAAGGTCCTACGGGAGGAACTTAGGCTTTCCCTTTGAAGTGGCCAGGGTGCCAGTTTTTCACAGAATGTGTTCAGTTACGGAGGTTTGTTTCTGGGCCTGTTACGTTAGTGGTTCTCGCGGGAGGCAATGATTTGGGTCGCGTTAGGATGGTGAATCTCCTCTACATGATAAAACAGGATTTGGCCTGTTGCATGGCGCTCTTCCGAGACCCCACGCTTATTTGGTCCGAAATGGTTCCGCGCCCCTGTTGGCGGGCATTGCCACATGCCCGCAGGATTGAGTGGGCTCGGCGAAAATTGAACATGGCAGTTGCCAGGTTGGTTCGAAGTCTCGGGGGCATAGTGGTTTGCACGTGGAGCTGAAAGGGGATAACAGGAACTTGATGCACAGGGATGGTGTCCACCTAACTAGCATTGGGCTTGATATTTTTTATTTGGGACTACAGTCTGGAGTGGAGTTGGCGCTGGCTGCGCGGGGCGCGATGCCGACAGGAGGGACTGGACAGGGACGACATCACGGTGGCAGTGTTCCTGGCCAGCGCATTGGTAATTGAAAGAAATTGATGAGTCAACTTGGGGAGTCGCAGCCTGCCGAGGGCTGATGGCGGTAGGCAGGCTGATATGAACTCATGGACAAAGAAGTGGTATCTGCCTGTTGGGAGAAGTCTCTCAACAGCTGGCAGTTGGATGGAAAGCTGGTCTGTGTTAAAATTAATAAAGCTGTGGCCGTTGCCCTTACCCATAACTATTGTGTGGTGTTATTATTTATGTAGGGTAACGGGAGGTGGGTTTTTGGATCAGCAGTCAAGTATCTCCCTGGACTGAAAAGGAAGGGAGGGCATGACTGCAGGCCAGCAGTAAGGGGGTGGCTATGTTGTATACTTTGTTGCAAAATGAAATATAAAGCAGTTCAGAGGAGGGGCGATATCAGTTTCTCAGTAAAGTTAGAAGTGAGATCATGCTAATTTCCCGCCCACCCTCCCTATAGTGTTTTGGCTGTGTAATGCGCTTGTTATGGTTCGTTTCTTGGTTCTGGTTTGTTCTTTCTTCTCGTTGTCACAGCTGCAGTGGTGTTCCTGGCCAGCGCATTGGTAATTGAAAGAAATTGATGAGTCGACTTGGGGAGTCGCAGAGTGCAAAACCCTCTCTGACAGCAACAACAAACATTTGACACAAAATTTTGACAGCTTTCTAAACAAAAAGACAGAAAGTCAAGTGTTCTTAAAACACACAAAGTATACTTGCATGCCCAAAGTAATTTCAAATCAACTTTACATATAAAACAAAATACACAAGCAAACAACTGGATAATACAGACAATAAATCATTCTTGAAAGTGTAGGATATGTTTGTGTCATCCTGAAAATCTGACTGATCTAAAATGGTATTATTTCAACAGAGAATTTCCAAAACCATTTCACAAATATTAATGTTCAAAAGTTGATGTAAAGATGTTATCATGCCTAGCATGGAATCCTCTTTTTTTGCTAATTGTAATTTGAGTTTTGTGTAAATTGTGCAATTTGACCCAAAATTACCTGTAGTAAATACTTAAATTGCCATTTGCAATTGTCATATTGGGGTATTTTCCCTGATTTTTTTTTAAATTTGGAGATGAATTTGGAATTTAGTAATTAAAGTTGATCCGAGTTTCAAAAAAAATAATTCACTCCTTTTGAAAGACTGCCAACAGATTGGATCGGAATTTTATCTACTTAAGACCAAGTAGGGACTACTTCGTTTATGCACTGTATGGCCCCAGAAATTGCATGGCAAAACATTTCAAAACCGGGAATGTGTATCAAATTCTACCTGCAATGCTTTTTTTCATTTCCATAGGCTGTTTACAGTGGTAGTTGATTGGAAAATTCCTCATCGAACTAGATGACTATATAATCTCCCTGTAAACACACAATAAAATCTGTGGAGGTTCCTAAAGTCACACTATATGTGCCATGGTCCCTTGTTTTGTACTCCAGTCCTTATGAGGTGGTACAAAAATAATGACTCCTTAAAACTAAATTTGCCAGTAGTTGGGGAAGGAAGATTTCCTTCCTTTCGCTTTTTCCACCAAGGCCTGGGGTGTCTGTGGAAAAAATGCAGAGACGCTTAAAGTGACAGGTACTCATTAATCCCAAGAGATGCAAGATAAGGTTTAGAAGATGATACACACTACTGTGGGTTGTAGACTAGTAATGGTTATAGTGCTTGGAGTGTTACTGTAATGTCTTCAGTACTAAACACATTTTACCAAGAATTCAAGAAAATGTTTTGGTTTTTGGGGTGGGGAGGAGGTTGTTTCTTTTTTTTTTGCAGGATTTAATGACAAAGGATTAAATAAGAAATGTTGGTATTATTGTCCAAAATAAAAAAGGTCTACATAATAAAACTTTACATTTATGGAATGCTGTGTTAAGCCTTAATATGTTAAATAAACATAAAAATAGTTCATATGCGTATTTATGTATGGGATGTATGAATTCTGCCTCTTTAAGGAGGCCAAACATCATATTTCAAGTGGGAGTAGTTTAGCTTTTAGATCTCACCATACTTTAAATAATACGTTGTCGGAAGTTTTTGCAATACTGCACGGTGCTGATGAGCCCTAAGAAATGAAACTGCGAAATACAAAGTTGGTCACTGGTTCATTAGTGTCTAACACAAGCATTGACCTAAAAAGCTTCATTGTAGAAGAGCAGACCATGGCAATGGAAGCCTACCGATACATGGCTTCGAACTCTATGAAAAAAGCAGTCAGCCTTGCAGGACACCAGACAAAAATGCAACAAGAGTTCCAAAATTGGAACTTTCACAGTGTTACTAATTATAAAACATTGTTTTTGGTTAAAGTAATCCTTCCTAAGTCTTTAATCATATCACTCTTCAGTATGTACTATGCATCACTCAGAGCAGTATGTACTATGCATCACTCAGAGTAGTATGTACTATGCATCACTCAGTGCAGTATGTATTATGCATCACTCAGAGCAGTATGTATTATGCATCACTCAGAGCAGTATGTACTATGCATCACTCAGAGTAGTATGTACTATGCATCACTCAGTGCAGTATGTACTATGCATCACTCAGTACAGTATGTATTATGCATCACTCAGTGCAGTATGTATTATGCATCACTCAGAGCAGTATGTACTATGCATCACTCAGAGCAGTATGTACTATGCATCACTCAGAGCAGTATGTACTATGCATCACTCAGAGCAGTATGTACTATGCATGCCCGAAAGAGGCGATTGTAGGTACTTGCAGAAGATGTGTAATGGTGTAGTGGGTGATTTTTGACTAACATAACCGTGACCTCT
Source organism: Pelobates cultripes (assembly GCA_933207985.1). Lineage (NCBI taxonomy): Eukaryota > Metazoa > Chordata > Amphibia > Anura > Pelobatidae > Pelobates > Pelobates cultripes. The sequence goes on from OW240914.1 coordinate 292,335,265, forward strand.
CATTTCTGCTTTTTTTGGGGCACATTTGTACCAAATATAATAACGATGAGAAACGTGTGTGTTTTCAAACAAAACAAATCACATATCTGTGTCAATCACATTGTACCAGAGGATTTCAAACTACAGTTATTTAGAGAATCCATGATCATACAAATGCAAATACATGCATCAACAAATTGGGGATTTTTTCCCCAGCTTCCAGTAGTATTCATTAGTTACAAAGTACACAAATTAAAAACACATTTTCTATTAATATTATTCTCATCGTTTCCAGCGAAATACCCCTAATATCAACATTTTCTTTAAAACACTATCAAAGGAGAAGCACCACTTTTAAATAATGTTACTAGTATCGCTAGTGTTTTATATATATATATATATATATAGTAAAGTAAAAATACTGACTGTAACAGCTGTGAGAAGTTACTAGTTTGAAATCATGTTTGTTGTAAATTCATTGTGGGAAATGGACCTATTTTGTGGGAACAACGTTGTCAATAAAGTATACTTTGTGTTATTTGTCTTTTTTGTTGGAACAATGGCATCATGAAATCCATCACTGGCTAGGATGTTTTTATTTTACCTTACTACATGAAAGTTTGTTTTTGTTTATTTGATGCTTGCAAGTTAAACCACAGTTTTCTAAGTAACACATACAACCACACAGAGACACATTGAAATACAAATCATGTGACACAATAAAGTCGAAGTAAGAAGTAAAAATTCAGACACAGCAGAGGAAGTCACATACACAAATGTATTGGAAGGCAGAAAACATAGGGAAATTCCAGTGGTGTTGCTAGGTTACCACAGTATTCAGACCAAGGGTAAATTTAATGGCCCACATATATTGACATAAGACATTCCAAAATACCTTGTCCCATGTTCAAGCCTAAACCCTTAATGTAGTTGTTCTGGAGTCTATAGCCTGTGCCTGCAAGCAGAGGCGTAACTAGAAACCACAGGGCCCCGCTGCGAAAATTGCCCTGGCGTCCCCCCATATGTCTACCCTCCCCCTCCCATACGTTCCCCCCCACACAAGCAGACAAACAGATGCACATGCAGACACACACAGACAGACACACACATACATATACAGAGGCACACACATACATACGTACATACAAACACACTCACACACACGTTACACATACCTACATACATACAAACACACACAGACATACAGACACATAAATACAAATACACACACAGATACACATACATACAAAGACACAGACAGAAATACACACACATACATACAAACACACACACACACACACAGTGGTTGCTGGGAGGAAGTGACCGGGGCAGTTACTTCCTCCCAGCATCTGACATCATCACAAGGGGCCCGGTTGCGCTGCGCCATAGCGATGACCGGGACGTCTGGAAATTCATTGCCATCGGGTGGCCAAACAGGACCGCGGTCGCAGGGGTCCGCAGGGTGGTCGAGCCTCCTAGACGGGCCATGTTCGCTGCTGCGACCGCGGTAGTTCCATCACTGCCTGCAAGCATTTAAATGTAAACACTACCTTTTCAGGAACAGTTTTGACATTACTGCCTAGGAACTGTCAGTCCCTCTGCCTGCGCGCCGCTCACGGCGGCTTCACTTACCCGCTCACCGCGAATGGCGGCTTCTAGTGCCTATGCACTAGAATCCCGCTGGCATTCTGATTAAGAGCGTGCAGCGTGCATAAATATGTGCCCGAGTCAGTCACCTGACTTGGCGCACACTGATGATGTTAGGGGTCACAGTGGAAGAATCAAATAACTTGCACATGCTATAATTAACTCTAATTGGAAACTAGCCAATCAGAATTACCCTAGGCATATTTAAACTTACCTCCTACGTGCCTTGTTGCCCTGTTGTGGTCTTCTGATAGCCCAATAGCTCGTTGGTTACCGAATTATGGCTTTGTCTCTCGTTTCCTCTGTCTTCTCTGATCCTTGACCTCGGCTTGTCTTATCGTTGTTCAGTTTCTCTATACTTCTTTGACTTTGGCTTGTACACTGATCTTTCTCCTTTTGCATAGCCCGGCCACTCTATGGACCGGTATTGCAATTGTTCTTCCCGTGACCACTCAGACAGCCACTAGAGGTGCTTCTTGGGTCAGTGCTGCACTGTGAACAGCACTGACATTCACTGTTTCCACGCTCTGCGTGGAGGTACTGAATGTTCCTCAAAGAGATGCACTCCTCCACTGCCAACATCAGCAATGGCCGCGCTCACATTAGGATTTCCCCATATGATTCTGGTGACACTGGAAGTCCTCATATACAGTGTGAAGCTTCATCTTCATTTATACAAGTAAAAGTAATCTAAGCACCCAGGAGTCCCTCAGAAATTGCAATAATTACCACTGTAGGGTTAGGGGACATCATATATTGCACCCAGACCATTTCAATGAGCTGCAGTGGTCTGGGTGACTATAGTGTCCCTTTAATGATCTCAGCCAAGGGGACGGAACTAGGCAGACATGCGTGGCACCGCAATTAAGGTGAGTAAACTCACCTTTCACATTTATTACAGGGGTCCCAGGCACCTAAATGGTGTTTTCAGAGCTGTATTGACAGGAATACATGTTTGTACTGAATTCAGTATTATGTAAACCTATATTTATAAACTCAACACTTGCTGTTTACACCCCACAGAGACTGTATTAACAAACCTGCAGCATTAAACATGCACCAAGTACATTAAAACCCTGCACCAACAGGAATACCATCATATTATGTTGATGTTATTTATTTCTCAATAATACAGGTGACTCAGGACTAGCGACCAGACTAGCAAATCAGACATGTACTTTTTAGGACTCCACTTGTGGATCCAGCCCAGGTCAGCCCTCGTGCTGCCAAAACAGCTCTGATGTGTTGAGGCATGGACTCCACAAGACCTCTGAATGTATCCTGCATGGTATCTAGCACCATGACATTAGCAGCAGATCCTTTAAGTCCTGCAAGTTGTGAGGTAGGCCTTCATGGATTGGACTTGTTGTTCCAGCGCATCCCATAGATGCTCAATTGGATTGAGATCTGGGGAATTTGGAGGCCAAGGCAAGACCTTGAACTCTTTGTCATGTTCCACTAACCATTCCTGAATAATTTTTCCAATGTGACAGGATGCATTATTCTGCTGAAAGAGGCCACTGACACCAGGGAACACCATTGCCATCAAAGGAAGTTATCTCTGCGTAGGTGGTGTATGTCAAAGTAACATCCACATGAATGCCAGGGCCCAAGCTATCCCTGCAGAACATCACTCAGAGCAAAACACTGTCTACGCCGGCTTGCCTTCTTCCCATAGTGCATCCTGCTGCCATCTCTTCCAGAGGTAAATGACACACACGCACCCTGCCAGCCACCTGATCTAAAAGAAAATGTGATTCACTAGACCAGGCAACTTTCTTCCATTGTTCTTAGTTCAAGTTATGATGCTCAAATCCCCATTGAAGGCGCTTTCAGCTGTGGACAGGGGTCATCATGGGCACTTGGACTGGTCTATGGCTTCGCAGCCCCATAAGCAGCAAACTGTGATGCACTGTGTATACGCAAGTTGCTTTCTTGTCTATCATGGCAATAATTTAGTTTTTCTGCAATTTCAGCTACAGTGCTAGCCTTCGCCCCTTGGGCACCCATGATCCTGATGTTGGTTCCTTCCTTGCACCACTTTTGTTAGGTAGAAACAACTGCATACCGGAAATGCCCCACAAGAGTTGCCATTTTCATCTGACCCAGTCAACTAATCATCACTCCATGTCAAAGTCACTCAGATCTTTTCACTTTCCCATGTTCCTGCTTCCAACACATGAAATTGAAGAACTGACTCTTCACATGATGCCTAACATATCCCACCCCTTGACAGGTGCCATTGTAACAATATTTTTTTTTTGTTTAAATATATTTTTTATTGTACATTTTATTATACATAAAAACAGATATACACACATACATATATTACATTCGTCTAGATATACATTTCTCATTTTAGTACTGTTCAATATAATAACAATTAAGTAACTTGAAGTAGGTATATCTTTACCAATCACAACATTCAATAAAATGGAGGGTATCATATTAGAACAATTAATAATAATAAAAAAAAACCATAACAAAACAGCAAGATTGGATTGCATGTATCTTAGTAATTTGTAGAGGTTAGTAGGTGGAACAGCACCAGCTATAATGGAATTTCTCTTTCTTTAAATAATGCCCATTGGGACCATACTTCGTCATAGTCTCTCCTTTTATTTAGCTTTTCCAAGTAACATTTTTCCATAGTATATTGGAAGTCAATCTGTGAAACGATTTCCTTCTTACTTGGTAATATATTAAGTCTCCAATATCATGACAAACATTTTAGTTGCCCTTATAATATGGATAAACAATAGCTTATTAGGTCTTAAATTTATTGGCAAATCTAAATTAAATAAAAACAGATAAACTGTTAAAGTAGCCTTAATTATAAATAATAATAAATAAAATATTTTCTATAAATCTATCAGCCATTAGTTTGATACTACTTAGATTATTACATGACCACCATATTTGTAAAAAGGATCCAATTTCTTGATTGCATCTCCAGCACTATGATGAATTATTTATATTGATTTTATTCATAATTTATGAAACTCTATGCCATCTATGTAATATTTTCATCTGGGTTTCAAATATATTAGTACTGTGGATAGTTTTTTTTAAAATAGTCTAAAAGATGCAAACCACACATTTATTGAATGGTTTGTCCCCATATCAGTCTCCCATTTGATCATACACAGAAGCTTCTCGTCCTTTTTTGATTGGTAAATTTGTTTAATTAATTTAGATACTATACTTCTAAAAGAAGAAAATGATTTAACACAGAATCTTCCTTTACTGTTTTATCTCTAAATAAAATTATATAGTCTATAGTATGTATAATGTTCATTATTCAGAAGGTCTTTTTTGCTTTTTGTAAATATGAAAAAGATTTTAATTTTGCGTCTTCTATTAAATTTCCCAAATGTTTTATACCATATAATTTCCATTTCGACAGACCAATATCCTCAAAATGAAATTCAATTATTTCTAAAGGAGTCATATATATAAAAATATCATCGTTAATCTGAAATTTCTTTTTAAGTGAAACTAATTAATTAAATATATCGAGAATTATCTTATTTTTAATATTGAGTTTATTAAACGGTTTAGGATTTAGCCAATATATTAGAGGAGGGTCAATATTCGAACAACAAGATCTTTCATAAACATGCAATTCCGCTAATGGTTCTTTATTGATTACCCAGGCTAAATAATGTGTAAACATTATTACATCTGTCAACTCTAAAACATTTGGAAATGACATTCCTCCTTCATCATATTTTCTATAGAGGTTTTTAGCTGAAATCCTTGATTTCTTATTGCCCCTTACATATTTTACAAACAATTTTTGAAAAGAGGTTAGACTTTTTCTTGAAATTTTTAAAGGAATTGATCTATATAAGTATTCTAGGTTTGGCCATAGATAGGATTGTATGACATTTATTTTCCATATCCAAGAGATACAAATGTTTTCCCATTTATCCATAGTTGATTTAAATTCCAAAAGAAGATTATTAAAATTTAGCATCACTATTTATTCTAAATCAAAACTTAAAAAAACTTTAAAAAAAACTTTAAAAAAGTACCCAGGGACTCACCAACCTTCTGGGGCTGGAATAGACTCCTTTTTGGATAAAGTCACCCTCCCCTGTATATCCCAGGACCTTAGCGCACACCTAACCAGTCCCTTCACTGATGAAGAACTAAGGGCAGCCATCAAATCTCTCCCCAAACGCAAATCCCCGGGCCCAGATGGCCTCTCGAATTATTACTATATCAAATTCACGGACCAATTAGCCCCTCACCTCTTACGACTGTTCAACGATATTAAACAATCTGGTGACATGCCCCGAGAAATGCTAGAAGCTTTTATTGTTACTTTGCCAAAGCCTAACAATGCGCCAATCTGAGAACAATCTCGCTCCTCAACTCGGATACTAAATTATATGCCAAAATGTTGGCTACAAGGGTCAAAGCACTTTTTCCCACGCTCATCTCTGCTGAACAAGCAGGGTTTGTGCCAGGCAGACAGGTGGGGGATAACACCCGCCACTTCCTAAATCTTATTGACTGGGCAAATCACTCCTCTCAGCAAGGCCTGGTGCTGGCGTTGGAAAAGGCGTTCGACCGTTTGCACTGGGGATATATGACACGTACCCTGACTAAAATGGGCCTTCCACAGAACTTTATTAATAGTATCCTGGCCCTATATCACTGCTCATCGGCAAGGGTTTTTAGCACCGGCTTTCTGTCAGCACCCTTCACCATACGAAATGGCACAAGCCAGGGCTGCCCACTATCGCCACTTATCTTCATCTTATGCCTCGAACCCCTAACACGAATCATAAAAGATAGTACACTGATCCAAGGCCTGTCAACCCCGGGCGGCATACAGAACTCATGTTCATAACACACCCCGTCAGCTCCGTTCCAGCTCTGCTAGATCTTCTCAAAGAGTACGGAGAAGTTTCATTCTATAAGAACAACACCGCTAAGACACAAGCGTTACCGATCAATCTGCCACACCAAACACTAGCGCACCTAACCCCCAAATACACCTTAGACTGGCGCAAATCGTCCCTCACATATCTAGGGATCAAATTGACAAAAACCCACCAAGCCATACCAAAAGAGAACCACTTCCCTGTAATACACAAATTGAGAGCGACTCTGGAAAAATGGGAGAACCTAGAGATCTCCTGGTTGGGCCGAGTAAATACAATTAAAATGATGGCTCTACCTCATATCTTGTATCTCTTCCGCACGATTCCAATAGCACTCCCTAACAAACTGATCGAATTAATGCAATCGGTTATTAATGCACACGTCTGGAAACGAAAGCCCCCGAGAGTAGCCCAGCGCAACCTTGGCTTCCCCTTCACCAAAGGAGGCCTGGGCCTGCCGGATATCAAAACCTACTACAGAGCCACGTCTCTAGCACAGGGTGTACACATTCTGAGACTTCAGGACAGCTCCCAAAAGCCTCTGTGGCTAACATTGGAAGATACCTACCTACATCCACACAATACGTCCCGCATACTGTGGACCAGTGCCCCCGCTAAACCTGATGGGGCGTATTTATCACAATGCTCCCGCTTCCTGGTGAGCTCGTGGCGGGCGTGGAGCCACCTGATTGTGGACCCGCACCTGCTCTTCAGAGAAGCGCCGCTAGAGGCCATGTCCATCTTTTCCCCTGACCTACCCACAGCGAGCTGGAAAGCCAAGGGCATACATAGAGTAAAGGACCTACTAGAGGGAGACGAAATCCAAACGTTCCCTGATCTCCAGCGAAAATTTTCCCTCCCCCAAAGGGACATGTACCTCTATCTTAGAACAAAAAACATTTCACTGCCCCATGCGAGCAGAACAAACAAAATGCCCAAAGACCTACCTCTGTTACCCGCTCAGGTCCTTTCTACTAAACTAGGGAAACCCTCCATGTGCTACAATGCCCTCCTGGAAGGTCATTTAGGTGAAGCAAGATCATATATGACACAATGGGAGGGAGAGCTAGACAACCAACTAACATTGGCGCAATGGTATGAGGCGATGACAATCACAAAGAGTGCTTCCAAGAGCCTCTCGCTATGGGAGGCATACTGCAAAATAGCCATGAGATGGTACCTAGTGCCGCACAAATTAGCGCGCATTAACAAGGGTTCCTCCGGGCTATGCTGGCGTTGTGAGGGGGGTGAGGGTACCATGCTGCACATGTTTTGGACATGCCAGGCACTAGGTACATTCTGGAAACAGATACAAAGCCTTGTTGCGAACACTACCGGCCTCCTAATCCAGCTGAGACCAGAACATTACCTGCTACATATGATACCCGGGCTCTCACTGCACCCCCACAAAACAGTGCTAATAAACATACTTACAGTAGCAAAAATTCTTCTAGCCCAAAACTGGAAGAGCAAAGCGGTACCCACCATAGTGGCACTCATAGAGAGAATGGATGTCATAAGCTCTTATGAACGTATGGCCAGCAGAGTCCAGGGTCAGGGGACTAAATATGACAAAGAATGGGCAAGCTGGAACTCTAAGCCATAAATCCAGTAACTAGTATAATACCCCATGCATCAGGACATACCGGCCATAAACCGGACCGTCAAACTGTTATTATAGTACCCAAGGACAGGCTAAGAATGGTTAGAGAACGCTAAATAGTAGGTGCAAGCACTGGGTAGCAAGGCTGGGGACTCTAAGTCTCCATTCCAAGTTAACCCCTTTCCTCCCCCCCCTTCTGTTCCTGTTCCCCCCAAATACTGCCAACGCATTACCGATTGTACAGAGTCCGAGCCTCGGTATGAGGCCGAACCAGTTCAGGAGCAAATAACTATCCTATATTTGTTTGGAATGAGTGTACAATAACAGTTTCATGATGTATAAAACGTACCAAACGTAAGACCGCAATGTCCGCACTGCATTGTCATGTAAACCTAGTGTACACGAAACTGAATGTAATGTATGCTTGTTCATGCTGTTGGCATAATAAAGACTATATATGGAAAAAAAAAAAAGTGCCATTGTAGCAATATAATCAATGTTATTCACTTCACCTGTCAGTGGTTTTAATGTTGTGGCTGATCAGTGTATAATAATAATATAGATGGCAGTGATTGTCATACAGAGTGGAAGCATGGAGTCTTAGCTCCTTAAATGTATCTGAGCTTTTCTGGATTATTATTTACACAGACGTGTGCACAACACTGTTTTAACGGACATCCTGGTGATCACGATGATACCATACTAGCTGAGTTTTATATCCTTGATTTTTCACAATACTTTGGCAGCCGACTAGTTAAAATAGCATGGGAGAGGCGGCGCCTCTTCCGTGGTCTGGACTGGCCTGTGGTTTCACTGCTTCCTCACCTTTGAACCGGTGGGAGTTATCGTGGTCTCATGAGTTTTACATACAAGCAGGGACTTACCTTGTGAATCCACTGAACCTTTTTGAAGCTGACAATATGGAGGCGAATGGGTCCTCCCCTACACACTTAGATGTAATGTCAGCTACTCTCTTCAAGATATTACAATAGATGTCTCTTTTTTCTTACTAATACCTTGAAGTGTCCCATACCTCCTTTCACATTGCAACTTATTTATTAGCATTTATTATTATTTTTTATAAGTTGTTCTTGTCTTGAGATATATCTCTTTCCTTCTTATTAATGCAATGCACTGTATATAAGTTGTCTGCCTTTTTACCATATGATTTTTATTTTTTTTGTCAATCTCTGTTTTATTGAGGCAAAAAGGTATATGGTACAGAATAAAGAATAGGAAGTGTCCAACAGGGGGTGTAAACCATGCACAATGAACATATATTGTTATTGGAAACTCCAGCTTAATACTGCCTACACCCTTTTATATTATCTTATTCTTTCTTTGACAGTTTTTCCCTTCCTTTTTTTTTTTTACATATGATTTTATTTATTGTGCTAGCATTCTGTACTGGAACAAGACATAAATAAAAAATTAGAAAAATAATATATAATAATACAAACTCCCTGATTGTTTTATTGTGTTGTGAATACATTACTGATTTATTTTACTTCCATGATATAAAGATTATAATTGCATTCATCATAATCAAATTGTTTGTATATTTTAAATCAATCTTCGTTCTGCCATTAACTACTGAAATTAATCAGTAGAAGGTATAACCCATTTATACCACAGGATGAGAAATGGTAATGTACATAAAAGCTGTGACATGTTTCTTTCTGCTCCAGCAAGATTGGTCTGCCTGTCACTGACTGATTAAAGTGGTTACCAACCATTAAGAGTTACCGACCAGTCTTTTGTTGTCAGACAGTCTAAAAACAAGATTTTGCTCTATACATATATGTACAGTTACACTTTACATTTTCAGATTCACGATGATCTGCCTTGATGTTCCATATGTTTGTTTATACTATTTTGCTTGCCACCAGACAATCAGTGCATGCTTTGAAGCAAACCTTACCTTACAAGCTGTGGATTAACACCCACTCACCTGAGTCACAACGTATATATTAAGCTTGTGGATGTTAGGTTTAGAACACCAGTGGCTTGCTTCCTATGTTCTTTGTTCAAACAGTGATGTTGTACATGCCAGACAAAGTTTAGTCTACAGAATTTCCAGAAGCCTGTCTCCTGGACATTCAATTGTCTACCAAAACTCCAAACGTCTGTCTGTCTACTTCCCACACAGCAGTGAATGGTTTTAAGTCCTGGTGATATCACTCAATGTGGGGCACTCAGTAGTGTATTTATTGTAACTTAATAACCTGTACTCAAATATACAGTGGGGGTATACACAGTAGTGGGATTTAAAATTTTTAGCAACCACTTCCGACTTTTCATGTTTCCAACTCCACAGGGTCAGACCAAGACATTGTGCTGCCTGGGACCAAGACTCCATTGCCCCCTCCCCTCCCCAAGTCATGCACGCACACACATGCACATTGACGCACACATATATTCCCTGATTGGCAAAAACACATGGGAGGCAGGGTAATTCTATTAATGCAATAAATGCATAAACCTTGTATATCATGCCAAGGAGCAGCAAATGCATACACTTGGTATATCATGCCAAATGAAGCAATAAATACATAAACTTGGTATATCATGCCAATGAACAGTAAATGCATACATCCTGAATATCATGCCAAAGAGCAATACATTCTTAAACTTCGTATATCATACCAATGACCCACGTGTGACTCCAAAATGTCTGCTTGTGCCATGTGCCCCCAAACAACCTGCCAGTGCCATCTCTCTGCTCCCAGCCTCTGTGTGTTATCTCTCTGCCCTTAGCCTTACTCTATCATCTCTCTGTGCCATCTGCCTGCCCCCAGCCACTCTTTGCCATCTCTTTGCCCTTTACACCATCTCTCTTCCCTTAGCCTCCCTGTGCCATTTTTCTGCCACCATCATCTCTGTGCCACGTCTCTGCCACCAGCATCTCTGTGCCATTTTTCTGCCACCAGCATTCCTGTCCCATGCCTCTGCATTTAGCCTCTCTGTGCCATTTCTCTGCCTCCTGTGAGGGTGACAGAGTGTGTGTGGGAGGGTAACAGTGTGTGTGGGATGGTGACAGTGTGAGGCATAGATAATTTGTGTGGAGGGTGACAGTGTGTGTGGGTGATAGTGTGTGTGGGAGGGTGACAGTGAGGACATGGTGACAGTGTGTGGGATGATAGTGTGGAAGGGGGACGGTGTGTATGGATGACAGTGTATGGGATGGTGATAGTGTGTGGGTGACAGTGTGTGGGAGGGTAACAGTGTGGGAATGTGGATGATGTGGGGTGGAGACACTGTGGGAAGTGGTGACAGTAGGGCGGATGGTGACAGTGGGGGGATGGTGACAGTCTGTGTGGGATGGTGACAGTGTGGGAAGTGATGTCAGTGAGAGGGGGATGGTGATAGTGGAGGAAAGGTGACAGTGTGGGAGGTGGTGACAGTGTAGGAAGTGGGAACAGTGTAGGAAGTGGTGACAGGGAGGCAATGGTGACAGTGGGGGTGGTGGTGACAGTGTAGGAAGTGGTGACAGTGTGGGTAGGGGTGACAGTGGGGGTGGTGGTGACAGTGTGGGTGGGGATGACAATGGGGGGATGGGGACAGTGGTGGTGACAGTATGGTAAGTGGTGACAGTGAGGGGGATGGTGACAGTGGGGGAAGATGACAGTGGTGGTGGTGACAATGAGGGGATAGTAGCAGTGGGGTGGTGGTGACGGTGTGGGAAATGGTGACAATGGGGGGATGATGACAGTGGGGGTGGTGGTGATGTTGTGGGAAGTGTTGACGATGGGGGGATTGTGACAGTGTGGAAAGAAGTGACAGTGGGGGGGATGGTGATAGTGGGGGAAGTGCTGACAGTGGTGGTGGTGACAATGGGGGGATGGTGACAGTGGGGGTGGAGGTGACGGTGTGGGAAGTGGTGACAATTGGGGGATGGTGACATTGGGGGTGGAGGTAACGGTGTGGAAAGTGGTGACAATTGGGGTATGGTGACAGTGGAGGTGGTGGTGATGGTGTGGGAAGTGGTGACAATGGGGGATGGTGACAGTGGAGGTAGTGGTGACAGTGGGGGGATGATGACAGTGGGGGGGTATGATGGCAATGGGGGTGGTGGTGACAGTGTGGGAAGTAGTGACAATGGGGGGATGGTGAGAGTGGGGGTGGTGGTAGTGTGAGTGATGGTGACAGCTGGGGGTGGTTTTGACGGTGTGGGAAGTGGTGACAATGGAGGGATGGTGACATTGGGGGTGGTGGTGACAGTGTGGGAAGTGGTAACAGTGGGGGGATGGTGTCAGTGGGGAAAGTCCTGAAAATGGGGTGAGATGATGACAGCGGTGGTGGTGACAATGGGGAGATGGTGACAGTGGGGGTGAAGGTGACGGTGTGGGAAGTAGTGACAATTGAGGAGACACGTGGTGGTGACGTGTGTGGGAAGTGATGACAATGGGGGGATGTGACAGTGGGGGTGGTGGTGACAGTGTAGGAAGTGGTGACAGTGGGGGGGATTATGACAGTGATGGTGGTGCCAATGGGGGGTGTTGACAGTGGGGGTGGTATCGACTGTGTGGGAAGTGGTGACAATGAGGGGGAGGGGGAGAGTGGGGGTGGTGGCAGTGTGAGGGGATGGTGGCAGTGGGGAGGATAGCATGTGAGGAGGATGTGGCTTAAATACAGGTGCAGAGCTGCAGACCATGGAATACAATAAATGGTAACCCACGGCAACATTGTGTTTTGCTGGAGATCACGAGATCTCTATTCCATGGTCTGCAGCTCTGCACCCGGCAGAGGCAGTGGCAGACTACACGGGGGGCCCCGCACACGGCGGCATACAGGGCAAGCCGCCGGGCCCCCTCCTGATGCTGGCGGTCATGTGCCGAGGGCCAACACCTCAGTCGGCCATGTTAATGATTGGTTACATTTTAGTAACAGGTTTGCGCAAACCGGTGTGAACTGGCTGAATCCCACCACCCCAATGGGTATAGAGGTAGAATCTTTTCGCTGTTGGACTTTGTATCTTACTGGATACAAAAGTAGAGAAGGGGTTCTGTTCATTTAAGGTAGCCTCTTTAATAGATTAAGCCAGATTCTATTTTTTTCATCACATTTACTTCTTGCAGAGTAGGTTTTTACAAGATTGCTGGGCAATGTTGATTGTAAGTTAAAAGAATACTTAATTTAAAATGCATTATATTTCCACGCAGAGTATACACTATATAGTTTTGCTGTGATACACTTTGCACATTGTATCACTGTTTTCAATGTTATCATTTGATCTTTAAGCAGACAGGAGACATTGAAGAAGAATTAGTGGTAGTTTGAGGTGTCATAGCTACGGTTATATCTCCATTCACAACTTCTAATATTTGCCTCTGATAGCATAATTGTACAGTGCAGCAGAAATTGTTGGTGTTGTACTAATAATATTAATGAACAGAAACTGTGAGTGTAGCACCACATTATGCCACTGATTGTCAATATGAAAGAGGATCAGAAGGAAGTAATATGACGGACACATCTAGCCTAGAAAGTTCAAGTTCATATGATTGCAGTAATTAAAGCACAAAAATATATCCTAAACAATCTACCAGGTACAGATGACAGCATGAGAAAAGTAGAAGGGGAGGTCCTCTTCGTCAACTGTCCACATAGAGCACTTATTCCAAAAAGTGCTGTGATTAGATTACAAGCTATTTGACAACATTTTTTAATTTCTATTTTATATTACAAATCAAAATATATCACAAACCAAAACCAGTCTAAGAGGCGATGTAAAGATATAGGTGTGTGATGCTGAATGACCTGTGCAGATGATCAGACTTTTAGCCATAGCCTTTTTCCTATGTAGCTGCTACCCTCTCAGGTTTAATCACTAAAGTATGATTTGTGGGACATTAAAAAAGAATTGAAATGGGGTGGGGCCTGAATGCTGTGGTGGAAGGACGCATCCTGAATGAGGTCATCCACTGTTGCTGTACACAATTTGCCACCTCATCTAACCCAATTAGGGACAATTCTAGTGAACCCCTTGCTCTTAGACCTACCTGTCTTGATGAGCAGCAAAAATCCTCCACTATGGCAAATGCGGACTGGTGCACACCGGGAGTGAGAGGCGGCTGATCTTCCAGTATGGAGGGACCCAGCCAGTGGCGTACATACCAGGGTCGCGGCTACCAGGGTCGCAGGGGTCGCGGCTGCAACGTCATCTTCTGGCACCGGCATCCCTATGCGGCACGCTTGGGAGCTGAAGAGGAAGCACTCAGGGGAGAGTGCTCCCTTGCGCGCCCGCCAGCCTGCGTGCCCGCCCAGTGACGGGCCGCCCAGGAGCCCAGCAGCACCACTGGACCCCAGGGAATCCCCTCACTCAGCACTCCAAAAGGAGGCTGGGGGATTAAATTAAAAAAAAAACATGTGTTAGTGTGTGTTTGTTAGTGTTAGTGTGTGTGTTAGTGTGTGTGTTACCTGACACCCAGACCACTTCATTGAGCTGATGTGATCTGGGTGTCTGTAGTGGTCCTTTAAGTGTGTGTGCATCTGCATGCACTGGCGTACATACCAGGTGCCCGCTGCCATGTGTTGCGGCCCTGGCCCGCGCAGAGTAATCGTGGAGGGGGAGGTGGACCCACGGATCAATTTTGGCAGCCGGGGCCCCGTGGGTCATGTGTACGCCACTGGGCCCAGCTGCCACTAATCTTGAGCAAGAGCCCCGTTACCCCCACCTCCCTGAACTGAGGCTACCCAGTCAAAGCGAGAGCGCAGGGGGAAGCCATCCAAACTGGCGCAACCTACAGCAACTCACCCAATATGGCGGTGACTGTATGTATTCCTAACCCCAGCGAAGCATCACGCAACATCATGTCCAGGCTGGACAGAATCTTTACCACCTTTTGGCAGCAGTTGGAACATAGGATACACAAAACTTCCCCAGTGCAATCAAGTGATCATTTACCTCTGCAGCCGTCCCCTACTTCCTTTCAGGAGTTCGCGTCTCTGGTAATGGAGAAGGCCCTAAAATGGAGGCGGAGAGAGCAAAGCCCAGGGCACCATAGAAATGGTTAAGTGTAAAGTGGGGAAGCTATAAGGTTTCTGGCTTATATTATGCACTGATGCCTTGGGTGCACTCGTCCCTGCTATCTCTACTGTCATAGTTTATTTTATGTTTAGTCTGAATTATTCTTATTTTATACTATTCTCATTGCAACAAAAAGGGGGGGCTCCTAGGAGAACTCTCTTGTTCTACTCAATACTGCTCTACGTCTTGTTCTATACCTTTACCAAAAAGAAATTGTGCAGCTAACTAGGCATGCTTGAATCACTGCTGATTACCTCTCTTGTTATTGCATGATGCCATGTCAATTGATATTTTGTTTTACTATGCACAGCACACAAAAAAAGAGAATTGAAATTGAATTTTAAAGTTTAGGTTAAAATATCCAAATTGGAAAATTCTCAATCAGCTGTGTTTTCAGCTCTGGCCTTCTCTGATCCATTTGGATTTTCTTTTACTGGTGGAGCACACTTTCATTTTTACAGCACTAGAGCCCCTTTAACTATTGTTTAATAACTTTAAACTCACTCGTGGAGCATCTTCATGATCCAAGGGGGGAAACTGATCCACCTTGATCCAAGGAGGTAAGTAAATCAGACAAACTTAGAGCTCTGATTCTCAAATGAGTGTGGATGGCACACCAAATACTCAGGAATTATTGATGTTGGAAAACCCCTAATACAAGGCCATCAATCATTTCAGGGCTCCAGTTTGAGAATTACTGAAGATCGAGTCAAAGTGTACTGGATTAGCAAAACAATGAATAGTTTCAAATGGTACATATTTTACGACATTACAAAAACATTTAGGAAATAGAACCTGCACTGACCAGCTTTGCTGTGATTTCCAGTAATTACCATGATTAGCCTCTGTGTCTTTCTGTGTATATCAGTGTCTGCTGTGGTTATCTCAATGTCTGCCTCTATCATTACATTCCTCTTCTTCACATCATTTATTTATCTGTGTCTTTTATTGTCTTCTTTTTTCTTTTTTTAAAGCTACCCTCTATATACACTCTATGCACGCTTTATTTACTAGCAGTGAATTGGGATCAATTTAAAACCAAAAGGTACCATTCACACCAAAATAGCAGGGTTTAGAAAATAGCTGAGATTGAGACAATGTTTTTGGCTTGTATGATAGCACTTTTTTTTGTTAAGGGAACAAATGCCAAAACATCCCCTGACTCACCCAGGAGAAAGGCAATGAAAAGATGATTACAGCTGTGTGTCAAATATTCCAAGCTGAACAAAAAATCGATGACATAAACAGCAGTGATTGATCCAATATTTTTTTGTTACCTTCTTTACATATGATTGAATCCTTACTGACTTATTACATTATAACAGCGAAGGAAATACTTTCTGCTTATCTTGATTCAGCAAATTTTACTACAAGGATCAGAGCAAGCAATTTACTACTTTTTAGGTACTTGAACATACATCTTTATACATTTGTTAAATGTATTATATAGAATACATGACAACTGTTGCTAAATTCATGCTGAATTGGTCCTGGGCTGTCTCTAACAAGATTTATTTTTCTTTTTTCAGAATTGCAAGATGTTATCTGCTAAACTAAGTTGAAGAATGCATTAAAAAAAAAAAAAAAACTCCAAAAACACAGCGCAACTATGCAAATCTCACAATTTTAAAGTACAAAGTGAATGTTTTATTGCTGGCATTAATTAAATAATCTTCGACATGGGTCCAGTCAATGGAAATTCTGTTGTAAACGATTTGTCGAGATATATATTATTGTAGGATCACAATTCTGTTTTTCAAAGACAGTTACGTAAACCCTTCTGGCCCGCTGAACATCCATACCCACATGGATAAATCCTTGTCTCAGGTTTTCCACAAACCTTTAAAGCATCTAATTACAATAAGGCTGCTGTCAAAAAGTAAGCATGTCTAAACACAAAGGATTATGGGAGTTATCAGGGTTAAACGGACACTCTTTGATGGGAATGAACCATTTTTAAAAATGTTATAGTTTTTGCGGGTGTTACCATACAACATAGGTATAAGAACACTCCTGTGCATTCTGTGAGCAGTACACGTATTGAATTATCAAACAACACTTCAGAAAATCACCCATTTTTCATAAAGTAGACAATATTTTCAAAAGAGGGTGTAGTAAAACCCTTGGATTAACCACGTAAAACATTTACAATATAAAATATATGTAAAAGCGACTGTGTGCGTTAAGGACATGAATAACTATTTACGGAATCTACATATATGAACGCATCTTAAGACCATGCACTAGTTCCATACAAAGGGCACTGTAACATGGTCCATCCTTCATGAATCTTACCTGGCATGATGCTTATCCTTAGTTTAAATTGAATTTGGAGACTATTAACAATACAAGCACTAAATGTAACATATTAACATGAAAAGCCACAAACTATGTAATAAAGTTACTTAATCTTCCCATTTATCAATTTCATGAGCATTTCCCTTAATACACCCTGCAGGTTTTTATTGTCAGTGGTTCAGTTTACACGTTGACTCCAAATGAGCTTTGTCAATGTGTGATATCATCAGAAGTCGCCCACCACCTAAACATAACCCACTAATGAAGCAATAGAATATTTGTTCATCAATAAATTCTAGGGAGTGATTTAGATTTGAAAAAATGGAGTTCCATTTTAGAACTTTTATTCTAAATATCGCTATTTGGGTTTTAGATCTGTGTTTAGTGAATAAATTCCTTGCTTTTTCAGGTTTCTATCTGATCATCAGAAAGCAGCTTGCACTAATTAGAAACATCCTTCTCAAAGAAAATTCGAAATAAATACATACGTAAACAAACCAACACCAATTAGTCATTGTTTGCCATAGACACGATCTCTCACTTGTATTAGATGAAAAGGATCCTACAGGGCCAGGAAAACAAACCCGATTTCCTGGCACTACAGGTTCTTGGAGAGTCCCCCTCCCTCGAGGCCCCCCTCCCTCTTACCTTAATCCAGCCCTGGGCTCCCTTAGCACTGGTGACCTCTCCTCCCCTGCCGACGTCAGCACCCAAGTGGAGCTGAATGTGCATGCGCGGCCAGAGGCGTGCGCGCATTCAAACCCACCCATAGGAAAGCATTACTCAATGCTTTTCCTACGGGAATCTTATTTGATGCTGGACTCTGTAAGGACGTCCAACATCAAATAAGTGTTATTTACTCAGTGTAAATCGCGGAAGCGGCCTCCAGTGGCTGTCAGGGAGATAGCCACTAGAGGCTTGATTAACCCTGCAGTGTAAACTGCTATGTTTACAGCTGCAGGGTTAAAACTAGGTGGACCTGGCACCCAGACCACTTCATTGAGCTGAAGTGGTCTGGGTGCCTACAGTGGTCCTTTAAGCACAGGATATAGGGCCTTGTTGTAAAAAATACATAATAATAATTAAATTAAATAATATAAAAAAACACACTCATACACCTGAACCAGTAGTACTGCTGTCATAATACCTTTCTGCTGTTCTAGTTGTGTTAACTAGCAATGCAAACTCCATTTTGCTAACAAGAAACACCATTCCATGGAGATGAGCCTCTCACATATGCTATGCGGAGTTATAGCAAGAGTGTTTAATTCTTAAAATAACTCTAGTTCTAGCCTTGTTCTAGCTGGATTCAGTTAATATTTATATCTACGTTGTTACTTAAATGGGGTGATTTTTAGTATCTAAGATCATCCATTCTGCGGACAATTAGAACCAATTAGGTTAATAAATATTATAGGCAATTCTGCATGTTAAGTAGCTATATAAGTCTTTGCCCAATGCTCAGAGCTCAATCTTCCACACTGAATTATATTGCAATATTAATAAACAGAACAGTCCATAAAGGGTTAACCTCTGTTTGCAATACTTGGTTTGGCTTCATTTTATTATCCACCTGGAATGAACCATTCAAATCGTGATTGGATTCACACCACACTGCTCTTTCAATACATTTGCTCCCTGTCCCCTTGTCTTTCTATGGCTCATCTTACATCCTCCCTCCCCCTCAAATTAATTGCTGGATGCATATTTCCACAGGACAATGAGACCCCAATTATATTTTGTGGCCCTGGGACCAGTGCATATGCAATACATGGTAGTCAACACAGACAATTAATGATGCAACGCAATGCTCCTGATTGTTACTCAACTCAGTAACCCCCCGTCAGTCCCTACATTGGCTTCCTATAAGATATAGGGCTCAATTTAAGGTTCTGGTGCTTGCATATAAGTCTCTACAAAATGCTGCTCAAACCTACCTATCCTCCCTAATAAAAAACAAAATATTGATACCGCACTCCAAATTTGATGCTGAGAAAAAGTATTTAATTTATATACTATGCAAGGCAGTTAATTAGTGCATCACTTCAATCAAAAAAGAGAAAGAATTGATAACATGTACAAAGATGTTTATAGATATAGATTGCTGACTGCATTCTGTACACTGATTATATATAAAAGATTTAGCCAATATTTGTAAATCAGATGAAAAAAATTCATTAAGTTGAATCATTGTATAGATTCATTCAAAAATTACATATATAGTGCATACAGAGATTATTGCAAGTGGATAATTCTTAGGTCCTGTAAACTGTCTGCATAAAGAACTGTTTAGTAGATATGGTTAGGAGACCAGATACCAAAGTCCACTCTGTAATAGTGTATGATGCACTTGCAGTGCCAGTCAATAGTAGAGTTATGGGTATTGTAAAAAAAAAAAAGGCAAAAAAAGGAAAAGAAAAAAAGAAAAAAAAGAAAGTCTCTCATAAATAAAATATTTCTTTGAGTACTCAAATGTCTGTACAAAATGAAAAAAAAGAAAGAAAAAAATAGTATAGATGATAATGGTTGGATCTCACCAGACCAGAAGGGTACTGGGAGTACTTGGATCCAATACAGGTGGAGGCTGGGAGATGTCAGGTTTCTGTTGCCATGATCCCTGTTATGGTCGCGTTGCAGAAATGTGTGTTTGTGATCTATCCAAAGGGTAGCTGGTTGGAGGGATCGTGGGGAGAGCAGTGCTGCTTGGAATAAACACTGGGTTCTCTTGCAGGGTACAGATGCAGGATACAGTTCACCGGGGGGCTGCGAGCTCGGGATCGATATCCCTTCAAAGCCCCTAAGGTGTTGGTCCATGCTGTTCTATCTCACCTTGACTACTGCAATCCCCTTCTCAGTGGTCTTACGTGTTCCCAAATTGCACCGCTGCAATCTATAATGAATGCGGCGGCGAAGTTCATTTTCCTGTCCGTGCCTACACTCTCTGTCAGTACCTACATTGGCTTCCAGTTACATATAGGGCTCAATTTAAGATTCTGGTGCTTGCTTACCAGTCCCTGTATAATGCTGCTCAAACCTACCTATCCTCCCTAATACACAAGTATGTCCTGTCTAGGCCCCTGCGCTCTGTCGAAGACCTACATCTATCCTCTGTCCGTACTCCCACCTCCGATGCTCGCCTTCAAGACTTTTTCAGGGCTGCACCTTTCCAGTGGAACTCCCATCTTCATTATACTTTTACCCAGTCTCCATTCCTTTAAAAAAATGATTGAAACCTCACTTCTTCTGGAAAGCAAATCCATTAAACTGTTAACAGTTTTCCCTCCCCGTACTCTGATTCGTCTCCAGCAACTGTCAAAAATCACCTGCTAAGCACTCCATGAATACTTTTCTAGCAAATTACTTTTCTACCCCTACCTTTACCTTTGTGTCACTTACCCCACTCCCTCTAGCATGTAAGTTCATTTAGCAGGGCCCACAACCCCTCTGTTCCTGTTCGTCCAACTCGTCTGGTTACAAATACATGTCTGTTAGGCCAACGATTGTACAGCGCTACAGAATTTGCTGGCACTTTATAAATAATAATAAAATAATAATGCTGGAAGAAGGTAGGAAGGAAGCTTGACTAAAGCTCCACCCTTTGTCAGCCTGCAGGTTATACTCAAGCCTTCCAACATTTCAAATATACAAAGAGGGACATTTTAATTTTAGGGGTATTAGTGTGGGTGTAGTGAGGAGCAGTCTGTTCTGACACATTTTTGGTGACTTACTTAAAATAATTTATGCAATTTACAATTGAATGCAGAACAAAACCAATGTATCTTATTTATAATTCTTTATTTATACCCTGCTCACAAGCATGAGTGGGTCGATATAATCATAAAAAAACAAAATAAACAGACAATGCAGAACAATCGTGGCATACATAGTATATTGTGTGCGGGCCTTGCTTGTGGGCAGGGTTTTTTTATATTATTGTGTCTTGGCCTATATCGAGTGGTGATAGATGGAGTCGGGTCGGTGAAGGCCCATTGTGTGTCTGTCGCTTGTCGTCAAACCCTTGGGCTACTGTAGAGACCGTTAGGTAGTGAAGGATCATCGTTTGGTGTCCCCTTGTCTGGTGAGTATGTGTCAGGTATACTCTATCATTCATGCTGCCGCCGGAACCCACTTCCGGGTTCACGGCGCTTAGCCCCGCCCCTTTCTCTGACGCGGTCCTTCCACGATACTTAGGAAGACCGCGCCAGATTCAAAGGGCTGGATTATTCACTCAGGTGCTGCATTGAGATCAGCTGCTCTACTTGATGCTACCGGCTCCACTCCTCTCCCGACCTCGGCTTGTAAACAGATTTCTACCTTCTCCACTTCTCGACCTCGGCTTGTAAAACGGACTTCTACCTTCTCCACTCCCAGACCTCGGCTAGTAAAAACGGACTTCTACCTTCTCCACTCCCAGACCTCGGCTAGTAAAAACGGACTTCCTTACTCTCCACTCCTAACGCTCAGCTTATTAATAGAGACTCCTAATTTCTCCTCCATTGGGTGAATTAACCCTTCCATTGCCAGAACTGCCTCTAAGTTAAGTAAACCTTTTTGCCAAGGAAACCAATTCATATTAATTAATTTATACAGTATTTAAATTTCACTAAAATTCTCTCTTGTCAATAAGGGATTGCTACTAAGTCTAATTCTTCCTGCAAATATCAATTTATTCTAATTGCAAGCCTGTCCTGCTTCATTAACATAATTTTCATAAATCATTCCATCTTAATTAAGTTGGAACTAGCATTGCATTTCTTCCCTGCATGTGTATTTAAAGATACAGTCAACCTTGTTCACTTCAATATAAAAGGAGGTGAAACTTATTGTTTCTGCAGTTGAGTTCCAATTAAAGAAGTATTACAAATAAGTATCACAGAATAATCCAGCCTATTTCAATGGAACCAGCAGATATTAACTCACAAGTTTCTGCCCTAACCAATAGAGTGGATACGATTGCTCAAGGGTTACAGGAACTGCAAATCACGAATGAGAGAATATTAACCTATGTTAGAGACATGCAAGGCCATCTTCCTCATGCCGCTCTTCAATCGGCTGGTGATCCTGCTGTCTGTAATCCAGAAAAATTTTATGGAGATAGAACAAAGTACAGAGAGTTTTTGAATTCTTGCAAACTTCTGATAGCTTTAAAACCTAGATCTTATCTCACTGAAAGATCAAAAGTTTGTTCAGTAATTTCTTTTTTAAGAGGTGAACCTATGGCATGGGCTCATTCCTTTTTAGAGAATGATGATCCCATATTAGATTCATTGGATGAATTCTTTGAAGCTATGTCTTTATTATATGAAGATCCTTATAAACAGGCTACTGCTGATTTAAACATCAGAACTCTCCACCAAAAGAACAGACCTGTTGAAGATTATATTGCAGAATTTAAAAGATGGGCTACAGAAACCCAATGGAATGACATCACTCTACGCAATCAATTCCGTCTCGGATTATCAGAAGCTGTGAAAGATGAACTCTCTCGTACTGAACTTCCTCCCACCCTAAATGCATTGATTCAACTTTCCATTAGTATTGACAGACGTCTAAGAGAAAGAAGGGCTGAAAAAAGTTCACACTACTTCTAACTGGAGAAAACATTTTACTTCTCCAAAAATTCCTGAAAAATTTCTTCCTCAAAATGAACCTATGGAAGTTGGTATAATAAGAAGTCCTCTTACTTCTGAAGAAAGAATAAGAAGGAGACAACTAAACCTGTGTATGTATTGTGCTTCAAAAGAACATCTAATTCCAGAATGTCCTCTACTTAAACATTCAAAAGCTGGTAAGCTTCATTCATCTTCCTCTATATTGAACGTTCTTCAAAAAAGAAAAACATCTACTTATTTTTCTATATCTCTCATATTACAGTGGGATACAAAAAGAATCGTGACTGAAGCCATTATTGATTCTGGTGCTAATGGAACCTTCCTTGATTTTTCTTTTGTTACAAAGAATAAAATTCCTTGTGTTCGAAAAACCAACTTTGTTCCAATCAGAGTTATTGATGGTTCATTTATATCCTCAGGACCCATAAAAGATGAGACAATTCCTCTAAGAATGATTACCAACAACGTACATACCGAATTTCTTACATTTGATGTTATTAAATCTCCACTTTATCCTGTCATTCTAGGAATTAATTGGTTAAAAACCCATGATCCTCTAATTAAATGGTCACCCTTCTCCATTTCCTTTTCTTCTGATTTTTGTAAAAAAACCTGCTTACAACATATTCCTATTCTCCAAACTACTCAAGAATCAGTCATACCTCCATTCTACTCTGATTTTGCAGATGTCTTTTGTAAAAAAGAAGCGGAAACACTCCCACCTCATCGAGTATATGATTGCCCAATAGATCTAATACCCGGTGCTCCTATTCCTTATGGTCACATTTATCCACTTTCTGAAAAGGAATTGCAGACCTTAAAAGAATATCTTAATGAAAATTTACGTAAAGGATTCATCAGACCCTCGACCTCCCCGGCTGCCTTTGACAGATTAAAAAAAAGATTTACAACTGCACCTATTCTACAACTACCTAATCCAACATTCTTATATGTCCTTGAAGTCGATGCATCAGATACAGCTATCGGAGCAGTTCTTTCTCAACAAAAGACTCCTCAAGATCCACTTCATCCAGTTGCCTTCTTCTCAAGATCCTTGAGCTCTGCTGAAAAAAATTATCCTATTGGTGAAAAAGAATTATTAAGTGTTAAAGCTGCCTTCGAAAATTGGCGTCATCTTCTAGAAGATACAAAACAACCTATAATAGTTTATACAGACCATAAAAATCTTGAATATCTCTATACTAACAAAACCCTTACGGCTAGACAAGTTAGATGGAACCTATTTTTTAACCGATTTAACTTCCAATTAATATACAGACCTGGAACTAGGAATAAAAAGGCTGACGCTCTTTCTCGAATTCCTTCTAAAACTACTATTGATGTTTATCCCCCTAACAAAATAATAGGGATCCTCTCTTCTCTTCAGGATGACATAAAGAATTTGAATCACAAGGATCTTGAACTTCCCAAAACGCCTAATTTGACAAAACAGGATGGTATATTTTACTTTAAAAATAGAATTTATATTCCTCCCATTCTTAGGAACAAATTACTTAAGATGGTTCATGATTCACCCCTAGCTGGACATCCTGGAATAAAGAAAACTCTTGAACTAACTTCACGATATTATTGGTGGCCTCGCCAAGATAAAACCATTGAATTATATGTCAAAACTTGTCCTATCTGTCAAAGGTCCAAATCTGAACATAATCAACCTTTCGGATTACTACTTAACTTACCCATTCCAGAAAAACCTTGGCAATCCATTTCTATGGATTTTCTCGTTGACCTTCCACCATCTCGACATTTCACCACTATTCTTGTTGTTGTGGACTGCTTCACAAAAATGTCCCATTTCATCTCTTTAAAAAAATTACCCTCCTCCGTAGAATTGTCCAAAGTCTTTATTGATAATATTATAAAACTCCATGGTCTTCCAGAAGAAATTATTTCTGATAGGGGGACACAATTTACCTCCAAATTCTGGAAGGAGATGTGTCTCTCTCTTCAAATTCAACGCAAACTCTCTTCCGCCTATCATCCCCAAACTAATGGGCAAACAGAGAGAGTTAATCAATGTTTGGAACAATATCTCCGATGTTATTGTTCATACCTGCAAGATGACTGGACCACATGGTTACCTATGGCTGAATTTTCTTACAACAATACCATTCATTCTAGTACGAAAATGACTCCTTTCTTCTCCAACTATGGTTTTCATCCGTCCTCATTTCCCATCCAAACTATTACTTCATCCAATCCTACGGTTACATCAAAAAATGAATTTATGTCCTCTCTATTCCTCAAATTACGGGAGAATCTTCAACTCGCTCAAAACTACCAGAAAAAGTTTTTTGACAATAAAAGAAGAATTCCCCCTCCTTACAAAGTAGGGGATCTTGTCTGGCTCTCTTCAAAAAATATTACCACAAACCGTCCTTCAAAGAAATTGAGCTCTCTTTTTCTTGGTCCTTTTCAAATAATTACAATTATCAATGATAACGTTGTTAAATTAAAACTTCCTCCAAGTTTTAAACTTCATCCAGTATTCCATGTCTCTCTTCTTAAACCACACATCCCTGATCCTTTTCATAGAGAAATTGTTACAACTCCTGAACCTATCATCGTCCAAGGTGAAGAAGAATATGAAATGCACAAGATTTTGGATTCACGTGTCCACCGTAGCACCTTACAATACCTTATTAGAAGGAAAGGTTATGGAGTTGATGAAGATACTTGGGAAGATTCATCTAATGTTCATGCAAAAAGATTAGTTGATGCTTTTCACAAACGCTATCCCTCTAAACCGAAGTAAGTGCACCCAGAGGATGCCCCATGAGAAGGGGGTACTGTCAGGTATACTCTATCATTCATGCTGCCGCCGGAACCCACTTCCGGGTTCACGGCGCTTAGCCCCGCCCCTTTCTCTGACGCGGTCCTTCCACGATACTTAGGAAGACCGCGCCAGATTCAAAGGGCTGGATTATTCACTCAGGTGCTGCATTGAGATCAGCTGCTCTACTTGATGCTACCGGCTCCACTCCTCTCCCGACCTCGGCTTGTAAACAGATTTCTACCTTCTCCACTTCTCGACCTCGGCTTGTAAAACGGACTTCTACCTTCTCCACTCCCAGACCTCGGCTAGTAAAAACGGACTTCTACCTTCTCCACTCCCAGACCTCGGCTAGTAAAAACGGACTTCCTTACTCTCCACTCCTAACGCTCAGCTTATTAATAGAGACTCCTAATTTCTCCTCCATTGGGTGAATTAACCCTTCCATTGCCAGAACTGCCTCTAAGTTAAGTAAACCTTTTTGCCAAGGAAACCAATTCATATTAATTAATTTATACAGTATTTAAATTTCACTAAAATTCTCTCTTGTCAATAAGGGATTGCTACTAAGTCTAATTCTTCCTGCAAATATCAATTTATTCTAATTGCAAGCCTGTCCTGCTTCATTAACATAATTTTCATAAATCATTCCATCTTAATTAAGTTGGAACTAGCATTGCATTTCTTCCCTGCATGTGTATTTAAAGATACAGTCAACCTTGTTCACTTCAATATAAAAGGAGGTGAAACTTATTGTTTCTGCAGTTGAGTTCCAATTAAAGAAGTATTACAAATAAGTATCACAGTATGCTTAGGCTGTGTCATAGTTGGTCCCTAAGCTATAGTCGTGGCTATCTAAGTAGTCTGGCATAATCTTAGTTCTATGTGTACGGCCATAATATAATACACCTCTGTGGTCCCTGTTTGTCCAGGGGTACAGTTTCCCTTGTTGTGGAGGTGGGAGGGGGAGGTAATATCCTGTATGCCAGTTGAGCCTGGTTCATTATGTTTGAAATTGCAAGGTTCAGTAATAATATTCAGGTAGAGAATAAAAAGAACATTCGCTGGCAGTGTTTTGTCCGCTTTGGATGGGTGTAGAGTGAGCTTCAATCTGCAGGTTGTGGGCCGAGAGTCTTGATATATGAGGCTTTGCTTGTACCCAGGTGGGTCAAGTGGGTTCTGTGCCGAATGAGGGCAGGTATGAGACCGGTGGCTGGCTGAGATATAAGGTTGCTGGCCACTTGATTTCGAGGAAATGAAAAAAAAGAAAAATTTAAACATAGCTTCAAGCTGGTGTAATGTCCTTTTTTGAGACAGAATGTCTTGGTAAGGGTGTTCGACCTTCATGTGGTGGCAGCCGCGTACTCTCTTTTTCCCTGTTCCCCATGTGATGAAGGGAACGGTCTTTGCTGGGTCCCATCGTGGTTTATCTACGGGTGGTTCTGGTGCAGCCATGGGCCACAACCCCTCCAGTGGTAGTCCGAGTGGGCACAGCAGGGCGGTAGCTTCTCGGAGGTCCGAGATGGAATGGACCTGGTTGTCGTGCTTTATCTGTAATGTGCGCGGTGTGCGCCAGCGATAGTTGATACGGTGGTCTCTAAGCAGTGTGGTGAAAGGTTGCAAGGATCTGCGCCACTGCAGGGTGTCGCCCGATTGGTCTGCGTAAAAAGACAGGGTCATGGATTCGAAGCTGTAGGTGGCAGACCCTTTCAGGGCCATGAGGACCGCCGTCTTTTCGGCCGAGCTTTTGAACCTTACCACGTGATCTCGGGGGTCCGCTTCCGGCGCTCTCCGGGGTTTGGGGATTCGAAAGGCTGATGTTTCTGGCTTGTTTGGGTGCCAGTAAGGCTCCTGTGAGCCGCCTTAGGAGATGAGGGATTCAAATTTTTTCTTCAAATTTTTGCAGCACCGTACATCCTCCATTGCCATGAAGCGTTGCTCAGTCCTGGCCTGTTGCTGTGTGAGTGCCTGGATTTCCTTCCTGAGCTCTGTGATGTCTTGCGTTTGTCGCTTGTAGGTTGCTTCTACCACGTTGATGCGATTTACCAGGCATGTGAAGTCTGCTCATAGCTGTGCGACGGCTGCCTGGAGGGTCTTCTGCAAGCCTCCCAGCAGGGTTTCTAACAGTGTCGCTGTTACCGGTCCCGTGTCTTCTGGGCTCGATGTCGGCTGTTGGGGTCTCGTTGGAGGTAAGCTGCCAATGGCCTCTTCGGGGAAGAATCAACTGTCAAACTCCGCCACCCTCAATGTATCTTATTTACACAGACTAATATCAAATCACATTTATTGTAGTTTAAAGACATATTACTGTGATTACTATTACTGTGGAGCTCTGTTGTACACTCAGACACACCAACAATATGGAGTTCCTAGAAAAAGAGGGACAGAGGGATTTGGGTCCAAAATAGGGACTGCCCGTCACAAATAGGAACATTTGGGATATATGTATACTTAAATTAATCACCAGAGTGATTCATGGCATCCATGAAATAGTGGGCTTTAATCTTCTTAGAATTTCATGAAATATTCTGAAGTTTTGGTGTGAGCTGGAATAAATCCCTGCCTTTATCTGCATATCAGATGCAACCTGGGGCTCCTCTCTTTGAACAGTGGCCCGATTACGTGTCCCCCAAAGTTACTGAATAGATACGACAAGTGCTCATAGTGATATTAAAACTTTGGAGAGAGCTCAGAGGAGGGCTGCTAAACTGGTTCATGGATTACAGGATAAAACTTACAAGGAAAGGTTAAGGGATCGTAACATGTATAGCTTGGAGGAAAGACGAGACAGGGGGGATATGATAGAAACATTTTAAAATATAAATGGAATCAACACATTAAAGGAGGAGACTGTATTTAAAAGAAGAAAAATTACAACAACAAGAGGGCAAAGTCTTAAATTAGAGTAGCAAAGTTTTAAAAAATGATACCAGGAAGTATTACTTTACAGAGAGGGTAGTGGATGCATGGAAAAGCCTTCTAGCTGAAGTGGTAGAGGTTAACACAGTAAAGGAGTTTAAGCATGCGTGGGATAGGCATAAGGCTATCCTAGACTAGGGCTAGGGACTAATGAAAGTATTTAGAAAATTGGGCAGACTATATTAGTTCTTATTTGCTGTCACATTCTATGTGAATTCTGTCATATCCTTTTAAAATAATACGGTGAACTTCTCATTCGCTCATGCCTTTGTGATGTCATCAATGACATCGCTAGGTAAGGACGATGTTGAGGAGATAACCACCCTGGAAGAAACTACCTGTGTACCTCATCATACCGTTGCATGATCAGACACACTAGACTAAGACTTGAGGCCAGTGTCCGATCTCTGAGTATGATCAGACACGCAGCTGCAGCTCTGTTACAGACTCTGCGATCTGCCACAGAGCTCAGATAAACAACACTGGGGGAGAAAAAAGTATGTTTCCCACTGTTACTTTGATCTAATAGTAGATTTATGGGTTCTGATAAGACCCCCTTACCGGCCCTCAATATTTTTGTTTTTTTTATTATGAAAAAACAAAACACAAAAAAGAAAGAAAGAAAGAAATTACATAATACAAAAAAATAATCTAAAATAACACTCATCCTCCTTTCTAATGAATAAAATAACTATTAAATATTGATATTTTATTAAATACATATTATATGATATATTATAAAGTCTAATGCTATATTATACAACAATAATGAATTACTTGTGGGCCTGTCACGGCAAAAAGAATGTAAAATCTTGGCATATACGGTATTTCCAAAATCAGACAAGTAAATTCATCTATTTTATTGTATTTTTCTTCAGCTGCACTAGCTGCGGGAAAATATTGTATGCACAATATTTATTATATTTTCACTCATATTTGTAGTGTACATTTTTGTGCGTTTTATCATAATATACAGTTATATATTTGTTTTGGATATCTGTCTTTTAGCAAAATTATAAATGATAAAATTACAGTTGAAAAGCACATATCAAAATGCTAGATTTTGTATTGTTTATAAAATTAGACGATATCTGATGGTTAATTGTATGTAACTAAAACTCAGTGTTACTGCTGGCTTGATTAACGGGGGATATAGCTCTGGCATGAAAAGGTCAAAGCGTATCTTTGTGGTGTGGATTACTAGAATTGCAGGCCCCTTGTTGTGGTGGGTTGGGTATTACGTTACCCTACCCTGTGATTACTTTGCTAGCTTCGCTGCCGTGTTAGTACATAGCGCCCCTAGTGTTTCATACATAGATAACAATGATAGCACTGTAAACACTGTGATCAGCCTTGATTTAGTCCAAATGGGTATCCATGTGATGTGCAAAATGTTGTGTACTACAGACCTAGTAATTGACGGGGAAACGCAGTCATTTAAGGAAAAAAACACAATGAATTGCATGAAGACATTACATCTAATTATTAAAGGGTTACTCCAACCATTATGACCAATACAGCCTGCAGTATGATGGTAGAAGTACCCTGGTCCAACTCCAGTCACTTTGACCACTTTGGATCAATTATGTGGTTATTGTGCTTGAGTATCACTTTATGGAATGTTTCATATTCAGTCTTGGAGAAATTTTCCCATAGCAACATGTGGGCTCCTAGTATTAACATGGCTCTCATATAAACCCCATTAAAGTGATACATTTTATTTTTATGCTTCCTATCCAGATTCTGCACACGTCACTGCAATTTCTGCATCATGTTTAAATATGTTGCCATTAAGCTTTTGAGTAAAACAGTGCAGATGGTTTGTTTACTGGTCACGATGCTCTGCAGAGCTTTTTATTGTCCTCCGCAGAAGACATTATGGATGGGACAATGTGTCTGTAAATTGGAGGCATCTTTAAGGTACTTGGCAGAGAGAAAAACAATGCCACCATCAGACACTGTGCTTCGCCTTGGTTCTCACTTACTTCTCCGTGCTTGCAGGGCCCCAGATGCACACACTGCCTCTTGTCCTCACATTGTGTGTGAAGATCTGGGGGAGGGGGAGCACTAATCCATGACTAATGGGCTTCCCTTTACATTGAAAAGGACATAGGAGATGAAGGTCACCCTGTGCCCCCCAGAAACAAAGATGGGGATGGAAAGAAAAGGGCAGCTCTCATTGAGATGTCAAGGCAGAAAACCCGTCCAGTGAGCCCTGGCTTCCTCTCATGCAGGGACGGGGCACAGTGCAACTTCATTTAGTGTTTGAGAAAGCCTGAGAGAAGCGAACACATTCAGCACAATATAAAGAGCTTAGCAGAAGTGGTCACAGTTCTCGTAAAGACATATTTGCCTCCATTGCGCCGCACATTTTTAACAGCCTCCTCCTTTTATTATCTCACGGAATAGCTTCGCACATCATTCCACAAATTTACTTTTCTTTCACAACTTGTTATTCGTGCTATTGGGAACTCGAAACAAAGAGAAACTGAAATATATTCTTCCTATTAAAATTCTTTCTAAATAGAAATTGTATTTAATAGCATTTTTTATATTTTTATTTTATTTTATTACTTTATTTTGAAGAATTGTTTTTTAAAAAATATTTTAAATATATAGTTCATTTCATATAGCCATGCAAATGTGACAGCTTTTACCACAGTCTTATTTATTTCTCTAAGTAGATTAATTTGGCTATTTTGACCTAGAGTTTGAAATTCACTTTAAATTCACATTTTTTGATAATCTGGATAGTAAAGAAAAAACGTTGTAATTGCTCTTGGGCAATTTCACATTAAACCTTATTATCACATCTAATATACATAATGTATACTTAATATAATGCGTGTTACTTGAAAAAAAAAATAATATATATATATATATATATATATTGTGACAGTGTGAATGAACACTAGTATATTAGCCCCAGAATGGCACTTTCAGTGTTTCCTGACTAGAGGGGGTTAAAATCAGGTTGCTGTAGTACATCAATTAGGGAGCTACATAAACACTATGCAGAGGGAAATCAGTCTCTCCTGTGAGGAGCTGGGGCGGAGACAGAGAGACTGTGAGTCAAAGAGACTGCTGAAACTGTGTGGAAAGTAAAGGTATTTTGCAAGCTTTTATTTTTATTTGTTAAACCACTGGAGTCAGCTTAGCTGCCCAGTAGCATAGAAAGGGTACTCTATGTTAGTTAGTCTCCAGTGTGGAGTAGGAGTTTATTTTGGTTTAAAGGATCTTTATAGTACCAGGAAAACAAACTCAGGAAGACAGCCACTAGAGGCTGGATTAACCCTGCAATCTAAACATAGAAGTTTCTCTGAAACTGCTTTCTTTAAATCTGAAGGGTTAAAACCTGAGGGACCTGGCACCCAGACCACTTCATTAAGCTGAAGTGGTCTGGGTGACTATAGTGGTTCTTTAATGTTTTGCTGTGGCTAAATTGGGGCCAGATTGCTAAATAAAGGTTTCCTCATATTGGAAGAAAGAACTGCTTCTGTTGTTTATGACCCAAGATCCGGCCAGCCTGCTACAAGTGGTGTCAGAAGTGGGATGTTTGTGTACTGAAAACCTTACCAGTACAGACCCTGAGGAAATATAAAACCATATAGCGTGAAAGTGTTATTGCTGCAATGGAGGACGTATTAAAAGGCTTATTACAAGCTACTGCTGTGCAGCAAGAAACCAATCGAGCCCTGCAAGAAAGCAACCGCTTACTGACAGCATAGCCTACTGCAGTGGTAGAGGGATAACATGCTGACCATTGTATACTTAAATAGATAGTACACAGTCTCTCAAAACCTGACAAAGAAGAGCCCAGCGGTGCCTCAAAGTCTCTCCAGGCAAACCAGTATATACAAAAGATGATTCCCCGTGATGATGTGGAAGCTTACCTCCGTGCTTTTGAGAGGACTGCAGCAAGGGAATAGTGGCCCAGGGGAAAATGGGCTGGTATCCTTGCGCCCTTACTTCTGAGAGTGGCCCAAAAAGCATATACTGATTTGGGGGAAGAGGGTTCCGATGACTATGACTGTCTTAAGGCTGAGATTCTAGCCAGAATTGGTGTGACACCTGCAGTCAGGGCCCAAAGATATCACAGTTGGACATATCAAGATCAAAACGCCCCAAGAACCCAACTGTTTGACCTAATGCATTTGGCCAATAAATGGCTTACTCCAGAAAGCTCTACACTATCACAGAGACCCTGGTCCTGGACAAATTTCTTCGAGCTTTACCACTTGGATTACTCCAGTGGGTGAGACAGGGCCATCCTACCACCTATGATGAGATGATGACCATAGTGGAACACTATATAGCTGTAACAGCACTAGAAGCTCCACCTCAGGCCAGAAACCAGAAGTTGAAGGTACCCCAACACCCAAAGACATGGAGGTCGGATCAATCACCACAGTCTGGAAATGGAACTTTGGGTCCCGATGAACTCTTGACATAGCTTCAAGGAATCCCAGACTCACAGCATCACCCTGTTCCCGTAATATGCTTTGAGTGTTGGCAGCCTGGACAACACTCGCTGTCCACAACTACAGGAACCAGTGGAATGTGGAAATGCTACTACCTACAAGACCTTTTGTGGACTTGGGTGTTTAGTGGGAGTTTCAGGAGAAACCAGTGGTTTTCATTGTGGCAAAAGTAACATCGCCACTGGTTTTTGGAGGGGCCTGTTTGCCAGCCTCCTGCCCTGCGACTATGGCCCTGGGATGTATTGCCCTTCTAGGAACTGATGTGGGCATACTTGATTTTATTATGCTGCTGCTGGCCCTTTAAGAACCATCTGGTGACATACTGTGGAGTTACTGGGTGGCCACCATTTCATGTATCAGAGGCACATGGTGAGAACAATGGATGAAGCACATGGTGAGAACAATGGATGGCGGCCATGTTAACTCACAGACACTGTTTGGAGTTTTCTACATGGTGCCATCTC
>OW240914.1:292374648-292402129 GCA_933207985.1 Pelobates cultripes
AGGCATTATGTCCCCCCCCCCTTCTCACCTTTAGCCTGGGAGGGGGGGACCGGCACGCTGGTCCCTGGGACTGGGAGGCGGGGCTCCCTCGTGGTCCTCGTGGTGAGTGAGATCCGGTCGTTGCCATGGCAACGCGCCGGATCTCGCGAGAGGAACCCGGCAGAGTTGCAAGTTATCGCTCCGCCAGGTCCTCTCTCCAGGCTGGCTGTCTCCCTCCCTCTCTCCCCGCCGGCGGCCGCATTTGACAGCATGTGGGCCGGTGAGGGAGATCTTTGATCTCCCCACTGGCCCGCCATGGACTACTGCAGGCCGGCGGTCGGATAGCGCCGGCCCTGCATAGACCGGCAGGGGAGATCCTGGGACCTCCCCTGCCGGCCTCGGCCCATGGCCACCACGGCCCACCGGGCATTTGCCCGGTGTGCCCGATGGCCAGTCAGGGCCTGGCTCCTCCTGTTCCTCCTTGCACAAAGGCGGAGGTAGCGGTCCTGCTGCTGGGTTTTTGCCCTCCTACAGCCTCGTCCACGTCTCCTGATGTACTGGCCTGTCTCCTGGTAGCACCTCCATGCTCTGGACACTACGCTGACAGACACAGCAAACCTTCTTGCCACAGCTCGCATTGATGTGCCATCCTGAATGAGCTGCACTACGTGAGCCACTTGTGTGGGTTGTAGACTCCGTCTCATGCTGCCACTAGAATGAAAGCACCGCCAGCATTCAAAAATGACCAAAACATCAGCCAGGAAGCATAGGAACTGAGAAGTGGTCTGTGGTCACCACCTGCAAAACACTCCTTTATTGGGGGTGTCTTGCTAATTGCCTCTAATTTCCACCTGTTGTCTATCCCATTTGCACAACAACATGTGAAATTGATGGTCACTCGGTGTTGCTTCCTAAGTGGACAGTTTGATTTCACAGAAGTGTGATTGACTTGGAGTTACATTGTGTTGTTTAAGTGTTCCCTTTATTTTTTGAGCAGTGTATTTACAAAAGGTATTGAAAGAAAGTTCAAGTTGTCTTTAAAAAACAGTGCATAATCCCTTGACAAATGTGAAGAGACAAAATTTTAGGGAGAAATAAAAGTTCTCACGATCTCTATTTTTGCTTCAATATATTTGCTCAGGGTCTTCCTAAATTAAAAGAGTAATCTAGACATAAACCCCGTCTTCACTGTGCCTAGTGGGGTACCAGCTACATGCCACTAAGGCCCAAAAAATGATTGTCCAGCGTTGCAATATCTCTCTTGCAGAGAGAACTTGCCAGCATTTTGTATCTGAACTGCTCCCATCGGTGGAATTAGTCTGATATGCAAATGGTATGGCCCAAGTCAGCAAAAATAATTTTGAGACCTAAGCAACGATTTGCCGTAGGGCAAACTATTGAGTTTCCCTAATATTTTGCCAGTTTCTCAGAGTTATCATATTCTGTTTTTTTGCTTCAGGACAAATAAAGCCTGTCTACATTGCATTAAATGATTAAATCAGGTCTGTTATATCATTAACTGTTTCTGTTATGTTATAAAATTGTATCCAGGTATTTTGTGATTATATGTATCTATATGTCCATTCATCCATCTTTTTACTTGTCCATTTGTCTTTTTGTCTGTCTGTATATCAATCTAGACACGCGTCGTACAATATAAAGGGTATTGTATTATAAAGGTCACCTTTTACAATATACATTATATATTGGTGTCCCCTGGTACAATATACAGTACATTTCTACTGAGTATATAAAGATTTCTTATGGATATAAACATGTCTATAGTGAGTGTACTATGCATCCACTGGGCTTTCAGTCATTTTTAATGCCTGGCCAGTAGCACAGGACTTGAAATGTTAAGCCCTGAGATTATATATATTTATCATACAAGATCCAGGGCACTCACTCAACACTAAAAAGCAACTTCAAAGCTCACAGAATTTAATAGCTTTTTTTTTTTTTTTTAAACATAACCTAATGGGGGTTTAGTGTTTAGTTACAGTCAGGCCCGGACTGGCCATTGGGTACACTGGGCACATGGCCCGTGGGCCACGGTGGCCATGGGCCGAGGCCGGCAGGGGGATCACAGGAGCCAGCCCTGCTGCATAACGTGGTCTGGTGGACATTCCTGCAGTCAGCCAATAGCACGCTCCCTCAAAACTTGCAACATGTGGCATTGTGCTGTGTGATAAAACTGCACATTTTAGAGTGGCCTTTTATTGTAGCCAGCCTAAGGCACACCTTTGCAATAATCATGCTGTCTAATCAGCATCTTGATATGCCACACCTGTGAGCATAGGCGTGCGCAGCCTGTTGCATTAGGGTGTGCACTCTAAAGCACAAACACACACACCGCGTGTATATGTATTTTTATATACACATACAGACACACATACATATATATACACACACACACATATATATATATATATATATATATATATACACAAATACAAATATACATAGGTGCAGTGTGTGTGATTGTGAGTGGTGCAGCATGTAAGCGGTGCAGCGTGTAAGGGGTGCAGAGTGTGTGATTGCAAGGGGTACAGTGTGTGTGTGTAATTGTGAAAGGTACAGTATGTGTGATTGTGAAGGGTACAGTGTGTGTAATTGTAAGGGGTACAGTGTGTATAATTGTGAGGGATGTAGTGTGTGTGGGGTACAGTGTGTATGATTGTGAGAGTGCAGTGTGTGGGGGGTATAGTGTGTAATTGTAAGGGGTATAGTGTGTGTAATTGTGAGGGGTACAGTGTGTGTGTGATTGTGAGGGATGCAGTGTGTGTGGGCTACAGTGTGTATGATTGTGAGGGGTGTACTGTTTGGGCGACAGAGGTTAAGGGGGTGGAGGAGCAGTGACACAGAGTAGGGGGGTGGAGGGGCAGTGACAGGGGGTAGGGGAGTGGAGGCGCAGCAACAGGGGTGTAGGTGGGGCAGTGGGATGGGTTATGGGGTAGAGGGACAGGGGGGTAGGGGGTGGAGGGGCAGCGTGTATGATTGTGAGGGGTGCACTGTGTGGGCTGCATAGGGGTTGCTGAGGGGGTGGAGGGGCAGTGACAGGGGTAGGGGGGGTGAGAGAGGCAGGACAGGGGTAGGGCAGTGGAGGGGCAGCAACATCGGGTAGGGGGTGGAGGGGCAGCCACAGGATTAGGGGGTAGAGGACAGGGGTAGGGTGGAGGGCAGTGACAGGAGGTAGCGGGGTAGACAGTTAGTGACAGGTTAGGGGTAGAGGGGCGTGGACAGGGGTTAGGGGTAGTGACAGGGACAAGTGACAGGGTTTGGGGGTGGAGAGGCAGTGACAGGGCTAAGAGGGCAGTGACAGGGGTTGGCGGGGGGGGTAGAGGGGTAGTGACAGGAGTTGGGGGTAGGGCAGCGGACAGGGGGGTGGGGGAGGAGGGGCAGGGACTGGGGGTATAGGGCAGGACAGGGGTTGGGGTAGAGGGGCAGTGACAGGTTAGGGGCATAGGGCAGTGGACAGGGGTTAGGGGTGGTAGAGGAGTAGTACAGGGGTTAGAGGTTGGAGGGGTAGTGACAGGGCTGGGGGGGATAGAGGGGCAGACAGGGGGTTAGGGGGTAGAGGGGCAGTAACGGGAGTGGGGTAGTGGAGGGGCAGTGACAGGGGTTAGGGGGTAGAGGGCAGCGGACAGTGGTTAGGGCAGAGGGACAGTAACGGGAGTGGGGGCAGTGTCAGTGTTAGGGGTAGAGGCAGTGGCAGGGGTTAGGGGGCAGAGGGGCAGTGGCAGGGGGCAGTGGCAAGGTGTAGTGGGGTGCGGACAGGGGGTTTGGTGGGGCAGGAGTGACAGGGCAGAAGGGGGTGGGGCAGTGAGTGACAGGGGGTAGAAGGGGGGTGGGGGCAGTGAGTTACAGGGGGTGGAGGTACAGTGAGTGACAAGGGGTAGAGGGGGGTTTATAAATATCTGCCCTGGTGGTCCAGTGGGCGCGCTCTCTCTTCAGTCTGCAGCTCCGCCGGGAGTGAGCTGCAGACCACATGGTAAGTCTCGCGATCTCCAGGCAGAGCGTTGCCGTGGTAACCAGCGGCAACGCTCTGACAGGCTGGAGATCGCGAGACACCTCAGTCTGCAGCTCACTCCCAGCGGAGCTGCAGACTGAGGCTGGATCTCCGTAGGGGCAGATAGACAGGAGGACCCGACATGTTAGTCTGCCCTAAGGCAGTGCAGCACGGAGGTGTGATTAGGGTGTGCCCAGGCATTAATTATCTCGGCAAAGGAGAACACAGATTTAGACAGATTTGTGAACCATATTTGAGAGAAATAGGCCTTTTGTGTAAATAGAAAAAGTCCTAGATCGTTGAATTCAGCTCATGAAAAATGGGGGCAAAAACAAAAGTGTTTATAATTTTGTTCAGTGTATATATATAATTTTATTTATATATATTTATATATAAAAAAACAGAGGGCTGCACTCACCCGAACATGCATAGGACCTGCCAAAGATGGGGTACATTGACATTGTGGCATGCGTATGCAATGTATGATCATATTGTAACTAAACCTCCATTATTTTTGCCTAGATTAGTTTTTTTTTTTTTTTTTAAACAAGTAAACTCTGTCAACATTGAAGTTGCTGTTTAGTGGATAAGTGAGTGCGCTGGATCTTGTGTAATATATATATAAAATTATTTATTTATTTTGTCATAACAGTATGGAACAGAAGGAAGGATTAAACAATCACAACAAAAATTAGGTCTGTTTTCAGAATACCATGAGCTTTGGGCATCTTTGTTTTGTGTCTTCCTGCATTGGGATAGTTTGTTTGCACCTCATGTTTCGTTTGTGTATGTGCGTGTCGAACATTCTCTTAATGCAGTGGGAATGTAAAGCTCTCTGCAGGAAGGATTTGCAAACGGAGCCACTAAATCCCTCTTGTTTCCTGACGAAACAGCCGTTCCCACACTCTCCCTAACCTTAAGTGAAAGCCAGCAAACGCTTTCTAGCAGTGTGCCAATCAGTTACAGCAATTTAGACATAAAAATTAAAAATTAGACACAGACCATGACTCCTATTAATATAAAATAATTTCAAGATAAAATCGCATAACATTATCAAATGTGCCATCTAGTGTTATTGGGAGTATACCACAGTCTGTTTTATTTAGGAAAGCTCAATCTAATTTAATGGACAGAAATGGTTGATGTTGGGATACTTGTTATGACATAACCAGGGCCATCTTTTATAATAATTGGACCCTGGGCAAGCATTTGTTTGGGCCCCTGGACCAAATCCCCCTCTCCACCCCACTTCCTGGCATGCAATCACAGCATGCACCTCAACGCAGTGGCAGAACTAAAGTAGGAAGAGCCCTGGTACAAGAATTTTATTGGGCCACCCAATTGCAAGGTTGGAGA
The DNA here is from genome assembly GCA_933207985.1 of Pelobates cultripes. Lineage (NCBI taxonomy): Eukaryota > Metazoa > Chordata > Amphibia > Anura > Pelobatidae > Pelobates > Pelobates cultripes. The sequence continues at coordinate 292,379,993 of OW240914.1, forward strand.
AAAGGTAGAACACTATCTGTCGCGCAACTCCAACAATGCTTTGACAGGTGGGCCTCTACCAATTTCCCATGTTTGCAGGTTGTATTTAGCACTGAGCTGTGTTTGTGTGTTTGAATATAGGCATATAGGCATGTGTTTGTATGGAGTATGTTTGTGTGAATGCATTTGTATGTGGTGTTGATGTTTAAAAGCATTTATGTGTAGTGCTGGTTTTTGAATGTAGAGGTTTGTTTATACTGACACACAGACACACACACACACAAACACACACACACACAGATATAGTGACAGACACACGCACACACACACAGACATACCAACACACAGACATACCAACACACAGACATACTGACACATACATACAGACATACTAACACACATGTAAAATTTACCTTTCTAAACCCACCCTTGGCTTCCCTGGGGTCCAGTGTGGTGTCTGAGGCTGATGGGAGTGAGGAGCCTCCACCCTCACTGCCGGTGCTGCCGCCTACTACCTTCCGCACAACTCCTCCTGCACCCCTCCCCCCCCACCCCCGTACACCTCCTCTCTTTATGGGAGGAAGTGACTTGCGGCTGTCACTTCTTCCCATACTGCCGAAAAGCAAGAGGCCCGGTTGCTCTGTTAAAGGGCCACAGGGCCCAACCGTATGGACGGGGGGAAAAATTGAGGACAGCAGGGCTAATGGAGCAGCTGCCTTGAGCACCCCCGGAGTAACTGGGCCTGAGGCAGCTGCCCTGTTTGCCCCGCGTTAAAGACTGCCCTGGACGTAACAATAAAATGGCAATGTGCAATGTGTAGTACCTGAGGGAACATCAGAGTCAAAGGTTTGAGACCTGGAAGTGTTCATTTATTGTCCTTCCAAAGTCACTAAATAATTCCCTTTCAGCTCTTGCCAAGATGCGTTCCTCACTGCAGCTCCACCTATTTAGTGAGATTATCCATGTTGTTAATCTCAGACAATCCAATACTTCCTCATAAAGAAATAATGGGAGACTAGTGGGCATCTGTGTCAAAAGCATGCTTTGCCAATCAAATGCTGTTCTATGAGTTTTACTTGGTTGTACCAGAGTCTAGCAGAGGAGTTTTACCCAATTATAGCAGGACAGCATTTTTTTATATTGCAGGTTTCAAAAGACAGAGGCACTGCACCCAGACCACTTCATTGATATGAAGTGGCCTAGGTGCCTTTATTGTCTCTTTAAAAATAAAAATCTGGCTATATTCTTACTAGTAAAATTATTTTTTAATTATTATTATATTATCTAAATAACAAGCCCTATCCGTCATGGAGGAATTTAATTTAACATTTGTATTTCTGAGTCGCCGGTGGTCCCTTTGCCATAAAAATCATTGTCACAGTATGTCACGATTTACTAGGAAAAACTGTAGAAAAAAGAGAATATAAACCAAACAAACAAAATACACAGTGTGTTGTTTTTACTAACGTGTAAATTGTAAGTTAAGAAAGTGAATTTATGAATTGAAACTAAATTTAAAAAAATTAGGATAAAATGGCAAAATGTTAAACAATACCCCAAGGCAGCCAGTTAATAATAATTGTTACATAATGACTATTTAGAGAGCACAACACTATGTATGTACATACTAACTGCCCTTATTTTGGAATAAATACACAATCTTTATAACAAGTAGTTAAACTATTATTTTAACATCACAATAGCACATTCATTCCATTGTTTGCTTTTACTTAGAAATGGTATCTTTGTATTCTTTTCTTTTCTAGGAAAACGTGTCTTAGTCTCAAAATTCACAGTTTATTTTTCAGCTACTTTACAGGAAATGGTCATGCAAGTCGTTCCAGGTGAGCAAACAGTTTAGCAAAACAGTATCTGAAGCCGGCAAGACATATCAGACCACACATGGTTATGTACTAGTGTACTCTTGTTCATAAAATAAAACGGAAGGTAAAATTTGCCTGAATTTGTGGTGTTATAAATTTAACCATTCCACTGTGTTAGTCGGACTACTATGAAATATGTAGCAAAATGTTATTTAATGCTTAATAAATTCAGTCACTCTATAACCACAGAGATAGCACAGACACAATCTTACTAATGTCAAAACCATAAATCATTTTAAGGCTAAATTTAAGATATTGCCCTCATGAAGGCTGTGATATAAAATTGCCAGATAAAAAGACCATGATGGTATTAAACTGTGCTGGTTGTGGTGGACGTGAAGAATTGTGTCTACTGTGTTCCAGGTAAGTAGTCAATTCCTTCTTAAACAGTTTTACTTTTTTTGAAAATGGAGGGCACTCCTGCAGTGATAATGGTAATTTGATTGTTCCTTTAATTCTTCGACACACAGTCCACAGTCTATTGAGATAAAGAGCTCCTATAAATTCAATAGGTATAGACACAGATAAAAAAAAAAAATGGAAGTCCATTATATTTGATAAGAATATTGGCTGATTAGATATCTAGATTTTGGTTGTATTGTATGTATGCCACTAGGATATTGGAACAATTACGTGAAACAATAAGAGAAACAAAAATGCAATGTAATCTGTTTCAACCTTTTAGAAATCAGTTACTGTTGGATAAGAATTACAATGAAATCTGTGAAATGTAAAGTTTAAAAATATAGATCTAAGCTATCTCCCCATGCTCACAGTTGATCATTAACGTCCACATTTGGATACAATTTCAAGTCAGCACTGATACTTACACATTATCATGGCAGAAGATCATAAACAATTTCACCAAAATACAAACTATTGCACCATAACTATTACAAAAAGTACACAGTACAATACTCTTTAACATTGCAGCCAAAGTTTGAGTAGGACAAGACTGTACCCTTGGAAAATCCATTATATGCAGAATAGATCTGGATTTTATGTCAAGAAATGGAGGCGAGTATTGCTTAACCCTTTCTTTACTGTCCACCAATAGCAGCAAAGAACACAATTAAAAAAATAAATAGAACATATACTGTGAGACACCAGCCAATCCCCATCCAAGTCCCAGTATAACGGCAAGCACCACCTCTAAAGCTTCCTTTATCTTTGCTGCTCCACAGTTGAAATAAGAACCAGAATTTTTACTCTTAGCATTATCTGTCTTTAATTGCCTTTTATATGCTTTGGTTATTTTCATAGTTGAGTCTATCATGTTATTCTACTTTATTATACTACTTTGGTTAATGTTATTTACCTTTGAGCCCATGGTTCCAGACTTTATTATGTTCTTTTGTTAATGTTATTTACCTTTGAGCCCATGGTTCCAGACCATCCTCTGGGATTTTCTTGCATGTGTTTCTCCCCTCTCTTTTGACTTTGCCTTGTTGCTCCTGTCCTTTGGGGGGTCCCTTGGGGTTTGCCTCCTTTTGTCTCCTTTATTTTTCTTATTTTCCCTTGTTTTCTCTGTCTTTCTTGTGTCTCCCCCTTCTTCCTGGCTGTATGGTGCCGTTTTGCACCCGTTTTTTGCGCCTTCTGTGCGGCTGTTTCACAACAGACTTGGCCTTTCGCATAAATTTTGCCGCAAATTTGTGCTGTTCAGGAGTTGGCTGCGAATGGAATTGTTCAGCAATTTTGCCACAAACGATCTCGTTAGACTATTTTTTTCCGTGAATAGTTTCTTGTTTGGCAGTTCATGGACGTTCATTAGTTTGTTCAATGAATTTGTCCCGTTCGCTGAGTTTCGGTTCGCGAATTGGACGCATTCGTGGGATTTTTTGCCACGAATCTCGCTAGATTGGAGGCAGCCATTTTCTGAGCTCCAGAACACGGTGCATCAGGTCTGGTCCCATCAAAGAGCCATCATCGCACAAATCACGGCCATGGAAGACTGCCAACGCAGCACCAATATTAGTAAGTAAGGGACATCCCGATGACAGTCACGGTAGACGACCTACCTCACTATGTCAGACGTTTGCTGACCTCCATCCTGTCCCATGCGGTGGCCAAAAAACTAAATATTGAAGGAACTTACCGTTTACCAGGGCCCACGGGGGCATCAACCATGGCGACGAGAGACATCATTCTCCATTGTGCCACAACCCACAACAAAATACTAATAATGTCGGCAATTAAGGGAAAAACACCCCTATACTTCAAAGAAGCCTCCCTGACGTTCTATCAGGACCAAAGGCAACCCTCCTGTGGCGTAAAAATCCTGTGACCAGCCTACTTCGCTCAGCCAACATGAGCTACAGGTGGGGAATGAATGGATCCCTGACAGTGACCTGAAATGGCAGCTTACAAATACGCAACAACGTTCGACGGCCCTGGGCCTGGAGCACTTGCCGGAAAACACGCAAGTGAGATCGCCCGTCCCCACTTCCACTTGGGACCCGGCACACGCACCATCCTTCGTCCCGAGGTCGGCAACTGCGGGAACGGCAGTACCAGGAACAAGCTCCAGGGACAACCCGACATGAAGCGCTAGCTACCAGACCAGAGACCCACTTGCCCGTCCTGCCGGCCCTAACTTCAATATGGGACTGTCTGTCCAGGACTTTTCATCCCTATTTTTACCCTTATGTCATCCCTATTTTTCCCTTCTCCCTTTTATAACTAACTTTTGCAATTTTGTACTTAATTCACACAAACACTGGGGCAATGCCAGCTACCAGGCACAACATCTAGGGTTAGGGACCCAGTAATGACAAATTTCCTCACAATAGGGATTGTTACCCTTCGACTAAGCATAGAACCTGGGGAAACCCTGAACCTTCTTGCACGCCTCCCCCCCCTCCACCAGCTACTCCCTCGCTTAGGAGGGACCAAACACAATACATAGAGTGTGACTGGACACCCCACGACCACCAGACCTTAGCTCATCCCCACGCGGGATAGACAGCATCTTGGTCTGCACGACATGTATTTAACAAAGCTACATCACACGTCAGTACATGAACACACAAGCTGACCACTCCAGCCTCAGGACCCTCTACTTACAACCTCAGTGTACTGAAAACCTCACGCACTTGACAGCAAGTGTACACCACACCTGAACACCCAACACCCTAAGGGCGTCTCACCAGCTGTCAAGACTTACACAAACACGTTAAAAATTAAAAGGTGCGAGAATCTAATGTGAACCTGCTTACACACTAACTACATACTATCCACTCTCTGTTGAACGCTGTAACGTTTATGCTTTGCACTGGAAAAATAAAGATTTAAAAAAAAAGATGTGCAAGTTGATTAGTTAAGCTATGTTTGTCTACCTCGCACTGAAATTCGGTTTATGAGGGATGCTCAAATCAGTAACATTATTAGGCATTAGCCGGAAGTGTAGTGGTATCAATTCCACCATACCTATCCCCCACCCACTGGGTTCGTAAGTTCGCAAACTTAAAAATGTCAAGAGTAATATCTACTAGAGACGGGAACCCAAGCGTGATATTGCTAGTACGATGTCTCTTTATATACTTCAGTTTTAGTTATGTTTTATGTTATTTCTTTTCTCTCACTGCAATGTATAGATTATTAGCATTACATAACCTGTGTTCGCCCAACCTATTACAACGGATGGGGAGACCCCTACGGTACTTTCTGGCATGGGAAGTGATCAGAAGGACTGGTCGGACATAACATGGCAGGAGAATTCATGGTACTTACACTTAACGCTAATGGCTTGAATACTCAACATAAGAGAAGGCTAGCTCTAACACATATTAAAACTAAAAATTTAGCAATAGCGTGCTTTCAGGAAACCCATTTTTACCCCCCAAACCCACCCACCTTCACCTCCAGACAACACCCGTGATCCCAAATAAAGCAAGGGGTGTTGGCACATTGATACATAAAGACTGGATATTTACTTGCGAGGGGGAGTTTGCAGACAAGGAGGGAGGGCTCCTGATACTAGGGGGCTCCCTTAATGATGTACCTATGACTAGTGATGTCCCGAACGGTTAGCCACGGACGGCGAACATAAACATAAACTTTGACCCTGTACCTCAAGTTTATGTTTGCCGTCCGTGGCGAACCGTTCGGGACATCACTACCTATGACTATTACCAATATATATGCACCCAACACGAACCAGATAGATATCCTAGCCGAAACCTTTTCTAAAATAAACTCAATGAAACACGGTCAGATCATTATTTGTGGGGACTTTAACTGTGTATTAAACCCACAGTTGGACATTTCCAGTAGTGTCCCTGCAAAGAATAGGTAGAGCAGGGAAAGTAATAAGTTTACATTATTGTGTAACAAATACGATATATATGGCACGTGGTGCACCCTATACCCCACATCCAAGGATTATAAATATTACTCTGCGGTACACGCCATGTATTCCAGACTTGATATATGCCTTATGGATAGAACAAATCTACATAATGTAAAAAATGCAACAAAGACACGATGACTTGGTCAGATCATGCGCCGATGTGGACAACATTTCAAACATTGCACCCAGCATGGAGGAGGAGTCTGCAGCACCTGAATAAATCAGCTTTACGTAACGAAGAGACAAGCAGACTCTATCTGACTACTTCTCTGACAATACATAACAGCATGTGAGAACCTCAACCATATGGCTAGCCATTGCCATAAGGCGGTAATAAAGGGCCTGTTCATACAGATAGGTGCTAGGACTAAGAGAAAGATAGGAGTCGATACTTCAAATATAGAGAGGCAAATAGGGGACCTGGAATCCCGACACAAGGACGCATTAAGTAAGAAACTAGGCAAACAACTCAAGCAGGCGAGAATCGAATTGGAGCGCATACAATTACATGTTACAGAACATAGCCTGATAAAATTCACACTCAAGGCAACATAGCTAGCAAAATATTGGCTTCAAAGCTTAAAACTAAATTTGGCCAAACAAAAATAGCATCTATCTACAATAAGGAGGGAATCAAGCTGGCGAACGCTACCCATATACTGAACGAATTTGCCAACTATTATGATTCCCTTTACAACTTGAAAGAGAACAAGGTAATCGAGAAACCCTCTGACAGGGCCATAGACGATTTCTTAAGTAAAATAGACTTGCCAACCATTCCCGCTGACATAGCTAACAAGATGGACGCTCCATTTACTGAGGAGGAGATCCACAAGGTGATAAAACCGCTATCAAAATAGAAAGCCCCTGGGCCAGACGGCCTCTCCAATCTTTATCATATAACTTTTTAAGACACTCTAACACCATACATCACATCTCTTTTTAACAATATCATGGCAGCAGGCGGCATACCGCCAGAAATGTTGGAGGTGAATATTATCGCGTTACCAAAGCCAGGCAAACCACCAACCAAACGCGAAAAACATCTGCCCAATCTTGCTTCTAAATGCGGATGCTAAACTTCTCGCAAAGGTCATAGCCAACCACATAAAGCCCCAGCTGACATCCTTAGTATCCAGGGAACAGACGGGTTTGTACAACACCAAACTTTTTTTTTATCCTTATAGAAATAATCAAACATAGAGGGGAGTCGGGACTTTTGTTGGTGCTGGACGCCGAAAAACCCTTTGACCGACTTCACTGGGTTTCCCAACAAACTTCCTTAGAGCTATATCAGCATTATATACAAATCCCTCAGCCAGAGATCTAAACTCGGGGTTCCTATCCAGGAAATTTAATTTATCAAATGGTACACGTCAGGGATGCCCACTGTCTCCAATAATTTTCATTCTAGCTTTAGAACCACTGATAAAACACATCCAAATGCAAACCCAAATTAAAGGAATACACACAGACATGGGCAAAGAGAAATTGGCACTGTTTGACGATGATATCCTACGTATCCTCCAGGACCCCCAGGAGTCGCTACCGCATGTAATGACCCTCCTGCACACCTACGAAACAGTCTCCTACTATAAGAACAATATCGCAAAAACACAAGCACTCCCAATAAACCTGACTAAATCAACAAAATTGGCGCTATCTACCCAATTTACTCACATACCTAGGCATACAACTTGCGACAACAAAACACACACTGACTCAAGCTAACCATGTAAGACTACAAACTCAATCTTGGCTAAAATCCAACGGCTGCCCAATGCACATATTTGGAAGCATAAACCGCCCCGAATTGCAGTCACAAACATGTACTACAAGTTATATGAAGAAGGCCTAGACACCCCTGATATCCACAAATACTACATCACTACTACTCTAGCTTAAATAGGTGCTACTATTCGTGCACCAGAATCCCCAGTATGGTACACGCTTGAAAACATGATTACACAACCACATTCTATAGCACATTTGATGTGGGTACCTCCTTCTCTCCACCCACTTAGGCTCAAACCATTGGCCACGATGAGATTAGCGACCCGCACCTGGTACGCTTGGGCATCAAGACTCCTCACACCCAGCCACTCACTTATGTATGCACCTCTAATGAGCCTACAATATTATACACATGATCAACCTATCAAAGGGTGGGTGAACGCAGGGATATAAACTATAGCACACCTATAACAAAACTGGCCTTTTACGATTCCCAGATATAAAATTGAAATATAAGTTGCCCTCCAGAGAACTGTTCACTTATCTGAGGCTTAAACACATATTGGCTAAACACCTTAACTTACAACCACCAGCCCCGCTAGATGGGGGGGCATTATCCAAATATACAGGGGTCTAAGGAACGGCATAAAACCACTAGCACTTTGCGAAAGAGCATTGCAAGAGCACGTCAAACCCCTAAAATTCTCATACATGCACAAATGGGAAGAGGAAATTAACACTCATTTCCCAGCTAAAGAGTGGCTCAGGACAATGAGGGATACCAAACAGGTGACAAGATGCATTGACCACATAGAAGCAACATACAAAGTGTGGATGAGATTGTATATGACAACACAGATTAGCCAATATTTTTTCCCAATGCGACCCCCAAATGCTGGAGATGTGAGGATCAGGTAGGGACCATAGGCCATGTGTTCTGGCACTGCAAGATACTACGCCCATTTTGGTAGTATTTAAACTATCAGGGATTTCCCTTCCGCTTCGAATAGAAACGTATAGTTTACATATGCCACCTGCCCATATAGACAAATCAATGAATAAGATTCACGTTCTGATAGCTGCTAAAAGCAGTATAGCCACATTCTGGAGGAATAAACATCCCCCCACCTTGATGTCAATGGTGATGGAGAAATTAAACTCCACAAGGATTTATGAGGAAATGAGCCATAGATTGCACAACACTTTACGAGTCTATGAATCCATATGGGCCAAGTGGCCTCCAGGCTCATGCTATCTAGACCCACAGGGCAGCTAGTCATACGATGCGTGTCATACATACAAGGGCAGAAACAGGTTATTGGTCCTACACGATAATAGGTAAATGGAATGCAGATTGGATAATTTGTACGTTATGCAGTGACTTTTATATTTGTTCTGTTCTTCATATGTTTGTTTTCTTATGTAAGCTTTCAATGTTATGTATGCTCAGCTGATACCTTCAGATTAACTCCAGTTTACTCGATGCTTTCGACAGGAAACACGATGCAATTAGGTTTATACTGACCACAGACATAAAAGGGTTGCTAAGGGGTACCGAATAGGCAACTTTCCATCACAGAAAAGAAAAAAAACACAAACCAAAAAAGTGTACGAATAACATAAAGTAATATTGTGAACTGTATCCCTAGCAAATTACTATATCTAGTGATTGTTAAAAGCAGGCTGAGCCGCTAATCTCCTGATATATATATGTACGCATGATCGGATTGGAAAGCTGACAGTTATGTACTGTGTTATGGTAATTGTAAAAATTCTATAAAAATTATTCATGGAAAAAAAAAAACAATAACACCTTCACATCGGCATTTATGTATACATGACTGCCAGGCTATATAACCATACCACGCAATCGTGCATAAACAATTAGCATAATTGCAAATTAAGTTTGTTTATTGCAAATGATGCCATAACTACAGTCAGAGAGCTTCCAATCCAGCGACAGAGGTAGTCAATGAACGATGAATACAGAGACTAGCTCTCTATATCCAACGCTGCAAGGCCGCCCTCCAATAAAACTACAGCTCCTTATACAGACACAAGGTAACCATTATTTTTCTTTCACTAATGGTCTTAGTTGGGGCATGATGTTTGACTTTCGCCTAAGGCCTTGCAAAGTCTAGAGCCACCACTGATCAATGCTGGAAAAAGGTAAGTAAATATTTGTGTTTTTAAGGCACACCGGAGGGTGTGGGGGGAATGACAGTGGTAGATAACTGGGGACAGGGACATATGTGTTTGAAATACAGTTTTGTCTTCCTAACACTATAGTGTTTCTTTAAGGTGTGAGATAACTTATCTATGGAGGATTTTCAAGGTTAGTTGAGGGGTAACACCTGCCTGGAAGACACAACTTCATAATCTATGTAAACTAGGAAACACAGTCGCTATTCATAACGACACTCCCACCCATCCATCTCTACCTGCATTTGTAATAAAGATGCTATCGTTTTAACCCTTCCAGACTTTTGGCCAACACAGAATACATTTTAATAAATATGTTCCTGCAACATATCAGATTATATAAAAGATCAGTTACTTCCCTGAAGCATTTCAGGAACACCATCTTTGTATAATTACTGTATATAAAGTCAATACCAGTTCATGACAAAATTAGAAATGCATCCTCAAGGCATAGAAATCAGACATGAAATGTACTAAATAAATTAAAATGAAAAAATAATATGTATTGCAATCCGAGCAACATATAATGTGGTGTTCTCCTGCCACCTGCTGGCAATCGGGAGAAGTACAGACAGCTAAATCAATTTTAAGAAGTAATTTCAAGGCGGCAATATTATTCATTAATAGTATGTACAGTGAGTGCAGAATTATTAGGCAAATGAGTATTTTGACCACATCATCCTCTTTTTGCATGTTGTCTTACTCCAAGCTGTATAGGCTCGAAAGCCTACTACCAATTAAGCATATTAGGTGATGTGCATCTCTGTAATGAGAAGGGGTGTGGTCTAATGACATCAACACCCTATATCAGGTGTGCATAATTATTAGGCAACTTCCTTTCCTTTGGCAAAATGGGTCAAAAGAAGGACTTGACAGGCTCAGAAAAGTCAAAAATAGTGAGATATCTTGCAGAGGGATGCAGCACTCTTAAAATTGCAAAGCTTCTGAAGCGTGATCATCGAACAATCAAGCGTTTCATTCAAAATAGTCAACAGGGTGGCAAGAAGCGTGTGGAAAAACCAAGGCGCAAAATAACTGCCCATGAACTGAGAAAAGTCAAGCGTGCAGCTGCCACGATGCCACTTGCCACCAGTTTGGCCATATTTCAGAGCTGCAACATCACTGGAGTGCCCAAAAGCACAAGGTGTGCAATACTCAGAGACATGGCCAAGGTAAGAAAGGCTGAAAGACGACCACCACTGAACAAGACACACAAGCTGAAACGTCAAGACTGGGCCAAGAAATATCTCAAGACTGATTTTTCTAAGGTTTTATGGACTGATGAAATGAGAGTGAGTCTTGATGGGCCAGATGGATGGGCCCGTGGCTGGATTGGTAAAGGGCAGAGAGCTCCAGTCCGACTCAGACGCCAGCAAGGTGGAGGTGGAGTACTGGTTTGGGCTGGTATCATCAAAGATGAGCTTGTGGGGCCTTTTCGGGTTGAGGATGGAGTCAAGCTCAACTCCCAGTCCTACTGCCAGTTCCTGGAAGACACCTTCTTCAAGCAGTGGTACAGGAAGAAGTCTGCATCCTTCAAGAAAACATGATTTTCATGCAGGACAATGCTCCATCACACGCGTCCAAGTACTCCACAGCGTGGCTGGCAAGAAAGGGTATAAAAGAAGAAAATCTAATGACATGGCCTCCTTGTTCACCTGATCTGAACCCCATTGAGAACCTGTTGTCCATCATCAAATGTGAGATTTACAAGGAGGGAAAACAGTACACCTCTCTGAACAGTGTCTGGGAGGCTGTGGTTGCTGCTGCACGCAATGTTGATGGTGAACAGATCAAAACACTGACAGAATCCATGGATGGCAGGCTTTTGAGTGTCCTTGCAAAGAAAGGTGGCTATATTGGTCACTGATTTGTTTTTGTTTTGTTTTTGAATGTCAGAAATGTATATTTGTGAATGTTGAGATGTTATATTGGTTTCACTGGTAATAATAAATAATTGAAATGGGTATATATTTGTTTTTTGTTAAGTTGCCTAATAATTATGCACAGTAATAGTCACCTGCACACACAGATATCCCCCTAACATAGCTATAACTAAAAACAAACTAAAAACTACTTCCAAAAATATTCAGCTTTGATATTAATGAGTTTTTTGGGTTCATTGAGAACATGGTTGTTGTTCAATAATAAAATTAATCCTCAAAAATACAACTTGCCTAATAATTCTGCACTCCCTGTATACATGCATTTTAGTATTTATCAAAAAGCTTTATTTGATCGGTGTTGTATTTTCTAATATGCAGGCTCTGTATTGCTTTGTAGATCTGCTCCAACTAAATGATGATAAAATTTTTTAGCGCTTTCTTTTGGTAGAATATTTCTTCTTAAAGCATTAAATTGCCTGTACTCTACTTGGTCATTAAATTACCGTTAAGGTATGCTAGCATTTTTATCTCTGCAAAAAAACTATAATAACATGCTTGTCAATAAACACTACACCTGTGTCCTCGTTTGCTCCTTAATTCTGGGTAACTGTAAGTGACATCTGAATGTGTAATGTCTTAATTGTCTTCACACTAATACATTAATCACAGTGATTAAGAAAATATTAGCAGAGTTGGAGATTTACTCAATAGGTCCTGAGTTTAGCTGCAGAGTTCTTTAATATTAAGAAAATGTTGATGCATCTCAAGTGTACTAATAGCAGAACACATTGTGCATACCACTGTTTTATGATCATGTTAAAGGAACATTTCAGTTTCCATAATTACTACAGCATTATGTAGTGGTTATGGTGCCAGGTGCGCCCTGGTGACGGTCTCAGCCAATGACCTGACCCTGCATAGAAGAGTTTAGCTCAGGAGAGCTAGTAGACACTTCTTTATACAGGAAGTGAGTGCTACCTGACAGGTAAATGGTTTGACTACTTGCAGTGGAGAGATGCCAGGGCAATCCTAGCACCATAAACACTACAGCATGCTGTAGTGGTTATGGTCAATAGAATGTTACATTAATTGCCCTACGGATTTCACTGAGCACATGGTTTAGGAACAAACCCTTAGGGAATATCACTACAACCACTCTCGCAATTATTACCCAGAGGGTAGATCCGTAAATGGGAATGGTAAATGCATTTTATGCTGAGCCCAAATATATCCGAAACACTGTAATAATAATGCCATAATGGGATTTAGTAAATTTGCCAACTAGCAGAGGCCAGCCCCTCTATTTTTGTTGCTATAAAGAAATAAAATAAATTCAGTTGGAGTGGTATGAACTTATGATAAGTGCGTGTTAGAGTAAATTAACATGTTGTGTCTTTCATGACTAGTTCTGAAGTTTCTCATCCCCCTTTTTTAATGGTTGGATAATCATATCAAGATTTTAGGGCATTTTTGAAATAACACCACATTTCTGGGTATACATCATCAAACATGCCTAATCTTCTCAGACAGAATTTCTGATGTCACCCATTGGCTTTACACTGGGCTATCAGATCTTGGACACCCTAAAATACTGGCCTGTCTATTGTGGTATCTTGTAGGGCTGTCATTGGATACTTGCATCAGGGGTTGGAGTCAAATATATTTCAAATAGCATCAGGGCATGGAGGGATGGAGTCAAACACATTTATCTATAGGTTTATGTTGTTGAACAGGACATTATGTTTCATTAAGTCAGGGATTGCGTATACAGCATTAAGTTGACAGAGCGCAACAAGACAGGAGCACAGCCGGGTTTAGGGTGTAGAGTCTAGTGCCTAGATTCAGGGCCGCCATCAGGGGGTGACAACCATGACGGTTGTCATGGGCCCAGCAGCTCTGGGGGGCTGTGGTCACTTCCTCCCAGCTCACTCCGCGCGGGAGGAGAGCCAGCGTGGAGGCCAATGAAGGAGAGCCGCGCCGACTCCCATCAGCCCCAGCCACCCTCCTGCAAAGAAAAGGTAAGAACAGGAGGTTGGCTGAAAAATTGGCTGTGTGTGTCTGTATGCATGCATGTATGTCTGTCAGTATGAATGTGTGTATGGATGTCAGTATGAATGTGTGTATGGATGTCAGTGTATGTCTGTATGCATGCATGAATGTCTGTCTGTCAGTATGTATGTCTGCATGTCATTATGTATGTATGGATGTCAGTGTCTGTATGCATGTATGTCACTATAAAGATAAAGTGATCAGCGCAAAATTAGAGTAATGTGAATGTTCTAACTCCCAGAGCTTGACACCACCATATATGTGTTACACAGGTGAATTATAGCTATACCTGAATACAGTATAATTCCTTCTCCAATAATGGAGGCAACAGAAACAGGTATTCCTGTATGGTATAAAAAGGAGAACTCATAGGATAACACTGTTATAAAAGAGGGTTCAATGTAAAACTCTGTATGGTCCAACTCACATTTTTCTAAGCCTGTTATATCGAAACTGGCTCAGGTAATATCACTTTAAATGCAATGTGCAGATCCAGGTGAGTTGGAGATGATCCCTTAGAAAAGAATTGTGGGAATGGCAACACCAGATTAATATAAAATCACAATATTTATTACAAAAAATATAAAAAGCTTTACATTAAGGTTTCTGGAGTGCCATTCATTCAAAGAGTAAAAGCACAACGTGTTTCAACGCTTGGATTTGCATCTTCCTCAGGTGCATCCAAGCGTTGAAACACGTTGTGCTTTTACTCTTTGAATGAATGGCACTCCAGAAACCTTAATTTAAGGCTTTTTATATTTTTTGTAATGTGATTTTATATTAATCTGGTGTAGCCATTCCCACAATTATTATCCATTATTGGAGAAGGAATTATACTGTATTTAGGTATAACTATAATTCACCTGTGTAACACATATGGTGGTGTCAAGCTCTGGGAGTTAGAGCATTCACATTACTCCAATTTTGCGCTGAGCACTTTATCTTTGTATTATATTTTTCTTTCACTGTTGGTGTAATCTTTTGTGATTAATTCCACTGTGTTCACAGCTGCATGTCCTAGCGCTCATATTATTACACTACTATCTGGTATTATGTATGTCAGTATGCATGTCTATCTGTATAAATGTATGTATATATTCATGTCAGTATGTATATATGTCTGTCACTATCTATGTATGTATGAATGTATGTATGTATGCCAGTATCAATGTATGTCTGTATGTATGCGTGTATGTCAGTATGCATGAATGTATGTCTGTATATATGTATGTCTGTATGTCAGTATGAATGTATGTATGTGTGTATGGATGTCAGTATGAATGTATGTCTGTATGTCATTATGAATGTATGTATGTGTGTATGGATGTCAGTATATGCATGCATGTCTGTCAGTATGCATGTATGTCTGTCTGTATGAATGTATGTCAGTATGTCTGTATGTATGCCAGTATCAATGTATGTCTGTATGTCATTATGAATGTATGTCTATGTGTGTATGGATGTCAGTGTCTGTATGTATGTATGTTTCTGTATGTTCTTATGCATGTGTGTCTGTATGTATGTTAGTATGTGTCTGTCTGTCACTGTGTATGGCTGTGTGTCTGTATATGTGTGTATGTCTCAGTATGTGTGTGTCAGTATGTATGCCTATATGCGGGTATGTCTGTTTCAGTATGTGTGTATGTTAGTATGTATCTGTGTGTGTGTGTATCTGTGTCCTTTTGTATCAGTGTGTGTGTTTGTGTGTGTGTTTGTATTTCTGTGGGATTTGGAGACAGACCCTGTGGGCGGGCTTGGAAGCGGGTCCCCGGAGGGCCCAGACCCTGAGCTGAGTTAGGGGCCCCAAAATTTATGGTGGCGGCCCTGCCTAGACTAGTTAACTGATAGCCTCCCTTGAGAATTGTCATGGTTATATAGGGGAACCCAACACTCACAAATACTAATCTGCTAAGAGAATTATTACAGGGCCTTAGAATGGCCAGATTTAACGTATAGAATTGGCAGAGAGAAACCCGAGGTCACGTAGGAGAAAACAAGACAATCGATAAAAAGTCAAAAGGTTAGGAAAACAGGAGAGTAGAGAAATGGTTAAACAAGCCAAAGTTAGTAACAAGGAATCCATATACAATATAAGCCAACTCTTGGGTATTCAAGAACCACAACAGGGCAACTTGTTCCAGGAAGCCCTGGCTTTATATAGCCAGGGCACTTAAGTTATTGTCTGGCGTCACTTTGGAGCGCCTGAAGACTCTAATTCAGCCAAACGCTGAATTCAGGTACCTTATGGGTGCGTTCGAGCCGACCGAATCGCCGCTTAAAGTCGTGCCATTCTGCCGTCGGTGCAACTGAATACGAATAGATGCACATACATAGCGTGCAGCGTCTGTCCTGTCGTTGGATCGAGGAGCTCAGGAACAGGTAAGCAGTACAAGAATATAACTTTTCTAAATCAAAGATCAGAAATGTTACTATCCCAATCGAGAAAATAGAGGTGACTGGGAGCCAATGACTTCATGTTCCAAATATAAAAGCTTTGCTTTTCCATTGTGAGCAATTATCCAAAAAACATAGAAAAGTAATGATCTACTTTGTCAATGGATCTGGTAAAAAAGAAAATGAAATAAATGAAGTAACCATGGTTACAAACAATCATTATTATTACTATTAATTGGTGGTTTACAAATAAAACATAATAGTTGTTATAAACTATTTTTATAACACATAATGTTGACTGCTAGCTTTGAGTATGCTGTAAGTTTGCAGACTTTTTTATTATTATTATTTATAAAGCCTTATGCCTAAGAGTAGGTGCTATGAAGCACATAATGCGTTAGGTCGTTTGTGTGCGAGGATTCCTTTTTTTTTTGTATTATATTAGTGGTGTATTTATTTGACACTTTTTTTTATCAATTCTTAGTGGAACAAAAGCATTGTTTTAGCTTTCCTACAATAACGGAGAAGCAGTTTGTTTTCTCTCTGTTTAAATATGTACATTGCGGCAATGGATACATTTAGTAGCCGATTCCACCGATTTTGGATGAAGCACATTTTGGGACTGACCTGTTTTGGATGTTGGCTCCAATGCTTTACTAACCGGTTAATGCCTTATTTTTCATTTACCATAAGCTTTGATGCAGTCTTTTAGGTTCTCAGTTCAGAAACTTTGCAAAATCTATCATTTAAAAAGCACTAACATTTTAGCAGTTCTTTTCTATGGGTTCATGTGACTCACAGAAAGAAGAGGTGTAAAATAAAAAGTTGTCAATCTTATCAGGACATGTCATCTTTAATTAGTGGCCTGAATAATAAACTCACAGAACCATGGAGCTATAAAAATATGTCCATTTATCAGGTCTGCTGTTGTTAATATATTAACAAAACAAAATAATATCTACAAATTATGTCACTAGGGTAAGAAACTGCATGATGCAACAATCGTGCAAAATCAGAAAAATTCTAATAATTTAAAGAATGAGATAAAGGTTCTTTGACCAAGTCTGGTAAACATCAGCATAATGTCAAAGCTTTCAACAATTTGCAGAAAAAACACAGCTGGTATGGAACCCTGGATAGTCACCATGATTTTCACGCAAACAGAGATTGAATGTAACCTACTGATGACACAATTCCAAAGGATAATCATTCCATATTTATGGCCAAAAAGTATTAAAGGAGTATTTTGAAGCTGAACATCTGTTAACCAGGGAATATCTCATTTTATTCACACTTCATAGTGTCTGTTCTTAATACATAAGCAATAATTATATTAGTGTAGGTTGTCAATCCGATGATCTCCTATGTCCATCTGTGGGGTCAGAGGCCAGGAGTGAGGATTTAGTGACAAGGAGCAGAACAAACACAGCAGAGAAAAACAGGAAGTAACTGGTTCAGGGGTCAGGGTGTTAATAACAAGCACAGGAAGGGTAGGCAGATGAATCAATAATAACAAGGGAAAGTTTTCTGGAGAGTGAAGCACAGAATGGTGCTTTGTGTGCGGTGTAAGAGCCCCAGACATGGAGATAGGATGGTCATCGGGCACCAATACAGAAGAAAAGAGAGGAGCTTAGTAATTCATTGCTTTCTACTTACAGTCACCTTGATCTTACAGAAATAGAGAGAATGAGACAGAGGTGTTATATTAAGGTGTAACACATTAATTTTATAGGTTTGCTACAGTTTAGGATCCATCGTGTTTGTTTATCAGCTCTTAAATGGAAGAACTTCTTTTATGTTGCGTGAAGTTCACTATAAATTCCACAAGTCTTCTGGGGACTTTGGGGGTCTAAGATCACTATTCAATTTATTTGTATAGGTATTGTCATACCTTCTCTGCTGAGGTTTGGGTAGATACCACAGAAAGAGAATATGAAATACAATAAGTGCTTTACATAACATATATATATATCATACACTGAACTAAATTATAAACGCTACACTTTTGTTTTTGCCCCTATTTTTCATGAGCTGAACTCAAAGATCTAAGACTTTTTCTATGTACACGAAAGGCCTATTTCTCTCAAATATTGTTCACAAATCTGTCTAAATCAGTGTTAGTGAGCACTTTTTCTTTGCCAAGATAATCTATCCACCTCTCAGGTGTGGCATATCAGGTTGTTGATTAGACAGCATGATTATTGCAAAGATGTGCCTTAGGCTGGCCACAATAAAAGCCCACTGTTATTCAAATGTGCGAGTGCCTTCCTTTCAGTGGCAGGGAAGGGGATGCACCTCTTGCGCAGCTCAGCGGCCAACCTCAAGGACTCGGGAGTGGCAGGGGTGAGTGACTCAGCAGGGAAACTAGGGCGAGAGGGAGTGCAGGGCCTAGCTGGAGTTTCAGGAAGAGGCAGGTCGTCTTCATGATCAGAGGCTTGAGACATGCTAAAATTAATAAAATAAACAATCAGTGACCCATACCACAGAATACCGACTTATAGAACTGGCTGGCTGATATAGTGCCATTAGGCAAATAATTAATCTACCCCGTGATAGGCGAGACCCTGCTAGTTGGCAAGAGGCAGAGAGAGGCTCTAGCTATGATTTGGCCCGAGGGGAACGTGGCCACCAAAACATTGTGGCAGGGTGTTGGCCTCTCGGTGATGTTAAGAGAATCAATACGTATGGCCGTGATAGGTGACTTCTAACTAATTAACACTCTAAAGAAGGGTCTGTGAGACAATAACTATAACGTGGGGTCGTGTGGGCAAGCCTCTGGTTTGAGGCAGGTCGTCACTGGCCTTGCTAGTGTGAGACCAATATGAGTAAGAAAGTAAAGGTTAGCACCTGAAACCTATAAGCCAGTTCACTTTCCCTAGGCGTGGGCTTGACTCTTATGAAGCGTAATGTGTGAGGATAAGGCACATACCTCGAAAGAAATAACGTAGCCTAACGACAGGAAAATAGTAAATACAGGGAGTATACACCTATAAAAAGCATGTACGAAATTATTGAGGGGTAAGTAAAATAGAAAGTAAAAAGGGGGCCCAAAAAGGTGGCAGAAATATGCTTCTCATAGGAAGCAGGAAAATATTTTGAATAGAGATCTATGAGGAATAGTAAAACGTATACATATGAGTATAATAATAAAACGGGGGATAATAATACAAATATATATTAAGGGAGCTGGAAATACCTGTGAGAAACTGAAATACACTGTATCCTGTAATATCAGGAAAATATAGAGAGGATTCTAAACAGGAACTAAAATGACAATAAATAAAGGAACGTATATAACTTAAACCGTAATTATATTGTCTGAACGTTAATTTATGCATATAGTGGACCATATGAGGGTCAATGCTAAAAGGCAAGCCCCACACCATCCCCCAAGGACTAATGGGCGTACGCGTAAGCTAGACTGCTAGCAAGTGAAAACACAGACAACGTGGTGTTTTCCAGGATATAATGTAAATTGACTCAAATATAATAAAAGTACCTTAACATAGACAGAGCATAATTGATTAGATAGATATGTGACAATGTCAGGAGGGCCACGAAAGTAGTTTAGGAAAAGGAACGCTATGGGGACATGTAAATGGCCAGCTAGAGATAGCTCATAGATGAATAAATGAATATTGAGCCATAAATTAGTTTAAATAAATTCAATGAAGTATGTAATTATCACCAGTCCAAAACCCATTTTAGAAGATAACACCTAAAAAAGAAAAAGGGAGTAATTTGCAAAATCCCGGATTTAAGCAAACAACAGATGTGAATTTATGTGAAATGAATATCATGTTAACCAAACTATAGATAAGGAAGCACTTAAGTGACATGAAAGTAGCGAAACTGTAAATATTTCAGCGAACAGTCTCTATGTAACATTGCTAAGGGCTCAAACTCTCGAATATCCAGGAGAACATCTGAAATAGCATCCAACCGAACAAAACATGACTAACTTAAATTCATATGATTGCATAGTGGCTTGAGAAAAATAGGAAATGTAACAGCTAAGTGTTAAACAACACATACGTATGTGAACGGAATGTTTATTTGAACATTCGGTTGTTTAGCATGCGTACGAAACATAAGAATTAATACGAAACCTGATTTCCATGAACACCGCGAAGGGCACGAAAGTTCCTATGATGCACTGAACACTGTACGTATGAATATGAAATGGCATGAACACCAGCCGCGGGCGTTCGGGAAAAAGCCTTGCGTTACCTGCGAAGACTGCCAGAAAGGAACCCGGAAGCAGATCAACAATGAGACTTTGATGCGGTTTGTATGCTGGTAGCCCGGAGCGGTCAGATTTCGTTGCTGAAGGTAAGTACAGGGAAACATTTTGGCGGGAAGAGCCGCACCGGAAGTCCAAGTGGTAACCCTGGCAACGTATTAATTGAACGAGAACAGCCCAGGTAAGAGGGTAGTGGGAGTTTTTATAGCATAAGATATATTCAAACTCCTCCCACAAATACAGGCCTATGGCCTTAAAATATATATATTTATTTTCTCCTTTAGAGCCATACCATATTTTAATAGCAAAAGGATACAATACAGGGCGGAGCTAGCTGCCGAACGGAGCGGGCACAACACTAGGAGCTGTGGGCCAACCTCTGCAAAATTTTTATTTTTCTGTGGAAATTGGGCACACAGCCATCTACCTACACTTCTCCCTTGTCGGGGAACATAATGGGAAGAAAGCACAAACATAATACAAACCGGGACAAAGCTCTAATGTACGAGATATCGGAGAACTCCTGCGGAATTCACAGCAGGCCGCATGGCAAAATATGGTGCTGGAAGACAAAGGCTCTATCTACTCTTCAGTGACACCACCTCGGATCTCAGAGAGGGACCCTCAAGGGGCCCGGCACCAGGCTTGCCATCGGAGTTCTCCCCATAAATCCACCAGTCGGGGCACCTGTCATAGCGGATCTGCTCAAAACGATGTTGACAGATTTGCGCAAGAACATAGCCACAGATATGGTCTATTTTAAGGATGCAATTGAAGGCGCTGTAACTGATCACCTGGCAACCCGACTGGGTACCTCCGTTGAAGGATGCTCCTAGCGCTTCCTGAGGACTCCAAGCACTGCAGCAGACACCACAAACACCGAACCGGAGAAGCATACGAATGCTCTCAAGCATATGAATGCTGTAAGCAGCTGAACATGAAAAGCATGCAATCAGCTTACACTCCTGGCAATCAGCATACAATCCAATTCCCCCAATAACAAGACGACACTTCGTTTTGAGGTCAAGCAGAACTGACTGTACTGGCACAAACAGCCTCTTTTATTCCCAATCCACAAACTTAGTACTGCCCACAGGGTTTTACAGAACAACCAATAACACACGTACATTACAGAAAACACTCCCAGCAATTATAAACAAAATCATCCCCTCTGTCTGTGATATAATTATGGCACACAATGGGTTAACATAATTATCACAAGCAGGAAAAATACAGTTTTTGTACATGTGCTATAACTTTAAAAATATACGTCCAATCTTCATAAAAATGGGTCCGTTCGTGCATTTAGCTTAGTATAGCAGTGAGTTCAAACTACCGAACGGGACTTAGTCTCTGCAGCTGAAAACTGAGTGTAGGAGAAGGTAAGTGTCAGCGGTGTTTGTTGAAATGTGTAGCCGATTT
>OW240914.1:292402229-292414995 GCA_933207985.1 Pelobates cultripes
CAGTTCCATGGATTTGGCTACACATACCGCTGACCTCGTTCGAATGAACAAAGATGGCCACCATCTTTGTTTGTCGAATGGCGGCCACTTCGATTACTTCGGCTGCATCCGAAGTGCCAATTTAAAGCTGCAGATCTGCTCCAATACAATTTAAAGGGGCAGCAAGTCTTTTAAAATCCAATCTACTAAAATAGTATTTAACAGGCAATATCTTCCAGGGGCCATAGTCTTAAAGGGGCATTGTTCTCTAAAGTCACAGTATGTCCCCAGATGGTTCTTAAAGGGCCAGCAGCAGCATAATAAAATGCAAAATGCCCAAATACTGTATTTAAAGGGCCAAATCTCCTAGGGGCCATAGTCAGCAGGCAGGAGGCGGGCAAACAGGCTTCTCCAATGCCCAGTGGCGAGGTCGGTTTCACCACAGGCGCAACGGCCAAGATTATTCTCCTGGAATTCTCTACAAGCACCCACGACAACAGACTTACCTCGGTTGAACGGCAGATCGAAGAACTACAGCAGCAACAACTTACCTGCTGATAGGATAGACACTTTGGAAGAGCAGCGTAGAAAATACAACTTAAAAATCCATGGAATACCGGAGTCTGTCATCTTAACTGACCTGCCACATTATGTCAGACTCCTAATTGCAGTCCTCCTACTGCCTAAAGGCAAAAGTGCTGAAACTTAATGGACTGTTTTGCCTCCCAAAGATGAAGTTGGCACCTGCATCTGTTACTGCAAGTCTTATTATCCGTTTCCAGTCCCTCCAGGACAAAGCCCTGCTCCAGGCTGCAGTCCGAGGGAAGACCCCCTTAACCTTTGAAGGGTCTACTCTGTTAATGTTCCCAGACATCACATGCTTCTCTGGAGAAAAAAACTTACAGCCACTCCTGCAACAGCTGCGCCTTAGGGACATACCCTATCGCTGAGGGCTACCGAAGGTGATCCTGTTTACTCACCAGGGGACTACTTACAGATCTCCCAGCTATCCGGAATTGGAAACCCTCCTGCAAAAGTTAGGCCTTGCTGACCAGAAGCTCTGGTCTTTCCCACTTGAATCCTGCTAGGATAGTGGAGTTCACCACTTGCTCATCTCAGCAACCTACCTCTACGCAAGATCTGACATGAAGAACACGGAGTGTCGGGGAATAACCCCAGAATCCGAGGAATTCCCTCTTTGAAACATTATGAACTGGCTCTCCCCGTGGTCCGCAGCTCCACATTATGTTTATGCTTGTTTTACTTTCTTTTACCGTTACACTACCATTTGTTTCATTTTATTTTGACTTATGTCTTTGTAGCTTAAAACACTGTGATATCTAAGAAAATGCAGCCACTGCTTAAAATTGGTTAGTGGCTAGTCTTCAACTTACATGAAGGATATAGGAATCAGGCATTCTCCTCATTAATTGATCTACCATCCCCCCTACCTCCCTCACCGACATATTTGCTGTATGCCCACTAGTACTATATCGGCTACCAGGAGGGAAGTGAGCCCCTCGATGAGCATCGCCAAACCCGAGAGCCCTTCCACATACCTGCATTAATGCCCACAAGGTGTTATTAGTTTGTGCTCTACCTAATTGCCACTACCATGGTTCTCTTTTATTTTTTCAACTTTATGGTTTATTATTTAAAAACAAACAAACACAAAATACCTCATTCAGCATGTATTTTACAAGCCTGATACCCTGATGTATTTCAAGAATGTACTTACTTGTGTACTTATTGTCATGTTACCTTATTACACTGTACTACTACCATGCTGAATGAAAAATAAAGAATTAAAAAAAAAAGGATACAGTCCAACTCTGTGCACTTAACAGTGGAGGCTTCTCAATAAGGCCACTTGGAGCAGCTAATCACAAGTTTTATTTTTTTTACATTCTATATTTTTGTAGTGCAAAAGTTGTCATACATAGAAACATAGAATGTGACGGCAGATAAGAACCATTCAGCCCATCTAATCTGCCCAATTTTCTAAATACTTTCATTAGTCCTTGGCCTTATCTTATAGTTAGGATAGCCTTATGCCTAACCCACGCGTGCTTAAACTCCTTTACTGTGTTAACCTCTACCACTTCAGCTGGAAGGCTATTCTATGCATCCACTACCCTCTCAGTAAAGTAATACTTCCTGATATTATTTTTAAACCTTTGTCCCTCTAATTTAAGACTATGTCCTCTTATTGTGGTAGTTTTTCTTCTTTTAAATATAGTCTTCTCCTTTACTGTATTGATTCCCTTTGTGTATTTAAATGTTTCTACCATATCCCCCCTGTCTCGTCTTTCCTCCAAGCAATCCAAATTAAGTTCCTTTAACGTTTCCTTGTAAGTTTTATCCTGCAATCCATGAACCAATTTAGTAGCCGTTCTCTGAACTCTCTCTAAAGTATCAATATCCTTCTGGAGATACGGTCTCCAGTACTGTGTACAATACTCCAAGTGAGGTCTCGCCAGTGTTCTGTACAATGGCATGAGCACTTCCCTCGTTCTACTGCTAATACCTCTCCCTATACAACCAATAATTCTGTTAGCATTTCCTGCTCTATTACATTATCTGCCTACCTTTAAGTCATCAGAGATAATCACCCCTAAATCGCTTTCCTCAGATGTTGAGGTTAGGACTCTATCAAATATTCTGTACTCTGCCCTTGGGTTTTTACGTCCAAGATGCATTATCTTGCACTTATCCACTTGCACTTATTACAGGCACGACACCTTTTCACGGAAACTGGAAAACCTTTTCAGGAGATGCAAGATGATTTTCCATGGTGTTTAGAAGGGGCTGGGGTAAGGTGTGTGTATATAGGAGTCTGTTTATGGTGTAGTGGAAGCATGTGCTCATGTATAGGAGCTTTTGAGATTGTGTGTGTGCTGAAAGGGCCTGTAAAGTGTGTGCGTGTGCATCTAGGGCTGCAGTGTGAGTGTATGTGTATTGAGGTTGCATTGTGAGCTTATCAAGGAGCTGTAGTGTGTATGTATGCATATATATATATATATATATATATATTTATAGGAGATTTGGTGTGTAATGGTGTGAAGTATTTATGTATGTGTGTGTGGGGGGGGGTGGAGGTATGTGGGAAAGAAGTGTGTATGTGGGTGTATGTGGGTGAAGAGATGATGTGTGTGTGAGGGGTGCACTGTGTGTGTATGCAAAGGTGTACTCTGTGTACTTTGTGTTGGTGGGGGTTTACTGTCTGTTAGTGTGTACTGTGTTCACGGGGTGTAAAGAGTGAGATAGGGAAGAACCTTACGATTTTTACTTTAATAATTGTTTACAAAAAAAAAAAAAAATATATAATATTCCTCTTTCCCTGATCTTACCTTGCAGGGAGGGGGTGTCACAATCAGATCTGTGGTGGTTGAGAAGGCTGCCTATCCATCGGGCACAGGGGAGGTCAAGAGACGAGAGGTATCTCACACAGACTCACATCTCACACAGACTGACCAATACAAACCCATAGACTGATCCATACAAACTCACAGATTGACCCATACACATACACACACACACATAGACTGCCCCCCCACACAGACTGACCCATACACACACGGGCGCGCACACACACACACACACACACAGACTTCTCCCCCCCCCCCACAAAGACAGGGGGGGGGCACTGCATGACGTGGGGGGGCATGGTCCCTTCTCCCCCCCCCCCAGCGACGCCTCTGGCTCCCTCCACAGATTTTCTATAGGATTAAGGTCTGGAGACTGGCTAGGCCACTCCAGAACATTAATGTGCTTCTTCTTGAGCCACTCCTTTGTTGCCATGGCTGGAGCGTTCCATGAGCCAGGTAGTTATGTCGATGGAACGCATATGCGTTCCACGAAAAAAAACACATCCGGAAAAGGAACTGAGCCGTAAGGGTTATTGGAGTCTATTCTGTCAAATTGGTCAAGCGACATGAATAGGAGGCAGAACTTGGGGGAAAGGGAGATATCCCTGTTAACGAGTTGTGTTGTGGTCGACCTCACCCTCTCCCAGTAAGGACCCAACCTCGGACATGTCCACCAAGTATGGTACATGGTACACATTGATGTTCTGCATCTCCAACATGTACCCGAGGAGGTTGGGTAAATTCTTGCCAGCCTGTCTGGCACCATGTGCCATCTGTATTGGAGTTTGCAGATGATTTCAAAGTGTGATGCACAGGCCGATTTGCCTTTGTGTGCTACATAGGCTTTTTTCCATTGTTGCTCATTGAATTGTATGCCTATGTCAGTTTGTGTCGTGGGTGTAAGATGAGTTTAGCATGTGGTAGCTAAGTGACAGGGTATTCTTGGGGTTTTTTGAAGCCAGACATGCTGCTTCGAAAGCAGATAGGGGTGGTAAGGTCATATTTGTCTTATAAAGTGGAAATAAGGTTGATTTGAGCTGGAGGAAGGAGAAAATTGTTCTGGAGGGCAGGTGGTATATTGGTATTGAATCGTCTTACCCACATCTAGTAAATGGTGAATGTGTGAGCATCCCCCAGACACCCAGGGTCTATAGTTGAATGATTAGTTGGCCAAATGTAAGCTGTGTATTGGAGTTGCTTCAGAGGGCACATATTATGCCTCTCTACATCCCAGATTTTCAGCAGTAGCTCAGTCATGCTCATGATCTGTGGCATTTGGGGACGTTCCAGTTTGGGTATCCAGAAGAGGTAGCATAGGTCTATATTATTAGTCCAGTGGGAGTCTATACCGATTGATTGTGGAGGTGAGGTTGTGGCATGGATAGTCACTATCGTAGAGAGTATGACTGCGTTATAATATGATTTAATTTCGGGCATGGCCATCCACCCTTTCCTACAGTTCTGCTAAGTATTCTACTTGCTACCCTGCTTCTCCTTTCACTCCATATGTAGCAGACAAATAATTTATGGGTTTTTTCTAAGAATCTTTGGGGGAGGGGTAATTGCAGTGTTCTCAGCAGGTACTGCAGTTTGGGCAGCAGGGTCATTTTGATGGCCGCTATTTGGCCTGTCCAGGATAGGTACTTGCCTTCCCATGATTTCAAAGTGTTGGATATTTCCCCTAACACTCTCACATAGTTTAGTTTAAAAAGGTTGTCTAAATTCCTTGGGATCTTAAGCCCTAAAAAAGTCAGATAGGTGGTCCTCCAATCCAAGGAACAAGAGGACATCAGTATTTGCATTGTTGCTTTGTCATTGTCCATTCCCATTGCTTGGGTTTTTGTGACATTTCGCTTATAGTATGAGTTTTGGCCATATTCCCATATTTCCTTTAGTAGGCATATTTAGCCAGGACCGCCTCAAGGAACCCCCCAGCGGAGACGGTTGAAGGCCTTTTCAGCATCCATGGATACCACAAATCCCCCTCTCAGGTACAGTCGTTTTATGCTATGCAATAGGTCAACCACCTTGTGGGTATTATCCAAACCCTGACATCCCATAATGAAGCCCACCTGGTTGTCCTGTATCAGTTGTGGTAGTATTGATCCAAAGCGTCTTGCATATAAGAGTCAGCGTTGAGTAGGCATATTGGTCTGAAATTCTGAGGGACTCAAGGGGGTTTGCCCGGTTTCGACAAGGTCACTATGTGCGCAAGCAGCATATCTTTGTGTAGTCCTTGCGCGGACAGCGCCTCCGAGTATGCTCGCACCAGTCGTGGTGCAAGAGTTTCTCTGAATATTTTATAGTAGGAGTTATCATACCTGTCTGGGCCAGGCGCCTTCCCCATTGGCATCGAGTCTATGACCTCTATAATTTCTCGGTCTGTGATGAGTTTTGTAAGTATGTCTTGTTGGTGTGGTGTGAGTCTGGGTAGCTGGACCGTGTCAATGTAGGCATTAATATGATCCTCAATCAGCTGGGAGGTAGACGCGTTATATAAGGTTGAGCAGTAATTTGCTAATTCATTGCTTATATCCCTGGGTGTCATAATTTTGGTACCGTTATGTGTTAGAAGATATGCAATTTTTTGTTTTACTTGCTGGTCTTTTATATGTTTGGCTAATAGTTTACCAGCTTTATTGTCCTGTACATAGTTGTTGGCTTTCAAACGTTGTAGCTGAAAACTCATGGTATCTAAGGCCCTTTGGTGGATATATTTGGTGATAGCAGCTATTTAGGATTGAAGTTCTGGGGTATGTTTGGATTGGTTTTGGATGTTAAGGTCATATAGTTCTTGTTTCCACGCAAGTAGTTGGGTTTGGGATTTTTTACACAGGTAGGCTGCTCTGCGTATAAGTAGACTCCTAGCAACCATTTTGTGGGCTACCCAAAGCATTTGTTGAGAAATACCCGGTGTGCTGTTTTCTACAAAATATTGCTCTATAGAGCTGCAGTGTTCTCTTTCAAAGGTTTGGTCACACAACAGTGTGGAATTAAGCCTCCACGGGCTGCAGTGTTTGAATTTGTATTGGTCTGCAAGGTCCAATATGACTGGTGCGTGGTCAGACCAGGTTATCCGGTTTATGGAGCATCCCATCACTTGGTTAAGTCATGTTCCTGGCATGAAAAAATTATCTATGCGAGCATACAATTTATGTACAAGTCGTGTGTGTATGTTCGGTCTTTTACATGGTTGATCCTCCACACATCATATAAATGAAAGGTGGTGAGCAGTTTTTGTAGAGAGTTACATTGGCATTTAAGGCGTTTGTGTTGTGCTCTCTTGTCTGAGAGCGTTGTGTCAAGGAAGGCGCCACAAATAACCGTTACTCCATGTTGGATTTTGGACAGTTTGTTAAGTATATGGTGAAGGAAGTTGCGCTGGTTGGCATTGGGTGCATAGATGTTAGCTATGGTATAGAATATGTTATTGATGGTCCCCACCACAAAAACATATCTACCCTGGTCATCTGTTACCTGTGTTTGTATGGATACAGACACATGTTTGCTAAATAGTATCAATGCTCCTTTGGATTTTGTGGGGGAGGTGGCATGAAATTGCATGGGGTAGTCATGAAAAGTTGGGGATAATCATTGTTCCGAAAGTGTTTCTCTGTTCCTAGTGTTTTGAGTTCTCTGTGTAGTAAGGGCCTCTTAACAGGGAGATTCAAACCTCTTACATTAAAGGTGCAGATTTACATGGGGGTTTATCCAATACAAATTTATCAATCAGGTTGTGGAAATTTATAGTGGGGGGAAAGGGCGCCATTCTCAGCATTATCAAGCTAGGCGTCCTATCCCATAGCAATAATACATATCTGGATCGCTGCCATTTAAGAAGGAGGAAATGGATGCAGTGGAACAGTAGGTTTATGTCACATACATCTCCTGGCCCTATTGGAGGTGAGCCACCCACTAGGCTCCTAAATTTGGTACCGCAGAGTGTACGGGACCGGAAACAGAACAGGATGTACCTATGTGGTACATAATTACATTGTAAAGTAAATAGGGGGGGTTAAGGCTCCCCCGGTAGGAGAGGGGTTAATGCCATATAGGACGTTCCCTTCCCGAATGCAGAGGTAGCCACTGAGCGCTCCAAACTGACGAACAGCAGTCACTCGAATCAGTAGGTCTCCAAACAGCCGAACAAGCGTAATCCATACGAATAATCCCCCCAATCATGAGACAAAGCTCCATATTGAGGGTCAGCAGGAATCTGGTTTATTGAGGGCTACCTGCCCGGTTTTTATGCAGGTCTCCCACCTGGTGGACACTCCCCTAGGGGACCAAATGGGAGACTGTGACAAGGACATTCTATTGACCAATCAGAGTGTTACACATGTAGCCATGCCCCTTTAATTACCCAAGACCCTCTGCTCTGCCCAGGAGATAATTGTGAAGTAATTCAATTATCTCCCTGGACAAAGACCAAACGCCATTTTAAGTGACCATAACAAAATGCATAAAAATATATAACTTTACAATAACTGGACATAATACAGGCATTCAATGATAGCTGGGACTTTGTGAACACTTTGACTCCACGGCGATTGGACTGTGTGCATAGGATCTGAGCGCTATACAGTGCTTTTGTGCACTCAGATCCTATGCACACAGTCCAATCGCCGTGGAGTCAAAGTGTTCACAAAGTCTACTCTCCATACGAATAGACTCCACGGGATGGCTATTTGGGGTATGGCTTATTCGTGGACAAAATACCGAATACAGGGACGTTCGTGAGTTTTCTACCGAAGGAGAAGGGAGGTCAGTGGCTTCAGCGGTGTTTGGGCCAAAAAGTGTCAGTTTTGAGTTCCATGAGTTTATCGTCGAACACCGCTGCGCGTTCGTGGATTTAAAATGGCCCCGACCTCGTGTTCGGGATACGAATGGTGGCCACCCAGCTACGAGCATCAATTAAGAGGTGTCTGCGGTTAACCTCAACGTTCTAATGGGGCCAGGAGGTTAACCAGCAGCACACTTCTCTACTGGGTGGCCAGCCGTTCGGGAGTTTTGTTCGGTAGTTTCCGGGAAGCATATAGAGTTCCACACGAATGGGGAAAGACACGAATCAAATAAAATAACACGAATTCAGGCAAACAAAGTAATAGTAGTTCCATGTAAATCCAAGACAGAGGGATCTGTCACAGGGGGTACACATAACAGTAATAGAATCAAGGGTGCCAAACATACGGCTAGGCACATATCTAAGTGCCAGTGGGGTTAAAGCACCAGTCTTCTTCCTGAAGTGGATTTGAGCTAGGGGACCTAGAAGATACGACGGTATATCATTGTAGCGGATGGCATTGGGCTGTCCTGAAAACTACATGTATTTTAATGTATTCGGTTAAATTGTATCTATGTATGTAGAATTGTATGCAGCATTCGGCTGATTGTTCGGTAGAATCACTCCAGGCATTATGCGAATGAAACTACCGAACAATCAGACCACCCCAGTGGGAAGTGTGCCTCCAATTACCGGTTGCAACAATGTTGCGAATGGGTAATTGGCAATCTGTGCAGTGGGTCCTTTGTTCGCGGGGTGGCCGCCATTCGGGAGACGAACAAGTGGCGGCGCTCATTTTAAAACTCTCGAACAGCGGTGTTTTGCCGTCGAGTGTCTGGAACCCAAATCGGACACTTGGCTAGGCAAACACCGCTGAGACCTCCACACTGCCCTTAAGTTCGTATCCAAACGACCGAACGGCCACCCGTTTGGTAGAAACAACCAACCGAACGAGGGGATTCATGCGAACCCTCCCTAGTCTCTATAGCCCAAGCCTTTCGTGCCATTTATTCCCTTCTTTTGTGACCGACCGCAGGGCCCCATCTCATGGAACCAATTTCGGCTGTTTCCTCCAGCGCGGTCGGTCTTTTTATTACCTCCACAGATTTCCCGAACCCCTGGTCCGATCTGGGTGATTTTTGGATATGTCTCTCACCCAGATCAGGGCTACCAGGGGATGTAACATTTAAAGGGGTTTAGGGGTACATCCAGAAACCCAGGGAATTTGTGTGCTGTATAAGGGGATTATGAGTCAGGCTAAGGGGAGGAGATGTGTGGGAGGTTACTCAGGTATGATTGGACACTGTACTAATGACTGTAAATCCCTCCCTTACATGGGAGAATGCTTTATAAGGCCACTGTGTGAATAAAAGTTTAGTTCTGCTCCTGATGCTGTGTGTCGTCCAGTCATTGGGATTGCTGTTGGGATATTGTTGGATTATTTTGCCTGCTGGAAACCTTGCCTTATGGATTTATAATACTTGTTCCTGAGCCTCACTGGGATCTTAAGCGGAGATAACTTGTAGAATACCAGGTCTCCGCTACAATTGTTGACCCGGTAGTATTGCTGACGCTAAAGAGAAAACAGCAGCCATGCTGGGCACAAGGATGCTCATGCGTCCACGGGGGTAATTTTAAAAAATCATTTAGAATGAAAGTAACAGGTTTTTTTGTTAGCTATCTTCCCCTGTATGCCTTGGCGATACAATATATACCCTGGAAAGCTTAGTGCGGAGGGAGGGTGGGCCTGGGAGGAACCCAACGTGGGCCTCTCTATCTGGCCTACTCAAAGTAGCCCACTGTACAGTTGACTCATACCTCTTGCAAGAGCTGGTGGATTCGGGAAATGGGTGGCACCCAGTGAGTTTAAATCTTTGGTCACCCTATACATCCCTCCCAGAACATAAATCTTAGTTGCTAAATGTCGGGGGGCACATGGATGGGAGACCCAGGGTACTTGTGGTTGGCAGGGTGTGATGAGCTAAGCATGAGCGTTTGTGAGTGGGAGTTCAATGTTTGTTGGTTTTCTTCCACTCCTGGGCGAGCCGCACCGCTTCAGGAGATCCTCTGGAGACCATAGGTAGTGGTACACACCAAAATTGGAGGGCTCGTTTGCCTTCTGCAAGGTTGTTGATGGAAGAGATTTTTCTGTCTCTGTGGATCAGTAGACTGACAGGGTATCCCCAGTGGTTTGTCACGTGGTGTTCCCTGAGATGCGCCGTGATCGGGTTGAAAGCTCTTCTCCGCTCAGGTGTCGAGGTAGAGATGTCAGCAAATAATTGTACAGCCTTGTACTTGTCTAGTAGGTCTTTCGTGGATCTGTTGGCTCGGAGTATCACCTTTTTAGCATGGTACCATTGTCGCTACCTTTTCTCTTTCTTCTATCTAACTGTGGGGATTGCGAGGGAGTCCCACTGACCTATGTGAGCTGCCTGTTTTTTGTCTGTTGTGGCCTGTTTAGCGTTAATTTATTGTTCCCTTACTTTGTAATATTTGGCATATCCTGCGACATTTGAGCCCATAGATAATGGATGGCGTAAGTAGCACAAAACCAAAGATTATAAATCTGCTTAATATAAGGAAAACAGAACACAGAGCTATATACCATATTTGCACAGGAATCCTCCTAAAACCTATTTATAATAGTCATTCATATTATTGGAGAGACCAGGCAAGTGCATTGCTTAATAAAGTAGAGATTTGCCAATACTGAGTCATCTGCAATGGCAAACAATATAGTGGCCCTGTTGGGGTGGAGCAGCATTACCTGGGAAATCCAGAGTGGAGAATGGTGAATGGTGAACAATGTCTGGTTTGAAAGGGTAACACTTTGAGAGCATGAGAGAGGATTTATCCAGTTGAAAGTGGAGACACGTGGCAGCAGAAATAAATGAGGTGCTAGTATTACTGTGAGCTGAAGTGAGGTTAATCGAATACGTCCGAAATGGAGGGATCAGTACAGAAGGTATTTAGCTTGGACAGAGTCTAGTTTTGAAAGCTGTATGTGGTAGTGGTGGGTCACATGGAAGATCTGAGAAGCATAGTCAGGATAATAACTCTGAAGGAGAAAGTCAGCATAAGACACAGGATCAAAGCAGGTCAACGGGAACAGGCAACAACCAAGGCTGTAAAGCACAGGAGATATGCACAAGGAAAACATCCAGGGAAAGACTCAATAATTGGGCAATGTGGAATACACAGAGAAAAAAGTACAATCAGAAGAACCTGAAACATGGTGTTACGTCAACAAAGCCTTCAACTCGATGACACAGAAGATGCTACAATCTGAAGGATGCTGTGCGCCCCTGTTATTTTCCCTCTGCATCCCCTTTTGTTGAACATGTATCAGAGAGAGAGATACAGATATGTAAAGAAAATATAACAAAACAGGGCAGTAACCTCCAAGACAAAAAGAAGAGAGAAAAGATAGTAACACGGGGAAGAGAGAGAAGAGGAGGAGAAAGAGACTCTCCTCTAGGTGACTTTTCATACATTCTTTATAATTAAAGGACCACTATAGGCGCCCAGACCACTTCAGCTTAATGAAGTGGTCTGGGTGCCTGGTCCAGCTAGGATTAACCCTTTTTGCTGTAAACTTAGCAGTTTCAGAGAAACTGCTATGTTTACAAATGGGTTAATCGAGCCTCTAGTGGCTGTCTCATTGACAACCGCTAAAGGTGCTTCCGCGCTTCTCACTGTGATTTTCACAGTGAGAAGACGCCAGCGCCACGGGAGTGGGACCCTGAGGGTGGGGCACCCTCAGGACACTATAGTGGTCCTTTAAGACAATAATTATGCAAACAAATACATTTTTCCTCACGAACTCTGCATTTTAAAGTAAAATATAGCGTTAGCATTAAATAAAAACAAAAACAAAATTTACGAAAAATGTATAAATACTAGACTTGTGAATTTAATTGCTTCAAATGAATTGAGATCCGTCTAAATTTTACAAAATGCTATATGATGGAATCACAAAGCAAATGAAATGAGCAATGGACAAAATAAGTTTGATTGTTTTGTGATTGGGAGTTTCAAAACAAATATTGATTAAAAAACAAAAAACTAATTTAAAGGTTGGTGAGCCATTAGAGGTAGGAACGGTGGAGAGTTAAAATTAAAAAATAAATAAAACTACCTTTATTAAATAATTATTTAAGATATAAACATAGATTTTTTTTAATAATTTTATTTTTACTTATTTTCCTTTTTCACTTGTTTGTGGACTAAATGGTGAAAAAAATGTGGCATTATTTGCATTATGCATATATTTTGCAGTTCACTGATTGGGCCATTTTTGCACCCTTTTGGTCTATCAATATTATTTATCCTAAAATGATCAAATGGCCAAAATTCACTGGAACCAAAAAGCCAAATGGATGAATCTCGAATTGCCTGAAACTATTTTTTTTTTATTATGCACAAGTCTTAATATGATAAAACCGCAATAATTAAATATCACCACTAGGTGGCACAACAAACACAAATATTATAGCGTGTATATATATATATATATATATATATATATATATATATATATATATGTAATACACAAGATCCAGCGCACTCACCTATCCACTAAACAGCAACTTCAATGTTGAAATATTTTATTAGTTTTTTTAAAAACACCTAATCT
>OW240914.1:292415095-292537595 GCA_933207985.1 Pelobates cultripes
ATAAAAAAACTTGCATAGCTTGGGACACACTTGGTCCCCATAGGTGTTCCACTCAGTATCAAATAATAATTATTGTTAAAGAAAGATCACATGTATTCCTTCAAGAATAATATACATTTGTATATCTAGATTTCTCTAGATCAGGGGTTCCCAACCCAGTTCTCAACTACCCCCTACCAGTCCAGGATTTAGGGATTACCCTGTTGTATCTAAAGTGTTTTTTTTTTCTTTTTATAACAACACCTTAGACAAAACTGGGTAACCCCTAAATCCTGGACTGTTATGGTGTACTTGAGGACTGGGATAGGAACCACTGCTCTAGATTGTTCCAAAAAGTATGTTACCACTTCAAAACCTTTTTGTATGCTGAATGTTCATGTATAAACCATTTACATTACAAGTTACCATTAAAAATCCATCCTTATAAACTACTTACATTGCAGGTTGTATTAAAAATATAAACTATTTACACCACAGGTTGTATTAACCCCTTAAGGACTGGACTGTTTTTGCGATGTTGTACATTTGCAACCAGGAATATTTTTACACTTTTCTGGTGTTTGTGTTTAGCTATTATTTTCTGCTCTCTCATTTACTGTTCCCATACAAATTATATATTGTTTTTTTCAGGACAAAAGGGGCTTTCTTTACATACCATTATTTATATAATCTCATGTATTTTAATTTTAAAAAAAATAAAAAATATGATGAAAAATTGAAAAAAATACATGTTTTTTGACTTTTACTTGAAAAATCTTTTACTCAACTACAAAAGCGAATGAAAAAAACAGCTAAATAGATTCAAAATTTTGTCCTGAGTTTAAAAATACCCAGTGTTTACCTGCTTTTTTGCTTTTTTTTGCAAGTTATAGGGCTATAGGTACAAGTAGGATATGGCGGTTTCAAAACAAAATTTTTTTAAATGTATCAATAGTGACATTGTAACACTATTATCTGTCATAAATCTCTGGAAAACACTCCACATGTATATATTTTTTTTAAAGTAGACAACCCAGGGTATTCATCTAAGGATATTTTGACACTTTCTATGCAGCCATTTTACCACAAGTCTTTGCCAAACTTTGCATAGATAGTTGTTTTTTTTGTTTTTTTTCACATACATTGCAATTCAGGTATAAACTTACAGATCCTGTTATGTCTTGCTGCCAAACAACACGCCAATATGTGTTCAGCAACATCTCCTGAGTACAGTGATACCACCCATGCATAGGCTTGTCGGATTGTTTGGGGGCTAAAAGGCCACATTTGGCAGGTGCGCATATCCATTTTTCAACTTGGAATTTTGACATGTAGTCAACCTGCGCACATGTCCTATTTGGGACATTTGTAAGGCCGGCCAATGTATTTTACCCCCACCAAACCATATATTTTTGGAAAGTAGACACCCTAGGGTATTTCAAATGGTGGTTTTTAACACTTTCCATGCACTAATTCTACCACCAGACATTGTCAAACATTTAGGTAGTCATTTTTTGTGTGTTTTTTTTCACACACATTGTACTTTAGGCATGAATTAACAAATCGTGTTATGTGTCATTGCCAAACAACACGCCAATATGTGTTCAGCAACATCTCCTGAGTACAGTGATACCACCCATGCATAGGCTTGTCGGATTGTTTGGGGGCTAAAAGGCCACATTTGGCAGGTGCGCATATCCATTTTTCAACTTGGAATTTTGACATGTAGTCAACCTGCGCACATGTCCTATTTGGGACATTTGTAAGGCCGGCCAATGTATTTTACCCCCACCAAACCATATATTTTTGGAAAGTAGACACCCTAGGGTATTTCAAATGGTGGTTTTTAACACTTTCCATGCACTAATTCTACCACCAGACTTTGTCAAACATTTAGGTAGTCATTTTTTGTGTGTTTTTTTTCACACACATTGTACTTTAGGCATGAATTAACAAATCGTGTTATGTGTCACTGCCAAACAACACGCCAATACGTGTTCAGCAACATCTCCTGAGTACAGTGATACCACCCATGCATAGGCTTGTCGGATTGTTTGGGGGCTAAAAGGCCACATTTGGCAGGTGCGCATATCCATTTTTCAACTTGGAATTTTGACATGTAGTCAACCTGCGCACATGTCCTATTTGGGACATTTGTAAGGCCGGCCAATGTATTTTACTCCCACCAAACCATATATTTTTGGAAAGTAGACACCCTAGGGTATTTCAAATGGTGTTTTTTTAACACTTTCCATGCACTAATTCTACCACCAGACATTGTCAAACATTTAGGTAGTCATTTTTTGTGTGTTTTTTTTCACACACATTGTACTTTAGGCATGAATTAACAAATCGTGTTATGTGTCACTGCCAAACAACACGCCAATATGTGTTCAGCAACATCTCCTGAGTACAGTGATACCACCCATGCATAGGCTTGTCGGATTGTTTGGGGGCTAAAAGGCCACATTTGGCAGGTGCGCATATCCATTTTTCAACTTGGAATTTTGACATGTAGTCAACCTGCGCACATGTCCTATTTGGGACATTTGTAAGGCCGGCCAATGTATTTTACCCCCACCAAACCATATATTTTTGGAAAGTAGAAACCCTAGGGTATTTCAAATGGTGTTTTTTTAACACTTTCCATGCACTAATTCTACCACCAGACTTTGTCAAACATTTAGGTAGTCATTTTTTGTGTGTGTTTTTCACACACATTGTACTTTAGGCATGAATTAACAGATCATGTTATGTGTCACTGCCAAACAACACCCCAATATGTGTTCAGTAACATCTCCTGAGTACAGTGATACCACCCATACATAGGCTTGTCGGGTTGTTTGGGGGCTAAAAGGCCACATTTTGCTGGTTCGCATACCCATTTTTAAACTTGGAATTTTGAAATGTAGTCAACCTGTGCACATGTCCTATTTGGGACATTTGTAAGGCCGGCCAATGTATTTTACCCCCACCAGATCATATATTTTTGGAATGTAGACACCCTAGGGTATTTCAAATGGTGTTTTTTTTAACACTTTCCATGCACTAATTCTACCACCAGACTTTGTCAAACATTTAGGTAGTCATTTTTTGTGTGTTTTTTTTCACACACATTGTACTTTAGGCATGAATTAACAAATCGTGTTATGTGTCACTGCCAAACAACACGCCAATATGTGTTCAGCAACATCTCCTGAGTACAGTGATACCACCCATGCATAGGCTTGTCGGATTGTTTGGGGGCTAAAAGGCCACATTTGGCAGGTGCGCATATCCATTTTTCAACTTGGAATTTTGACATGTAGTCAACCTGCGCACATGTCCTATTTGGGACATTTGTAAGGCCGGCCAATGTATTTTACCCCCACCAAACCATATATTTTTGGAAAGTAGACACCCTAGGGTATTTCAAATGGTGTTTTTTTAACACTTTCCATGCACTAATTCTACCACCAGACATTGTCAAACATTTAGGTAGTCATTTTTTGTGTGTTTTTTTCACACACATTGTACTTTAGGCATGA
Source organism: Pelobates cultripes (assembly GCA_933207985.1). Lineage (NCBI taxonomy): Eukaryota > Metazoa > Chordata > Amphibia > Anura > Pelobatidae > Pelobates > Pelobates cultripes. Next base: position 292,418,602 of record OW240914.1, read on the forward strand.
ATTAACAAATCGTGTTATGTGTCACTGCCAAACAACACGCCAATATGTGTTCAGCAACATCTCCTGAGTACAGTGATACCACCCATGCATAGGCTTGTCGGATTGTTTGGGGGCTAAAAGGCCACATTTGGCAGGTGCGCATATCCATTTTTCAACTTGGAATTTTGACATGTAGTCAACCTGCGCACATGTCCTATTTGGGACATTTGTAAGGCCGGCCAATGTATTTTACCCCCACCAAACCATATATTTTTGGAAAGTAGACACCCTAGGGTATTTCAAATGGTGGTTTTTTAACACTTTCCATGCACTAATTCTACCACCAGACATTGTCAAACATTTAGGTAGTCATTTTTTGTGTGTTTTTTTTCACACACATTGTAATTTAGGCATGAATTAACAAATCGTGTTATGTGTCACTGCCAAACAACACGCCAATATGTGTTCAGCAACATCTCCTGAGTACAGTGATACCACCCATGCATAGGCTTGTCGGATTGTTTGGGGGCTAAAAGGCCACATTTGGCAGGTGCGCATATCCATTTTTCAACTTGGAATTTTGACATGTAGTCAACCTGCGCACATGTCCTATTTGGGACATTTGTAAGGCCGGCCAATGTATTTTACCCCCACCAAACCATATATTTTTGGAAAGTAGACACCCTAGGGTATTTCAAATGGTGGTTTTTTAACACTTTCCATGCACTAATTCTACCACCAGACTTTGTCAAACATTTAGGTAGTCATTTTTTGTGTGTTTTTTTTCACACACATTGTACTTTAGGCATAAATTAACAAATCGTGTTATGTGTCACTGCCAAACAACACGCCAATATGTGTTCAGCAACATCTCCTGAGTACAGTGATACCACCCATGCATAGGCTTGTCGGATTGTTTGGGGGCTAAAAGGCCACATTTGGCAGGTGCGCATATCCATTTTTCAACTTGGAATTTTGACATGTAGTCAACCTGCGCACATGTCCTATTTGGGACATTTGTAAGGCCGGCCAATGTATTTTACCCCCACCAAACCATATATTTTTGGAAAGTAGACACCCTAGGGTATTTCAAATGGTGGTTTTTAACACCTTCCATGCACTAATTCTACCACCAGACTTTGTCAAACATTTAGGTAGTCATTTTTTGTGTGTTTTTTTTCACACACATTGTACTTTAGGCATGAATTAACAAATCGTGTTATGTGTCACTGCCAAACAACACGCCAATATGTGTTCAGCAACATCTCCTGAGTACAGTGATACCACCCATGCATAGGCTTGTCGGATTGTTTGGGGGCTAAAAGGCCACATTTGGCAGGTGCGCATATCCATTTTTCAACTTGGAATTTTGACATGTAGTCAACCTGCGCACATGTCCTATTTGGGACATTTGTAAGGCCGGCCAATGTATTTTACCCCCACCAAACCATATATTTTTGGAAAGTAGACACCCTAGGGTATTTCAAATGGTGGTTTTTTAACACTTTCCATGCACTAATTCTACCACCAGACATTGTCAAACATTTAGGTAGTCATTTTTTGTGTGTTTTTTTTCACACACATTGTACTTTAGGCATGAATTAACAAATCGTGTTATGTGTCACTGCCAAACAACACGCCAATATGTGTTCAGCAACATCTCCTGAGTACAGTGATACCACCCATGCATAGGCTTGTCGGATTGTTTGGGGGCTAAAAGGCCACATTTGGCAGGTGCGCATATCCATTTTTCAACTTGGAATTTTGACATGTAGTCAACCTGCGCACATGTCCTATTTGGGACATTTGTAAGGCCGGCCAATGTATTTTACCCCCACCAAACCATATATTTTTGGAAAGTAGACACCCTAGGGTATTTCAAATGGTGGTTTTTTAACACTTTCCATGCACTAATTCTACCACCAGACATTGTCAAACATTTAGGTAGTCATTTTTTGTGTGTTTTTTTTCACACACATTGTAATTTAGGCATGAATTAACAAATCGTGTTATGTGTCACTGCCAAACAACACGCCAATATGTGTTCAGCAACATCTCCTGAGTACAGTGATACCACCCATGCATAGGCTTGTCGGATTGTTTGGGGGCTAAAAGGCCACATTTGGCAGGTGCGCATATCCATTTTTCAACTTGGAATTTTGACATGTAGTCAACCTGCGCACATGTCCTATTTGGGACATTTGTAAGGCCGGCCAATGTATTTTACCCCCACCAAACCATATATTTTTGGAAAGTAGACACCCTAGGGTATTTCAAATGGTGGTTTTTTAACACTTTCCATGCACTAATTCTACCACCAGACATTGTCAAACATTTAGGTAGTCATTTTTTGTGTGTTTTTTTTCACACACATTGTACTTTAGGCATGAATTAACAAATCGTGTTATGTGTCACTGCCAAACAACATGCCAATATGTGTTCAGCAACATCTCCTGAGTACAGTGATACCACCCATGCATAGGCTTGTCGGATTGTTTGGGGGCTAAAAGGCCACATTTGGCAGGTGCGCATATCCATTTTTCAACTTGGAATTTTGACATGTAGTAAACCAGCGCCCCTGTCCTATTTGGGCCAATGTATTTTACCCCCATCAAACCATATATTTTTGAAAAGTAGACAACTCAGGGTATTTTAAATGGTGGTAGTTTAATACTTTTCATGCAATAATTCTACCACCAGCCTTTGGCAAACTTTTGGGTAGTAATTTTCTTCATGTTTTTTTACACATACATTGTACTTTAGGCATGAATTAACAGATCCTGTTATGTATCACTGCCAAACAACACCCCAATATGTGTTCAGCAACATCTCCTGAGTACAGTGACATCACCCATGCATAAGTTTGCTGGGTTGTTTGGGGGCTAAAAGGCCACATTCAAGACTTGTACATATCAGTTTTTCAACTTGATATATAGGTATGCTTGGCCTATCTTCAGTTTGGCATATTTTTGCATCCCCCCGTTAATGTTAACATCATGAAAGTTTATATTTTTATAAAGTAGACATTCCAGAGTATTGTATATGAGGTGTTTTCACATCCTTCCCCCAACCATTGTGCTAAACAAATTTCAGAGAACGTGCATGGTGGTAATTTTTTAATTCTGCTTTTTATGCACACGTCATCTGGTTTTGGCCAGCCAGTTATATGTTACTACCATAAAACTTTTTTAACCAAATGTGCAGGTATCAAATGCACCTTTAGCAGCATTCTCTAAACTAACTCCTGCAAAAAGAATCTAATTGGAGATTTGGGGGGAAGGAAACTGACTAACTAAAATTTTCTGTTTTCAAAAGATAAAAAAACAGTGTCCTTTTCCTTTTTTATAACAGACCCAGCAACATTTCAGGGGATTTGTTTTTTTTTTGCAGTTGGCGGAATCTTAAAAATAAAATGTCTGGACTCCTTTGGCACCGTTGTTGGAACTTGACCATCTCCATAAATTATTGTGGAAATCAGCTTGAACTAAAATTGGAGAAAGGTGGTTCTTTCTGAATTCATTTTTTTTTAACCCCTTAAGGACACATGACATGTGTGACATGTCATGATTCCCTTTTATTCCAGAAGTTTGGTCCTTAAGGGGTTAAAGAGTAAAAATTAATTATGTGTTGCTACTTGCATCAGGTAGATAGCCACCTTTTTATGCCAGGCTTTTGTCTTTCTTAAGATAAGATATGGCTGCATCAGCTGATCAGCCAAATCAACACCCCCCATGTGCCTGTTATAAGCCCTGATGCACACCGGTTTTGTCTGTACCCTGCCTCGGACAGTGACGTCTGACATGCCCTCGTTATGGATGGTTGTTAGCATGTGAACATCCTTCCTGTCCTTAAATTTTATTGCAAGCACTTTAGCTTTGTGCAGACCTTTACATTCACTTTTTTTTTTTTTTTTTGGCCTCTATTAAAGGTCTGGGGAAATCCTTGGCATATCTTCTCACACTGCCACAGGCCAGTATCTAGAAACCCTAAAGAGTTTGAAACAAACAGACAATGCTATAAAAATTGTCCACATAAAGGTGGTAACCCTTATTGAACAAGGGGATCAGTAAGTCAAAAACAAGTTTCCCGCTTGTCCCCAGAGAGTCAGTACAGCCAGGAGGGTCCAGTTGACCATCTTTCCCCTCATATATACGAAAGGCAAATGTATAGCCACTTTCGCTCTCGCACAGTTTGTAGAATTTTACGCCATACCTAAAGCGCTTTGAGAGGATGTATTGTTTGAATCCTAATCTCCCTTTATATTTCATTAACGATTCATCAATAGATACATTTTTTTGAGGAGTATAAACTTCAGTAAATTTGTGCTGAAGATGGTCTACCAGTGGGTGTATTTTATGAAGCCTATCATATTGGGTGTGATCTCTGCGGTGACAGAGGGTATTGTCATTGAAATGTAAGTATCTCAGCAGCAGCTCAAATCTTGTTCTAGACATGGTTTGAGAGTACACTCGACTAGAACAGATTGGGTTGGTGCTCCAGTAAGAGCAAATTGATGGCTTCTTTATAATCCCCATGAGAATTGTAAGAGCCCAGAATTTTTTAAGTTCAGCGACATCTGTGGGATGCCAAGCACACTCCTCCCTGACTGCATAGCTATCTGGATTGGTATCAATAAATTGGGTAGCATATAAATTAGTCTGGGGAGCAATCTCCTCCCACATGGTATCCCCTAAAAATAGCTCCATATATTGCATAGAGGAGAAGTCATCCACATTGACATTAATGCCTGTGTTGGCACTAAAAGGGGTGATTTGGGGCTCAGCTAACTGTGGAGAAACCTGTTCCTCCTCCACATTCGGCGTAGCAGAGAAAGCACAGCTTCTTTTTGCAGCCAGCTCACACACAGATGACATGTCAGAAAACTGACCTGGGTCAAAATCGGACGCAGTGTCAGTGGCGTCAGAGTCTGGCTAACACAGAGTTAAAAAACAGACTAAATGAGACTAAAACTTCTGTTAGCAGCAATCTGTAAACTAACTCCTGCAAAAAGAATCTAACTGGAGATTTGGGGGAAGGATACTGACTAACAGAAATTTGCTGCTTTCAAAATAAACAAAAAAAATAAACCAGGAACAAGTATTATAAAAATGTATTTTCTGTGTGGTAGACCTTAAAATATTCTCCAATGCACAGTCCAGGTTTTGTATGGCAATCGGGACAGTGAAAAGGGGTGTCTGTCCTTTTCCCTTTTTTATAACAGACCCGGCAACGTTTCTGGGGGTTTCTTTTTTTTGGTGTTGGCGGTATCTTAAAAATAAAATGTCTAGACGACTCTTGCACTGTCGTTGGAACTTGACCATCTCCATAAATTATTGTGGAAATCAGCTTGAGCTGAAATTGGAGATAGGTGGTTCTTCCTGGATTAATTTTTTTAAAAAGTAAAAATGAATTATGTGTTGCTACTTGCAACAGGTAGATAGCCACCTTTTTATACCAGGCTTTTGTCTTTCTTAAGATAAGATAAGGCTGCATCAGCTGATCAGCCAAATCAACACCCCCCATGTGCCTGTTATAAGCCCTGATGCACACCGGTTTTGTCTGTACCCTGCCTCGGACAGTGACGTCTGACATGCCCTCGTTATGGATGGTTGTTATCATGTGAACATCCTTCCTGTCCTTAAATTTTAGCGCAAGCAGTTCAGCCTTGCGCAGAGCTTTGCATTCCCCATTTTTTAATTTGGCCTCTATGAGAGGTCTGGGAAAATCCTTGGCATTTCTTCTTACAGTGCCGCAGGCCAGTGTCTGTAAACTATAAAGAATTTTAAACAAGTGGACACTGCTGTAAAAGTTGTCCACATAAAGGTGGTAACCCTTATTGAACAAAGGGTTCAGTAGGTCCCAAACAAGTTTCCCAGTTGTCCCCAGAGAGTCAGGACAGCCAGGAGGGTTCAGTTGAGCATCTTTCCCCTCGTATACACGGAAGGCAAATGTGTAGCCACTTTTGCTCTCGCAAAGTTTGTACACTTTAATGCCATACCTAGACCGCTTTGAGGGGATATATTGTTTGAACCCTAATCTCCCTTTGTATTTCATAAGGGATTCATCGATGGATAAAGTTTGTTGGGGAGTATAAACTTCAGAAAATCTGTTCTGAAGATGGTCTACCAGTGGGCGTATTTTATAAAGCCTATCATATTCGGGGTGATCTCTGGGGTGACAGAGCGTATTGTCGTTAAAATGTAAGTATCTGAGCAGCAGCTCATATCTTGGTCTAGGCATTGTTTGGGAGAATATAGGAGTCGAACAAATTGGGTTGGTGCTCCAGTAAGACCGGATTGATGGCTTTTTTATTATCCCCATGAGCATGGTAAGAGCCCAGAATGTTTTAAGTTCAGGGACATCTGTGGGATGCCAAGCATGCTCCCTGACTGTATAGCTACCTGGATTGGTCTCAATAAATTGGCTAGCGTATAAATTAGTCTGGGAAGCAATCTCCTCCCAGATGGTATCCCCTAAAAATAACTCCATATATTGTATAGGGGAGAAGTCAACCACATTCACATTAATGCCTGCGTTGGCACTAAAAGGGGGGATGTTGGGCTCAGCTAACTGTGGAGGTACCCAGTCCTCCTCCACATTCAGCGTAGCAGGGGAAGCACAGCTTCTTTTAGCAGCTGGCTCACTCACAGATGACATGTCACTAGACGTGCCGCTAAACTGACCTGGGTCAAAATCGGACGCAGTGTCAGTGGCGTCAGAGTCTGACGCCAAGAAGGCATATGCCTCCTCCAAGCTGTACATGCGCTGCATGTTTCACACCAACAGACTAAACTAACAAAATACTAAACACAATATTTTATTTTTTTTTTTTTTAAAACACTAAAACAGACTAAAACAGACTAAAACAGTAATCCCTAAACTAACTCCTGTTAGAAGAATCTAATGGAGATTTGGGGGAAGGAAACTGACTGACTACGACAGGCTATGACAGACTATGACAGACTAAAACAGACTACGACAGACTAAAACAGACTAAAACAGACTAAAACAGACTACGACAGTCTAAGACAGTCTAAGACACAGATTTTTTAAAATAAAGTTAACCCTTAAGGGCAAAAAAAAAATACAGACAGTAAAAATGCACTGTCTGTAACAGATCTGGCAGGGAAGGGGTTAAAATAGGATTTTAATTAACTGAAGATACTTTTTATTTTTCACAGGAACAGCTGCTGCAACAAACTATCACGATCTCTGTCTCTCTCCTCTCACAAAATGCTACAGAGAGGAGAGAGGCAGAGATCAGTGTCAAAGTGAGTGTTTGTAACACCCACTTTGACACCAGCCAATTGTGAGCGATCGCGGATCGCTCACACGCCGTAATTGGCTGTTACTATCTGCCTGGGATGCCGGGCAGATAGTAACAACGGGATTTCAGCGGAAGCGATCTCTGATCGCTCCCGCCGCCCGTTTTCCGTTAGGACGGTTCAGGACCGTCCTCGGTCGGCAACGCAAAAATGCCGAGGACGGTCCTGAACCGTCATGCGTCCTTAAGGGGTTAAGGGATTAACATTGTGGACTTGATCCAATTATTGTCTGTTGTTTTTTCCCTATTTTTGGTATATAAGGGAATATTCACTAAGCGCTGATATTTATTTTAATTTTATTTTAGTTATTTTATATTGAAAACTTGAGAAGGTTTTTATAGTATCTGGCAGCTGCTAACTATCTGTTAAATATTGACTTAGTACACTTACTAATTTTATTTTGTTTGCGCTCTCTTATCTTTTTAAATCAGTACAGCTGTTCGGTTTACTGATTTATGTTTACTTCTTTTAGTATGTATCAGATCTCTGAATAAGCGGACAAGTTATCTCTCCCCAGTACTCCTGTCAGGTCCATGTAACCTTCTCGGAAAGGCAACACCGGTAGCCTTACTTCTATCAGGTCATGGACCATTCCCCGCATCACTGCGGAACTTCGAAGACGCAGAATCCCTTTCCCTGCCACAGCCAGGAAAGCAGAACTATTTAAGCTTATGCAGACTATTACTGACAACTCGTCTGCATGGAGAAGGGACAGGTGGTTCTGGCGATTCGGATCTCCACGCCATGGTGGCCTCACTCGTGGCCTCTATGGGAAGGGTTAGTGATAGACTGGATAGGATTGAGGCTGGTAGCCATCCCATATCATCTTCTGTGCCCTAAGATGCTGATCCCCCTGGTTCACCACTGTTGTAAGCTGGTAATATTATACCTTCAGGTTCAGAATCCCATATCATGAACCCTGTCCACATGGTTCCTGCCAATCTCAGGAAAGATATCCTGGAAGACAAGGATGTTAATCTTGTATAACTACTGATTGCCTCTCATGATATAGTGGAGATTCACACATATGCTTACAGTGATATTTGTTGTGTTGAAGGCTAGGGACCCTAGACTGACAAAGAAATTGTCAATCCCTGATTTTGTCATTGCTTTTGGGATTTATAGGGATGTCATATGCTCTGTATACCGGCATAGAAGAGAAGAACTTGATCTTTACTTGCATAAGCTGGTGGACTTGGGTAATAAATACGGTGGCTCGTCATTTAATGATTACCACCGGTCCTTTTCAGCTATGGCGTCTGCAATTCTGGCTCAGTTCAACGTCAAAATGACTGGAGCCGGATGGACACTGAGCTGTTTTGCAGGCACTTTGCTGGACTAAAGACACCAGCTTGTGCAATCTGTGCATCCACTTCACATGCCTCAGACTATTGTCCGAATTTACCCAACTTGACAAAGGCCATTTCATTTTTTAATTCCTTGGGGGTACTGGTCTCTCCCAAGAAGACATTAGGCCCAGGCACTTTGGTTAACTTTTTGGGTATCCTACTCGATTCTGTGGCCATGGAAGCCAGTCTCCCTTTGAGTAACATCCTGCAGTCTATCAACAAATTCTTACAAGTGAGGTCCTGCAATCGCAAGGAAATGCAATCTGTTAGGTTCTCTAAATTTTAGTCGTATTTTACCGGATTCCCAGGCTATGGCTGACCTACTCACGTGGCGCAAATTCCTGTTACAATGGAATAGGAGGAGCTACCTATACACTCTCCTGTCATCTGGATGGATGCTGCAGCATCCACAGGTTTTGCGGCCATATTTGGCAACAAGTGGCTCTGGGGTAGTTGGCCAGAGGAGGTACAGCTTATTGAATGGTTCTCCCGCACCTCAGCCTTATTTGAGGTGTATCCTATCGTAGCAGCAATGGTGGTGGTATGGGGTCATTCTGTACGTTTTCTTTCCGACAACCCAGCTACTTGCCATATTATTAACAAAGGGCGTTCCTCCTCACTAACTATAATGAGGTTCATTAGGAGACTCACATGGTTGGCAGCCTGTAGACAACCAACTACATATTTATTTATTTTTATTTATTTTTTTATTTAAGGTCAGTATATTGTACAACATTTTCGTCATATAAGTTTGACAGGTATAAGAAAGTACATGGTACAAGACATTGGTGTTACATTAGTTAAGTAATCAGCAGTATGGATTCATACATGAGGGTGTGTCTTTGCGTTGAACATGTAGAGACAATAGTATTGGAGTTCTGTTACATTTTCCTACATCCCTACGTTTTTATGAGCTGGCTCATATTCCCATAGTGTTAATCTTTATTTTTTCCCGTGTGGGAGGGGGGGGGGTGAAGTGATCTTGGTCTCTAGGTGGTCTGTCGGAGGTATTGGGTCCATGGGTACCTGATCTCTGTGTATTGTTGGTATTGATTTGAAAGAGCATAACATGTTTCTTCTAGACTTCTGGTATTTTCTCCTTTTTGTAGCCACTCGTGAATGGTCGGGGGGTTTGGTTGTTTCCATAAGGCTGGGATAAGCTGGTTCGCAGCTGTTATAAGGTGTAGGAGCAGGGCCGCCGTGTGTTTCGGTAAGCCGTGTGGGGTTAGAAGGAATATGTATGTATCTGGGTCTAGGGGAACGGTTATCTTAAGTATGGTGTGGATCAGGCCCGCTATGCGTGTCCAGAATTTTTGTATCACTGGGCATGTCCACCAAATATGTGAGGTGGTGCCCACGGCTGATTGGCAGCGCCAACATTGTTTGGAGGTTGCAGGGAATAGGGAGTGTAGTTTCGACGGGGTGTAGTACCACCTCGCTATTCTTTTATAGTTGCTTTCCTGCGTTGTTGTGTTTTTTGAGGATTTGTGGATTTGTTTAAAGATTTTTTTCCATTTGTCGGGCTGTATTGCTAAGTTTAACTCATTTTCCCAAATGGTGGTGAATGCCGGCAATTGTTGTGGTCTCGTGGAGAGGACCTGGGAGTACATTGTTGATATGTGTTTTGTTTTTATGGATTGGAGCATTTTTCAAAATTAGTCTGTTCTCGGCTGGCATTGTGTGTTAGGGGTTTTGATTGAATAAAGTGTGTTAGTTGCCTATATTGGTATTTTTGCATAGTCGTTGGATCGGCTATGAATGCCTGTATAGGTTTTATTGCTCTCGACCCGACGGTTGTCATGGTATCCCCTAATGTAAGATATGGCGTCTTATGGAAGGACTGGAAAGATTTGCCATCTACTCCTGGCTGGAATAAGGGGTTGTGTGTGAACGGGTATAGTGGCGATGGGTAAGGTGACATTAGTTTGTGCGTGCGTAGGGTTGCCCACATGCGGAGAGTCGGTGTAATTGTGGGATGTTGGTTGTGGAGCATTAGTACCTGCCCTGATTTGTGCCATGGTATCGTGTAGATAGGTACTCTGAAAAAGGTGTCCTCTAAGTTCACCCATTGTTTCCTGGATTGTGGAAGTGTCCAGTCATATATTCTGGTTAGCAGTATTGCGTTATGGTATGTTTCAACATCTGGCAGACCCTGGCCGCCTCTGTCCTTTGGTTTTGTGAGTAATGAGTATGATATTCGTGGAGGTTTGTTAGCCCAAATAAATGTGGTGAGTGTTTTACGAACTGTAGTGAACCAGGACTTAGGAATAGTTATAGGGAGCACTTGTAGCATGTATAGTATACTGGGTAGGATGTTCATCTTGAGGATGTTCGTCCTACAAAACCACCCAAAGTGTGGCTTGTTCCATGTGGTGAGGTCATGTGTTACAGCCTTTGTTAATTCAGGAAAGTTGCTCTCGAATAGTTGGGAGAGGTTCCTGGTGATGTGGATTCCCAAATATTTGATACTGTGTGTTGCCCATGTAAATTGATGATCTCTTGTGATTTAATATGTATCGGGAGGATCTCACATTTGCTAATGTTCGCTTTAAAATTGGAGAGTGTAATATAGGTAGCCATTTCTGATATCAGGTGGGGTATTGAGGCCACTGGGTCTGCCAATGTGAAAAGCACATCATCGGCGAACGCCGCTATTTTGTGTTCTTCCGTCCCCGCTGGATGCCCCTGATGTTAGTGTTGTCCCGGATCCCTTGTAGAAAAGGTTCTAAAACAAGAACAAAGAGGAGCGGGGAGAGGGGGCACCCCTGTCTGGTGCCGTTGGAGATTTCTACCGGGTCAGTGAGTTGTCCATTTATACGGATGTTGACGGTCGGGCATGAATAGATCGCAGAGATCCATTTTTGCCAGTGTGGCCCAAATCCCAATTGTCGCAGCGTCTGTAGCATCAGGGTCCAGTCTACCCTGTCAAACGCTTTCTCAGCATCTATTGACAGGAGTAGACTGGAGTACCCAGCTCGTGTGGCGTGGTGTATTAGGTTCAAGATCTTAGTGGAGTTATGCTTGGCTTCTCTGCCCGGAATAAAGCCAGATTGGTCTGCGTGTACCAATCCAGGGAGTATCTGGCGCAATCTGGAAAATCTGGATTTTCGTGAAGATTTTTATGTCCGCATTTATTAAGGAGATGGGCCTGTAGCTACCGCATTGAGTTAAGTCTTTGCCCGGTTTTGGTAGGAGAGTGATTGTTGCATTAAGGGCCTGGGGTGGAAGCTTGTCTGAGTGTAGCAGCGAGTTGAATGCGTTTACAAAATGGGGTGTGAGTGTCTTCGCAAAAGTTTTGTAATATTTTGCGGTGAACCCGTCTGGCCCAGGGCTTTTCCCATGTGGCAGTCGTTTAATTACGTCTGCACATTCTTCTGTGGAGATGGGATGTTCTAAGGATTCTTTTAGGTTGTTTGGGAGGGAGTGGCGTATTCTCTTCTCTAGGAACGCCTTTATGTCCTGCATCTGGGGAGCTGTGCGTCGAAGGTTATATAGGGTTGAATAATAGTCATGGAAAGCATTCGATATGTCAGTCATTGAGTGTGAGAGTTTCCCTTCTTTATTGCATATGGCCGCTATGAAGGTGTGTTCTCTATGTTTTTTTAGGGCATGAGCTAGGAGTTTCCCACATTTTCCCCCTTGGGCATAGTAGAGGCTTCTTGTTTTAGCCAGGGTATGTTTGGTGCGAGCGTTTAGGATGGAGTTAAGTTCCGTCCTCTTTTCTAGTAGTCGCGAGTATATAGTGAGGGAGGATTCTTGTTTATGTGTGTCTTCAAGTGTTCTAATTTCTTTAGTTAGTTTAGTTGCCTGTGCTTCTCTATGTTTTTTGTGTTTAGACGCCAGTTGGATGATCATTCCCCTAATGGCACTTTTGTGAGCCTCCCAAACTATTGGGCATAGAGTTCCACGTTGTGTGTTTTGGTCAAAGTATTGAGTCAGCCCTTCCCTGATTTGTGTTTGTATCTCCGGTTTGTTCAATAGGATGTCATTTAATTTCCATTGAGATCTATTGGGGTGTAACGATGGGATGGCGATGGTCATTGATATCGGGGCATGATCAGACCAGGTAATTGTGGCTTACTCGCACGTTTGGACTAGGTTTAAGAACCGATGAGGGATGAGAAACATGTCAATTCTGGAGTAAGTGCCTGATGAGTGGGAGTAGTATGAGTAGTCGCGTTTTGCAGGGTTAGTGATTCGCCAGCTGTCATATAATTGGTGCGAGTCTAATAGTGCCTGGGGTGGAAGCTTGTCTGAGTGTAGCAGCGAGTTGAATGCGTTTACAAAATGGGGTGTGAGTGTCTTCGCAAAAGTTTTGTAATATTTTGCGGTGAACCCGCAGATGAGGCTTGATATGTTTGAGCCTGGGAGGTGGTGTCTAGTGTCCCGTCTAGGGAGATGTTGAAGTCGCCTCCTACGATCAACAGGCCCTCCTTAAAGGTGTCGAGCTTGTACAGTATTTTGCGTAGGGCAGGGGTCTGCTTCCTATTAGGGAGATAGATGTTCACCAAGGTGACGGTTGTATTTCCTATCATCCTTGGTAAGTACGATATTTAAGAGTGGTACTTGATTCGTTGTGATGTTTAGATATTTGTTGTGGTGTACACTGTAAGCTTTGGGGCTGAAAACTTGTAAGCTTATACTAGTGTAGTGGAGTTTTGGCGTTGTGTTTTAATGTATGGGGATGTGCAGCGGAGCTGATGAGGGACGAGCGTCTTGACCGTTGTCCCAGATGGTGGCCTAAGTATTTGGAAGTGTTATCCCAAGAGACGACATACGTTTTTTTTTTTTCTTTACCTTGGTGTGGGTTGTCTCAACAGTTTCCCTACATGTGTATCGCAGTCTGAGGTTGGAGCTGGTACTACTCTACCGGGTAGTCCTGCTATGTGTAAATGTGGGTTATAAGTACATATTTTTAAACACATTGTTAAACATACGACCTGATTCTGAGAGTCCAGCAGGGTATCTTGGATGTTATATTTGTCGCTTTAGGTTGCGGCAAAAGTTCGCAAGTCCTGCCTAGGTTTATCATTAAGTCCCAATAAGTCCATTACGTCGGGAGTCGCTGTGAGTGGATAGAGGAAATTGAGTTCTCCCTTTCTCCGTGCGGTTCCGTACGCAGGTGTTGTCATCCTGGGATGGTAATCTTCCTGTGTTGATGTGAGGCTTGCCGATCCATCTGGGCGTCCTATGTTCATATGAGTTAGTCGTCTATGGCTCCTCTAGGTCTTCTCTCTCTTAGTTGCTGGGGACTGACTTGTCCGGTTCTCTGTTTTTTGCTTGTGATTGCCTTCGCATGTCACATGGCTGTTTATTGTGGGAGGCCGCTGGGTCTGGCGAGTACCAGTCCATAACGTGGGTTTCACATGTTCAGTGCCCTTATAAATGGGGCTACATCCTGATGTGTTGCGATTGTGAACGCAGATCCGCTAGCGTTGACTGTGAGGGCGAATGGAAAGCCCCATCTGTATTTTATATTGCGAATTCTAAGCTGGTCTGTGACAGGTTTTAAGGTTCTTCTCGCCTGTAGGGTGAGCCATGACAGGTCTGGGTATATTTGGATTTCTTGGCCAAGGTATAGCAGTGGGGCGGAAGTATCCCTTAGAGTTTTCAGGATGTCTTCCTTGAGTGTAAAGTAATGAATGCAACATATTATGTCTCGTGGTGTTTCACCTACCCCATTCTTTGGCCGTAGGGATCTGTGCACTCTGTTCAGGAGTATCTGTGTGTCAGGCGGACGGCTCAGTATGGAGTTAAAGAGGATGGTTAATTGGACGTGCAGATTTTCGTTATCTGTCTCCAGAAGCCCCCTTATGCGGAGGTTATTTCTCCGTCCCCTGTTGTCTAGGTCATCTAGTGACCTTTGCATCTGTCAGGTATACCTAACATTCATGATGCCGCCGGAACCCACTTCCGGGTTCACGGCGCTTAGCTCCGCCCCTTTTTTCTGACGCGGTCTTTCCACAATACTTAGGAAGACCGCGCCAGATTCAAAGTGCTGGATTATTCACTCAGGTGCGGCAGTGAGATCAGCTGCTCTACTCGATGCTACCGGCTCCACTTCTCAGACCTCGGCTTGTAAACGGATTTCTACCTTCTCATCTCTCAGACCTCGGCTTATAAACGGATTTCTACCTTCTCCTCTCCCAGACCTCGGCTTGTAAACGGATTTCTACCTTCTCCTCTCTCAGACCTCGGCTTATAAACGGATTTCTACCTTCTCCTCTCCCAGACCTCGGCTTGTAAACGGATTTCTACCTTCTCCTCTCTCAGACCTCGGCTTGGATAAACGGACTTCCTTTCTCTCACTACTAAACTGCAGTTTGTTAAAAGAGACTCCTTCCTCTTCCTCCATTGGGTGAGTTAACCCTTCCAGTGCCAGAGTGCTTCTAAGTTAAGTAAATCTTTTGTCAAGGAAAGCAAGGCATATCAATTAATTATAGTATTTAATTTCTTTAAACTCTCTGTTGACAAATAAGGATTGCTGCTAAGGCTAAAACTTCATTATTAAAATTCTGCAGTTGAGTTCCAATTAAAGAGGTATTACACAAAAGCATCACAGAATAATCCTATTTCAATGGAACCAGCAGATATTAACTCACAAGTTTCTGCCCTAACCAATAGAGTGGATACGATTGCTCAAGGGTTACAGGAACTGCAAATCACGAATGAGAGAATATTAACCTATGTTAGAGACATGCAAGGCCATCTTCCTCATGCCGCTCTTCAATCGGCTGGTGATACTGCTGTCTGTAATCCAGAAAAATTTTATGGAGATAGAACAAAGTACAGAGAGTTTTTGAATTCTTGCAAACTTCTGATAGCTTTAAAACCTAGATCTTATCTCACTGAAAGATCAAAAGTTTGTTCAGTAATTTCTTTTTTAAGAGGTGAACCTATGGCATGGGCCCATTCCTTTTTAGAGAATGATGATCCCATACTAGATTCATTGGATGAATTTTTTGAAGCTATGTCTTTATTATATGAAGATCCATATAAACAGGCTACTGCTGATTTAACCATCAGAACTCTCCACCAAAAGAACAGACCTGTTGAAGATTACATTGCCGAATTTAAAAGATGGGCTACAGAAACCCAATGGAATGACATTACACTACGCAATCAATACCGTCTCGGATTATCAGAAGCTGTGAAAGATGAACTCTCTCGTATTGAACTTCCTCCCACCTTAAATGCATTGATTCAACTTTCCATTAGTATTGACAGACATCTAAGAGAAAGAAGGGCTGAAAAAGTTCTTACTACTTCTAACTGGAGAAAACATTTTACTACTCCAAAAATTCCTGAAAAATCTCTTCCTCACAATGAACCTATGGAAGTTGGTATAATAAGAAGCCCTCTTACTTCGGAAGAAAGGATAAGAAGGAGACAACTAAATTTGTGCATGTATTGTGCTTCAAAAGAACATCTAATCCCAGAATGTCCCCTACTAATCCATTCGAAAGCTGGTAAACTTCATTCATCTACTTCTATATTGAACGTTCTTCAAAAAAGGAAAACATCTACTTATTTTTCTATATCTCTCATATTACAGTGGGATACAAAAAGAATCGTGACTGAAGCCATTATTGATTCTGGTGCTAATGGAACCTTCCTTGATTTTTCTTTTGTTGCAAAGAATAAAATTCCGTGTGTTCGAAAAACCAATTTTATTCCAATCAGAGTTATTGATGGTTCATTTATATCCTCAGGACCCATAAAAGATGAGACAATTCCTCTAAGAATGATTACCAATAACGTACATACAGAATTCCTTACATTTGATGTTATTAAATCTCCACTTTATCCCGTCATTCTAGGAATTAATTGGTTAAAAACTCATGATCCTTTAATTAAATGGTCACCCTTTTCCATTTCTTTTCCTTCTGACTTTTGCAAAAAAACCTGCTTCCAACATATTCCTATTCTCCAAACTACTCAGGAATCAATTATACCTCCATTCTACTCTGACTTTTCAGATGTCTTTTGTAAAAAAGAAGCGGAAACACTTCCACCTCATCGAGCATATGATTGCCCAATAGATCTAATACCTGGTGCTCCCATTCCTTATGGACACATTTATCCACTTTCTGAAAAGGAATTGCAGACCTTAAAAGAATATCTTAATGAAAATTTACGTAAAGGATTCATCAGACCCTCGACTTCACCGGCTGCCTCTAGTGTATTTTTTGTGAGGAATAAGGACCAAACCATCCGACCCATTATAGATTACAGAGCCTTAAATAAAATAACCATAAAAAATCGTTATCCTCTTCCACTAATAAATGAATTAATTGAAAGGCTAAGAACTGCAACTATATTCACTAAACTCGACCTCCGAGGCACATATAACCTCATTAGAATAAAACAGGATGATGAATGGAAGACCGCCTTCCGGACTAGATATGGTCTCTACGAATATCTAGTGATGCCTTTTGGGCTTTGTAATGCCCCTGCAACATTCCAACATTTTATAAATGATATCTTTAGAGATCTTTTGGATGGTTGTGTTATTATCTACTTAGATGATATTCTAATATATTCTAACAATTTGGATGAACATAGGAAGCATGTAAGATGGGTTCTATCTAGATTGAGAACCCACAAATTATACGCTAAACCAGAGAAATGTCTTTTTGAAGTTACTGAACTCTCCTTTCTTGGATACATTATTTCACCTCATTCTCTGAAAATGGATAACTCTAAAATCGAATGTATTATTAACTGGCCCGTTCCTACTACTACAAAAGAATTGCAACGATTTCTTGGATTTGCAAACTTCTATAGAAAATTCATTAGAAACTACTCAGAGGTATCACATCCACTTAACCACCTTAACAGTACTAAACGTCCTTTCAAATGGAATAAAGATGCACAAGCTGCCTTCGACAGTTTAAAAAAAAGATTCACAACTGCACCTATTCTACAGCTACCTAATCCAACATTCTTGTATGTCCTAGAAGTCGATGCATCAGATTCAGCTATCGGAGCAGTTCTTTCTCAGCAAAAGACTCCTCAAGATCCACTTCATCCAGTCGCATTCTTTTCAAGATCCTTGAGCTCTGCTGAGAAAAATTATCCTATTGGTGAAAAGGAATTATTAAGTGTTAAAGCTGCCTTTGAAAATTGGCGCCATCTATTAGAAGATACAAAACAACCTATCATAGTCTATACAGACCATAAAAATCTTGAATATCTTTATACTAATAAAACCCTTACGGCTAGACAAGTTAGATGGAACCTATTTTTTAACCGGTTTAACTTCCAGTTAATATACAGACCTGGAACTAGAAATAAAAAGGCTGACGCTCTTTCTCGAGTTCCTTCTAAAACTTCTATTGATGTTTATCCTCCTAACAAAATAATAGGGATCCTCTCTTCTCTTCAGGATGACTTAAGGAACTTGAATCAAAAGGATCTTGAACTTCCCAAAACACCTAATTTAACAAAAAAGGATGGTATATTTTACTTTAAAAATAGAATTTATATTCCTCCCATTCTCAGGAACAAATTACTCAAAATGGTTCATGATTCACCCCTAGCTGGACATCCTGGAATAAAGAAAACTCTTGAACTAACTTCAAGATATTATTGGTGGCCTCGCCAAGATAGAACCATTGAATTATATGTCAAAACTTGTCCTATCTGTCAAAGGTCCAAATCTGAACATAATCAACCTTTTGGATTACTACTTAACTTACCTATTCCAGAAAAACCTTGGCAATCCATTTCTATGGATTTTCTTGTTGACCTTCCTCCATCCCGACAGTTTACCACTATTCTTGTTGTTGTGGACCGCTTCACTAAAATGTCCCATTTCATCTCTTTAAAAAAATTACCCTCCTCCGTAGAATTGTCCAAAGTCTTTATTGATAATATTGTAAAGCTTCATGGTCTTCCAGAAGAAATTATTTCTGATAGGGGGACACAATTTACCTCCAAATTCTGGAAGGAGATGTGTCTCTCTCTTCAAATTCAACGCAAACTCTCTTCCGCCTATCATCCCCAAACTAATGGGCAAACAGAGAGAGTTAATCAATGTCTGGAACAATATCTCCGATGTTATTGTTCATACCTGCAAGATGACTGGACCACATGGTTACCTATGGCTGAATTTTCTTACAACAATACCATTCATTCTAGTACGAAAATGACTCCTTTCTTCTCCAACTATGGTTTTCATCCATCCTCATTTCCCATCCAAACTATTACTTCATCCAATCCTACGGTTACATCAAAAAAATGAATTTATGTCCTCTCTATTCCTCAAATTACGGGAGAATCTTCAACTCGTTCAAAACTACCAGAAAAAGTTTTTTGACAATAGAAGAAGAATTCCCCCTCCTTACAAAGTAGGGGATCTTGTCTGGCTCTCTTCAAAAAATATTACCACAAACCGTCCTTCAAAGAAATTGAGCTCTCTTTTTCTTGGTCCTTTTCAAATAACTACAATTATCAATGATAACGTTGTTAAATTAAAACTTCCTCCAAGTTTTAAACTTCATCCCGTATTCCATGTCTCCTTGCTTAAACCACACATTCCTGATCCTTTCCATAGAGAATTAGTAACAACTCCTGAACCTATCATCGTCCAAGGTGAAGAAGAATATGAAATTCATAAGATTTTGGATTCTCGTATCCACCGTGGCTCTTTACAATACCTTATCAGATGGAAAGGTTATGGAGTTGATGAAGATACCTGGGAAGATTCATCTAATGTTCATGCAAAGAGATTAGTTGATGCTTTTCACAAACGCTATCCCTCTAAACCGAAATAAGTGCACCCAGAGGATGCCCCATGAGAAGGGGGTACTGTCAGGTATACTCTAACATTCATGCTGCCGCCGGAACCCACTTCCGGGTTCACGGCGCTTAGCCCCGCCCCTTTTTCTGACGCGGTGCTTCCACGATACTTAGGAAGACCGCGCCAGATTCAAAGGGCTGGATTATTCACTCAGGTGCTGCATTGAGATCAGCTGCTCTACTTGATGCTACCGGCTCCACTCCTCTCCGGACCTCGGCTTGTAAACAGATTTCTACCTTCTCCACCTCTCGACCTCGGCTTGTAAAACGGACTTCTACCTTCTCCACTCCCAGACCTCGGCTAGTAAAAACGGACTTCTACCTTCTCCACTCCCAGACCTCGGCTAGTAAAAACGGACTTCCTTACTCTCCACTCCTAACGCTCAGCTTATTAATAGAGACTCCTAATTTCTCCTCCATTGGGTGAATTAACCCTTCCATTGCCAGAACTGCCTCTAAGTTAAGTAAACCTTTTTGCCAAGGAAACCAATTCATATTAATTAATTTATACAGTATTTAAATTTCACTAAAATTCTCTCTTGTCAATAAGGGATTGCTACTAAGTCTAATTCTTCCTGCAAATATCAATTTATTCTAATTGCAAGCCTGTCCTGCTTCATTAACATAATTTTCATAAATCATTCCATCTTAATTAAGTTGGAACTAGCATTGCATTTCTTCCCTGCATGTGTATTTAAAGATACAGTCAACCTTGTTCACTTCAATATAAAAGGAGGTGAAACTTATTGTTTCTGCAGTTGAGTTCCAATTAAAGAAGTATTACAAATAAGTATCACAGAATAATCCAGCCTATTTCAATGGAACCAGCAGATATTAACTCACAAGTTTCTGCCCTAACCAATAGAGTGGATACTATTGCTCAAGGGTTACAGGAACTGCAAATCACTAATGAGAGAATATTAACCTATGTTAGAGACATGCAAGGCCATCTTCCTCATGCCGCTCTTCAATCGGCTGGTGATCCTGCTGTCTGTAATCCAGAAAAATTTTATGGAGATAGAACAAAGTACAGAGAGTTTTTGAATTCTTGCAAACTTCTGATAGCTTTAAAACCTAGATCTTATCTCACTGAAAGATCAAAAGTTTGTTCAGTAATTTCTTTTTTAAGAGGTGAACCTATGGCATGGGCTCATTCCTTTTTAGAGAATGATGATCCCATATTAGATTCATTGGATGAATTCTTTGAAGCTATGTCTTTATTATATGAAGATCCTTATAAACAGGCTACTGCTGATTTAAACATCAGAACTCTCCACCAAAAGAACAGACCTGTTGAAGATTATATTGCAGAATTTAAAAGATGGGCTACAGAAACCCAATGGAATGACATCACTCTACGCAATCAATTCCGTCTCGGATTATCAGAAGCTGTGAAAGATGAACTCTCTCGTACTGAACTTCCTCCCACCCTAAATGCATTGATTCAACTTTCCATTAGTATTGACAGACGTCTAAGAGAAAGAAGGGCTGAAAAAGTTCACACTACTTCTAACTGGAGAAAACATTTTACTTCTCCAAAAATTCCTGAAAAATTTCTTCCTCAAAATGAACCTATGGAAGTTGGTATAATAAGAAGTCCTCTTACTTCTGAAGAAAGAATAAGAAGGAGACAACTAAACCTGTGTATGTATTGTGCTTCAAAAGAACATCTAATTCCAGAATGTCCTCTACTTAAACATTCAAAAGCTGGTAAGCTTCATTCATCTTCCTCTATATTGAACGTTCTTCAAAAAAGAAAAACATCTACTTATTTTTCTATATCTCTCATATTACAGTGGGATACAAAAAGAATCGTGACTGAAGCCATTATTGATTCTGGTGCTAATGGAACCTTCCTTGATTTTTCTTTTGTTACAAAGAATAAAATTCCTTGTGTTTGAAAAACCAACTTTGTTCCAATCAGAGTTATTGATGGTTCATTTATATCCTCAGGACCCATAAAAGATGAGACAATTCCTCTAAGAATGATTACCAACAACGTACATACCGAATTTCTTACATTTGATGTTATTAAATCTCCACTTTATCCTGTCATTTTAGGAATTAATTGGTTAAAAACCCATGATCCTCTAATTAAATGGTCACCCATCTCCATTTCCTTTTCTTCTGATTTTTGTAAAAAAACCTGCTTACAACATATTCCTATTCTCCAAACTACTCAAGAATCAGTCATACCTCCATTCTACTCTGATTTTGCAGATGTCTTTTGTAAAAAAGAAGCGGAAACACTCCCACCTCATCGAGTATATGATTGCCCAATAGATCTAATACCCGGTGCTCCTATTCCTTATGGTCACATTTATCCACTTTCTGAAAAGGAATTGCAGACCTTAAAAGAATATCTTAATGAAAATTTACGTAAAGGATTCATCAGACCCTCGACCTCCCCGGCTGCCTTTGACAGATTAAAAAAAAGATTTACAACTGCACCTATTCTACAACTACCTAATCCAACATTCTTATATGTCCTTGAAGTCGATGCATCAGATACAGCTATCGGAGCAGTTCTTTCTCAACAAAAGACTCCTCAAGATCCACTTCATCCAGTTGCCTTCTTCTCAAGATCCTTGAGCTCTGCTGAAAAAAAATTATCCTATTGGTGAAAAAGAATTATTAAGTGTTAAAGCTGCCTTCGAAAATTGGCGTCATCTTCTAGAAGATACAAAACAACCTATAATAGTTTATACAGACCATAAAAATCTTGAATATCTCTATACTAACAAAACCCTTACGGCTAGACAAGTTAGATGGAACCTATTTTTAACCGATTTAACTTCCAATTAATATACAGACCTGGAACTAGGAATAAAAAGGCTGACGCTCTTTCTCGAATTCCTTCTAAAACTACTATTGATGTTTATCCCCCTAACAAAATAATAGGGATCCTCTCTTCTCTTCAGGATGACATAAAGAATTTGAATCACAAGGATCTTGAACTTCCCAAAACGCCTAATTTGACAAAACAGGATGGTATATTTTACTTTAAAAATAGAATTTATATTCCTCCCATTCTTAGGAACAAATTACTTAAGATGGTTCATGATTCACCCCTAGCTGGACATCCTGGAATAAAGAAAACTCTTGAACTAACTTCACGATATTATTGGTGGCCTCGCCAAGATAAAACCATTGAATTATATGTCAAAACTTGTCCTATCTGTCAAAGGTCCAAATCTGAACATAATCAACCTTTCGGATTACTACTTAACTTACCCATTCCAGAAAAACCTTGGCAATCCATTTCTATGGATTTTCTCGTTGACCTTCCACCATCTCGACATTTCACCACTATTCTTGTTGTTGTGGACTGCTTCACAAAAATGTCCCATTTCATCTCTTTAAAAAAATGACCCTCCTCCGTAGAATTGTCCAAAGTCTTTATTGATAATATTATAAAACTCCATGGTCTTCCAGAAGAAATTATTTCTGATAGGGGGACACAATTTACCTCCAAATTCTGGAAGGAGATGTGTCTCTCTCTTCAAATTCAACGCAAACTCTCTTCCGCCTATCATCCCCAAACTAATGGGCAAACAGAGAGAGTTAATCAATGTTTGGAACAATATCTCCGATGTTATTGTTCATACCTGCAAGATGACTGGACCACATGGTTACCTATGGCTGAATTTTCTTACAACAATACCATTCATTCTAGTACGAAAATGACTCCTTTCTTCTCCAACTATGGTTTTCATCCGTCCTCATTTCCCATCCAAACTATTACTTCATCCAATCCTACGGTTACATCAAAAAATGAATTTATGTCCTCTCTATTCCTCAAATTACGGGAGAATCTTCAACTCGCTCAAAACTACCAGAAAAAGTTTTTTGACAATAAAAGAAGAATTCCCCCTCCTTACAAAGTAGGGGATCTTGTCTGGCTCTCTTCAAAAAATATTACCACAAACCGTCCTTCAAAGAAATTGAGCTCTCTTTTTCTTGGTCCTTTTCAAATAATTACAATTATCAATGATAACGTTGTTAAATTAAAACTTCCTCCAAGTTTTAAACTTCATCCAGTATTCCATGTCTCTCTTCTTAAACCACACATCCCTGATCCTTTTCATAGAGAAATAGTTACAACTCCTGAACCTATCATCGTCCAAGGTGAAGAAGAATATGAAATACACAAGATTTTGGATTCACGTGTCCACCGTGGCACCTTACAATACCTTATTAGATGGAAAGGTTATGGAGTTGATGAAGATACTTGGGAAGATTCATCTAATGTTCATGCAAAAAGATTAGTTGATGCTTTTCACAAACGCTATCCCTCTAAACCAAAGTAAGTGCACCCAGAGGATGCCCCATGAGAAGGGGGTACTGTCAGGTATACTCTATCATTCATGCTGCCGCCGGAACCCACTTCCGGGTTCACGGCGCTTAGCCCCGCCCCTTTCTCTGACGCGGTCCTTCCACGATACTTAGGAAGACCGCGCCAGATTCAAAGGGCTGGATTATTCACTCAGGTGCTGCATTGAGATCAGCTGCTCTACTTGATGCTACCGGCTCCACTCCTCTCCCGACCTCGGCTTGTAAACAGATTTCTACCTTCTCCACTTCTCGACCTCGGCTTGTACCTTCTCCACTCCCAGACCTCGGCTAGTAAAAACGGACTTCTACCTTCTCCACTCCCAGACCTCGGCTAGTAAAAACGGACTTCCTTACTCTCCACTCCTAACGCTCAGCTTATTAATAGAGACTCCTAATTTCTCCTCCATTGGGTGAATTAACCCTTCCATTGCCAGAACTGCCTCTAAGTTAAGTAAACCTTTTTGCCAAGGAAACCAATTCATATTAATTAATTTATACAGTATTTAAATTTCACTAAAATTCTCTCTTGTCAATAAGGGATTGCTACTAAGTCTAATTCTTCCTGCAAATATCAATTTATTCTAATTGCAAGCCTGTCCTGCTTCATTAACATAATTTTCATAAATCATTCCATCTTAATTAAGTTGGAACTAGCATTGCATTTCTTCCCTGCATGTGTATTTAAAGATACAGTCAACCTTGTTCACTTCAATATAAAAGGAGGTGAAACTTATTGTTTCTGCAGTTGAGTTCCAATTAAAGAAGTATTACAAATAAGTATCACAGAATAATCCAGCCTATTTCAATGGAACCAGCAGATATTAACTCACAAGTTTCTGCCCTAACCAATAGAGTGGATACGATTGCTCAAGGGTTACAGGAACTGCAAATCACGAATGAGAGAATATTAACCTATGTTAGAGACATGCAAGGCCATCTTCCTCATGCCGCTCTTCAATCGGCTGGTGATCCTGCTGTCTGTAATCCAGAAAAATTTTATGGAGATAGAACAAAGTACAGAGAGTTTTTGAATTCTTGCAAACTTCTGATAGCTTTAAAACCTAGATCTTATCTCACTGAAAGATCAAAAGTTTGTTCAGTAATTTCTTTTTTAAGAGGTGAACCTATGGCATGGGCTCATTCCTTTTTAGAGAATGATGATCCCATATTAGATTCATTGGATGAATTCTTTGAAGCTATGTCTTTATTATATGAAGATCCTTATAAACAGGCTACTGCTGATTTAAACATCAGAACTCTCCACCAAAAGAACAGACCTGTTGAAGATTATATTGCAGAATTTAAAAGATGGGCTACAGAAACCCAATGGAATGACATCACTCTACGCAATCAATTCCGTCTCGGATTATCAGAAGCTGTGAAAGATGAACTCTCTCGTACTGAACTTCCTCCCACCCTAAATGCATTGATTCAACTTTCCATTAGTATTGACAGACGTCTAAGAGAAAGAAGGGCTGAAAAAGTTCACACTACTTCTAACTGGAGAAAACATTTTACTTCTCCAAAAATTCCTGAAAAATTTCTTCCTCAAAATGAACCTATGGAAGTTGGTATAATAAGAAGTCCTCTTACTTCTGAAGAAAGAATAAGAAGGAGACAACTAAACCTGTGTATGTATTGTGCTTCAAAAGAACATCTAATTCCAGAATGTCCTCTACTTAAACATTCAAAAGCTGGTAAGCTTCATTCATCTACCTCTATATTGAACGTTCTTCAAAAAAGAAAAACATCTACTTATTTTTCTATATCTCTCATATTACAGTGGGATACAAAAAGAATCGTGACTGAAGCCATTATTGATTCTGGTGCTAATGGAACCTTCCTTGATTTTTCTTTTGTTACAAAGAATAAAATTCCTTGTGTTCGAAAAACCAACTTTGTTCCAATCAGAGTTATTGATGGTTCATTTATATCCTCAGGACCCATAAAAGATGAGACAATTCCTCTAAGAATGATTACCAACAACGTACATACCGAATTTCTTACATTTGATGTTATTAAATCTCCACTTTATCCTGTCATTCTAGGAATTAATTGGTTAAAAACCCATGATCCTCTAATTAAATGGTCACCCATCTCCATTTCCTTTTCTTCTGATTTTTGTAAAAAAACCTGCTTACAACATATTCCTATTCTCCAAACTACTCAAGAATCAGTCATACCTCCATTCTACTCTGATTTTGCAGATGTCTTTTGTAAAAAAGAAGCGGAAACACTCCCACCTCATCGAGTATATGATTGCCCAATAGATCTAATACCCGGTGCTCCTATTCCTTATGGTCACATTTATCCACTTTCTGAAAAGGAATTGCAGACCTTAAAAGAATATCTTAATGAAAATTTACGTAAAGGATTCATCAGACCCTCGACCTCCCCGGCTGCCTTTGACAGATTAAAAAAAAGATTTACAACTGCACCTATTCTACAACTACCTAATCCAACATTCTTATATGTCCTTGAAGTCGATGCATCAGATACAGCTATCGGAGCAGTTCTTTCTCAACAAAAGACTCCTCAAGATCCACTTCATCCAGTTGCCTTCTTCTCAAGATCCTTGAGCTCTGCTGAAAAAAATTATCCTATTGGTGAAAAAGAATTATTAAGTGTTAAAGCTGCCTTCGAAAATTGGCGTCATCTTCTAGAAGATACAAAACAACCTATAATAGTTTATACAGACCATAAAAATCTTGAATATCTCTATACTAACAAAACCCTTACGGCTAGACAAGTTAGATGGAACCTATTTTTAACCGATTTAACTTCCAATTAATATACAGACCTGGAACTAGGAATAAAAAGGCTGACGCTCTTTCTCGAATTCCTTCTAAAACTACTATTGATGTTTATCCCCCTAACAAAATAATAGGGATCCTCTCTTCTCTTCAGGATGACATAAAGAATTTGAATCACAAGGATCTTGAACTTCCCAAAACGCCTAATTTGACAAAACAGGATGGTATATTTTACTTTAAAAATAGAATTTATATTCCTCCCATTCTTAGGAACAAATTACTTAAGATGGTTCATGATTCACCCCTAGCTGGACATCCTGGAATAAAGAAAACTCTTGAACTAACTTCACGATATTATTGGTGGCCTCGCCAAGATAAAACCATTGAATTATATGTCAAAACTTGTCCTATCTGTCAAAGGTCCAAATCTGAACATAATCAACCTTTCGGATTACTACTTAACTTACCCATTCCAGAAAAACCTTGGCAATCCATTTCTATGGATTTTCTCGTTGACCTTCCACCATCTCGACATTTCACCACTATTCTTGTTGTTGTGGACTGCTTCACAAAAATGTCCCATTTCATCTCTTTAAAAAAATTACCCTCCTCCGTAGAATTGTCCAAAGTCTTTATTGATAATATTATAAAACTCCATGGTCTTCCAGAAGAAATTATTTCTGATAGGGGGACACAATTTACCTCCAAATTCTGGAAGGAGATGTGTCTCTCTCTTCAAATTCAACGCAAACTCTCTTCCGCCTATCATCCCCAAACTAAAAGGCAAACAGAGAGAGTTAATCAATGTTTGGAACAATATCTCCGATGTTATTGTTCATACCTGCAAGATGACTGGACCACATGGTTACCTATGGCTGAATTTTCTTACAACAATACCATTCATTCTAGTACGAAAATGACTCCTTTCTTCTCCAACTATGGGTTTCATCCGTCCTCATTTCCCATCCAAACTATTACTTCATCCAATCCTACGGTTACATCAAAAAATGAATTTATGTCCTCTCTATTCCTC
The DNA here is from genome assembly GCA_933207985.1 of Pelobates cultripes. Classification (NCBI taxonomy): domain Eukaryota; kingdom Metazoa; phylum Chordata; class Amphibia; order Anura; family Pelobatidae; genus Pelobates; species Pelobates cultripes. The sequence goes on from OW240914.1 coordinate 292,446,179, forward strand.
AAATTACGGGAGAATCTTCAACTCGCCCAAAACTACCAGAAAAAGTTTTTTGACAATAAAAGAAGAATTCCCCCTCCTTACAAAGTAGGGGATCTTGTCTGGCTCTCTTCAAAAAATATTACCACAAACCGTCCTTCAAAGAAATTGAGCTCTCTTTTTCTTGGTCCTTTTCAAATAAATACAATTATCAATGATAACGTTGTTAAATTAAAACTTCCTCCAAGTTTTAAACTTCATCCAGTATTCCATGTCTCTCTTCTTAAACCACACATCCCTGATCCTTTTCATAGAGAAATTGTTACAACTCCTGAACCTATCATCGTCCAAGGTGAAGAAGAATATGAAATGCACAAGATTTTGGATTCACGTGTCCACCGTAGCACCTTACAATACCTTATTAGAAGGAAAGGTTATGGAGTTGATGAAGATACTTGGGAAGATTCATCTAATGTTCATGCAAAAAGATTAGTTGATGCTTTTCACAAACGCTATCCCTCTAAACCGAAGTAAGTGCACCCAGAGGATGCCCCATGAGAAGGGGGTACTGTCAGGTATACTCTATCATTCATGCTGCCGCCGGAACCCACTTCCGGGTTCACAGCGCTTAGCCCCGCCCCTTTCTCTGACGCGGTCCTTCCACGATACTTAGGAAGACCGCGCCAGATTCAAAGGGCTGGATTATTCACTCAGGTGCTGCATTGAGATCAGCTGCTCTACTTGATGCTACCGGCTCCACTCCTCTCCCGACCTCGGCTTGTAAACAGATTTCTACCTTCTCCACTTCTCGACCTCGGCTTGTAAAACGGACTTCTACCTTCTCCACTCCCAGACCTCGGCTAGTAAAAACGGACTTCTACCTTCTCCACTCCCAGACCTCGGCTAGTAAAAACGGACTTCCTTACTCTCCACTCCTAACGCTCAGCTTATTAATAGAGACTCCTAATTTCTCCTCCATTGGGTGAATTAACCCTTCCATTGCCAGAACTGCCTCTAAGTTAAGTAAACCTTTTTGCCAAGGAAACCAATTCATATTAATTAATTTATACAGTATTTAAATTTCACTAAAATTCTCTCTTGTCAATAAGGGATTGCTACTAAGTCTAATTCTTCCTGCAAATATCAATTTATTCTAATTGCAAGCCTGTCCTGCTTCATTAACATAATTTTCATAAATCATTCCATCTTAATTAAGTTGGAACTAGCATTGCATTTCTTCCCTGCATGTGTATTTAAAGATACAGTCAACCTTGTTCACTTCAATATAAAAGGAGGTGAAACTTATTGTTTCTGCAGTTGAGTTCCAATTAAAGAAGTATTACAAATAAGTATCACAGTATGCTTAGGCTGTGTCATAGTTGGTCCCTAAGCTATAGTCGTGGCTATCTAAGTAGTCTGGCATAATCTTAGTTCTATGTGTACGGCCATAATATAATACACCTCTGTGGTCCCTGTTTGTCCAGGGGTACAGTTTCCCTTGTTGTGGAGGTGGGAGGGGGAGGTAATATCCTGTATGCCAGTTGAGCCTGGTTCATTATGTTTGAAATTGCAAGGTTCAGTAATAATATTCAGGTAGAGAATAAAAAGAACATTCGCTGGCAGTGTTTTGTCCGCTTTGGATGGGTGTAGAGTGAGCTTCAATCTGCAGGTTGTGGGCCGAGAGTCTTGATATATGAGGCTTTGCTTGTACCCAGGTGGGTCAAGTGGGTTCTGTGCCGAATGAGGGCAGGTATGAGACCGGTGGCTGGCTGAGATATAAGGTTGCTGGCCACTTGATTTCGAGGAAATGAAAAAAAAGAAAAATTTAAACATAGCTTCAAGCTGGTGTAATGTCCTTTTTTGAGACAGAATGTCTTGGTAAGGGTGTTCGACCTTCATGTGGTGGCAGCCGCGTACTCTCTTTTTCCCTGTTCCCCATGTGATGAAGGGAACGGTCTTTGCTGGGTCCCATCGTGGTTTATCTACGGGTGGTTCTGGTGCAGCCATGGGCCACAACCCCTCCAGTGGTAGTCCGAGTGGGCACAGCAGGGCGGTAGCTTCTCGGAGGTCCGAGATGGAATGGACCTGGTTGTCGTGCTTTATCTGTAATGTGCGCGGTGTGCGCCAGCGATAGTTGATACGGTGGTCTCTAAGCAGTGTGGTGAAAGGTTGCAAGGATCTGCGCCACTGCAGGGTGTCGCCCGATTGGTCTGCGTAAAAAGACAGGGTCATGGATTCGAAGCTGTAGGTGGCAGACCCTTTCAGGGCCATGAGGACCGCCGTCTTTTCGGCCGAGCTTTTGAACCTTACCACGTGATCTCGGGGGTCCGCTTCCGGCGCTCTCCGGGGTTTGGGGATTCGAAAGGCTGATGTTTCTGGCTTGTTTGGGTGCCAGTAAGGCTCCTGTGAGCCGCCTTAGGAGATGAGGGATTCAAATTTTTTCTTCAAATTTTTGCAGCACCGTACATCCTCCATTGCCATGAAGCGTTGCTCAGTCCTGGCCTGTTGCTGTGTGAGTGCCTGGATTTCCTTCCTGAGCTCTGTGATGTCTTGCGTTTGTCGCTTGTAGGTTGCTTCTACCACGTTGATGCGATTTACCAGGCATGTGAAGTCTGCTCATAGCTGTGCGACGGCTGCCTGGAGGGTCTTCTGCAAGCCTCCCAGCAGGGTTTCTAACAGTGTCGCTGTTACCGGTCCCGTGTCTTCTGGGCTCGATGTCGGCTGTTGGGGTCTCGTTGGAGGTAAGCTGCCAATGGCCTCTTCGGGGAAGAATCAACTGTCAAACTCCGCCACCCTCAATGTATCTTATTTACACAGACTAATATCAAATCACATTTATTGTAGTTTAAAGACATATTACTGTGATTACTATTACTGTGGAGCTCTGTTGTACACTCAGACACACCAACAATATGGAGTTCCTAGAAAAAGAGGGACAGAGGGATTTGGGTCCAAAATAGGGACTGCCCGTCACAAATAGGAACATTTGGGATATATGTATACTTAAATTAATCACCAGAGTGATTCATGGCATCCATGAAATAGTGGGCTTTAATCTTCTTAGAATTTCATGAAATATTCTGAAGTTTTGGTGTGAGCTGGAATAAATCCCTGCCTTTATCTGCATATCAGATGCAACCTGGGGCTCCTCTCTTTGAACAGTGGCCCGATTACGTGTCCCCCAAAGTTACTGAATAGATACGACAAGTGCTCATAGTGATATTAAAACTTTGGAGAGAGCTCAGAGGAGGGCTGCTAAACTGGTTCATGGATTACAGGATAAAACTTACAAGGAAAGGTTAAGGGATCGTAACATGTATAGCTTGGAGGAAAGACGAGACAGGGGGGATATGATAGAAACATTTTAAAATATAAATGGAATCAACACATTAAAGGAGGAGACTGTATTTAAAAGAAGAAAAATTACAACAACAAGAGGGCAAAGTCTTAAATTAGAGTAGCAAAGTTTTAAAAAATGATACCAGGAAGTATTACTTTACAGAGAGGGTAGTGGATGCATGGAAAAGCCTTCTAGCTGAAGTGGTAGAGGTTAACACAGTAAAGGAGTTTAAGCATGCGTGGGATAGGCATAAGGCTATCCTAGACTAGGGCTAGGGACTAATGAAAGTATTTAGAAAATTGGGCAGACTATATTAGTTCTTATTTGCTGTCACATTCTATGTGAATTCTGTCATATCCTTTTAAAATAATACGGTGAACTTCTCATTCGCTCATGCCTTTGTGATGTCATCAATGACATCGCTAGGTAAGGACGATGTTGAGGAGATAACCACCCTGGAAGAAACTACCTGTGTACCTCATCATACCGTTGCATGATCAGACACACTAGACTAAGACTTGAGGCCAGTGTCCGATCTCTGAGTATGATCAGACACGCAGCTGCAGCTCTGTTACAGACTCTGCGATCTGCCACAGAGCTCAGATAAACAACACTGGGGGAGAAAAAAGTATGTTTCCCACTGTTACTTTGATCTAATAGTAGATTTATGGGTTCTGATAAGACCCCCTTACCGGCCCTCAATATTTTTGTTTTTTTTATTATGAAAAAACAAAACACAAAAAAGAAAGAAAGAAAGAAATTACATAATACAAAAAAATAATCTAAAATAACACTCATCCTCCTTTCTAATGAATAAAATAACTATTAAATATTGATATTTTATTAAATACATATTATATGATATATTATAAAGTCTAATGCTATATTATACAACAATAATGAATTACTTGTGGGCCTGTCACGGCAAAAAGAATGTAAAATCTTGGCATATACGGTATTTCCAAAATCAGACAAGTAAATTCATCTATTTTATTGTATTTTTCTTCAGCTGCACTAGCTGCGGGAAAATATTGTATGCACAATATTTATTATATTTTCACTCATATTTGTAGTGTACATTTTTGTGCGTTTTATCATAATATACAGTTATATATTTGTTTTGGATATCTGTCTTTTAGCAAAATTATAAATGATAAAATTACAGTTGAAAAGCACATATCAAAATGCTAGATTTTGTATTGTTTATAAAATTAGACGATATCTGATGGTTAATTGTATGTAACTAAAACTCAGTGTTACTGCTGGCTTGATTAACGGGGGATATAGCTCTGGCATGAAAAGGTCAAAGCGTATCTTTGTGGTGTGGATTACTAGAATTGCAGGCCCCTTGTTGTGGTGGGTTGGGTATTACGTTACCCTACCCTGTGATTACTTTGCTAGCTTCGCTGCCGTGTTAGTACATAGCGCCCCTAGTGTTTCATACATAGATAACAATGATAGCACTGTAAACACTGTGATCAGCCTTGATTTAGTCCAAATGGGTATCCATGTGATGTGCAAAATGTTGTGTACTACAGACCTAGTAATTGACGGGGAAACGCAGTCATTTAAGGAAAAAAACACAATGAATTGCATGAAGACATTACATCTAATTATTAAAGGGTTACTCCAACCATTATGACCAATACAGCCTGCAGTATGATGGTAGAAGTACCCTGGTCCAACTCCAGTCACTTTGACCACTTTGGATCAATTATGTGGTTATTGTGCTTGAGTATCACTTTATGGAATGTTTCATATTCAGTCTTGGAGAAATTTTCCCATAGCAACATGTGGGCTCCTAGTATTAACATGGCTCTCATATAAACCCCATTAAAGTGATACATTTTATTTTTATGCTTCCTATCCAGATTCTGCACACGTCACTGCAATTTCTGCATCATGTTTAAATATGTTGCCATTAAGCTTTTGAGTAAAACAGTGCAGATGGTTTGTTTACTGGTCACGATGCTCTGCAGAGCTTTTTATTGTCCTCCGCAGAAGACATTATGGATGGGACAATGTGTCTGTAAATTGGAGGCATCTTTAAGGTACTTGGCAGAGAGAAAAACAATGCCACCATCAGACACTGTGCTTCGCCTTGGTTCTCACTTACTTCTCCGTGCTTGCAGGGCCCCAGATGCACACACTGCCTCTTGTCCTCACATTGTGTGTGAAGATCTGGGGGAGGGGGAGCACTAATCCATGACTAATGGGCTTCCCTTTACATTGAAAAGGACATAGGAGATGAAGGTCACCCTGTGCCCCCCAGAAACAAAGATGGGGATGGAAAGAAAAGGGCAGCTCTCATTGAGATGTCAAGGCAGAAAACCCGTCCAGTGAGCCCTGGCTTCCTCTCATGCAGGGACGGGGCACAGTGCAACTTCATTTAGTGTTTGAGAAAGCCTGAGAGAAGCGAACACATTCAGCACAATATAAAGAGCTTAGCAGAAGTGGTCACAGTTCTCGTAAAGACATATTTGCCTCCATTGCGCCGCACATTTTTAACAGCCTCCTCCTTTTATTATCTCACGGAATAGCTTCGCACATCATTCCACAAATTTACTTTTCTTTCACAACTTGTTATTCGTGCTATTGGGAACTCGAAACAAAGAGAAACTGAAATATATTCTTCCTATTAAAATTCTTTCTAAATAGAAATTGTATTTAATAGCATTTTTTATATTTTTATTTTATTTTATTACTTTATTTTGAAGAATTGTTTTTTAAAAAATATTTTAAATATATAGTTCATTTCATATAGCCATGCAAATGTGACAGCTTTTACCACAGTCTTATTTATTTCTCTAAGTAGATTAATTTGGCTATTTTGACCTAGAGTTTGAAATTCACTTTAAATTCACATTTTTTGATAATCTGGATAGTAAAGAAAAAACGTTGTAATTGCTCTTGGGCAATTTCACATTAAACCTTATTATCACATCTAATATACATAATGTATACTTAATATAATGCGTGTTACTTGAAAAAAATAAAAATAAATATCTATATATATTGTGACAGTGTGAATGAACACTAGTATATTAGCCCCAGAATGGCACTTTCAGTGTTTCCTGACTAGAGGGGGTTAAAATCAGGTTGCTGTAGTACATCAATTAGGGAGCTACATAAACACTATGCAGAGGGAAATCAGTCTCTCCTGTGAGGAGCTGGGGCGGAGACAGAGAGACTGTGAGTCAAAGAGACTGCTGAAACTGTGTGGAAAGTAAAGGTATTTTGCAAGCCTTTATTTTTATTTGTTAAACCACTGGAGTCAGCTTAGCTGCCCAGTAGCATAGAAAGGGTACTCTATGTTAGTTAGTCTCCAGTGTGGAGTAGGAGTTTATTTTGGTTTAAAGGATCTTTATAGTACCAGGAAAACAAACTCAGGAAGACAGCCACTAGAGGCTGGATTAACCCTGCAATCTAAACATAGAAGTTTCTCTGAAACTGCTTTCTTTAAATCTGAAGGGTTAAAACCTGAGGGACCTGGCACCCAGACCACTTCATTAAGCTGAAGTGGTCTGGGTGACTATAGTGGTTCTTTAATGTTTTGCTGTGGCTAAATTGGGGCCAGATTGCTAAATAAAGGTTTCCTCATATTGGAAGAAAGAACTGCTTCTGTTGTTTATGACCCAAGATCCGGCCAGCCTGCTACAAGTGGTGTCAGAAGTGGGATGTTTGTGTACTGAAAACCTTACCAGTACAGACCCTGAGGAAATATAAAACCATATAGCGTGAAAGTGTTATTGCTGCAATGGAGGACGTATTAAAAGGCTTATTACAAGCTACTGCTGTGCAGCAAGAAACCAATCGAGCCCTGCAAGAAAGCAACCGCTTACTGACAGCATAGCCTACTGCAGTGGTAGAGGGATAACATGCTGACCATTGTATACTTAAATAGATAGTACACAGTCTCTCAAAACCTGACAAAGAAGAGCCCAGCGGTGCCTCAAAGTCTCTCCAGGCAAACCAGTATATACAAAAGATGATTCCCCGTGATGATGTGGAAGCTTACCTCCGTGCTTTTGAGAGGACTGCAGCAAGGGAATAGTGGCCCAGGGGAAAATGGGCTGGTATCCTTGCGCCCTTACTTCTGAGAGTGGCCCAAAAAGCATATACTGATTTGGGGGAAGAGGGTTCCGATGACTATGACTGTCTTAAGGCTGAGATTCTAGCCAGAATTGGTGTGACACCTGCAGTCAGGGCCCAAAGATATCACAGTTGGACATATCAAGATCAAAACGCCCCAAGAACCCAACTGTTTGACCTAATGCATTTGGCCAATAAATGGCTTACTCCAGAAAGCTCTACACTATCACAGAGACCCTGGTCCTGGACAAATTTCTTCGAGCTTTACCACTTGGATTACTCCAGTGGGTGAGACAGGGCCATCCTACCACCTATGATGAGATGATGACCATAGTGGAACACTATATAGCTGTAACAGCACTAGAAGCTCCACCTCAGGCCAGAAACCAGAAGTTGAAGGTACCCCAACACCCAAAGACATGGAGGTCGGATCAATCACCACAGTCTGGAAATGGAACTTTGGGTCCCGATGAACTCTTGACATAGCTTCAAGGAATCCCAGACTCACAGCATCACCCTGTTCCCGTAATATGCTTTGAGTGTTGGCAGCCTGGACAACACTCGCTGTCCACAACTACAGGAACCAGTGGAATGTGGAAATGCTACTACCTACAAGACCTTTTGTGGACTTGGGTGTTTAGTGGGAGTTTCAGGAGAAACCAGTGGTTTTCATTGTGGCAAAAGTAACATCGCCACTGGTTTTTGGAGGGGCCTGTTTGCCAGCCTCCTGCCCTGCGACTATGGCCCTGGGATGTATTGCCCTTCTAGGAACTGATGTGGGCATACTTGATTTTATTATGCTGCTGCTGGCCCTTTAAGAACCATCTGGGGACATACTGTGGAGTTACTGGGTGGCCACCATTTCATGTATCAGAGGCACATGGTGAGAACAATGGATGAAGCACATGGTGAGAACAATGGATGGCGGCCATTTTAACTCACAGACACTGTTTGGACTTTTCTACACGGTGCCATCTCGCCGGTATTTGGTGCACAAAGACATCGTTCAGTAGTTTTAAACTATACAACAGGGGACACATTATACAGTAATTATTTTTCATATAGCCTGTATATGTTCTGCGGAATCTGCATTAAACTGCATCTTCCAAACTACTGAACGGATCTGGGTGAATTTTGGATATGTGGTTCACCCAGATCCCCCGGTTCCAAGGATATATGGGGTTATTGCATGTTTTGGGGTCCATGTGATATGTTTTATAATACTGTATTTCTCTGCCTGTGATAATTATATTACCCATTGTGTTCAGTAATCATATCACAGGCAGAGGGGAGGATTTTGTGTGGGAGTGTCTGTGTGTATTGTACGGATTGATTGGTTGTATTTCAAAACCCTGTGGGCAGTACTATGTTTGTGGATTGTGAATAAAAGAGGCTGTATGTGCCAGTACAGTCAGTTCTGCTTGACCTCAAAACGAAGTGTCGTCTCGTTATTGGGGGAATTGGATTGTATGCTGATTGCCAAGAGTGTAAGCTGATTGTATGCTTTTCCTGTTCAGCTGCTTACAGCATTCATATGCTTAGAGCATTCATATGCTTCTCTGGTTCGGTGGTTGTGGTGTCTGCTGCAGTGCTTGGAGTCCTCAGGAAGCGCTAGGAGCATCCTTCAACGGAGGTACCCAGTTGGAGTGCCAGGTGATCCGTTACATTTACATACAGGTTATCCTAAATGGGAAGGTTGTAGAGGCTATTGTGGATTCAGGGAGTGATATTAATTTAATTGCAGGGGGTCTGATAGAACCTGATCAATTGTTATCCAGGGAATAAGTGGGAGTACGTTGTGTTCATGGTTCTACTGTGAAATATGCTAAGACAATAGTTGACATATCATTGCAAGGTCAGTCCATATGGACTGAAGCCACTGTAGTCCCAAGGTTACCCTACTCCTTGGTGTTGGGTCGTGATTTCCCTGACTTTAGAACCTTCTTGCAGAAGCAGGTAACCCCCAAGCCATTTGAGCTGGCAAGTTACAGCCCCTGTAGTGTTTTTCCATTTACTCAACCTGACTTTTTTGTTAAAGAAAGTAAAATACACAAGTCAAAGCGAGAGGAGAAATAAGTACAGGGGTACAAATCATTTACGTGAGGTCCTGATTAATGAGCTTGATAATGATTAAGATGAGTTGCCAGGCACAAGTGCTGACGCCACACTTTCAGTAGAGAAAGATGTGGAACAGCCGACTGAATGCACGCGCAGTTGTTTGAATTTTGGAAGGGAACAAACTAGAAACCTGACGCTACAACAGGCCTTTACAAGAGTTGTAGAGGTTAATGGTGTACTTGTAGAAGGAAAGTCGAAAGACTTATTTCATTTTACAGGATTGTGACGAAAGTAACCTTGTCACTGGCTTTTTAAGGGGCTTGCTGGCCAGCCTCTTGCCTCAGGACTATGGTCCCTGCAATATACCTCGCCCAATGCACTTTAAAAGGGTCTGTTCATGTGAAGTATGTACTTTTGTACTCCAGACAGAGAGACCGACCGTTATCCCTAATTCTCTGGAACTGTTTTGGGCATGGGACCATGTGCATGGAGGGTCAAAACTATTACTTCCAGGAAATTCCTGAACCGATCTGGGTGATTTTTGGATATGTTGTTCACCCAGATCAGGGCTATCAGGGATGTGACTTTTATGGGGATACGTTGTATTTTGGGGTACTTAATGGACTTTGTAAAAATATGTTTAGGGTTTTTTTTCTGCATGGGGATAATTAAGTTAATGCATTATCTGCCTTAATTATATCACAGGCAGAGGGGAGGGATTGTGTACTGTATGTGGGAGTGTCATCAATTGTCACATTGTTTTCATTGGTTTGTACACCTTGTGTCCCTATGCTCAACAAGGTCCACCTGGGCGTCACCCTTGTTGGGAAACCTGCATAAAAGGTCAGCTGTGGCTTCCATTAAACAGACCTCTTCACCATCAATACTCTCCAGGTTGGTCCAGGGTGGGAGGAAGACTGAGAGATTCCAGTTAAGCTACGGCAGTTGCGGAGTCTGCGGTGCAGATGGTGTCCGGTGCGGTGCTTATTGTCCTCGGCGTCAGCTAAGAAGCATCCGTTGACGGACGTGCCCAGTCGGGGTGCCAGGTGGTCCGTTACAGGGATGATCTCTTATACAGAGTGATTAAAGAGGACGGATATGAAATAGAACAGCTTGTGGTACCACGCCCCTTTAGGAGACAAATTTTGGATTTAGCCCACTCTCACCTGTTTAGGGGACATTTAAGAGTAACAAAACTCTGGGAAGAATCTTGAGAAGGTTTTTTGGGGGGCCAGGGGTTTATGAGGAAGTTAAACAGCTCCCTAAAAGGTTCTGTGCTTCATGCCCAGAATGTCAGTTCTAAACCTCACTTAAAGGCTCCCCTTATACCCTTACCAGTAATTGAAATCCCTTTTGATAAAATTGCCATGGATCTAGTGGGGCCTTTAGAGAAAACAGTCAAAGGTAATCAGTACATTCTGGTTGTAGTGGATTATGCCACACGCTATCCAGAGGCAATACTCCTCCGCAATACTGCTTCCAAAACAATAGCTAAAGCGCTATTACAAATATTTTCTAGAGTCCGTATACCCAAGAAAATCCTTACCGATCAGGGTACCCCTTTTGTTTCATGTCTTATGAAGGAGTTATGCCTGCTCCTTTATAATAAAATCATTGAGAACTTTGGTATACCATCTGTTACAAACTGCCATTTGTAACTGTTATTTTATTTGACAAATTGCCCTGCTTCCCTGTGTTATGGAGAAGCCTAATTGCCAGCCTTCTGCCCCATGACTATGGATCTAGTGTGTATGGCGATTTGACTGTGTTTGTGGGATCTGAGCACTGTTTGGATATATTGAGCGCTAAGATCCAAGCCATCTGGGGATAGGTTGAATGTGGGGGTTCTGTTCAGTATGATGGGAGTTGTGTATTTCTGCTGCTGTTGTGAATGGAGATATTTTCTGTACCTGGAGATAGTTGGTTTACCACACCCAGTTAAGCCAATTATCTCCAGGATAGAGGACTCTGTGGAACTGGTTTAGGCTGGAAAGCCATGCTTCAGTTGGTCACAAAGGATTTCGACCTAACTTTTAAACCACTGGAGGGAATTGTCTGATTTTTGGATATGTTTGTATTTTAAGTGATGAGATGAGTTTGAATATGTAATTTTTATGAAGATTGGATGTATATTTTTAAAGTCACAGCATGTGTGTAAAAACTGTATTTTTCCTGCCTGTGATAATTATGTTAACCATTGTGTACCATAATTATATCACAGGCAGAGGAGAGGATTTTGTATGTAATTGCTGGGAGTGTTTTCTGTAATGTACGTGTGTTATTGGCTGTTCTGTAAAACCCAGTGGGTGGTCCTATGTAAGGAAAACCTGCATAAAAGAAGGCCCTTTGGTGCCAATTAAACAGAATGACTTGTCCCTCTAACTTGCAGCCTCGACTCTTGTTTGTAGGGGACAGCTATAATCACTACAGGGATTGCTATGCTCTTCATAATCCCTTAGCTACTGAGCTCTTGTAAGAGCTCTTGTTCCTGATCCTGCTTCGCCCTGCAGAAGGAAGAGAGATCACCCACTGGACCCTGGTCGTAGGTCTAGGGTTGACAGCAGACGACGAGATACCAGCCCAGCAGCGGTGGTTCGTGGAGTCTGCAGAACTTATGGTGTCTACGCAGCAGTTATGGTGTCTACGGTGCTGATGGTCCTTTGGTGAGCGCTAGGAGCATCCTTTCTACGGTCCAACTTCCAGCCAGCCTGGAGGCAACCTTAACACCATCCCCAAACTGATGGTCTGGGGGAGAGGTTCAAAAATGTTGTGCAAGGTTGTAAGCAGGGATGGAAAAAATTGGGATACACTCTTGCCCTAACTACTGTTTGCTGTACGTGAGGTACCCCAAGCTTCAGTGGGGTTTTCGCCCTTTGAACTGCTTTATGGGAGGCATCCAAGGGGCTTACTAGACATAGCTATACAAGAGTGGGAAGAGCAAAAGGTACCAGGGAATAACATTATTAACTATGTGGAACAACATAAAACTGGTTGCTCCTACAGTTAAGCAATATTTGGAGGAAGCCCAACAGAGGCAACAAATTCTATATAATAGACCAGCTTCAGTGAGAACTATCCAGCTAGGTGATCACGTGATCCCACTGCTGAAAGCAAGCTTCTATCCCAGTGGCAAGGCCCATATGAAATTATTAGTTAGGTTGAGCCAGTGAACTATAAGGTTAGGCAACCTGATCGGAGAAAGGTAGAGCAGGTATACCATATAAACCTTCTAAAGCCCCGGAAAGCTAGAGAGACCTGTGTATTATTTGGGACACCGACCGTAGAGGTACACACACTTGTTCCAGAAGTAAAAATCTCTACTGAACTTACTCCTGAGCAGCAGAGTGAGGTCAGAGAGCTGCTATGAAGGAATGCAGACATATTCTCTACCATCCCAGGTAGGACCAATGCAATAGTCCATGAGATTATAACAGACCCTGTAATAATTGCAAAGTCAAAACCGTAGAGAGTCCCAGAAGCAAAAAGGGAGGCAATAGCAGCTGAAGTTGCAAAAATGTTGAAATTAGGAGTTATTGAAGAGTCTAATAGTCAGTCTTTGAGCCCCATTGTCCTGGTACCAAAACCAGATGGCTCGTTATGGTTTTGTAATGACTTCAGGAAACTCAATGAGTGTTCTAAATTTGATGCATATCCTTTACCTAGGGTAGACAAACTTGTCGAGAAATTGGCCCCGGCTAGGTATCTGAGTTGCCTTGACCTTACAAAAGGTTCTTGGCAGATTCCCCTGTCTGAGTCTGCTAAGGAAAAAACTGATTTTGTGACCCCTGAGGGTCTTTATCAATATACGGTGTTGCCATTTGGCTTACATGGGGCCCCTGCAACCTTCCAGAGGTTGATGAATAAGCTGTTGAGACCCCATTCTGCTTATGCCTCTGCTTATTTAGATGATCTAGTCCTCTACAGCCAGGATTGGGAAACCCACTTAGACAAAGTTGAAGCCATACTGGATACATTGAGGGTTGCAGGTCTTACTGTTAACCCTGCCAAATGTATACTAGCATGTCCGGAAGTTAAGTACTTGGGCATGGGCGGACTGACCACTCAGGCACATTGGTCATGGACTGAGGGCCCGAGACAGGCAGGAGCCCGGCCGCACAGCCATGCTGTAGCTGGAGAGATCAGAGATCTCTCCAACTGGAACGGCAAAATAATTTTTTTTAAAAAGGATCTCTTCCATTGATAGGTTGCTGGGCCCCAGCAACCTACCGCTCTGCACATCTGCACATCTCCCCTCATCCTCAAATGAGACCTGGCAGCTTCACCTGCTCATCTCCTTCTTCCTGTCCCACGTGGTGCATCACTTCCTGTACTCTCCTCACACACACAGCCCTCTCACAGCCAGCGAGGTAAAGGACCAGCAACCTGGGAGAGACCAGAAGAGACCAGAGGGAGCAGAAAGAGAGGTAGGAAATAAAAAGGGGAAGATGGGGAGTCCATCTGTCACTGATCACCCCCTCCCTCCCTCTGTCACTGTGTCACCCACTCTCTCTGTCTCTAGTCACCCCTCTCTTACTCTCACTAGTCACCCCCTCCCTCACTCTGTCACTAGTCACCCCTCCCTCACTCTGTCACTAGTCAGCCCTCCATCACTGTCACTAGTCATCCCCTTCCCTCCCTCACTCTGTCACTAGTTACCCCCTTCTTCCCTCACTCTGTTACCAGACTTCATGAAGGGTAAAACGAATCTCAATTTAATGGGAGCCACACTTGGCCTTTTATGACCATCCCCATGCAAGGAGTACGCCCACATGTGACAGTGATTAAATGCCCGACACTCCCATAACAAATATACAATCCCTTCTCCCTGCTTGGGAGATAATTGGATCAGTAACTGTACTAATTCTAATACAATTATCTCCAAGCACAAAAAAAACATACTTTTTAAAAACACCCTAAAAATACATAAAACCCCACAAATGTTACATCTCCTGATAGCCCTGATCTGGGTGACCAACATATCCAAAAATCACAAAGATCAGTTCAGGGTTTCAGAAATTTTATGGAGGACCGACCAGGAACCGCAAAGTTTTCATGCCGAAAATAGTTCCAGGGCATTCGCGGCTAAGTCCCCCTGAAGTCTATTCACTGTTTTCGTCCATGCGAACAAGATGGCTGCCACCTCGTGGTCGGCCATAGGAATTGCGGCCACCCAGACGAACACTTAAACCACAGAGGTGCAAATTGCAACAATGTATCAATTAAGTTTAAGAAGCTCCAGGGTGGTCTCCCGTTCGTGCGGCTGTTCGGTCAACGAACCATATAGCCCCAATTGCACGAACAGAGCCTGTTTTTAAAAGTATTTTAGCCAGGTCTATTGCAGGGGCCATAGTCACAAGGTAAGAATCTGGCCAGCAGGCTCCTCCAAGAACCATTGACGAGGTTAATTTCGTCACAGCTGCCAAAAAAATGGCCCAGTCCCTTGAGAAAAAAAAGGTTAGGTCTTTTCTTGGTATTGTTGGATACTACAGGAGGTTTATACCCCATTTTGTCACCCTAGCTTCTCCATTAACTGAGTCGACAAGAGCAAGGGGACCAAAAATCGTTCAGTAGAGTCAGGAAGCCGAAATGGCATTTACGAATTTGAAGACGTCCCTATACTGTCATCCAGTTTTGATAGCCCCAAACTTTAATGAGCAATTCTTTCTACAGACTGATGCTTCAGAGGTGGGTCTTGGAGCAGTATTGTCACAGTATGTAGGGGGTGAGGAACATCCTGTGCTCTACCTTAGTCGTAAACTGCTGCCTAGGGAACTGAATTACGCTGTGGTAGAGAAAGAATGCCTGGCCATCAAGTGGGCTGTGGAGTCCGCTGGGGGAATGATATGTGGCAGTGTGAGGAAACACTGCTATATTAGCCCTAGATTGGCACTTTCAGTTTTCCCTGATTAAAGGTTGCTCTCGTTGATCAATTAGGGAGCTACATAAACCCTATGCAGAGGGAAATCAGTCTCTCCTGTGAAGAGCTGGGGTGGAGACAGAGAGACTGTGAGTAAAAATACTGCTGAAACTGTGTGGAAAGCAAAGTTATTTTGCAAGCTTTTATTTTTACTTGTTAAACTACGGCAGTCAGCTTAGCTGCCCAGTAGCATAGAAAGGGTACTCTATGTTAGTTAGTCTCCAGTGTGGAGTAGGAGTTTAATTTGGTTTAATGTTTTGCTGTGGCTAAATTGGGGCTGGCTTGCTAAATAAAGCTTTCCTCATAATGGAAGAAAGAGCTGTTTCTGTTGTTCATGACCCAAGACCCGGCCAGCCTGCTACAATATATATTTGCTTATTATTTTTTTCACGATTTTTATACTTCCTTTATATTTCCTACACACAGGGGCAGCTCTAGACTTTGCGAGGCCTTAGGCGAAACTCAAACATGAGGCCCATTTGCGTGTTTATAAGAACCTGTAGATATATTAAATGGCAGGCTTGCATTTTTGGATACAGAGAGGTAGTCTTTGTATTCATCTTTAGAGGCTTGCATTGTCGTGGCTCCCTATGCCACTGCGTTGTGAGCTCTTTGACTGTAGTTATGGCATAACATGCAATAAACAAATTTAATTTAAAATTATGCTAAGCATTTATACATGATTGCTCGGTATGGTTGTATAGTCTGGCAGTCGTGTATACATAAGTGCCAGTGTGACGGGCTTACAGGGAACAAAAATTAACATTTTGGTTAGGCTTTTAAAAAAATCATTTACCAAATAATAAAATTACTGATAAGAAAACAATGTTATAGACATTTTTCCCACATATGTATGTATATAATATATATGTTGTTTCCAACTTTACCTTTGCATTACCCATTCCGCCTTCACATTACAGACCTAAACATGCACACATATAAACATTCATACATGCATACACAAATGATGCACAGACACACAAGTATTGACTAATAAAGACCTATAGTCACAATGTGTATTTATCTGGCTGTGTGTATTTATTATTATTATTATTATTATTATTATTATTATTATTATGGTATATATATATATATATATATATAGCACCAACAAATTCCATAGTGCTTTACAATGGATGGACGAACAGACATGTAGTTGTACCCAGACAAGTTAGACACACAGGAACAGAGGGGTTGAGGGCCCTGCTCAATGAGCTTACATACTAGAGGGAGTGAGTTAAAATGACACAAAAAGGTAAGGATAGTATTAGACTAGTGACAGTTGCAGAAGAGGAATCAATCAGGAGCTATTAACAGTTTAATTGATACGCTTTTATGAAGAAATGGGTTATTAATGATTTTTTGAAGGAGTGGAGACTGGGTGAGCATCTAACGAAGGAGGGAAGTGAGTTCCACAGGAACGGTGCAGCCCTTGAGAAATCTTGAAGGCGAGCATCAGAGGTGGGAATACGGACAGAAGATAGACGTAAGTCTTCAGCAGATCGTAAAGGCCTAGACGGGACATAGGTGGGAGTGTGTCTGGCATTGTCTGATTGTGTATGTGCCTGAGAGCATCTGACATTGAGTGTTTTGTGTGTATGTGCGGTGTGTTTTGTGTATATGGGTGTCTGCCTGTGGCCTTTGTGCACTTTGTTTATGGCCAAGCTATGTTTTATGATTTTGTGTGTATGATGATTGTCTTCAGGGGTGACTGTGACAGGGTGCGTAAAGGGGTGAGTGTGATAGGGTGAAGGGGTAAGTGTGACATGGTTGAAGGATGGAGTGTTACAGGGTGAGAGGAGGTAAGAATGACAGGTTTAATTGTTAATGTGACATGGTGAAGGTGGCATTGTTGGAGGAGTTGGCATTGTGAGTGTGATAGGGCAAGGGGAGGTGAATGTGACTAAGGTGAATTAATTGACAGGATGAGTGTGGCAGAGTGTGGGGTGAGTGTGGCACGGTTGGAAGTGAGTGTAGCACGGTTGGAGGAGGGAGTGTGACAGGAAAAGGAGTGGTGAGAGAAAAGGTGAGTGTATCAGGATTAGGGGGTAATGTGATAAGGTGAGTGTGGGTGAACGAGGGGAGTTGAGTACAGTTTGGTTGAAGGGGGTGAGTGTGACAGTATCAGAATGGGTTAAAATGAGCGTGGCAGGGTTCAGGGGGCGACAGTGTGGGGAGTGGTGCAGGATGTTTGGAGGGAGATGACAGTGTATGTGCGTGGAGGGGGATGACAGAGTGTGAAAAGGTCTCAGGTAGCAAAGTGTGGAGAGGGTGAGAGGTGGCAGAGTGTGGGAGGGAGGGGGTGGCAGGGGGCTGAGTGAGGGAAGGAGGGTGTGACAAGTGGCTGAGTGAGGGGGGTGTCAGGGGCAGAGTGAGGGAGTGATTGGGTGACAGGGGGCAGAGTGAGTGAAGGAGGGGGAGACAGGGGCCGGAGTGGGGGGTGACAGGGGGTAGAGTGAGGGAAAGGGGGCAAAGTGAGGGAAGGGGGTTCACAGGGGGCAGAGTGAGGGGGTGACAGGGGGCAGAGTGAGGGGTGACAGGGGACAGAGTGAAGGGGTGGCAGGAGGCAGAGAGAGGGGGAAAAGTGAGGGAAGGAGGGGTGACTGGGTAAAGAGGAGAGGTATTAGAAATACCTTTATTTCCCTGGTGGAGCAGTGTCCTGGCCCCATGGTGGTCCTGTGGGCTGTCATTTTCCCTGGTGGTCTGTTAGCCTTCCTATCCGGTCTGCAGCTCCGCTGGGTGTGAGCTGCAGACCACGTGATAGGAGTCTTGCGATCTCCAGAAGTCAGAGCGATGTCGTGGAAACCCGTGGCAATGCTCTGATTGGCTGGGGATTGCGAGACCTTCAGTCTGCAGCTCACACCTGGCAGACTGAAGGTTGCACACAGGGCAAACCGCCAGGCCTCCTCCCAATGTCGGGCCCTCGGTCATGATAAGTAACTCTGCCCTAAGGTGATTTAGGCGGCCTTGAGGCCCCAGCCAACGCGAGGCCTTGGCGACCGCTTAAATCACCTAATTAGAGAGCTGCTTCTGCCTGCATGTATAACGCACTTACATTTTTATATTGCTCAGAATTTTTAAATATTTTCTATCAATTCTTTCCTTTGTACCTCTAACTTCTGTCTGTGCATTAGTTCCTCTGCAGCCTTTTCAATAAATATTGAAGGAACACTCTATGCACTAGAAACACTACAGCTTATTGTCCTGGTTCTTGGGTAAACTGTCCCTGCAGGCTGAGCACTGTAAACACAGCCTTCTCTGAAAAGGCAATTTTTATATTGCTGCTTAATTGTACCTGTAGGGCTGTCACTTGGACAGCCACTAGAGGGGCCTCATGATGTGGTTCTTGCAGGACCGACGTTCGGCATCTTCATGTTCTACATGTTCTGAATGCTCCTAACAATAGTGTTCCTTTAATGGAACCCAGCAAAGACCACTACAGACTGCTTTCGTGGTTATGGTTCCATAAGTACCCTGGTGTTTTTTCTGCCAAAATATACAGGGATGGGGGAGATCAGAGGCAGACAGCGAAGAAGGTCTGATGTTCCTCACTGCTTTCTCGCGCACTGCGGTAATGTCGGGAGCCAGAATATGACATCACTCTGGCCCCGGCATCACACAATGGAGCAGTGAGGGCTGGAAGGTCCACTGGACCCCAGGGAGAAGATCACCAATGGACCCCAGGGAGAGGACCCACACCAGGTCTCCCAAAGGCAGGGAGGCTGGATGGACCTTAAAAAAAATAATAAGACAAGAAGTAAAATCAATTTTTGAGTGCGTGTGCAAGAATGTGAATATGTGTGAATGTGCCTGTCAGTGTTTGTGTGTGTGTGTATTTCAGTGAGTGTGTTTCAAATCAGTGAGAGTGTGTGTCTCAGTGAGTTTGCCTGTCAGTTAGTGTGTTTCAAGTCAGTGAGACTGTGTGTCTATCATTGAGTGTGTGTCAGTGTGCATGTTTGTGTCTATCTGTCAGTGAGTGTGCCTGTCAGTATTTCAAATCAGTGAGATTATGTGTCTGTCATTGACAGTGTGTCTGTCATGAGTGTATGTATGTCAAATCAGTGAGAGTGTGCCTCTGATTACAAAATAGGTGGGGCTTATAGATGGAGAGGTAGAAACCTCCATGTCTGGACTGGACATGTGTAAAGTTGAGTAGTGAGTAAGAAGACCACCCGAGGGTATTTAAAAAAAAAAAAAAAAAGGACGGAACCCAGGTATCTGTGACCCTCGGATTGTCCCTGCCCACTATTGCCTCACTTTCTGCTGGAAAATACTTGCACAGCAGGACGTAGCTCAATTGAGCTAACAGGAGAATATAGCAGGAGATTCAGGCAGCCGGGGTGGTGGTGGACATCACCTAAATAAATAAAAAAATATATAATAAAATAATTTCTATACAGTTACTGCAGCTGCTGCACTTACACTAGCAAGCTTCAAAAGCAGGCAGCC
The DNA here is from genome assembly GCA_933207985.1 of Pelobates cultripes. Lineage (NCBI taxonomy): Eukaryota > Metazoa > Chordata > Amphibia > Anura > Pelobatidae > Pelobates > Pelobates cultripes. Next base: position 292,466,011 of record OW240914.1, read on the forward strand.
CCTCCCTACCTAGAAGTGGCTCCACCCATTAGAAGCCTCTCTAGTTTATGGAGTACTGTCCAACAGGGCTTTTGATATATGGGACTTGTAGTTCAGCCCATGGCAGCAACTCCATTTATCACATAAGATAAGGGAAACTGCTGAATAAGCATAGAGTAATTTTACTACCAGCCTATTGACACCCCAGTCCATCGGTCTATGGATGGAACATTGGACGGCAATCCCCATGTAGCGGAACATAGTTCTATGGATGGAACATTGGACGGCATTCCCCATGCAGCCTCCCTACCTACGAAAGGCAGTGCTGTACTTGCACCACATGACGTGGGCAAATGTAGCAGAAGCATGGCGTGTAGAGCATGCTCCCTCACTACAAACCCATCATGCATCCAATTTCGCTCAACAAATCCCTCCCAACACTGCCTGCACTACTTTCATCGTTCCAAATCTACAGTAAATTCCCCTTTGACACCGGAGAGCCTATAGCTGCAGTCCGTTTTACAAATTGCTGCAATTCTAAATAACTGAGGGCAGGGAGAAATGGACTGCAAACCTTGTTTGTGTCATAACTTCTACAAGGAGTGCTGTAGTATTGCAATGCATTTGCACTTCACTACAGAGCATCATCACATAAATTGACATTTTTAAACCTGATAAAACTTAAAATCTGATGAAAAACCATATATCATATGGTGTATACTCCAGACGGAAAGTGTTAGGGTTGGATTTTAGGGGCTTAAGTTCCAGATATGGGTTAGTTTATTCTTGGATCCTTTTAGATGCATATTCAATCATTACCCCCATTTTAATTTCAGGTGATTGCTGTAGTTTTTATCAGCTACTACTTTGTCTCTTCATGCACAGGCCTCTGGTAATGTAGCTCCAAGGGGTGACTTCTGTGATAGCGCGGAATATTTCCTGCCCACTGGGACAGACAGACAGATCGGAAAATGGACAGAAGAGACAGACGGAAAGATCAATGAAACAGACAGATTGATGTATGGACAGACAGAAAGATAGCGTATTGAATATATATATATATATATATATATATATATATATATATTTATCCTGAAACACATAATTAAAAACAGACTGGGCAAATTATATGGGTCAGTTGGTACTTATTTGATTTTTTTAAGTAAACACAGCGATGCATCTTTATGGTAATAATGTAATTTGTGTCTCTTATAGGATTAAAACCTCTTGTTATGTTAAATATGCAGCTGTCACAAACAGGTATCTAGCAATGTGGTAATTTACAATGTGTCAACCAGCACCCTCTAGCTGTCACAAGACAACACCTTTCATTAGTACGAGCTATTTAAAAAAAAATTTTTTTAATAAATTGAGAGTGACTAGTGAAGAGGCACAGTACCAGCAGACGGAATGTAATGATCCTGCAGTGGTACACCTTGTGATCAGATGCTTCCTTGTAATAAATATGGGAATTATTCTATTTTAGAGAAATTTTTATGAAGATAAGTTTAGCATAAACTGGAGCATGTAACAGTTTAAGATAAATACATGTGACAGTTAGAAGACATGACCATCCAGCTAATCAGCTTGGCGACATTTTGCCACATAGTATATCTGTTCATTTTCCACATGCAAGCACAATAACAGGACCATTCAGACTAATTACTCTAATTCCCAGGATGGCTCATTTCAGAATGTGAGTCTCCTGCAGAGGTAGCTTTGGCCCTGCATACATTCTGAGCCTCTTTCCAGCACGTCGGTTCCATACAGTTCACTTCAAGCGGCTAAGCTTCAAATCTGAAACATTCCTTGTTCAGAGATCAAACCAGTCCAACAGGCACGTAAGATTGTAGAAATACCAGGGGGAAAAGGTTGTGAGCCATCTTTCGCATCAACAACCACTGGGCCAGCTTTGTTCATCTTGAAGAGCAGGGTACAGTTTCATCAATGTGCCCCAGCCTGTCATATATATGAGGCTTGGATGATTGGATGGATGAGTGTGACTACTTTGGGGTATGTGATTGGATGGATGAATGTAGTTTGGGGTGTGTGACTCCACTGTGAACACGAGCAAGTGGTTGGTTAGATTGCAATATGTGGGGTAGATGTTATGCCATCAATTGTGTGAATGTGCCTGGGTGAGTGGCTATGACTGGTAGGTGAGGTGGCACTATTTGACTGGGCGGGTTGGTAAAGAAGACTGTTACAGAGAATGTGGCTGGTTGGCAATCTGTGACTATCACTGTGAATGTCGGAACGTATTTGTATGGAGTATTAGTGAATGACCGGTGTATTTGTGCGAAATGAATGAATTTAGTGGTGTGTGTTTGTAGAGTGCCAGTGTGTGCATGCAGGAGCATATTTGTGTGAATATGCATGTATGCAGGAGTGTTTGTGCACTGTGTTTCCGATTTCCATCTACCTCTCTGTATTTCTCTTCATCCCCCTCTATACATTTATATCTCCCTCACATGTGTTCCTCTCCCCTTTTCCTCAATAGTGTACATCTCCCCATAACCCTCCATTCCTCCAGTTGTTGTTCCCCTCTTCTCATTCCTCCTTCCCCACTGGTTGGCTTCTTCTTTTACCTCCTTCCTCTGCACTCTTTTTCTAATAAGCCCCCAAAGCCTACCTCAACTCTTGTTCAGTGGTATTGGTGCTGCTGCACCACCGGCAGCCCCCAGAGGTACAGGAGGTCACGCAGAGTTATGATGATGACCTCATTTTCATGGGCACTCCTGTAATTTTATCACATGACAGGAGGCTTGCATAACTCTCTTTATTGAAACTCCCAGCAGCACAGATCATAAGAGAACAACCAATCAATAAAACACTTCAATGTTATACAAAAGGACCTGTCACACACATCACTTCCTCTTTCTTTGCTGCTCCAGCCATGCACAGGTCAGAATATTTTGTCCTTGTGTCTGTTTACTGTTACTTGTCTGATTTTATTCTGTATTCTGTGTGATGATTTATAGGTATTTAAGCTTGCTTTATTAAATGATATATCTTTCTACAGTTTGAAGATTGATTTATAGGTTGTATTCTCTCATTGTGTGTTATTCCACTTTAAACAAATGTTGCTATCTTTGCATTATATACAGGGGTGTGTGTACCGCGAGGCAAACAAGGCATTTGCCTTGGGCGGCAATTTCCAAGAGGCGGCAAAAAACGCAGCCCCCAAATGCCCAGGCAAATACCCTGTTTGCCTCGTTTTATGTGAGCCCAAGAGGTGGCCGGCTGTCATTGTTTGTCAGTGTATATGAGAGTGTGTGTCTGTCAATGAGGGTATGCATCTATCAGTGAGTGTGTGCGTCTGTCAGTGAGTGTGCGTCTGTCAGTCAAAGTGCGGCCTTGACAGGAAGGGGTGGGGCAAATTTAACTGGGGGGAAAGGTAGGAGGGGGTGCCCGAGCACCCTCCTGCCTAGGGCAGCACAAAATCTAAATACACTACTGATTGTATAGGTATTTACCCTGCTGTTCTTGTTAGCTCGTACCCACTACCGTTCTGCTAATACTTGTTTCCCCTTTTTACTTGCTTTTCACAACCCTCTTTGAGGCCTGCTCCCTCTCTCCCTTCTCTACTGGAGCCTGGGACTGTCCTGGACCTTGCCCCTGGCGCGGCTCGCTGCCTTTGGCGCCACGATCGCGCTCTATTCAGCCTGTTTATACTTATTTGGGGCTAGCTGAGGGTGTGTGGGTGGTGGGGTCCTCAGCACGGCGGGCCCGGAAAACCACGTGTCACGCAGATCATTGCGTACGCAGCGGCCATTTTGAATCTTGCGCTTCAAGATTCATGTCAGCCATTTCTTTTTTTTTTTCTTCCAGATTGGTATTACTGCGATCTGGACTAAATATACTTACCTTCAAACTTGATCTGAGACTCCACACTCACCACTGGAGACTGCAGGGTTGATTTCTCATCCACAGTTAAGGTACCTAGTACAAGTGATTACACATACATTCTGTGCTGATACATGCTGTTTACTGACAACAGACTTAAATACACTGAGGTGTAATTGCTATGTGGGACCATGTTGCTATGTGGGACCATGTTGTGCACAACAGTCTATACAATGTGCCTTTTTGATTACATTAGTTGCCATATGGGGGTGTCCTCCGGTTCTCATGGCACACCACTTGGGGTGAGCCCCCAGATATCCTCACAGGTGTTCTGCACATTTCCTACAGGAATCTCCCACATCCTTTATGGATGTCTGGAGATACATTATCACACCGTGCAGAACTATCACACATGCTGTGTACACCTGTTTTCTTGCTGACCATGGAGGTACAGCTTTGACGAGTAACTGGGGTGGCCCCTTCGAAGATATGTCACCTTGGCAACAATTACCCCGGACGTGGAATTAAGCTGACGATCAACCCCATGATACTGAGACTACCATGTAGACTGCTGTACCGTGAAGCCGATCCCTGGGTGAGCCCCAGTTATACTAGGAGCCTGACACCTTACGTGCGTCTCCATTTATCTTGCTCCCACTGATTGTCGCTGTCCTCTTACAGGCAGACCAACCACCATGAGCGACACACCTCCACCAATGCAGGACTTTCAGGCCATGATTAACACTGCTGTCACGGCCTCAGTTGAAAAGGCCCTACTCCGGGTCCTGCCCCAACCTCAGCAAACAGGGCCACAAGACTCTAATGCCATCCCAGGATCTGACGCTCCACTGAGCCAGACAAAATGTCATGGGAGGGGTTCCAGGTCCCTGACAGGGAGCAAGTCTGGGGGCAAAGCTCAGTTGAATAAGCCCAATCATTTTCAAAGAGTGGACTGGCAAGACCTAACCCGCTCCGACTCAAAGTACGGGATAGAAACCATGCTAGGTGACGAATATCAGGAAAAGGGTACCTGCACACCTCTGCCCAAGACCACCGGAGGGGGGGTTTTCTGGATGAAATGGGGGTACCCATGTTCGATCCACACACTATACGTCGGTATGGGCAATGCAAGATCATCTGGCACAATTCATCCATTATTGGCTCCGCAAGCCACTGAACAATGAAGTGCTGGCACGCCTATGAATGGAATGCCCCCGCCCCCTCCTCCTCCCAGACAAAGTGGCTATCACTCCGTTATTTGACACCACGGTAGTGGTTTTCATGTCCCGGGCTGGCAGAGACCCCCAGGAAGGGGGTCGAGATCGGTCTAAAATTGGCACAAGACAAGCCATTGGATCTACAAGGCCCATTGGCTAAGATCCTATTGTTTTATGGATCTGGCCCTCTCACAGGGCATGCAGTTGGACCTAAGGGACTTCCGCGAATAGGCCCAGCGCTCTATCCGCATGCTGGGTAATGCAAATGCGACCCTCTGTACAGTGAGATGCAAGACAGCACTGTTGAGGATGGACTCAACACTCTTGGAATTGGGCTCCAAAGAACTGGGACCCTTGGCAAAATGACTCCTATTCGGTTAGCCTTTTATAGCAGAGTTTAAGCGACAGGTCAACCTGTTCACAACGCTGACCAAAGCCCAACCTTCACTTAAGCACGGCTTCAGACCACCACCCAGCAGGGGTGTTTTTGGGAGGGTTGGTCAGCAAAGGGGCGATTTTTGGTCCATTGGACCGAGATACTATTCACAATTGCCCTCCTTCTATCCTACGGAATTGATTGGAGATCACAACAGACACTTGGATCCTGCAGACAGTCCAGGGCTATACCATCGAGTTCCACTCCCAGCCTATACAAACCGCCCGGCCACCTCCGTTGTATGTTTCAAGAGAACACGATCTCTATTAGACCAAAGGCGCGGTAAAATTCGCCCCGGATGATTGGGGCTTCTGCAGCAACATCTTCATGGTCTGAAAAAAGTCAGGAGACTTTCAGACAGTCATTAACCTCCGCCATCTCAACGACTGTGTCGTCTATTGAAATTTCATAATGGAGGATTTCATGCTGGTCATTGATTGGCTCATCCGTCTTGGTCTCGAGGACGCGGATTGTTTGATACCTGTGGCGTCTACGAGTCGTTGCTTTCTAAGGTTCGTATGGGGTCGTCGATCGTGTCAATTTACTTGCCTGCCTTTCGCCCTCAGTTCGGCTCGTGGTGCCTCATGAAGCTACAGAAGCCAGTCATGCCCCATTTCCAATCCAGTGGCATCCATTGCCTTTTCTGCCTGGACAACCTGCTGATCTTCTGTGATGCAGAATCCAGACTGAGCTCACAGACCTACTTTGTCGTTCACTTTCTGGAGTCTTTGGGTTTCGTGGTGACCAGACAAAAGTCAGCCCTTTCCTATTCACTGGTCATGCAGTCCCACGGTTTCGAGATCGACTCGAGGGATTGCGTCCTCCGACTACCTGCCACGAAGATTGCATCCAATCGAAAGGTGATTCGACAGATTCTACACACGGATACTGCTCCTCTGCGGTGACTCGCCTGGATACTAGGCCGCCTTCCTCCCCGACCCAGGCGATATTTCCGGGGCCTCTGCACTACAGAGCTCTGCTACGACTGAAGGCAAAACATTTGTGTCTGGCTCACTCATAGAACCATTGGATACTCCTATCGGGAGAGGTATGAACAGAACTTCGTTGGTGGCTACTCCACATGCAAGCCTGGAACAGCCGACTAGATTTGGACCAACACCGAAAGGGACTGGCCGACTGTAGCATGGACAACTTCTCAGTGGTCCAATAGTTCAACCACCTGGGTGTAACCAGATCCCGAACCTTGATGGAGGCGGCAGAAGACCTATTCAAATTTTGCCTCACCTGCAATATCACACTACTGGCACAATACCTCCCAGGAATCACCAACCTCATGGTGGACTGGTCTCCATGCCACTGGCAAGACAACAGCGACTGGTGCCTTGATGTCTCTACTTTCTGCATACTGATGGACCTCAGGAGTCAGCTACACATGGATCTGTTTGCATCCAGAACTAACCGACAACTCCCGAGGTCCTTCAACTGGCTTCCGGATTCGGATTGCGAAGCAGTGGATGTTTTCCTGCAAATTTGGCCGGACGAGGGAGCCTATGCCTTCCCACTGTTCTCAATGCTGACGCAGGTGGTCCACTACATATGCCGCCACGGAGTGTCTCTCCTCCTTATCAGTTCCCGGACGTTCTGGACGTTCTGGAACTGTCTCATCCGGGATTCAAGTTGTCTATGCCTCCCGCTCCTAAATATCCTTGTCTCTGGGATGTAAATTTAGGGCTGCATTTTTCTTGACCAGATAATTCGGATTTATCACTGAGACAGCTTTCCACGAAACTTATGATGCTGTTGTGCCTCATCTCCTTCTGACTCATTTTGGATGTTCGGATCTTCGATGTGGATGGATTTTTTTCCCTTTTCCCCGGATGGCGTTTCCTTTGTTTTATACGTCAGACGAGATCGGATTCTTCCTCCGTTTCGTATCTGTATCCTTGAGGCCAACTTTTGGTGTCATAGGTTAGACCCCATAAGCTGGTCTCGACTACGACTCTGGCCAGCTGGATGCACTGTCTTTTGTCTTTGGCTGGAATAGATTTCAGCTTTAGTGGACTCTCAGAGCTGTGGCGTCACAAACGTTCTTAGCAGGCACGTCATTATCCAATATCATGTGATGCGCGGACTGCTCACGGGAATCTACTCTCTGTGTGTTTTATTTCAGACCGTACTCTCACGCTTATTAAATATGAAGCCTCTTGTCATATGATAAAATTGTAGATTATGCTAACGTAGTGTACCTATGATCTTAATTTTAGTAATGACCGGAGGTGAATATATCCCACCCTATTGTCTCTTCCCACCCTGGGATTTCTATATTTCTGTTATTTTTTTTTTCTATGATATTAGGATATTCTATGATCATATATGGTGTTATTATATGTATTGTATGGTATTATCGTCTTCTAGTAACTAGATTGTTATAGTAGTTTCTACCGGCTAGGCATAACTGTTATATTTAATTTACATCTAACTTAAGTAGTAGATAGACAGTTATGGTATGTTAGACAAAATGTCACTTCAGATGCCTTTCACTTCTTTCTGTTTCTTTTCAGTGAGAGCAATGCTTTCTACATCTATTCTGCAATCTACGGCTGTTATGGATGTTTCCACAGCTACAGTTTGGATTCCTTGATCGTTGTTATGTTTGATTGCAGTTGTTTGATGTTTGGACTTTTCGAACATTTGAACTTTAACTTTATTAGTTCGCTACAAAGAAAGAGGAAGTGATGTGGGTGACAGGTCCTATTGTATAACATTGAAGTGTTTTTTGATTGGTTGTTCTCTTATGATCTGTTCTGCTGGGAGTTTCAGTAAAAAGAGTTATGCAAATATTCTCCTCCTGTCATTACTAAAATTAAGACTATAGGTACACTACGTTAGCATAATCTACAATTTCTTCAGCTGCTTTCCAGAAAGAGAGGGCGTGCCACAGAGGGTATCCAGCAAAAATTACAAGGGGTATTCCCCCTCCTGACTGAGCATGCTTTACTACTGTGGCGAAAGTAACCTCGCCACTGGTTCTTGGAGGGGCCTGTTTGCCAGTCTCCTGCCCTGTTACTATGGCCCCTGTAGTAGACTTTGTTAAAAAACACTATTTGTGCCCTTTTGGACTTACACCAGGAACATTTAAAACTTTCGATGTAGCACTTCGAATTCCTGAACCCATTCGAAGTGCCATTAGACGACGTGGTGGCGAGCATCTTAAGCCGCGAGTACAATGAGCGGTGTTTGGTCGTCGAGTTCATGGAATTCAAATCGGACACTCGAGGGCGCGAACACCGCTAAAACTTTACCTTCCATGGATGTTCGGCTATTCGAATGGCGTTCGGCAAGAATAAACTCACAAACAAGGGACATCCACTGACTTTATCCACGAACGGCTACGCTTGGTATTTCAAACGGTACTTCAAATTCGTGAAGTAGACCGGCCACACAGCATGATTCTCTGGAACTGTTTTGGGCATGAAACCATGCGTGTGGTCGGTCAAAATAAGACTTCCAAGAAATTCCTGAACTCCAGAACTGATCTGGGTGATTTTTGGATATGTTGGTCACCCAGATCAGGGCTATGTAATCCCATTGTGGGGATATCATGTGTTTTGGGGTACTTTTGGGGTCTTGTAAAATGTTTTGTGTGGTTTTTTTTTCTGCCTGGAGATAATTGAATTGATACAGTATGTGACTTAATTATCTCCCAGGCAGAGCGTAGGGTTAGTGTGTTGGTTATGGGAGTGTCGTGCATTTAATTACTGTTCTTATTGGTTTGTAAGTTTTGTGTCCCTGTCCCCAACAACAGGGCCAGATTAAGAGCCCAGTGGGCCTGGTGCTGACAATTATGACGGGCCTAATTACAGAGTCATATCGACCAAAAACAGTAAAACACTCCCAAGCGTCATGTATCTGATGGAGATGGTGCTGGAGGGAAAGAAAACAGCAGCTATAAGAAAACACATACCCAATGCTAATCTCTCACTAATTTATGTTTTCATCTTTCAAGTAAATCCATAACCCCTAACAGCAGTGTCCAGTCAAGCAGGAAGTCAATGGGCACGGTAAAACGGTGTGCCACTGACACAAATCACATAACATGCCAAAAGGGGCGAACATGCCCAAAAAGAGGATATGTCTGCCCAAAGAATTAGAAGGCCAGCCTGGTATGAATGCATGTCAGGCTGCCTGCCAATCATGCAGCTGGCCAACTAAGGGCATACTATGCAGACAGCACCCTGAGCTTGGCATAAATGCATCTAATGATGCGCTCGCTCAACGCTTTCTAAGGACTGTCCCCTAGCACTTGTCTCCTTACCTTCTTACTAGCAGGCTGAAGCTCCTGGTATATAGTCTGGGACAGAGAAAAACTGTATGTAGTGAGTGTAGAAGAAAGGGAACATGCCAAAGTGTTAGAGAGACCAAAGTCAGCATTACCTTAAAGGATCACTATAGGGTCAGGAACACAAACATGAATTCGTGACCCTATAGTGTTAACACCACCATCTAGCCCCCCTGAGCCCTCATGCCTCCATAAATATAGCAAAACCTTACTGTATTCAAGCCTGAAGCTGTAACTCTGCATGCTGTTAGACTCAGGCCTTGCTAATTTGCATAATTAAATATGTATGGATGACATCACATGATGTAAATCACAAGGATTGACATAAGAGAAAATGCTGTAAAATCACCAAAAAACTACTTAGTTTGATTCTGCTGTATAGATGGATTCCTCACAGTGGCCCCATGTCTCCCAGTGCCCCCATGTGTCGATTACTCCTGGTCTCAGTGTTCCTATGTATCAGTGTCTCAGTGCCCCATGTCTCCCAGTGATCCTATGTATCACAGTGTCTCAATGCACCATGTCTCCCTGTGTCCCCATGTATCCCAGGGTCCCCATGTCACTAGGAAGACGGGGAGACCTAGGGACACAGAGACACCAGTGACACTGGGAGACTAGGGGACTCTGGCTGGGGCACATGGGGATACTGGGAAAATAGGGGACACTTGAAGACATGGGGACACAGACACCAGGGACACAGACACTATAGACACTGGCTGGGGACATGGTGACATGGGGACATTGAGACATGGGGACAAGGACACCAGGGACACTAGCTTGGAGACATGGGACATTGAGACACTTGAGGCACTGGGAGACATGGAGACACCAGGAGACATGGGGACAGTGAGACACTGGCAGACTGGGGGCACTGGGAGACTAGGGGGCACTGGCTGGGAGACATGGGGACACTGTCCCCATGTGTCTGTGTCATAATGTCTCTCAGTGTCCCCATGTCTCCTTGCAGCCTTTCCCCCATCCCTTACTTCCCTGAGCTGTAGGCTGTCTCTGCAGGGTGGGAGTTGCTGCCTGGACTCTCTGTAGCTGCACGCCTGCAGATCAGTGAGTATAGATAGGCAGGGAGGGATATGCTGGAACTTCCTATCCCTGCCTCTCCCCATACACAGCGACCTCTACTGGCCAGTGCTGGTATTGCAGAGTAATCTCTTGTTTATACTGAGAAAAATACCAGCATTTGTATTGCCAGTATCACTGCAATATTGGCACCAGCCAGGCAGCCTCAAATACTGGCTGTGCCAATAAAATAAAAGCCAGGTGAAATCCCTAAGAGTAGTATGTGAAAAAAAAAATGTTACATTTTTTATTTTTTTATAAATCAATGGGCCTATTCCATGGGCCTGGGTCTTGAGCTGCAGCTCCATCAGCCCCTATGTTAATCCGGCCCTGCCCAACAGTTTGATGTGCAATAGCGCCATCTATGTGTTTATTATTTTGTATAGATCTATGTTTTCAGGGTCATTTCGTGATCTAGTACACAGGTGTCTTGAGGCTTTTGGTTCTTCATACTGTGATAAGTTTGGAATGTTCCATGTATCAGTGAGAATAGTAAACAGGAAGTAGGATATTGCAGTGGTTCATGTTACTTTGCTTTTAAGCAATAGAGTAATCCACCTACCTGATCTGCCAAAATACTTTAGAGTGAAGAATTTATTTATGGGATTTATTGTACTGTGTAATTTAGATTCCCAATAGTCGATCAGTGTAGAGTTTGGCCGGTGGCCTGTTATATAACTATGCATGTTGCCAGTGACGTCTCCAGGATTCATACTTAGGGGGGGACCAGGGCCGTACTGAGAAAAAAAATTGGCCCAGGCATTTTTTTTTTATCACAGTGGCCCACTGAAAAGGGGGCGAGGCCAGAGGGTTTTTTAATTTATCACCAATGGTGACACTGGGAGACTAGGGGACTCTGGCTGGGACGCATGGGGACACTGGGAAAATAGGGGACACTTGAAGACATGGGAACACAGACACCAGGGACACAGACACTATAGACACTGGCTGGGGGACATGGTGACATGGGGACATTGAGACATGGGGGCACTAGGAGACATGGGGACAAGGACACCAGGGACACTAGCTTGGAGACATGGGACATTGAGACACTTGAGGCACTGGGAGACATGGAGGCACCAGGAGACATGGGGACAGTGAGACACTGGCAGACTGGGGGCACTGGGAGACTAGGGGGCACTGAGACACCAGGGACACTGTCCCCATGTGTCTGTGTCATAATGTCTCTCAGTGTCCCCATGTCTCCTTGCAGCCTTTCCCCCATCCCTTACTTCCCTGAGCTGTAGGCTGTCTCTGCAGGATGGGAGTTGCTGTCTGGACTCTCTGTAGCTGCACCCCTGCAGATCAGTGAGTATAGATAGGCAGGGAGGGATATGCTGGAACTTCCTATCCCTGCCTCTCCCCATACACAGCGACCTCTACTGGCCAGTGCTGGTATTGCAGAGTAATCTCTTGTTTATACTGAGAAAAATACCAGCATTTGTATTGCCAGTATCACTGCAATATTGGCACCAGCCAGGCAGCCTCAAATACTGGTTGTGCCAATAAAATAAAAGCCAGGTGGAATCCCTAAGAGTAGTGTGTGAAAAAAAAAACTGTTACTTTTTTTTTTTTTTTTTTAATAAATCGATGGGCCTATTCCATGGGCCTGGGCCTTGAGCTGCAGCTCCATCAGCCCCTATGTTAATCCGGCCCTGCCCAACAAGGTCCATGTGAGCATACACCTTGCTTGGGGACTTGCATAAAAGGCCAGTGTGGCACCATTCAAATTCAGTTCCTGCTTGCCCTCAACACAGAGCCTCGTCTCGTGATTGAGGGAACTGCCATACCTGCTATAACCCCCCTGCTCTTGGGATTGCTCTTTGGAGAGCTGTTCCTGCTATACTCTCTGGAGCAGGAGAGGTTCACCCACTGGAAGCTGGATCCTGGTCTTGGGTCAATGGTGGGTGGAGGACGGGCGAGACCCTAGTCAAGCTGTAACGCTGGAAGTGGGGACTATGGTGCTTATGGTGTCGGGTGGAGTGCTTGGAGTCCTCGTGAGCACTAGGAGCATCGTTTGGTGGAGGCACCTGCTCGGGGTGCCAGGCGGTCCGTCACAACTACACTATGTGGAAAATAATAATTTAAATAATTTGTAGTTGGTACAAAATTTTGAATGTACTGTATTTAGGATTAGGCTATATATGATTGACATTGGCTCCTTCAGGTCGAGTTTCATTTACTTAACACGAAATGGGCATGCATATGGGGTCAGAAAATGAATACATTGAGAACTTTATGGTTTTTCATGATTTATATTAAATGTCACGAAACAAGAAAAAAATCTATCATGAAAAGTCTGCAGAACATGAATGATTGTGTCTCATGTGCTACTATTAATTGTGTTGGGGTGTGTATTGTGAACAGAGAATAGATAACTGTCCATCCTGGTCTCCTCTTTGGATATTCGCTCAGCTAGCTCCATATTGTGAATGTAGTATTAAGTAATGCCAACCTTGGACCATTTTCAAAACTATCATCAACTTTGAGTCACATTTAACGTAAAATATCTTTATTTGAATGATGCTGTAAAAATGTTAGAATTGTTAAAACAGTAATTTTTAAAGTAAAAGTGAGTAAATCATTTTTGTTTCAATGTATGACTATGAGGCAACAAACACGCTGCAATCTAAGCACCATAACCACTAAAAAGCATTAGTTAACCCACCCCCTAACCAAGCTGCAGCGAATTGGCCAGGATATAGGAGCCCAGTTTTTGTGTCAATCCCCTCTAAAAGAGTTTAAATAATGTTGCAACATAAACATTACTGTGGTTAAAGGTAGTGGCTATAGTGATTATCTTGCCCCTGTAAAGGCTTGTCTAGTCTTTATAAAATAGTAAATCAATATGCTTAAAATGTAACAGCTATAAAATACATTTTACTACTGCCATCACGCACTGTTTTATTAAAGACTCACCCTTTACAAGTCCATGAAGTCTTTTCTCTTCCTCTGTCAATTAAAGCCCCAAATACAGTTTGATGTGCAATAGCGCCATCTATGTGTTTATTATTTTGTATAGATCTATGTTTTCAGGGTCATTTCGTGATCTAGTACACAGGTGTCTTGAGGCTTTTGGTTCTTCATACTGTGATAAGTTTGGAATGTTCCATGTATCAGTGAGAATAGTAAACAGGAAGTAGGATATTGCAGTGGTTCATGTTACTTTCATGTTACTTTGCTTTTAAGCAATAGAGTAATCCACCTACCTGATCTGCCAAAATACTTATTGTACTTTGTAATTTAGATTCCCAATAGTCGATATGTGTAGAGTTTGGCTGGTGGCCTGTCATATAACTATGCATGTTGCCAGTGACGTCTCCAGGATTCATACTTAGGGGGGGACCAGGGCCGTACTGAGAAAAAAAATTGGCCCAGGCATTTTTTTTTATCACAGCGGCCCACTGAGAAGGGAGCGAGGCCAGAGGGTTTTTTTTTATTATCACCAATGGCAAGCACATCCCCTCTCAAAGTGAGCATGTTGGTTCAATGCTTTTCCAGGGCAGACCATGCGTAGAGCTCTGCTGAAGAGCTCTAGCATAAGAAAAAGGCACTCTATTTGTTCTGTGCAGCGCAAGCATTTTTATTAACATTCTTGCGCTGTGTTTGCTTGTAACTTGTCTCTGGTGTCTCCATAAGTGGGATACCAGGAGACAAAAGGGACAGGAAAGAGTATTGTGCATGTGTTTGGAGCCTGCTTGTGGGATTGCGTGTGTGTAGAGTGAGCTGATTGTGGTGTGATGTTGTGTAAATAGGCCGGTTTCAGTTGTGTTGTGTTTGTGGGGTAATGTGTGGCTAGGGGCTGTAGAAAGTGAGAGTATGTATGGGGAGCATAGTGTGGAGGTTGTAGAGTGTGTTTGTTTAGGGAATGTAGTATGTTTTTGCTTACAATGAATTTAGTGTGTGCATAGGGGAAATAGAGTTTGTATGTCAGGAAAGTAGTAGTGTGTGTGTGTGAAGTGGATCTATTGTGTGTCTGAAGGACCCAGAACCTGTGAATAGGAGATCTAGTGTGTGTCTGTGTGCATTGAGGATTCAGAGTGTGTATATAGGGATTTAGTGTGTGTAGATGATCCAGAGTTGTGTAAGGGATCTTGTGTGTGTCTGGAATGTGCTGTGTGTGTGTGTAAGGGGTGCAGTTTGTGTGTGTGTGAGGGGGCACTGTGTGTGATATTTCAGTGTGTGTGTGTGTGAGGGGGCGCTGTGTGTATGTGAGGGGTGCTGTATGTGAGGGTGGTGTGTGTGTTTGTGAGGGGGGTTCTGTGTGAGGGTGTTGTGTGTGTGTGTGTAAATATGTTTGGAGGTATTGTGTGTGTGTGTGTGTGTGTGCGTGGGGGGGGGGATATATTAATGTAACTATATAGTTTTTTTTATTTTAACGGGGCTAGAGTTCATTCTAGCAAGATCGGAGCAGTGCCATGGTAAACGCGGCAACGCTCAGACCTTGCGAGAGGAACTACAGCAGAGCAGAGAAACTGCAGGAAGAATGAGAGGAGACACACTGGACGCCAGAGAAAGATCCACTCAGCTCTCACAAAGATAGGGAGGCTGGGTGGATTTAAATAAAAATAGCAATGAGTGTGTGAGAAAATGTGTGTGTGTATGTCTCAGTCAGTGAGTGTGTGCCTGTCAATGTATGTCTGTCAGAATGTGTGTATGTCTGTCAGTCTGTGTCTCAGTCAGAGATTGGGGGCAGGCTTGTGTACAGGGAGCTGCTGCATCGTGGCAGAACTAACGTAAAAACTGTTTTGCACCCCTGAAGACACATGCCCATCGGGTGGCCCTAATTGCACAGGCCACTCGATGGGCCCCAGTGTAATCGCAACACCAGCACTCTCTGTAGTTCCACCGCTGCACCTTCCTTATTACTTGCAAGACACCTTTTCATGGAAACTGGAAAACCTTTACAGATAATTTTTCATGGTGTTTAGAAGGGGCTGTGGTGAAGTGTGTGTATAGAGGAGTCTGTTTATGGTGTACTTTGTGTAACTAAGGGCTGTAATGTGAGCATGTGCTCATGTATAGGAGCTTTTGAGATTGTGTGTGTATGTGCTGAAAGGGCCTGTAAAGTGTGTGCATGTGCATCTAGGGGCTGCATTGTAAGTGTATGTGTATTGGGGTTGCATTGTGTGCTTATCAAAGAGGTGTATGTGTGTGTGTGTGTATGTGTATATATATATATATATATATATCTAAATGAGATTCGGTGTGTAATGGGTTGAAGCATGTATGTGTGTGTGTGTGTGAAGGTATGTGGGTGAAGAGATTATGTGTGTGAGGGGTGCACTGTGTGTGTATGCAAAGGTGTACTCTGTGTTGGTGGGAGTGTACTGTATGTGAGGGGTTTACTGTCAGTGAGGGTGTACTGTGTTCAGGGGGGTGTAGAGAGCGGGATAGGGAAGAGGTTTACAGTTTTTACTTTAATATTTGTAATAATAATATTCCCTTTTCCTAGTCTTACCTTGCAGGGAGGGGGTGGCACAACCATATCTGTAGTGGTTAAGAAGGCTGCTTATCAATCGGGCACAGGGCAGGTCATGAGATGAGAGTTATCTCTCTTGGAGCTCAAGCACACAGACTGACCCACACACACACTGACTGCCCCCCCCCAGACTGCCCCCCCACACACAAACTGACCCATACACACAGACTGAACCCCCCTCACAAGCACAGACTAACCCATACGCACAAACTGACCCCCACTTCCACACATAATGAGCCACACACACGGCGCATGTGATTCGAGTATGATCAGCTGATCGTCTGCAATAAGTAAAGCCTGATTTCAGAATTATCAAGCCCCAATACTGCTGTAAGAAAGTCAGTGCTCCATCAGCTGATCATCTGCAATAAGCAAAGCCTGATTTCAGAATTATCAAGCCCCAATACTGCTGTAAGAAAGTCCGTGCTCCATCAGCTGATCGTCTGCAATAAGCAAAGGTAACCTTTTGGAAGACAACACTAAGACTCTATCCAGCACAGCATCATTTATATTTAATTTAACCACCCTGTACATTTATTTTATTTATCCTGTGTGCATTGTATATTTTCTTGCCTTGTATCTAGTCTGTCATGCTAAAGTGTAGTTTTGCTAGCCCTGTATGTAATTGTTTTATTCACCTATATGCCTTCTGTGACGAAGTGCCCTTCGCCACTTGGTCCTGGAGAGGCCTACTTGCCAGTCTCCTCCCCTGTGACTATGACTCTTTCATCTATCTGGCTTTAAAGCCCCTAGTCTACCTTCAGACAGACTATTTATGTGGGCTGCTTTATTTATCCTATGTTTTAGTCACCCTGTACCCATTATAGGTGCAGGGTGTGTGTAATGTAATTGTTTATAGTGTGTGTGTGTGTACTGTGTAATGTATTGCCTGCTCTCTTGTATTGCTGAGGTTTGCTACCAACTAGGTGGGTTTGGCTATGGAGCTTGTCTAGTGCCCTCTGTTGGTAGCAACAGCAATATGCACTACCTGAATTGCAAGACTGGTTCATTTGCATATTCGGGTAGATTTGCATATTGCTAATTCTGCAGGCAGGTGAGATATTTACTGTTAAATATTGTCTCCCCTACCCCTTTAAAAATGTGCCATTGTGTTGTGATAAGTCACTGTGTGTTGCTAGATATGGTTTGACTGTTTGTGATTTTATTGAAGTTTTCACAACAATGTTATTGTGGTGACCCTATTGGCTGGTCCCAAGGGAATAAAGGTTTTGACAGTTCTTCTTGATCTCTCTAAACGTAGCCTTGTCTTGTTATTGGAGGGAGCTGTTATAATAACACTGGGGATTGCTATGCTCTGCATGCTCCCCTGAGCTTGAGTCACTTAGCTCTTTTAAGAGCTTGTTCCTGACACGCTCTCCTTGGAGGAGGGGTCTTCACCACACAGTCCTGGAGGACAGAAGCTGATCCAGGGTGGAAGGAAGACGGCGAGACTCCAGTCAAGATACGGCGGTTGCGGAGTCTGCGGTGGTTGTGGTGTCTGCTGCAGTGCTTGGGAGTCCTCAGGAAGCACTAGGAGCATCCATCAACGGAGGGTACTCAGTCGGAGTACAAGGAGCTCCGTTACATTGGTGGCAGCGGTGGGATGGCGTCCTAGTGCGAGGAGAAGCAGCTCGGAGACACTGGTATCGTATGAGAGGTTATTGAGGGCAACGCTAGCCACTGTGCAGCGTCCCTAACTACAGCAGCATGGAGCAGGGATGGATAGAGCCCTGCGAAGAGCACCTCAACAGGATACGTCGCTACGAGGACGACGCTTACATTGAGGAGGTAAAGAGGCGGTTGGTCTGCTATGGCCCAGACCTTTCGAACGAGGTGGTCCACCAAGTAATGCGCCAGTTGAGTGCTGAGAACAGTGCGGCAATGGCCTTTGAGCGAAAACTGTGGAGGTTGAGGATATGGACACCTAGTCTCCATCGACAGTGTAAGTTCCAGGGAGCCGAAGGTGTCGTCCTTCCTCCCCAGCGGCAGTGCAAGTTCCAGGGAGCTGAAGGTGTCGTCCTTCCTCCCCAGCGGCAGTGCAAGTTACAGGGAGCCGAAGGTGTAGTCCTTCCTCCCCAGCGGCAGTGCGAATTCCAGGGGGCCGAAGGTGTCGTCCTTCCCCCGCAACAGCAGCAGTGTGTCCTACAGGGAGCAGAGACAGTTGGTCTCTCTCTCCAGCAGCAGGACATTGTTATGGGAGTGGAGACAGGCGGTCTCCCTCTCCAGCGGCAGCCTGTGTTTCAGGGAGAGGAGCACAGCACCCTATCTCCCCAGCAGCAGCTTACCCCACCAAGGGGAGACACCAATCTCCCAGATGGCGCAGAGGGGACTGTGGTCTCTGTACCCGACCTACAGGGATGCTGGACAGCCTGTCCAGATCCCCAACTATCCTCACAGGGACAACAGGAGGAGGGGGTAAGTACAATTTCCCCTCACCAGCTAACTCCTAACCTGGCCTCAGGGTTAACAGAGGAGATGTTAACCCCCACTGACCCCCACGTTCCCCTGGCTACTGAGCCAGACTATGTGCCAAGCACCCCAGCAGAAGAGCTGGCAGCTGGGCAGAGTGCAGTCGGCCTCTGCCCTCCCTTTGTCCCTTGTCCAGAGCCTGATGTCCTGCAGGCTATACCAGCAGAAGAGCTGGCATCAGGGCAGACCGCCCCTGGCCTCTGCCCTACCGATCCCCTTGTCACAGGACTGGCCTGCACCCCCCTCCTCCCAGCAGAAGCGCTGGCATCAGGGCAGAGCGCCGCTGGCCTCTGCCCCTCAAGTCCCCACAGCGTGTTGCCCCATCACCCCAGAGGAATACCCAGGTGCAGTCACTGTTTGCTGTGGGTGGGCTGCTCTAATAACTGTTTGTTGTGGGTGGGCTACTCTGGCACTTGCTTATGGTCGGTGGGTGACTCGACTAACTTAGGCACTGACCGACAGAAAGTCAGGTGCCTGGTTAGTCTTCCCCCCGAAGGGGAGATATGTGACGAAGTGCCCTTCGCCACTTGGTCCTGGAGAGGCCTACTTGCCAGTCTCCTCCCCTGTGACTATGACTCTTTCATGTATCTGGCTTTAAAGCCCCTAGTCTACCTTCAGACAGACTATTTATGTAGGCTGCTTTATTTATCTTATGTTTTAGTCACCCTGTACCCATTATAGGTGCAGGGTGTGTAATGTAATTGTTTATAGTGTGTGTGTGTGTACTGTGTAATGTATTGCCTGCTCTCTTGTATTGCTGAGGTTTGCTACCAACTAGGTGGGTTTGGCTATGGAGCTGGTCTAGTGCCCTCTGTTGGTAGCAACAGCAATATGCACTACCTGAATTGCAAGACTGGTTCATTTGCATATTCGGGTAGATTTGCATATTGCTAATTCTGCAGGCAGGTGAGATATTTACTGTTAAATATTGTCTCCCCCCACCCCTTTAAAAATGTGCCATTGTGTTGTGATAAGTCACTGTGTGTTGCTTGATATGGTTTGACTGTTTGTGATTTTATTGAGGTTTCACAACAATGTTATTGTGGTGACCCTATTGGCTGGTCCCAAGGGAATAAAGGTTTTGACAGTTCTTCTTGATCCCTCTAAACGTAGCCTTGTCTCGTTATTGGAGGGAGCTGTTATAATAACACTGGGGATTGCTGTGCTCTGCATGCTCCCCTGAGCTTGAGTCACTTAGCTCTTTTAAGAGCTTGTTCCTGACACGCTCTCCTTGGAGGAGGGGTCTTCACCACACAGTCCTGGAGGACAGAAGCTGATCCAGGGTGGAAGGAAGACGGCGAGACTCCAGTCAAGATACGGCGGTTGCGGAGTCTGTGGTGGTTGTGGTGTCTGCTGCAGTGCTTGGGAGTCCTCAGGAAGCACTAGGAGCATCCATCAACGGAGGGTACTCAGTCGGAGTACAAGGAGCTCTGTTACACCTTCCCTTTATTTCCCCTCTGATTTCTGACTGACCTCTGACCGCTCCCTTTCTTTTATTGATATGTTTGTTTTTATTTGAATAACCATCCCTTCATCTCTGTGCCTAGACACATATCCCACTCCCTCAGCTTTATTGCAAGCCTATCTGACCCTCACATATCTTTATTCAACAGTCTGATTTCAAAACTATCAAGCCCCAATACTGCTGTAAGAAAGTCTGATTCTTTTGAAGTTCACACTGTCAACCTATTTACACCCACTCCTTTAAGAATTGGTTCATCTACAGCCCCCCAGTCATCCTTGGCTATTCATTGAGCACTTTTCTTCCTGGCTTCCCCACTTCCTCTCATCTAGCACTCCTTCCCTTATACTTGGGATTTCAATAGCCCAACCAACAACCCCAACTGCACTGAAGCCTCTCTTCTGCTCTCGGTAACCTTCTCCTTTGGCCTTACGCCATGGTCCAATTAAGCAACCCATACAGCAGGAAACACTCTTGATCTCGCCTTCACCAATCTCTGTCCCGCTCTAATCTCTCCAATATTCCTTTCCCTCTGTCTGACCACTATCTGCTGACTTTTGACATCGGCATACCTAAGACCCAATTGACACCACCATCTCAACATCAATCTCACAGAAACCTCCAATGTCTTGACCTAGAGCATTTCTCTACTAATCTCTAAACTCTCCTTTTACCTATCTCAAACCTCACCTGTCCTAGCTCTGCAACCTCCTTCTACAATTCCACCCTCTCCTAACAACTAGACATCATGGCACTTCCTACATTTAAATGTAGTGAGTGCCCCCAACAACAACCTTGGCACACCAAGCTGACTCGATACCTCCAAAGATGCTCCAGAACTGCTGAACGTTGTTGAAGAAAGTCTCACTGTGCATTTGACTTTCTCCACTATAAATTTATGCTGCCCTCATGCAGCTTGGCTCTTTCCTCTGCAAAAGTAAATTACCCTCATAACCACACTCTCCCACGAATCCAAACGACTATTTCACACATTTAACTCTCTTCTTTGCCCTATTGTACATCCTCAACCAAAACTTGACCATCTCAGACTTTGCAACTCACTTCCCTGACAAGATCTCTACAATCAGGGATGAGATCTCTCATCTGTCTTCTTCCTCTTACAATATTTCCCCTAACCTCACTCCCTCTGATGTTCTATGTTCATTCACACCCGCTACAGCTCTGATCCAGTCCACTTGCCCCACCACCTGATCCGATCCAGTCCACTTGCCCCACCACCTGATCCCTAGAACCAATTCCCTCGCATCTCATCCATACTCTGTCTTCTTCTCTTTCTCTACCTCTCACTTTCCTCTGGCATATTTCCATCGCCCTTCAAACATGCAACTATAACCCTAATTCTAAAGAAGCCCAACCTTGAACCTAACTCCCCATCCAACTACCGTCCTATCTCGCTACTGCCTTTTGCATCCAAGATCCTTGAAAGAATTGTGTATGCAAGATTGACAGACTACCTCGAGTCCAACTCTCTGCTAGACCCGCTTCAGTCTGGTTCCCTCGCTAAGCACTCTGTGGAAACGGCACTGACCAAAGTATCCAATGATCTACTCGCTGTAAAATCTTGTGGTCACTACTCTATCCTAATTCTCCTTGACCTTTCTGCGGCTTTTGACATTGTTGTCATCCTCCGCAATATCGGTCTACAATATATTGCTCTCTCCTGGTGTTCCTCCTACCTCTCCCAGAGCTCTTTCAGTGTTTCTCTGGCTCTGCTTCTTCTCCCCAACTCCACTCTGTTGGTGTCCCCCAAGGTTCAGTCCTTGGTCCCCTACTGTTCTCCATCTATACTGGCTCCCTTGGTAAACTCATTAGCTCCTTTGGCTTCCAATATCATTTCTATGCGGATGACACGCAAATCTATCTGTCCTCTCCCCGTCCCTCTTGACTAGTGTCTCTGACTGCCTCTCTGCTATTTCTAACTGGATGGCTGCCCACTTCCTTAAACTCAACTTGACCAAAACAGAAATTCGGGTCTTTTCTTTCTCAAATGTTGCTACTCCTGTGTCTTCCTCCCTCCATGTCAACAGTGCTACCATCAGCTCCACCATGCAGGCTCGCTGCCTACATGTTCTCTTTGACTCCGACATCTTCATGCCTCATGTTCAGTCTATCGCCAAATCCTGCCGCTTCCATCTCAAAAATATTGCGTGCATCCGACCCTACTTAACGCCAGATGCAACTAAGGTGCTGGTCCATTCCACTATCTTTTCTCGCCTTGACTACTGTAATCCGCTCCACAGTCCATAATGAATGTGGCAGCGAGGCTCATCTTCCACCTGCACCTCCCACGCCTCACCCTTCTGTCAGTCCCTACATTGGCTTCCTGTAAGATATAGGGCTCAATTTAAAATTCTGGTTCTTGCTTTCAAATCTCTACATAATGCTGATCCCACCTATCTATCCTCCATAATACACAAGTATGTCCCGTCAACGCCCTTACGCTCTGCTGAAGACTTACGTCTATCTTCTGTCCGTACTCCCACCTCTGATGCTCACCTTCAAGACTTCTCGAGGGCTGCGCCGTTCCTGTGGAACTCACTTCCCTCCTCCGTTAGATGCTTACCCAGTCTCCACTCATTCAAAAAAATCATTAAAAACCTACTTCTTAATAAAAGCGTATCAATTAAACTGTTAAAAGCTCCCGACTGATTTCTCTCTTGCAACAGTCATTCGTCTAATACTATCCTTACCTTTTGTGTCACTTTACCCCACTCCCTCTAGCATGTAAGCTCATTGAGCAAGGTCCTCAACCCCTCTGTGTCCAACTTGTCTGGTTACAACTGCATTTTTGTTCGTCCACCCACTGTAAAGCGCTGCATAATTTGTTGGGGCTATATAACATAATAATAATAATTCGCTATATAACATAATAATTCGCTGGGGCGAAATTCTAATATGTATCACTGTGACAGGGATGTGAGACTTGGTTTCTTTGTACAGTATGCTCTTGTACAAATGCACATTACATTCACCAGCGAAAACATTTTTCAGCTTCTAGGTTTCAAAAATTGAAGTGTGCATTAGATTAAAGTAAAAATAGCATACTGTGTGATTTTGATTTGCAAAAGGGTGGCAATCAGTCTTCTTTCCAGGTGCATCTCTCTCTAACCCCCAAGTTTGTGCTGTATTCATTTAATGCTTATATACTTCATTATATACATTGAACAGTACCGACATTAAAACCACCTGCCTAATATCATGTAGGTCCCCCTCATGCTGCCAAAAAAGCTCTGATGCGTTGAGGCATGGACTCCACAAGACCTCTGAACTCGTTCTTTGGTATGCGGCACCAAGACATTAGCGGCAGATGCTTTAAGATCTGCAAGTTAAAGTAACATCCACAGGAATACCAGGACTCAAGATTTCCCCGCAGAATATTGATCAGATCATAACAATGCCTCCATCTGTATGTCTTCTTGGGACCAGACCGGCTCGCCTTCACTCCCCATGTGCATCAATGAGCTTTGGGCCCACATAACCCTGCCGCTGGTTCACGGGCAGTCCTTCCTTGCATCACTTTTGTTATATGCAAACCACTGCATACTGGGAAAACCCCGCTTGACTTGCCATTTGCTCTGACCCAGTTATCTAGCCATCACTATTTGGCCCTTGTCAAAGTCATTCAGATCTTTTTGCTTGCCCATTTTTTCTGCTTCCAACACATGAAGTTTAAGAACTGACTGTTCACTTCCTGTGACATGTGCCATTGTAACAATATAATCAATACTACCAATACCACTTCACTTGTCAGTGGTATTAAAGTTGCGGCTGATCAGTGTACTGTCCACTTTAAATGGTCCAGAAATCTGTACATGTTAGATCTTTCTTGACTTTATCCCCTTCACTACCAAGTGGTTGGCAAAAAAACAAAACCACCACCAGATGCAGATATAGCATATTGATGACCCCACTCACCTGCCCTGTTTTTGGAAAAATCCCCTTTTTTCCCCAAGCAAACGACTCCTGCCAATTGCACACTGACTTTTTCCTTTTATTTTTAGCAAAAATAGCTAATCATGAAAAACCACAGTCACAACGTGTGTCTCTTTTTGCCTTACTTTTCTATTCTGATTTAATTCAGAAAAAGTCAGAAAAGTAAACTCAAAGTGAATTTCAATTTTAAGTCCAACATAGTCAAACTGGAAGCATAACTGACTTTGAAATATTTTTTTCAGTTAAGCAATTTAGCCATAAAATATAAATTAAATTTGGATTCCTAACAATGCTCAGTTGTAGTGATCATCCCTGTTTGAATTCCTGACAATTCACCCTTCATTGAATAACCCCTTTAACTACTTCAACTAAATTAAAAGTAAATAGTGTTATTTTAGAGACTTCTTTAACTTAGTTCTGGAAGTGGCCAAGTGGTCTCAAATGTAAGAAGTAGATAGATGCATTTTGCAAGTCCAAAAGTTGAACAGATGTTGCACAGAAGATACATTTACAACCTCCTCCTCCCCCTTCTGCCAACCCTCCCCCCAATTGCCAGGAAGTAAACTCATTTCTGTGACCCATATATTTACAGTTAAATCCAATTAGTCTAACTTCCGTCCAACTTCTACTTCGTTCCTGTGTCTTTTTTAAAAATTGTTCCCTAGGGCTTTTCTTACCAGTGCATCTAAACTATCCAATACATAGGTATTAATCCTTCACACTTGACCAAGTTGTAGAAGTGAAACAGATGCCCTGGGGGCCAGTATTATTCCATTATTGTCATAACAGCAACAAGAGGAAGTTTACAAATTTCCTGTTTTTGGTTGTAACTTTAAAGTGCTCATTTAACCCATTAACGATCAAGTACATTTTCTTTAAAACACAAGTGTATTTGAGCAGAGTCCAGAGTGCTGCTAGTACCAATGTTGAGCCTGTCTTGTTACATTTATCTACATGTCTTATTCACCACTCGGTGCTGTATTATGAGCTAATTAAACCTGGTACTGATAAATAATAAATGCTTATTATGTAGTCTTATAGAAAACCTAGAGGTGCAGACCTTATGGCAGAGGCTGCCTGGCTCATCTTGGCATTAAGGTTCACTAGCCTCGTGAGTTAGATCCCTTCATGGGCCAATGTGTGCCATTGTTTGCTCTGCATGGGTCATCAGGGGATATCCTTTGATCTCTCATGTCGGTCAAAAACCACTATTAAAGTAATGGAGGGAGGTGGGGGAAACGCACAGTGGAAGAAGGAAAGGAAGCGATAGCAGTCTTCCCCTTGCAGGTGCTTTGCCTGCAAAGAAGAAGATTTTCACGCATGGGGCCAGCACGCTTATAGTTGATAGCCATCACAATAAACACAATTGACACACCAACGTATATATTTATATAAAGTAGACATCACAGGCAATTTACCTAAGGGTTGTGTATTTAATAGTTTTTTTCCCCTCACACACATATCAGGTGTTTTCTATATATTTTTTTTACTTTCTTTATTTTTAAAGTGCAGTGAAACATACACAAAGTGACAGTGACATACGGTGCAAAACAAAACGATTGAATACAGACTTAGAGCACAAGATGTCAAATAAATTGTCAACTTTTTAAATGTAAAATAGATGCTTTTAGTATCCTGCTTGATAGAACATACATTAGATCATACATATTAACTGAAAGATACCTAGGAACACTGACAAAAGAAAATTTCCATTGGGTGGTATTGAGTACTCTACAGCAGGCAATCTATCGAAGCTTATGAATAATATAGAAAAATAATGATAACGATGAGTGGAGTATTCAATTAGTGAAATAATTGTTGCTGTTGCTGTGGTCCTCTCAGCCAATGCAGAGTCGTGGAGAGTCACCACACCAGCTCCAAGCGTTGATGCGTTCCAGCTGTGTGCCTTCTTGGGTCCAGCAATGTCCAACAACAGGGAGAAGGGCCGGGACCACTTTGATCCATGCCACCAGCCTTGTGGAGCAGGAACCTTCTGAGCGCAGCGGCGATGTGTAGTGGCTGTGGCTCCTACTTGCTTTTCCTCACCGCCTGTGATGTGCAAGAGAAATGTCGTTGGAGCTTTATCGAGCTCGGCCTCCCAAAGACCCAGTCTCGAAAGGTATGCCTGGATCCTCAGGTAGTGTATTCACTGCGCAGTCACAGAGCCTGTCCCAGAATCTGGAGCACAAGCATTCAAATGCCAATAACAAGCATTCAAATGCCAATAACAAGCATTCAAATGCTGAAGTGGATCCACTTGGGCCGGTGTCTGTAGCCAGGCATGTGGCTGGGTACACCCCATCTTGTAGGCCTCTGGGTTCCAAGCTACATATGGCAGGAAAAGTCCATAGGAGTAGGCCAAAGAACACACCAGTAGGGACCAGGATAACCACCGCCGGTCCAAGGGGGAAGATGAGGTGGTCGGGGGCAGTGGGACCAAGTGAGGCTGGAGCTAAGCTTCGGCAGAGGATCATCTGCCTCAGTCTCTGAAAGGTCAAAAGACAATCCGAAGTGGTCCACAGGCGCCAGAACTTGAAGAGCCCAAACCATGCAATCGGAAAGATAGCAGGTTTTCAAGTGAAATTGGTTATTTGACAGGAAAATCAGCACTATCTCAGGCTGAATCTGCAGAGCTCCAGCCATGTGCAACCTGCTCGGTTGGCTTTCAGGCCCCTCCCCCATAAGAAGTTTTTTTTTTCAAAGCTTGAGTCATGTAGCAAGTATTAGTTAATCATGAGACGGTAGCTTTAAACATGAATTACATTCTGTTTGCATAATTAGCTAGGTCAGTCATTGGTCCATGTATTATTGAGAGATATACAGTCTTGTGTAGCAGCCTCAAGTCATAACTATCAATGCACAACTAGGTCGGGGTTACAGTCATATAGGTTCTCACTTGGTTGGGTACGTTTGGCTTTGTAAGACATGCTGCTGTGTGGATGCGGTGTGCTGGTTTGTGCGTTGCTTGTAGGGCAGCGATATTTATGTGAGTGTGTGCTTGAAAGTGCCGTGTAGACTACGTGTACATAAGATTAACACACAAAACAGAATGCTAAATAATTTGCTTGTGTGATTCAAGTAGGTCGCCATAAGAGTTCTGGTACCCTGGTGTATCAGAGGGGTTACCCGGGTTTTCTCAGTGATGAAGGCTGGCTTCAGGGTGGTCCCGAGCTCGCACAGACAGGGGGGGGGAGTTCTCCATTTATCCGATACCTGCTCTGCTAGTGCTGTGTAGCAGGGAACGAGCGTCCGTCAGAGCAGGTATCCAGGCATAGTCCATGTTGTTCTGTGGGGTCCTTGCTGAGTGTTCTTAAATGGCCGCCGCCTGTTATGAAACTTGCTTCTGTCAATCTTCTGAGGGCTGGTGTCAGGCCTGGGTGGTAGCTCAGTTGTAATCGCCTGAGCTTGCCGTTATCTGGGTCGCAGTGATGCGAGCTGGGCGGCAGGTGAGTGTGAGGTGGGTCCTCGTGTGGAGGTAGCTTGCTTTGTTTCAGGCTCTGATTTCCCTGGCTGGAGTGGTAGTGGCGCAACATCCCTTCCCCCTAATGCGGTCGCCATGATCCACTTGCCGGGGTTGCTTGTGCCGCTCGACTTCGGCATGTGTGGGTGCGAGGGTAGGTAGTGGGTTGTCCGCCCCTCTCTGTTGCAGGGTTGGGGTGTTGGAGCCCTGTTGTCTGCTGCAAACACGAAGATGGCGCAGATCTTCCCCCTGCTTCCCCGACACATGGCGCCCGCCATCTTGGAGGCCGCTCTCGGGTCCCCCGGCTCCATTTGTGTTCTCTGAAGTAGGGCCACAGGGTGAGGACCGGGATCACCCCCACCGGTCCAAGGGGGGGGGGGAGAAACGGGTCCGGATCCACCTGGATTCGTGCCCCAAGCTGGGTACTGTGGTGCAGGATAGTGGGGCAGCGGACGTCCGCCCCACTCACCGCCAGAGAAGGCCCTGCTTGTGGAAGTGTGGCCATCTCCTCCCGGGGACTGAAGCTCGATGAGCCAGCCTCTCCCAAGGTCCAGCAGTCCCTGTGCTCTGGGTACTGTCGCTGGTGGTCGTTTTAAAGGTGATTAGGCATGGTTTTTCAGCTTAATTGTCGTTGTTTTGCAGGAGCTGCACTTGTTTGCGACCAGCTAGCTCGGCGGTCCGGCCCCGCCCCCCCATAAGAAGTGTTTTAATGTGTATTTCGTACATCTGATGTGTGCTACTCCTGTATAAAACCTAAATTGTGTTCAGCTACATCTTCTGAATACAAAGATATACCCAATGTATGCTTTTGTCACTATCCTTTGCAGCTACAACACCATATAAGACACCTGATCTTTTAAGTTTTTAGAGTTAATGGGCCCATGTCTCATTTTATAGCAGTTTGACTGTTCAAATTACCCAACAAAGTCCTACCATTTGTGAAAGTAGACACTCCAAGGTATCTCATATGGTGTATGTTGTGCCTTAACAAGCCACCATTTTTTCACCACAATTTCTAAAAGATAATGTAATATCAGTATGTGAACAGGCCGTACAAGGAACTAATAGCCAAAAATTAAATCTTAGATGACACAATGTGAAAATATAACCAAAATGAAGCAGTTGCAAAAACTAAAAATACAAAATGAAAGTAAAATATAAAAAAGAATATGGAAGTATATAAAAATTATAAAAAAGAAGTGACTTGACTTTTCAAACTGAATAATTTATTAAAAGGATTAATAACAATTAAATATAAAAATATTTCCAAAAGTAAAAAATAATCTGAATTTTAAGATGGCATACAGTCCGATGCAGAGGTTGAATGAAGCAAGATAACCTGAATTCCAGACCCTGATGGATGAGGATTGTAATGGTTGATGTTCTCTCAGTTTTCCAGCAGCCTTAGAGCACAAGATGTCAAATAAATTGTCAACTTTTTAAATGTAAAATAGATGCTTTTAGTATCCTGCTTGATAGAACATACATTAGATCATACATATTAACTGAAAGATACCTAGGAACACTGACAAAAGAAAATTTCCATTGGGTGGTATTGAGTACTCTACAGCAGGCAATCTATCGAAGCTTATGAATAATATAGAAAAATAATGATAACGATGAGTGGAGTATTCAATTAGTGAAATAATTGTTGCTGTTGCTGTGGTCCTCTCAGCCAATGCAGAGTCGTGGAGAGTCACCACACCAGCTCCAAGCGCTGATGCGTTCCAGCTGTGTGCCTTCTTGGGTCCAGCAATGTCCAACAACAGGGAGAAGGGCCGGGACCACTTTGATCCATGCCACCAGCCTTGTGGAGCAGGAACCTTCTGAGCGCAGCGGCGATGTGTAGTGGCTGTGGCTCCTACTTGCTTTTCCTCACCGCCTGTGATGTGCAAGAGAAATGTCGTTGGAGCTTTATCGAGCTCGGCCTCCCAAAGACCCAGTCTCGAAAGGTATGCCTGGATCCTCAGGTAGTGTATTCACTGCGCAGTCACAGAGCCTGTCCCAGAATCTGGAGCACAAGCATTCAAATGCCAATAACAAGCATTCAAATGCCAATAACAAGCATTCAAATGCTGAAGTGGATCCACTTGGGCCGGTGTCTGTAGCCAGGCATGTGGCTGGGTACACCCCATCTTGTAGGCCTCTGGGTTCCAAGCTACATATGGCAGGAAAAGTCCATAGGAGTAGGCCAAAGAACACACCAGTAGGGACCAGGATAACCACCGCCGGTCCAAGGGGGAAGATGAGGTGGTCGGGGGCAGTGGGACCAAGTGAGGCTGGAGCTAAGCTTCGGCAGAGGATCATCTGCCTCAGTCTCTGAAAGGTCAAAAGACAATCCGAAGTGGTCCACAGGCGCCAGAACTTGAAGAGCCCAAACCATGCAATCGGAAAGATAGCAGGTTTTCAAGTGAAATTGGTTATTTGACAGGAAAATCAGCACTATCTCAGGCTGAATCTGCAGAGCTCCAGCCATGTGCAACCTGCTCGGTTGGCTTTCAGGCCCCTCCCCCATAAGAAGTTTTTTTTTTCAAAGCTTGAGTCATGTAGCAAGTATTAGTTAATCATGAGACGGTAGCTTTAAACATGAATTACATTCTGTTTGCATAATTAGCTAGGTCAGTCATTGGTCCATGTATTATTGAGAGATATACAGTCTTGTGTATCAGCCTCAAGTCATAACTATCAATGCACAACTAGGTCAGGGTTACAGTCATATAGGTTCTCACTTGGTTGGGTACGTTTGGCTTTGTATGACATGCTGCTGTGTGGATGTGGTGTGTTGGTTTGTGCGTTGCTTGTAGGGCAGCGATATCTATGTGAGTGTGTGCTTGTAAGTGCCGTGTAGACTGCGTGTACATTAGGTTAACACACAAAACAGAATGCTAAATAATTTGCTTGTGTGATTCAAGTAGGTCGCCATAAGAGTTCTGGCACCCTGGTGTATCAGAGGGGTTACCCGGGTTTTCTCCGTGATGAAGGCTGGCTTCAGGGTGGTCCCGAGCTCACACAGACTGGGGGGGGGGAGTTCTCCGTTTAATCGATACCTGCTCTGCTAGTGCTGTGTAGCAGGGAACGAGCGTCCGTCAGAGCAGGTATCCAGGCATAGTCCATGTTGTTCTGTGGGGTCCTTCGCTGAGTGTTCTTAAATGGCCGCCGCCTGTTATGAAACTTGCTTCTGTCAATCTTCTGAGGGCTGGTGTCAGGCCTGGGTGGTAGCTCAGTTGTAATCGCCTGAGTTTGCCGTTATCTGGGTCGCGGTGATGCGAGCTGGGCGGCAGGTGAGTGTGAGGTGGGTCCTCGTGTGGAGGTAGCTCTCTTTGTTTCAGGCTCTGATTTCCCGGGCTGGAGTGGTAGTGGCGCCACATCCCATCCCCCTAGTGCGGTCGCCATGATCCGCTTGCCGGGATCGCTTGTACCGCTCGACTTCGGCATGTGTGGGTGCGAGGGTAGGTAGTGGGTTGTCCGCCCCTCTCTGTTGCAGGGTTGGGGTGTTGGAGCCCTGTTGTCTGCTGCGAACACGAAGATGGCGCAGATCTTCCCCCTGCTTCCCGCGCACATGGCGCCCGCCATCTTGGAGGCCGCTCTCGGGTCCCCCGGCTCCATTTGTGTTCTCTGAAGTAGGGCCACAGGGTGAGGACCGGGATCACCCCCACCGGTCCAAGGGGGGGGGAACGGGTCCGGATCCACCTGGATTCGTGCCTCAAGCTGGGTACTGTGATGCAGGATAGTGGGGCAGCGGCCAGAGAAGGCCCTGCTTGTGGAAGTGTGGCCATCTCCCGGGGACTGAAGCTCGGTGAGCCAGCCTCTCCCAAGGTCCAGCAGTCCCTGTGCTCTGGGTACTGTCGCTGGTGGTCGTTTTAAAGGTGATTAGGCATGGTTTTTCAGCTTAATTGTCGTTGTTTTGCAGGAGCTGCACTTGTTTGCGACCAGCTAGCTCGGCGGTCCGGCCCCGCCCCCCCATAAGAAGTGTTTTAATGTGTATTTCGTACATCTGATGTGTGCTACTCCTGTATAAAACCTAAATTGTGTTCAGCTACATCTTCTGAATACAAAGATATACCCAATGTATGCTTTTGTCACTATCCTTTGCAGCTACAACACCATATAAGACACCTGATCTTTTAAGTTTTTAGAGTTAATGGGCCCATGTCTCATTTTATAGCAGTTTGACTGTTCAAATTACCCAACAAAGTCCTACCATTTGTGAAAGTAGACACTCCAAGGTATCTCATATGGTGTATGTTGTGCCTTAACAAGCCACCATTTTTTCACCACAATTTCTAAAAGATAATGTAATATCAGTATGTGAACAGGCCGTACAAGGAACTAATAGCCAAAAATTAAATCTTAGATGACACAATGTGAAAATATAACCAAAATGAAGCAGTTGCAAAAACTAAAAATACAAAATGAAAGTAAAATATAAAAAAGAATATGGAAGTATATAAAAATTATAAAAAAGAAGTGACTTGACTTTTCAAACTGAATAATTTATTAAAAGGATTAATAACAATTAAATATAAAAATATTTCCAAAAGTAAAAAATAATCTGAATTTTAAGATGGCATACAGTCCGATGCAGAGGTTGAATGAAGCAAGATAACCTGAATTCCAGACCCTGATGGATGAGGATTGTAATGGTTGATGTTCTCTCAGTTTTCCAGCAGCCGGTGAGGATGGCTTGCTTGTTCCTTTGCGTCTCACATCGAGAGATGAACTCCGGTCTTGTTGGATGACGTCAGTTTTGGGTCTGGGATTGCGGGCCGTCACAAATTCTCGCTGTATAATCTCTGCTCGGCAGATGCTCTCCTTAGACAGATTGTCTGCTTTCCCTTACGCGTTTCGTAGGGTGCTGCCCTACTTCATCAGAGGCTTTTGGTCTAAACAGTCTGTAATAGTCTATATATACCTATGTGCAAGTCACTAATTATCTTCATACAATATTCAATAAGACATGAAAACATTGCATACAGTTTGAATCAAAAGATTGTTTTAATTGTAAAGAATCAAAACTATGTGTGTTAATTACATGATTTTGCTATTACATGACGAAAAGTCACGATTTTATTAAAGACACGAAGGCGAGTGCATATCCCTTTCTTTACTGTCCACCAATAGCAGCAAAGAATACAAACAGAATAAAAAAATAATGAACATACAGTAACTTAGGCCCCTCCCCGCTCAGGTCCCAGTATAATAGGCAGCATTTCCCTTTCATTTCCCTCTTTCTGAAGATGCGAACATGGTAAAAATGTCCAAACCAAGAATTGTGAGAAAGTCCCAAGGTAACAACTTATAACTGAAGAGGGTAGAACATCAACAACCGGGAAGCTTGACCATAGGATTAATAGGACCACCGGATAACACCGGGGGGAGTCCTCATAAGTCGGATGACTGCTTGCCATCTTGTCGAGTTAGGCTGTGAAAACATAAAGGAACAGGAGCAGACAGGTTAAAGTCGATACTTGCAACTAATTTCAAGGTTAAACGGGTGAGAAAAAAACCACATACATACAGTCCCACAATATGAGTGATTTACCATTAAGTTACATAAACATAATTCTCGCAGCATGGCCCCACTTACCGTACGAAACCATTCAATGTGGTTTGTTGTAGTGTGCATTAAACCTGGGTGGGAAAAGTATTATAACCGTGGAAGAATAAGATGGGTGGGACAATACTCGCCTCCGTGTCTTTAATAAAATCATGACTTTTCATCATGTAATAGCAAAATCATGTAATTTTATAACAAGACATGGAGGCTCATATTGCAAGTTTAAAGCTGGTCCACTACCGCAGCGAATGTATGTGGGGCCGGGCAAAAGTAAAATTCCCGGAACGTAGACTCCCTTGACCAATCGGCCGTCCTCATAATGTCCTCCAGATGCGCGCCTGCAGTCATTATCGAAGAGGCTGAGGCCCCCCGGACCGAATGGGCGCCAAATACCGTGGTATCAATGCCTGCCTGGGACAATAGCCACTTCACCCAATGTGACAAGGTTGTCTAGAAACCGGGTGGAAAGGAGGACGAAAGGATAAAAATAGCTGTGGAGTGGTAGCGGAGCGGTGAGGGTTGGTGCGAGTTTCGTATTCGCGAAGGCAGGCCACTGGACATAATGCCGGAGAGGTAGGGAAACTAGGGTAGGATACCGATTTGATAGAAGTCTTAGTCCGCCGGCTGATGTTGAATGTTACCCCGTCCGGGGTATATGACCTGGCGTCGAAATCCAGAGCTCTGACATCCAAGACCCTCTTGCATGAGACAAGGCAGAGCAGGCAAACCAACTTGGCGGACAGTTGTTTTAAGGAGAGCCCTGAATTAGTGGGCCAGGATGAGAGGAAGGCCAACACAACGGAGACGTCCCAGGTCGTGGAGTGTCGAGGCCTGGGTGGTCGGGAGAATCGGGAGCCCTTGAGGAGTCGGCACACTAAGGGATGCTGTCCAGCGGGACATCCTTCGAAGCCTTGGTGAATCGCCAAAATGGCAGACCGGTAAAGGTTGATAGTCCTGTAATTCTTCCCAGCCTCGAAGAGGTACGTCAGAAATTGCAGGACCATGGTTACAGAGGCCGAAACGGGATCCGCGTTCCTAGCCATGCACCAGCCAGCCCAAGCTCGCCAAGCTGACCCATATCCCCATCTAGTGCCGGGAGCCCATGCCTCCGCCAACAGTTGTCTAGTCGTGTCCGAAACTCCTTGGATCTCCCAGGGTCCCCAGAGATCCGCCATGCCAGGAGTGGGAGGGAGCCTTCCAACCGGAGGGGGTGACATCGTCCCATCGGGTCCCGCAGCAAGTTGTGGCACTCTGGCATTAGTCGAGGATAGTCCATCGTCATCTCGAGCATTTGGGGGAACCACGACTGTGTTTCCCAGAAGGGGGTCACCATGACCACCTCTGCCCGGTGTCTGCGGGTCTGCAGGAGTGAGCGCGGGATCATGGAGAATGGGGGAAAAGCATATAGGAGGCCTCTGCTCCAGTCTTGCAGGAAGGCGTCCACTGCCTCTGCCATCTGATCTGGCCTCCAGCTGAAGAAGCGTGACAGTTGGGCGTTGAGCCGGGAAGCGAAAAGGTCGATGGCAAATGGTCCCCAAAGAGACGATATACTGGAGAACACTTCCTTGGCCAATCTCCAATCGCTGGTGTCTGAAAGATACCGTGATCCCCAGTCCGCCTGAACGTTGTGCAGGCCAGGTAAGTATTCCGCGTAGACCATCAGGTTCTGTTCCAAGCAAAATTCCCAAAAGTCTTTCGCGAAGCTGGCCAAGACTGCCGACTGCGTACCGCCCAGGTGGTTGACATATCTCACCGCCGAGACGTTGTCCATGCGGAGCCAAATGCATGTTAGGGCTCGGTCCATGGCAAAACTGCGGATGGCAAAGGAGCCTGCCAGGAGTTCCAGCGCGTTGATGTGCAGCCGGGATTCGGATTCCGACCAACGGCCTCCTGTTGAAACTCCCTCGCAGTGGGCCCCCCAGCCGTGGAGACTCGCATCTGAGTCGATCGTGAATTCTGGCATTGAGCCGAAGATGGCTTTGCCGTTCCACGCGGACAAGTTGGATGCACCGGCTCTCAGGTGAGCGATCTTCAGGAGTTGTAGCGCTCGGTAGTGGAGCAGGCCCGGAAACACTGCCTGTATCGAGGAGGCCAGTAGGCCAATGAGTCGTGCAAGCTGGCGCAAGGTGAGCTGGGGCCGGATGAGGGACCTGCGTAACTCCTTGCGGATGGAACGAATCTTGGAAATCGGAAGGCTCAGCGTTGCCTCCCCCGAATCCACGAGGAATCCTAGGAATTCCATGCGAGTGGCGGGGGTTAGGCACGACTTTTCCCAGTTGATAATGAAACCTAAGCGGGAAAAGAGGCTTATGGTCAGCCGTAGATGTGTAAGGAGGGTAGAACGCCCCTGAGCCATGAGGAGAATGTCGTCTAGGTAGACGATTAGCTGGACTCCCCGGCTGCGTAACCAGGCCATGACAGGCCGTAGTAGCTTCGTGAAACACCATGGTGCTGAGGAGAGGCCGAAGGGTAGGCAGGTAAACCGCCAAGTCTCGTGCCGCCAGTGAAAGCGTAGGAGGTCTCGAGATGCTACTGCGATCGGTACCGTCAGTTACGCGTCTTTGAGATCTAGCTTCGCTAGCCAATCTCTGTGGAGAAGATCCCTTAGTAGGTGAATACCTTCCATCTTGAAATGGCGGTACCTGACTATGGCATTGAGGGGGTGCAGATTTATGACGGGTCTCAATTGACCGCCTTTCTTTTCCACCAGGAAAATGTTGCTTATGACACCTGCGGGATTGAGAGGTACTCGTTCTATAGCCCCTTTGATAAGAAGGTTGGAGAGTTCCTAGTCAATCCATCTGCGATCCTGGAGTGAAAAGCAGATCGGTCGAGGAGTGGGGAATTTATATCAGATGTTCTATGAGTTCTATGTGGAAGCCCCGGATAGTGGTCAGCACCCAGGGGTCTGATGTTATTTGTGACCAGGCTGGGAAAAAATGTTGGAGACTGCCCCCTACACAAACCAGAGAAGAAGTATGAGGTATGAGGTAACTCACCGTATGGTCGTCTGGAACTTGAGTTTCCCCGAAATCCTCTGGATCGCCATGGACGTCCGTGTGACGGGAAGAAGTCGGGACGGGGGTTAGATTCCTGGTACTGCGTATGGTGTTGGAAGAAGCCTCTTCCCGTGCCACGGGATTGGGGGTGATTACGGCCGGACAGACGGCTCCTGAATCTGCCGGCCCTGGTCGAGACCCGCCCCTGGAAAACCCATCTCATGGAGGCCTGGGCCTTATCGAGGGCTGTGAATGCTCCAACAAAACGCCCTAAATCCTTAATAAAGGAGTCTCCGAAGAGCAATCCTTGGGCATCCTTGCCAGCCTCTGTGAGGGTGAGGTTGGCCAGTTTGGGCTCTATTTTAAATAGGATGGCCTTTTGCCGTTCTATTGATAGGGAGGTATTCACACTCCCGGCAATACATATTGCTCTCTGGACCCAACCACGTAGGTCTTCGGGGTCAACCATGTGGTTCTCCGCTCTGGCATTTTCCACCAAGTCAAATAATTTGGCAAGGGGGCCGAATATGTCCAGGTGTTTATCCTGGCAGGACCTTAATGCAGATTCCAGCCCCTTACGGGTGTTCCAGCCCAATTTAGTGAGGAACTGGTCATGTTGGGGTCTACCTCAGGAGTGTCGCAAACTTTATTGGGCACCACAGGCCTAGGACACTCCGCCCTCAATTTGTTGCGGGCCGCTTTACTCAGGGGTCGTCTGACCCAATTCTCCAGATATGTGGCAACATGGTCGGCCGGGAGCCACTCTGACGATCTCGCGGCCGCAGGGTTCCTAATCCCTGTATCACCTCCGGGCATCTCTGCTTGAGGAGAGGAAAGGAGGTCAAAGCCTGTATCAGCGGCATCCGCATCAGAGTCACTGTCCGACTCAATCTTAGCCTCCTCATTTGACCCGATTTCTGAGTCAGAGTCGCTCTCTAACTGTGCTCTGGCACATTTCCATAGCCGCGCCCGTTCTGCCTGGCGCGGAAAGGC
Organism: Pelobates cultripes; assembly: GCA_933207985.1. NCBI lineage: Eukaryota > Metazoa > Chordata > Amphibia > Anura > Pelobatidae > Pelobates > Pelobates cultripes. Next base: position 292,503,239 of record OW240914.1, read on the forward strand.
TCTTTTGCGTGGATGGGGCACGCTTTCTGGGGCGACTGTAGGTACGCCAGTCATGGTGTTTCTGGAGGCAGAGGGATGTTTAGACTTATGGGTAGCCTTTTTATTTATCTCTCCTTGTGGGTTCACAGTGGGACGCGTTAGAGGCGTCGTGGAGCCCGAGTATTGCTCGTCCGAAGGACGTGGCAGGAGGGCCTGTGAAATAGTGTGGGAGAGGGTAGAAAACATAGACCCCATGGCCGCCATAATAGCGTCTGTCACCGAGCGCTAAGAACTGTGCCCCATCAGGGTGTGTAGTTCCATTTGTCATTGTGGGCGAATTGCCTGAGGTGACAGGGGCCTCACTCCTATTGAGTGGGGTATCAGACTCCCCAGAGGGAGTGGAACCAGAAGATAGTCTGGGTTTAGGCATGGTAGAATAGCCAGAGAATAATCCCTAGTAAGTAGAAGGAATAGTATGGGTTAGTCACCCAAACAGCAATAGCCAAACAAAAAACGATCTCACCAGGGCCCAGACCAGTGGCACACTCAGATGCAGGGTAGGAAAGAAGACAGGAAGTCAGAAAAATGGCCGCCAGTAATCTTGCGGGTTTCGCGGCATCCGCGAGATTCGCAGCAAAAAAACTAAAGTTCGGTAGGTAAAAGGTGAATTTGGGAACCAGATAGGTAAGTATAAGGAAAAAACGTAGAGTAGGCGAACGGGCCGTTCGCATGAAAAAGTCGAATACGGCAAACAGGCGAACGCGCTGTCTGCCGAATGGTGAATGGTATATATGCGTGGCGAATCAGCCGAATGGGCTTGATTTGTGCGCTTACACAGCCGGGTAGGGGAGAAAACGTGCGCAAAATGGAGCTGAGGTGCAGGGAGGACGGAAGGAGAGGAAGGATTAGAGTACAGCAGAATAGAGTGACAGGGAAGGTCTGGACCCTGGGTAAGTGAAAGAAACAAAACACACAGAAGCCAATGTAGAGGATAAAAGACATCCAAAATAAAATCAATACAATATAAAGTTACATGAGTATAATAATAGACATGAAAATAAATATAAAATAATACAGTATACTACCAGTTACCAGTAAGTAACTGTATAATAAAAATCAATGAGAAAAAAACAGTACAATAGAATAATATCAAGAGGAGAAAAGGTGACATGTACTTATCTTTGTGTCGGAGCAGCAAAGAAAGAGGGAAATGGAAGGGAAGTGCTGCCTATTATACTTGGATCTGAGCGGGGAGGGGCCTAAGTTACCGTATGTTCATTATTTTGTCATTCTGTTTGTATTCTTTGCTGCTATTGGTGGACAGTAAAGAAAGGGATATGCAACATGAGCATTAGTTTGTTTTGTATGAACGTGTATATTATCATTCTTTTAGTTAATAAGTATTATTAATGATGTTGCAAATTGAATGACATGGGTTGATTAATAGAAAGGGGTTTGAATATAAATTGTGTTTAAATATATATAGTTGGAAATTGAACTCTGCGATTTATGTTAGTCGTAAGGCTACTTGTGATAGGTGTGTGCAAAGAAATTTTAGGAAAGTACAATGATATCTTGACATATGTTACAGTTATATGGTACATTATTCTATCATTTTTATGTGATGCATGATGGCCTAGATATAGTAGTTTACATATTAATTTTATCAGATGATGATGTTAATCTTGTCAAAGTATTGTTAAAAGAATATTACGAAAAAAGTAGAGTATTATAAAAAGAATAATGTTTGGTTGCCACCATGGTAACATTATACGGGGGTGGATCTTCTGGAGTATGCTTATGGCTGAATCTCTAAAGCGCCAACTAATAGAATGTATCAAATAAAGGTAGCAGATATCCCTTTGACATACTATAAACAATAAAATCAAAAGAAGTTGTGTATTTGTTATTGAAGTCTTCTCTACCACAATGCCGTAGAAAAACAAGTGTGGTCTAGAGAACTTCATAATGGACACAGTTAAAATGTATCAGGATAACGTTACATTCATCTGCATAAAACACAAGAAATCACATTTTAAAAGGGGTCACTCACCTAAACAGTGGATTATATATACCCCAATCCACAAATAGGATCAGGAAATGTCATTAAGGTGAACCTGCAGGTGGAGTAAAATCTAGTATATACTCATCTTAAAATTATAGCTAAGAATATATGGAGAATAGATATAAGGGAAAATATTTGAATAAAATTAGATATGTGAATAAAATTGGAATATTGGTAGGTAATATAACATATAGTACACAATAAATGACATAGGTCTATATACAACAATAAGGATTACAATAAATAAATCAGATGGATAAAAATGGTACAATCAGAATAATTCTAAAAAACCTCAGTCTAAAGAAATAATAAAATCAGGATAAACATAGGGTGTATTAGAAAACACCCTTGGGCAGAACCACATATAAGACTAAGAATAAGGGTAAAGATAAAAGTAATATGAATAAAAGCCAATGAAGTAAAAGGACCGGTAATAGAAGATTATAAAAAGGTGTTTAACGCAAAATCTACATTGAGACCTTTGGGTACTAGGGTGTTAAGGGTATATATCCATTTGGCCCCCAAATTTCTTTCCAAATCTCCTCCTCTCCAATGAATGTTCACTTTTTCTATCGTAAGAATTCAAGACCAGTTGGATCTCCGCCATGGATTTCCTTAAAATGTTTAGATAAATTATGTGTGGTTAGACCTCTCTTAATATTAGGGTTGTGTTCTGCAATCCTTGTTTTGAGAGGTCTTTTAGTTCTTCCCACATATTGCTTAGGGCATGGGCATGTGATGAGATAGATCACGCCTGAGGTATTACAGTTCATTTCTGATGTTAATTTGTATTCCTTTCCATCATCTAAAGATGTGAATTTCGTACTCTTTGTTTCCTGGCAAGGGTTATTCTTACATCCTTGGCATTTCTTACATTGTGAAAAACCTTTAGTAAGCTCATTCTTTTGGGTTAAATGAGTGGGCTTTAGAGTTGGAGCCAACATTAATTTTAGGTTGGGAGCCTTCGTAAAGATGATTTGAGGTTTGTCTTCAAGGAACTGTGATAGGCTAGGATCACTTTTAAGGATTCTCCAATGCTTCTTCAGTATACTCTGTATGACATGCGATTGGTTATTGTATTTTGTTATAAAAGCCGGAGTTTGGTTCTGTCTTGTCAGAAGTGTAGCCTTATTTTGCAGGGTTTCTTCTCTTGGAACGGTTATGGCTTTTTCTAATGCTTCTTCCAGGAGTAGGGTGGATATCCTTTTTTTGCAAATCTTTGTTTCATATCCTCCATTTGTTCTCTACATACCTTAGGTTGTGAGCAGTTCCGTCTTATCCTTCTAAATTGACTATATTCTTATTCGTTTAAGATCCCTCTTTCTTTTCCATATTCAAGCAGTTTCTCCAGTTTTTCGGTGAATATAGGAGTGGGGTAGTCTTCCAATTTTTCATATGTGGAGGTATCGCCCAATAGTCTAAGGTTCTCTTCTCTGTAGTCTGATGAATTAAGGATGACCAATCCTCCTCCTTTGTCGGCCGGTTTGATAGTGATATGTTTTTAGTGAATGCTTTTATGTTTTATAGGATTTGGCGAACTCCTAACTTCTCCTAGGTTATTTATTTATTTACTGATTGAACATTTGTCTTATTCCCTCTTCTCTTTCTCGGTTATATTTACTTTGTGGATATCAGGATTGTACACCTTATTAAAGAGCAGTATGATGGACATGCCCCGTCAGTAGCTCGTAGACATCTACAGCATTATTTTGTACGAGTACCGCATCAATATCAACAATATACGCTACGGGCCTAATAGATCGGCAACATTTGTATCTGTTTCAGTTGGTGGATCTTGTGCAGCCTCATAACAGTGTGCATCTTAATCAACTCTGCGTTGGTGAATCTATCTAACAGTGTGGAGAGGAATAGCATAGTAAGAGAAAAGGAAGAATTTCAGCCTTGTGGTGGGTTTCAGTATTCACAGTAGCAGAACCATGGCTCGGTACCATGCAAAGGTAACCAGGTATTTTTCTGTTAAATCCGTTGGTGGCTAGCACTGGTTTGTCTCCATAGGGGGTGTTTGCTGTGGAACCTGGGGCATGAGAGTGTGCGTATGAATTGTCCCCAACGGAGTCCTGGACTACAAGAGAATATGTGTGTGATGTTCTACCATCCATGTGGGGAGGCAGTGTAAAAATATAAAAAGTATTTTGTTTTTTTTTCTCTTCATGTTGACTTGGAGTCCTCATGAGTCCTGTTCCCACCTCTATTTTTTTGCTAGCATAATCATCCCAGGATTTCAAGGCATCCATGAGACCTCAGCCTTTGCTGGAAACCAGATAAGCCATTTTCTCAAAGCTACCATTAGTTGTAAACTGTTATAACACTTAGTCTCTCCATGGGGCATTGGTTCAACTTCAAATTCCTTTCGATCTATTAATTTGCCGCTAAAAGGATGTGGAAGGCAAGCATGCCATGTGGTTTTGTTAGTGTCTGGCAGCATAAAGAGCAGGAAGAATTTAGCTGATGGTTGCACCGACTGACCGGTTACAGTCGATGACACCCTTGTTATCATTTGCCAGAAAGGACGTATTTTCCCACCATATGTGTAGCATCATCCCTTTCTCTAGGCCACGTCTCCAACATTTGTGCGAGGAGTGTTTAAACATATGGGTTAATCTAGTCAGCACCAAATACCACCGTGAAACAACAAAGAAAGTGGTATGTCTACAGAAATGATATTTGCTCTAAACACCAGTGAGGTATCCCCTACACCTTCACATGAAATCACATATAACACACACAAAGAAAATTGGTGGAGCAAAAATAGTAAATAAAGATATACTTCCCTCTCTTCTTACTTTTCCACTGTAAAGATAGAGAGGTACAAAATAGTGCAGATATCTCTATATACAAAGTATCAAATAAATATAAATCAAGAACACTCACAATGTAAGAGTCATTTAATAAACCTGGCTCTGGTTTGGATCTCCTTGGGATCTTTATTGAGTGATACCCAGACCTCTTTGGTGGTGCTTGAAGAGATGTGTTGTCCTCCTTTTTCAATAATAGGCAATGGAGATACAATAAATTCCAAAGGTAAATTTATTTAAAAAATGGATAAAAAAAGAATATAAGTAAAATCTACTGATGTCCAATTTGTTGCCAAAACGTGTTTCGCCGATATGTGGCTTCCTTAGTTGGCGTGGATGCTGTAGTGATGTCTTCCAATTTCTTAAATGCTGTGCTGTTTCAACTTTCGCGGTCTTTTTCTTCCGGTGGAACGCATCTATGCGTTCCACCGCATATTTCCGGGTTCCTTACGTCACGTCCGGAATGTCCGCGTCACATCCGGTTTGTGTCAGCCGCAGCATCAGTGGAACGCAATGCGTTCCAATGTCATTCCGGATAGATGTACTAGTCCCAAATTAGTCCTTATCAGATGTATGTGAATGGAATAACTATTTTTAAAAACCAATTTTCAAAATATACATATTATGTGAGTGTGCTTGATTTATATTTATTTGATACATAGTATATAGAGATATCTGCACTATTTTGTACCTCTCTATCTTTACAGTGGAAAAGTAAGAAGAGAGGGAAGTATATGCAAATACCACCGTGTTGCAATTTTTTTCATAAGTTCTAAGTGTGAGATGCATTGGGTGTATTTCTTGTGTATGGAAAAAGCTTCTCTCCATTGTTTCTGAGGGATATTGTGGCCCAAGTTTTTTACCCATTTCTTGGTGTAGCTAGGTAAAGGGGTTTTCCTATCATACAAAATGACGTAATAACACATTGAGGAACTTTTGTTTTTGGGTATTAGGCAAACACACATTTTCTCTATCATAAATAGATCTGAGGACTGAACTGTGTAGGAGAAGTTGCACAACTGGTTAAGCCCCAGGAGTGTGAATCGTATTTGAATGTATGACAAAAACTGCGTGAATGGGATGTCATGGTCCTTTTGTAGCTGTGTGAACGGCTTCAGGCTAGATGCTTCCCAGAGAAGGATTAGGTGCGTCAGTCCCTTACCCTCCCATTCTCTACTATCAATCGTAGAAAGTATGTGTTTGAAACTAATTAAGTGGGTAGCTAACGAGATCGGTCTCCAGGTGGTGGTTTGTTGCTCTGTATTTTTCCCAAGTATGCACAATTAGTGCAGAAGTAGGGAGAATGTCTGTCTTGTGTAGTCTGTGGTTTTATCTGAATGCCCTCGGGTGTTGCCCAGTGTAATTCAATCTCCACCCATTTGCGGAGATGTCTCTGGGTCGGTGATTAAAATTGCGTAATTCTGCAAAGTAGCGCTATAGTAGAGCTGTAAGTCGGGGTTACCCATGCCCCACCCATTAACGTCCACTCTGCGGTGTGTTTATGAATCCTCGCCTTACATCTCCCATACACGAAACGATACACATGGTTCTGTATGATGGGTAAGTATGAAGTCGGAAGAGCTCTCGCGAGGGATTAAAACATAAACTGTAGCTTCGGAAGAAGCATCATCTTAAATGCTGCAATGCGACCTAATCACATTATATGTTTGTCTTTCCTTTATCCAAGTCAGATCTAATGGAGAAAGCAAGTCTGCCACAGATGGCCGTAAAGAGGTCCTGTAGGTTTTGGTGATATTCACCCCTAGATATACAATGTAATTCTCCCTCCAGTCATAATGGTAAGTTTGTCTCAAGAGTTGCGTTTTGTTATGTTCCGTGTGGATGGGTAGTGCCTGGGTCAGTTTGTAGTAGGAGTATTTACTGTATTCCTGTCATATCATCGTGATGGCTGGGATGCAGGTCAAGGGTGGTGTGCCTGTCAAGAGTACGTCGTCCGCGAATAAGCTCAGTTTGTGTTCAGTGTCTCAAAATTCTGATGCCTGAGATTTTAGTGTCTGATCTTTTTTGTATGGCCAGTGGCTCTAAGGCCAGCACATACAGAAAGGTTGACAGGGGACATCCCTGCCGTGTACCGTTCATAATATTAAACGGCTCAGAGAGAAAGCCACCATACGCCACTCTGGCTGTAGGGTGGTAATAAAGAGCCCTGACTGCCACTAGAAATCTAGATGGGAATTAGAACTTTTGCAGCACTGCATCTAAAAAGATTCTAGCTTAGGCGGTCAAAGGCTTTCTCTGCGTCTAAGGAGATCAAGACTCCCTCTGTTTTGCACCTATGTATCTAGTACAAAATATCTACTACCTTTCTAGTATTGTTAGTCCCCTGTCTCCCCTTGGCTGCTTCCATTTATATGCGATAGCTATTTTAACCACTATTAAACATTGTATAATTATTGTTAATACATCTTCCTGAAGTGTTATCGAAAACATATGTAGGAGATATGATTCCGGTTGTTTAGGATTAGCTACCCTTAGACCTAAACTAAAAAAAACTTTTCTAACTCCTTCCATATTGGGGTTATTTTTATATTGACAATATTGCACTATTCCTTTCCATATTTGTGTTTTACAGATTTATATTGTATTTCAGCCCAACTTATGTATGTATAATCGGTTGAGCAGGAGGTAACAAATTTATTATTTGGTCAGCATCTCTCATATTTAATTACTTTCATAGCTTTGGGGCAGTTTACTGCTATATTTTGCAGTGAGTTTCACTAGGATACTGGTCCTTCTCTCTTCCCCTGTCTCCCTCCAGCAAGATACCATTATCATAAAACCCCATATTAAGCGCCAATCATTGTATCTGCTAGATACCACTCTCTAAAAATGACTCTAATTTAAATTCACAAAGTGACACTCAGTATCTCAACATCTGCATATTCCCAGATTGTTTTATCTTCACTCCATCTATGACAATTCATAATAAAAAATTAGTGATATAGTGCTTGGGTCTTAAGCCTGGCTTTTTCTTTAAAGCTGGCATTTATTTGAAACCTTTAAATAAGACTTTAGCTCCTTTTAGTGCCCTTTAAATTGGTGCCAAAATCGTTAGCAATTAGAACAAAGTCATGTTGGGCTTAGGGACAAAGGGTATAGCCATCTTTACCGTATTTATACGGCCCAACCACGATACTCTTCTATCCTCCCATGATCTCAGTTGATTATCTAATTAATGCAGCAGTGGAATATGGTTTTTTTTAATAATCAAGCTTTGCGTCTTAGTAAGTTTTATACCTAAATAAGATATTGACGTTGACGTAGTGCGCCAATCAAATAAATATGTGGATTTCAAGGTTTCTACCAACTGTGCCGGCAAATGTATAGCCATGGCTTGGGTTTTCTCTGAATTATTTTTATAATAGGAGACCCGTCCATAACTCCCTAATAGAGCCATAAGGTTTGGTAATGATACTAGGGGATCAGATAGGAATAGTAATGTCGTCTGCAAAAAGCGCCACTTTCATTTCTCCTGCTGGTGTTTGTAAGCCCTTTATTTTATTATGTTTATTGATATGTAGTATTAGGGGTTCTAGGCATAATATAAAGATCAGTGGAGAAAGAGGGCAACCCTGCCTTGTTCCATTCGTTATATTAAAAGAAGATGAAAGAAAACCCGAGCTATAAACTCTTGCTGAATGATGTTTATACAAAACCAAAATACTATCTTAAAAAGCAGGGGGAAAACCCATCTTAAACAAAACTTCTTCCATATAAATCCAATTTAAACGATCAAACACCTTTTGTTCCTGAGATATCATATTGCTCAACACTGGTTTTATACGTGAGGCTATTAATTTTGAGTAAATTTTAATATCAACGTTTAACAATGATATTTGCCTCAAGTTAGCGCATTCTGATGGAGTTTTGCTAGGTTTAGGCTGCCTAAACCTGTGCTCTTTTTTTTACATGTGATGCTTGTTTTTTATTAATTTTATTTTACTCGTATACCAATTCTTCTTGACCTATCTGCTGCCTTACACGGTTGATCATGGCCTCCTTCTCCTAACTCTTCCATCTCTTGGTCTCTGTGACATGACCCTCTCGTGGTTCTCCTCCTAACTCTCTCAACGCTCCTTTAGTATCTCTTTTTCCAACACCACCTCCTCTCTGTCAGGGTACCTGTGGTTACTGCCCAGGCAGGGATCCAGCCTGTGGGTCTTCTCCCACATGATGGGTACACTTCTCACATTCCCCCCTCTCATCTCGTCCATTTAGACGCCAGCCACATTAGCTCTGCCCCATCATGATGCGCTGTCATGATGTCATGGCCGCCGAAACGTTCCAAATTTGGACATTTTGGGGGCGTGGTCATCACTTAAAGAGCCAAACTATAAAAAGGACTCATTTGCAATGAATCATTGCCCTGTTGTGGCTCTAGCTTGTTTGTTCCTATAGTGAATACTCTGGTTTGGTTTATTGGTATCTGACTTGGCTCTGATTTTGACTATTCTGTGTTCTCCTTCCCTTTGACTCGGCTTGTATATTCGCTTACCTGTTTTCTGGCTCCCTCGACCTTGGCTTGTCCCTGGCTATTCTCTGTCCTTTCCTACGTTAGTCTGGCCATTCTAAGGCCCTGTAAACATTCTCCTATTTTGCATTCTCCATATTTGATTTGAGGCAGTGGACCATAGAATGGACCAGATCGTTCTGGCTTTGCAGACATTATTGTCTCGTTCGACCACTCTGCAAGATGAGAGTCAGGTTTCCCCTATTGCCCCCATAGCAATAGGCATAAAAGTGACCACAGTTGGTGCCTCTTCTCACGTTACCTCCCCGCTACGCTATGGCAGGGCACCGGATGCTTGTCGTGGTTTTTTGAATCAGATTAGCATTAATTTTGAGTTGGTTTCTTTATAACCTTACTAATAGATAAAGCACTTACATGGGCTAATCCTTTATGGAAGAATGATAATCCTTTGGTATACAACTACAATGCTTTTGTTGCAGCATTTAGGAGATCCTCCAGGCAGGAATGCCAATGCAGCCAGATCTCTTTTGCACCTTAGACAAGGTAACAGAACGCTTGTGGAATACGCTTTAGAATTCTGATCCTTGGCTGCAGAGGTTAAGTGGAACAATCTGACATTTATGAATGTTTTCTTAAATGGTTTGTCTGATGCTATCTTAGATGAGGTGGCCACTAGAGGATCTGATTTCGTTAATTTCTCGTATAGATGAACGCACAAGGCATAGACAGAGATAGAACCCATAGACCTTTTATTAGACTAGCCGCTTCTTTTCAGAACCCTGATTCTATAGCTTTAGCACTTCCCGAACTAATGCAATTAGGGGTTACTCGCCTAACTAAAGCAGAGAGACAATACAGGAGAAGAGAAGGGCTTTGTTTGTATTGTGGGCAACTAGGCCATCTTCGCTTGAACTGCCCTACCAGGCCAGGAAACACTCGCACTTAAGTTCCTTTGGAGGACAGGCCTTTGGTGTTTCGATCATGTCCTACTTATCAAAAATGAAAGAACACAGGCTTCTAATTCCCATCTCTTTAAACTGGGAGAAGAGATCCATAAAAATAGTGGGCTTAATAGATTCAGGAGCATCAGAGAGTTTACTAGATCAGGCCTTTACTGATAGCAATTCTCTTCCCTTTTGGTTAAGAGCTACAACATTGGCCATTGAGGCCATGGATGGTAGACCACTGTCGGAGCCTGTGATTTCACATGAAACTATACCTGTTAAATTAATCATTGGTATCTAACACAATGAAATCGCCTTACTCCAATTGATCTCTTCTCCAGCCTTTCCAGTCGTCTTGGGGTTTCCCTGGTTGAAGAAACATAACCCCATTATTGATTGGGATAAAGGAGATATTGTATCATGGAGCCAAGGGTTTACTCAGGGATGTTTATAGAAAATCAAACCTGTTCTTTTGGTAAACATACCCACTATGTCTTCTCTGTCATCAGAGATACCCCCTCAATATCTAGACTTTACAGCAAGTTTTGACCTCCACCTAGGTCTTATGACTGCACTATCAACCTTTTACCAGGAACCATGCTCCCGAGAGGTACAATATATCCTCTATCTACTAAAGAGAGCATAGTGTTAGAGGAATACTTAAAATAAAATAAAAAAAAGGGGGTTTATCAGAAGGTCTTCTCCTGCTGGAGCTGGATTCTTCTTTGTATCTAAAAAAGAAGGTGATCTTAGACCTTGTATTGATTACAGGGGGTTAAACAAGATAACCATTAGAAATGCATACCCCATTCCTCTGATTACTGAGTTGTTCGACAGATTAAAGGGCTCCAATGAATGGAAAACAGCCTTCAATAATCGTTACGGCCATTACAAGTACACAGTAATGTCATTTGGACTATGTAATGCCCTGGCTATTTTCCAGGACCTAATCAATGAGGTGTTAAGGGATTTTCAGCATGAATGCTTTCTAGTATATCTAGACAATATAATGAGCCATTCCAAGGACAGAGAGACACATCACAGACAGGTGAAAAAAGAATTGTTAGAGCTTTTACAACATGGAATATATTGCAAATTGGAAAAGTGCCTGACCAATCTTGGATAAATTTTCTAGAGTATGTTATCTCTAGTGATGGTTTTATGATGGACCCTATTAAGCTTAAATCCATTTTACAATGGCCTTTACCAAGGGGACTTAAAGCTAGACAACGCTTTGCGGGGTTTTCCAATTACTATAGGTGCTTCATTAAAGGGTTTTTGTCCATAGTAGCACCTATAACAAACATGACTAGGAAAGGTACTAATACCAAGACTTGGTCATCCTCTGCTTTATCTGCTTTTGAAACCCTTAAGAACTCTTTTGCATCTGCCCAATATTGGTTCATCCCAACACTACATTACCCTTTTTACTTGAAGTGGATGCATCTGAAACCGGTATAGGGGCAGTTTTGTCTCAAAGACAAAGTTCCGATAAACCTTTACATCCGTGTGGATTCTTTTCAAAGAAATTATCAGACACAGAGAAAAGGTATGACATTGGAGATAGAGAGCTGTTGGCAGTAATAATGACATTAAAGGAATGGAGACATCTATTAGATGGCCGGTTATAATTTTAACCGGCCATAAAAGCCTGTCTTATGTAGGAGAGGCAAAGAGGTTACCTGCCAGACAAGCTCGTAGGTCCTTGTTCTTTACATGGTTTAACTACATGCTTACTTACAGGCCTGGATCAAAAAATTCTAAAGCATCCACATGCCGTGTCACGTCAACATGAGACTTCTGCATTTACCAAAAGAGAAATGTCCCCTATCGTTCCAAAGCAAAATATCATAGCCAACACTAGCATAAAGGTGCATTCTCCACTTATTACCAATATAGAGCAGAAGCAATACCTAGCTCCAGACCGAACTCTTGAAAAAGATATGTTCATCCAGTATTCCAAAAGGAAGTACTTCTATGTTTTCATGACAGTAAAATAGCCGGACACCCTGGCATACATAAAACTTATTCTTTTGTTTCTAATGAATTCTGGTGACCTACTTTGCGGCAAGGATATAAGAGACTGTGTCATGGCTTGTGAAATATGCGCTAAAAACAAACTCATACTCTTCCATGTGGTTTGCTTCAACCTTTGGACATACCGAAAAAATGATGGGTCAGTTTTGCTATTTACTTTATTGCCGATTTACCATTGTCTAACAAACTGTAATCCTCACCGTTGTTGATAGATTTACTAAAATGGCTAATTTTTATTCCCCTGCCTAAATTGCCTCCCTCCCCCAAATTAGCAGATATATTTGCTAAAGAGATTTTCCTATTACATGGGATTCATACAGAAATTGTCTCAGATAGGGGTTCTCAGTTCGAATCACGTTTTTGGAATGCATTCTGTTCTCAGATGGGTATCAGGAAGAATCTCTCATCAGCTTATCATCCTCAATCAAACGAAGCAGCCAAGCGTACTAATCAAAAACTTTAACAATATCTACAATGTTTTGTTTCCAAACATCAGGTGATTGGGTTTCTCTGATTCCTTGGGCTGAGTTTGCACATAATCTCATTTGTGATTCAACGTGAAACAGTCCCTTTTTCATGAATTATGGTTTTCATCCTACCTTCTGTATTGCCTTCACAGGGTATAATGATGGTTGACAAACATGTTGCTAACCTGAGAAAATTATGGGATCAGACTCAACAAATTCTTACAGAGAGCTCTGTACAGTTAAAAAAAAACATGCAGATAAATGTAGAAGCGCTGCTCCTGTTTATCAACTGGGTGATAGGGTATGGTTAAGTACGAAACACATAAGATTTAAGGTTCCTTCCATGACGTTTGCTCCTCGCTACATGGGGCCTTACCTTTGTGCCTCATGTCCAGCTGTTGCTAAAACCTGTCGATTCCAACTTAAAAACATTGCCCGAACACGCCCCTTTCTTACGCAAGATGCTGCGTAATCTCTTGTATCGATTACTGTAATCCTCTCCTAATTGGTCTCCCCAGAAGCCGTACCGCCCCCCTACAATCTGTAGTTAATGCTGCTGCCAGGCTGATCTTTCTCTCCTGTCGCTCCTCACCCCGGCTTCCAGTGCCCTACAGTGTCAATTTAAATACTAACTCTTACCTATAAAGCTCTAACCAACTCTAGCCCCTCTTACATTTCTTCAGTGATTTATAGGTATGCCCCCTCTCGGTCTCTCGGCTCTACTGGCGACCTTCTCCAGTCTACTGCTCGCACCCTTACTGCAAATTCACGCCTGCAAGACTAGTCACGGACGACTCCTCTCCTTTGGAACAGCCTGCCTACCCCTGTCAGACTTTCCCCTAGTCTTCAAGCCTTTAAGAAGTCCCTCAAAACCCATCTTTTTAGGATGACTTATGGTCTCCAAGAGTAACTTCTATCTTTCAAACTTTCCTCTTGCTTTCTCCGAAAGGGCCACACTCCACTCTCACCTCCAGTTCTGGTACTTTACCACCATGTCTATTTGCGGTCTATCTCAATACCCTTCCGATTGTGATTTTATACACCACCTCCTCTAGCTTGTAAGCTCGTTTGAGCAGTGTCCTCAACTGCCTATTGATCCTGTTACATTTTGTTACCGTCTCATTTGGTAAATTCCCCTTTTATTGTAAATTGCTGCGGAATAAGCTAGCGCTATAGAAATACCAATAATAATAATAATAATATCAGTCCTCTCAGTACCGCCTTGTGTGCCTGGCATATAGCGTCAACGTTCACGTCCAGTGTTTCACTTGTAGAAAAGTAATCCCTGATATGTTCATGGAGCTTGTTGATAAACTCAGTGTCTTGAAGGAGGGATTAATTCAGTCTCCAGTGGGATTTGCCCTTGAAATTGAAGGTGTCGGTTATGTCAAGGATGACAGGGGCATGGTCTGACCAATCTATGTTTCCTATGGAGCAGTAATCTACCTGTTATAGTGAAGGGCCCTGTACGTATCGGTCTATCCTCGTGTAGCTATTTTGCACTGAGGAAACAAAAGTATATTCCCTGTAAGAAGGGTGGGTCGCACTCCATATGTCATATAGGTTGTGCTCCGAGAAGGGCATGTAGGCAATTTGCAACATTCTGGAAACCAAAGGAAAATGAGCCTCTAATATAGAAAAAAGGAAACACGCTGGTAGCAGAAAAAAGGGGGGTAACTCCTAAACTGTGAAAAACAAGTATGAAATATTTAAAAGAAAAAGTCTTCCAAAAATGTATTCCTTAATGGGAGAGTTTAACCCCTTAAGGACACATGACATGTGTGACATGTCATGACTCCCTTTTATTCCAGAGGTTTGGTCCTTAAGGGGTTAATAAAACGTAACTTTTAATCAATATCTAGAGTGTAATAAAATATATGCAAAAGTGACAAAAATAAATAAAAACAAAATGGAAGATACAGTCGTCTCTATTGAGGCAAATGGACAGCAGGAATATAATACTAGGATCCTAGAGGTGATCAAAGTACAATGCTTTCCTAGTAGTGATGTCCCGAACTGTTTGCCGAACGGTTCGCCACGGACTCATCATTGAGTAAACTTTGACCCTGTACCTCACAGTCAGCAGACACATTCCAGCCAATCAGCAGCAGACCCTCCCTCCCACCTCCTGGGAGGTGGGAGGGTCTGGAGGTCTGCAGGCCCTATAGTTAAGGATTCAAACTGAAACCAAAATGATACAAAGTAGTTAGAGGACTGTGCGACCATTAAAACAAGGAAACATAATATATAAGGCTAAAAATAGACCAGATAAAGAACAAAGGTGCTTCAATCACCTACGTGAGTCACTCGGACACATACAAGTGAATAATAAACAATAAACAGTTGGTGTGAGCACACTACATACAATGACACTTTACCCTTAATTTTCAAAAAGTCTGTAATCTTATCATTGCTTGATTTATTCCAGTCTATGAAATATAAAAAACAGGGGGGGGGAAAAAACACAGAGTAGTAACATTTAATTTGTGACTTGGACTTAAAAAGGTTTCACTCACATGGTTTTGAGCCACTTAACATAAGCTGGCTCAAACTACAGGCATGTATAATATCAACACGTGACCTCCACACACCAGGCTGCTCCCCCTCTGTGTTCCTTCTGTTATATGGATGCAAGGGATTGAAATAATTTTATTGGACACACTAAAAAATTGGGGTAAAAACAAACACTGGGTATAAATAAAGAAGAAGTCCACTGTGCAAATAGCAAAGACTTGACGCGTTTTGGCCACTGATACTTATTTTGCAGTTCGATAGTTGGAATTGTTTAGTGTAAGAAGAGATTACATTCTTGTACGTTAAGTACAGGAATGATCGAGCAATAAAGCGAGTGGCACAAGGTGTTACTGCACTGCAAGAAACGAGATTTCAAAGTGATCTATTAGAAATCTAAGCTACTCAATTGAATGTGTTTAAATGATGTCAAATAAATATTGTACATCATTATTTCAACAGCTAATACTTAGTAAGGGATCTAATGGGATTTGTACTTCTTTCCAGGAATAAAACCGATTATGTTAATTGTGGATGAACAGAGTAAAATTTAATTCTTTGTTCAGTCAATGTTGGCACCACATACATATTTTTAATTAATGTATCCATATTGCCTCCTCTTTTTAACAGCATTAGATTACCATTTACCTTTCTACTGTTTAGAAGAATACGTTCCAAGATTTGGAAAGAGAGGTTGGATGGGTCAGTGTTATGAAAATTCCTCACACGGTTTATCACAGGTGTTGAGATATTAAAGTTTGTTATGGAGTTTACATGCGGAAGAATTCTTCTCCGAAATTCTTGGTTTTTCCCACATACTGTAGTTTGCAGGTGCAAGTTATAACGTACACAACCTTAGCTGTGCTGCAGTTTGCAAATTTTTTTGTGTATGTATTTTTGATATTTGTGCCTTCCACTGTTTTAGACGGTTTGATATACTTACACACTTTGCAGCGTCCACACGTATATACCCCATTGGTTCTTTTTAAGCCACATTTTAGGGGGTTGTTCTGGTTCCAAATGGCTATGAACCAATAAATTGCATATGTTTAATGGACGGCGTGAAGTAATGGTGGGGAACTGTGAGAGGTTAGTTGCTACATTTTTATCGTGGGTAAGTTTTGGCCAATTATCAGCAAATATTTTAAAAATAGGATTCCAAAGTTGATCATAAGTACCTATACATCTAAAAATGGGTTTTGTAGCCTGAGCTCTATGATTTCGAAGACTGGTTGATCTGTCCTTTTTGGAAACTCGTTGGTATGCTTGCTTCAGGATTCTGTTTGGGTACCCCTGTTTAAATCAGGTTTGTAGGATTCCTCGTTTCTCTTGGCTCTCAAGTACTGACCATATGGGATGCCAGCCGTGAGCTTGTAAGGATGATGGCTGTTCCAATGGAGAAAGTTTTTACAAGAGGTAAGTTTCCTATACAGTTCTGTTTCAACTTCACCCCAGGTAGCAACCTAATTGTAAAATCAAGGAATTCAAGTCTTTCTTCACTGATGACGTGCGTTGTAAGCCAATATTGTTGGTATTCAGTTTTGATATCATTTCATCAAACTGAGGAATTGAACCTGTCCAGAAGAGAATGACATAGTCAATATAGCGATGCCAGCTTACAATAAATTCATCATACCCTGTTTGTAGTATTTCTTTGAGAATAGTGGTTTCCCACCAACCTTAATATAGGTTGGCATAACTAGGGGCACAAGCTGTCCCCATCAATTTGCCCTTAATCTGTAGATGGTAAATGCAGTTAAAAACAAAGAAATGATGGGTGAGTATGAATTCCAATAAGTCCATGAGGAAAAACCTTTGGGATGTTGCAATTTTTAGTGATTTCTCCAGGAAGAATTGGGTTGCTCGAAGACCAATGATATGAGGAATATTATTGAACTAGGATAACACATCTAATCTTGCTATAAGAGTGTATGGTGGAACAATATTTTCTAAAGTTAGCAAAGTATTTTTTCCATATATTTGCTTACTTGCTCAGTAAGTGAATTATTACCAGAGACAATTGGTCTACCTTGTGAATTCACTGGGTCTTTGTGAATCTTTGGTAGACAATAGAAAGTTGCAACTGTTGCTATATTAAGTTTTTGTTTAGTCTTAATTCTCTCAGAGCTTGACTTTCTTCGTGACACAAGTTGCTGCTCAGTGATTCTACAGGAGATAATTGGTCAATTTTATCAGTAGTCATTTGTATGAATCGATCAATATTCATCACTTCTCTAAAATTAGGGGTATATCAACTAACTAGGGGTATTTCAGGTCGGTAAGAGGTGGGCCTTTTTCTTGATCATCCAACAGTGTTACTAGATAATTTTCTGATGCTATACCTATTTCTCTTGCCATTAGGGTTTCTTTTCTTTTGTGTAGAGCACTCAATGCTAGTTTTCTCCGAAAGAGATTTGTGTTTTTTAACCAATTGAACTTATCAGCATCTAGAGTTGGTACAAAAGAAAGTTCTTTATTTAGCAGAGATAGGTGTGACTTTGGAAAGACTGATAATCTTATTTTCTGTATTATCACCCAAAATAGTTTTCTCTGATCTGTAACCCCATCTGTTTCTGTCCCTTAATCTGGATATCGGGGGATTTGGCCGGGCCTGGTCTAAAAAAGATCCTGCTCGAGACTGTGATTCTGAGTTTGTGATTCAGACCAACTCAGAATCACAGTCTCAAGCCTTCTCGGAGCACAACCTATACGACACACTGATAGGGAATATACTTTCCTTTCCTTAGTGCAAGTGATAAAAATCTGAACAAAATGGAAGATAGTCATCTCTATTGAGGCAAATTAACAGCAGGAATATAATACTAGTAATCCTAGAGGTGATCAAAGTACAATGCCTTCCTTGTAGTTAGTGGCTTAAAGAGTAAGGAGAGAAGGGGAATAATGTCCCAAAAGTGTACTTTGATCACCTCTAGGATTATCCTAGTATTATATTCCTGCTGTCCATTTGCCTCCATAGAAAGGACTGTATCTTCCATTTAGTTTTTATCACTTTTGCATATATTTTATTACACTCTAGTTATTGATTAAAAGTTAAGTTTTATTATACTCTATTAAGGAATACATTTTTGGTAGACTTTCTTTTGTTTTGTTTTTCATACTTGTTGGTCTCCACACAGGCATGAAATGTGGCACGTGCACACCACATTTTTGGTGTTCAGGACTCGTTAGGTAAAGAATTATTGCCCTGACTCATATGGGATGTAGGTGGAATAATTATTATGTCCCAGAGGGTCTGCTGTAAATATTGGCTAGCTCTGGGCAGTATGTCACGCTATTTGAGACAGTGGATGCTGTAATGGGGCTGAAAACATATTCTAGGGTAACCCTGTCTTTAGTCTGCTGCCGCAGATCAGAGGGTTCAGAGCCGTGTCTATATTCCCGCAGCGGTCTTACGTGTTCATCGTCCCAGTTGGGTCTAGCAAGCCAATTTGTGAGATTATGATAAGAACCAAGAGAGTAGGAACTTCTCTGGTATACGTGTAAACTGCGTAAAGCAAGTATATTCCCAATGTTGTAATGAATGATCCAAAGAAATATAATTGCGTGGGAAAAAATATGTATACACTTCATATAGGGTGTGACGGAACAATTTGAAAGAGGTGCCTTTTAATGCTGCTGCTTTAGAAGAAAGTATCCCTACCCTTTCTAGTACAAGACAAAGTAACACTGAAAATGGTTAGGGTAGCGCAAAAAATACAGTTTAAAGGACCACTCTAGGCACCCAGACCACTTCAGCTTAATGAAGTTATCTGGGTGCCAGGTCCTTCTAGGGTTAACCCATTTTTTCATAAACATAGCAGTTTCAGAGAAACTGCTATGTTTATGAATGGGTTAAGCCTTCCCCTATTTCCTCTACTGGCTGTCTCATTGACAGCCACTAGCGTGCTTCTCACTGTGATTTTCACAGTGAGAGCACGCAAGCGTCCATAGGAAAGCATTGATAATGCTTTCCTATGTGACCGGCTGAATGCGCCCACAGCTCTTGCCGCGCGTGCGCATTCAGCCGACGGGGAGAAGAGGAGGATCGGAGGAGGAGAGCTCCCCGCCCAGCGCTGGAAAAAGGTAAGTTTTTAACCCATTTCCCCCTTCCAGAGCCGGAAGTATGTTTTCCTGGCACTATAGTGGTCCTTTAAGCACATGTTGATAATAAACAAACATTTATTGAATCTCATATGAAGTCTAAAAATATATCTAAAATACAATGACAAAAACCTGGCACAATAATAATTGCTATACTGAGTGTGCACACTAAGTAGTATAACAAAAAAAAGAGACTGTGTCAATTAATAAGGTAAAATAGAAATATACCATAATAAACTATGGAAAAAATAAAAATAGAAATGAGAGTACTGAAGAGAAAAAAAAAAAGGGGGGGTGGTGGGGGTTTGTATGGTTTGCTGACAGCTTACTGTTGGGGATGCGTTTGTGCTGACATCCTTCTGATACATATGAAGAGAGTAAGGTCTGCTGCAGCGCTGAGTATTGAAGCTGTTACTATTTTGATAGTTTGTGGCAGTAGAAGTGAGTGCAGGCTCACGAAACATGTAGGATCGACGGAGAAAATTGGGACCAGACCAGACCTCACACAGATTCTTCAAGAGCAACCGCAATTACTTTCACTTTCTATGTGAGCAGGCGCATATTCTATCGGCAGAGCACACTCAGCTCCGGCAGCTACAAGCAGACCCCCCACGTAGCAAAACAGCCACAGGGGGAAAAGGATTTCCTCTCCACTACCCTGTACAGTTTCACAACGAGACTCCCCGGCAGTCAACCAGCAGCACTTACTATTTGCATAGTTTGCAGCAAGAACAGCTTCAATACTCAGCGCTGCAGCAGACCTTACTCTCTTCATATGTAATCAGAATGATGTCAGCACAAACGCATACCCAACAGTAAACTGTCAGCAAACTATACAAGGTTGGACTCTTCCCCCTCCCCCCCAGTACTCTCATTTCTATTTTTATCCATATTTATGGTATATTTCTATTTTACCTTATATTTAATTAATTGACAGTCTTTTTTTTTGCTATATTACTTAGTAGTGTGCTCAATCAGTATAGCAATAATTATACAAGGTTTTTTGGTCGTATTTTAAATACATTTTTAGACTTCATATAAGATTTAATAAATGTTTATATGTTTATTATCACCATGTGATTAGACTATATTTTTTGCGCTATCTTAACCAACAGTTACAAACTGCCATTTGTAACTGGCCCTTTACATGACAAATTGCCCTGCTTCCCTGGGTTGTGGAGAAGCCTATTTGCCAGCCTCCTTCCTCATGACTATGGCCCCTGGAAGATTGTACCCCTGAAAACATATGGACTTTTATTGGGTGTGTATTGCCCTTTAAGAACCGTCTGGGGACATAGTGACTTTGGTGAACAATGCCCCTTTAAGACGGTGTCCCCAAACCTTTAATATACTGTGTTCCTTTCTCCCACTTGGTTCAGTAAATGGGGCTTACTGAACCAAGTACCACACAGGCGGACCACCCAGAAGTGGAAGTGTGCCGACAATTTACCTCCCAGGCTGGGAGCCTGCTGTAGGTAAATTGCCAACCGCTGGGTGGCCGCAGTTCGTGCAAACCAACACGTGGTGGCGGCGGCCGTCTGTGTTCATTCGCACGAGGTCAGCGGTATGTGTAGCCAAATTCATGGAACTAAAATCGGCTGCACATTTCCGTGAACACCGCTGACCCGTACCTTCTCCCATACTGAACTTTCAGCCGCAGAGACACCATTCGGTGATGGGACTTAGTCGTTCTTTCACCCTGAAATAGACCGACTGCACCGCCCAAATCTATGGAACTGTTTAGGAAAGAAAATGTGCTTGCGGTGGGTCATAAAGGACTTCTGTCTAACTTTTTATTCACTGGATGGATTTGTCTGATTTTTGGTTATGTTTATATTTAAAGTGTGCTGATTAATAATATGTAGGTATTATGAAGATTGGATGTGTGGTTTTAAAGTTAGTGTATGTGTAAAAACTGTATTTTTCCTGCCTGTGATAATTATATTAAGTATTGTGTACCATAATTATATCACAGGCAGAGTGGGAGGATTTTGTATGTAATTGCTGGGAGTGGTTTCTGTAATGTACGTTTGTTATTGGCTGTTCTGTAAAACCCTGTGGGTGGTCCTATCTAAGGGAAACCTGCATAAAAGAAAGCCCTTTGGGTGCCAATAAACAGAATGACTAGTCCCTCTAACTTGCAGCCTCGACTCATGTTTGTAGGGGACAGCTATAATTACTGCAGGGATTGCTATGCTCTTCATACTCCTTTAGCTACTGAGCTCTTGTAAGAGCCCTTGTTCCTGATCCTGCTTCACTCTACAGAAGGAAGAAGTTCACCTACTGGAACCTGGAGCCTGGTCGTAACACCAACCATTTTCAGTGTCAATTTGTGAGATTCCCAGGGTTCTTTCGTGCCGTCAGCAGGGTTAAAGTCCTCTCGGCCACGAGAGACTAAACATTGCACTCCATCAGTGCCTTAAAATCTGTTGCGGGTCAAGGTGCAGGGTTCTTAGTGCAGCAAGACCTGTAATTGTGTGTTTGCGACCCAGGGTAGAGATCCTTGTGTGGTATTATCAGTTTTCTTGGTAGTAGTGGCACCCCACGATCCTTCATGAGATTAAACATTGCACTCCTTTAATGCCTTGGGAAGTTTGTAACGTCTTTGGAATTAGTAGATTCGGTCTATTGCGACAAAGTTCAGATGGATGTATTCGCATGAATGGTCATTCCAACTCTGTCAGCGTTCCACTGGTTGCCATTTGTTGGATATCCGTTGTGGTCTGTTCGGACTTTTCACTAGGTTATCGTGTGGTATGTCCCACTGTCGAAATATAGTATAACCTTCCTCCAGGTTGTTCAATTTGTATGTTTGTCCATTCCTATTTAGCAACAGACGAGTGGGTAATCCCCGGCGATATGCAACTTGATGCTTTCGAAGGGCTGTAAGGATAGGGTTTAGAATCCGTCAGTTCGCCAAAGTGGTGGGCGATATATCAGGAAAGATATGGATATGCGCATATTTGCCTGGCAATTCCTTAATAGATCTGCTGGCTATCAGGATGAACTCTTTAATATGGTGGTAATGCACTGTAAGAAGTACGTCTCTTGGTGCAGTTTGCAGCGTTGCTCGTGCTTTCGCCACTCAGTGTATTGTGTCTAGGAGGAACATCTCTGTCTGACAACATATCTGGGCACATTGTACGAAACAATCCTGTGGCATACGATGTCTGGTCTCTCACTGCCGTGGTCTCTTGTATTCCGTGGAGACTTTGTTTCAGCGTGAGCGATTGAGGTCGGTAGGTTTAACTTCATCTGAAGCTAAACATTCTTCCAAGAAGATAGAAAGATGGGTGAGTGAGCAATAAAAACTAAATATAAACCAAGTGCAGGCTAGGTTCTGTAAATTGGACACTCCAAATCCAATAGACAAAAAGGTATATACAAACAGGGCACCACAATCACTAAATCAGTATATGTGAGGGGAAGAACCATATACATAAATATATATGAGATATCTGATATCTAGATAAAAATAGTAGTTTATTGATACAGAATTAATAGAATAACAGCACAATAATAAGTGCCCAAACATATAATAAACAGGAACCCATAGGTATAGCAGCTCACTAATACATAATGCTGAACTGGGCAATAAAGTGCAAATGCTAAAGTGCTAAGACCGTGTTAAAGTGCAAATGCTCAAATACAAAGTACTAGTACCAAAAGTGCACCAAGCCAATGACATATGCATACAGATAGCCCAAAGAAAAAAAGTAGACAGACACAAACAATAAAGCCGCTGATACCACAATGCAGGGTCCCAAATAGTACTCAATGCTCAACGCGTTTCGTCGTCAGACTTCCTTAGGAGCTTCTTCCATCTTCTTCCTTTTAAATCTGCCGGCTTCCGTGATTGCGCATGTGTCCATGCGTCACCACGCATAACGTCATGACGCATACGTGGCCGCTATGCACATGCGCAACCACGGCGGACCGCAAATAAACTTTATTGTTCATGTACACGGTAGCATTAAGAGCGATCTATAAAAAGAACGCTCTACAAAGATGCAGACCGGATTCACAAAGCCTGCCTACCCCACTGCTAACCCCTAAACAGAGGAATACTAAATGTACAGAGGGGGAAATATAAATTAGACAAGTGGACAAAAGGAAGAAAAATATGGAAAAAATGTCAAATACAAAACAATGAATAAAAGATATCAAAAATATGCAAAAAATGTATATTAAGGATAAAAAAAAAATAAGTCCATTTATATTTCCACAATATCCATCATAATAAGAATATACATAGACCTTACAGTGATAGAACATCTATATGATAATACCAATATAGATGTACATAAATGAAAAAACATATCCGGATGTGGACAAATGTATAAATCATCATCCAATTTATCTAGATATCAGATATCTCTCATATTTATGTATATGGTTCTTCCCCTCACATATACTGATTTAGTGATTGTGGCGCCCTGTTAGTTTGTATAAACATTCTTCCATTCTCAGCATTTGGTCATCCACTGAGTTGTGAGCAGTGGCAAACTCGTTCATTTTGGTTTCTTGGTGCGATGTACGGGTGCCAGGGTCCTGAATTTCTTTTTTCAGTTCTTATCTGAAGGATTGAAAATTGGAAATCAGTTGGTTAGATTGCGTGTGGAGCATTTTTTTTTTAAAAGCATTGAAGGGGTCAGAGAAACTTCACCATTCCTCTGGCCGTACAGCATGGGGCTAGATTCACGGCTTTCCCTACCTTGCCGGCCGCCATCTTGTAAACTTCCTGCGTTGCCTGCAGTTTAACCTGCGTTTTGGCCGAAAAGAAGAATGTATACCCTAATCTCTTCCCTTTGTGATGAGACATCTAATCAAGAGTGTAGTTGGTATGTTGGATTTTACCGGCTGTTATGCATTCAGATCCATCCACCTGCCCCGAGCTCAGCTCTTTTGGGGCCATTACGTTCATTGTCGGCTCCACCCCAGCTGCTGTTTATTTTTAAGTCTGATTTGCCCTAATCTGAAACCTCATACTTATTATAAACCTCAA
Source organism: Pelobates cultripes (assembly GCA_933207985.1). Lineage (NCBI taxonomy): Eukaryota > Metazoa > Chordata > Amphibia > Anura > Pelobatidae > Pelobates > Pelobates cultripes. The sequence continues at coordinate 292,527,656 of OW240914.1, forward strand.
CGTAATTTAATCCTAGCCCCAAGAGTTTCCCTCTGCTGATATCAGTAGGGATATTAGTAAAGGGAATTTAACCTAAAACAAATGTTACTGCCATTTACAGGTAATTTTCAGTATGGCAGGCATATACATGTTGTATAGAAAATAGTATGCCAATGCATTGTCATCTGGCATTTAAGGAGACTCTGGAGAAAATCACTTTAACTTGGTAACGGTGATTTGAATGCCTGTTTGCTTTGCTCACTTTGAGGCTTGCAATCAGAGCATCAATCTGGGGCCACTTATTTTAGCTACAGCTGACAGAGGGGAGCCCCAGAAATCAAGTCAGCAGGGAAATGGCTCCAGCTGGTAAAATACTGCATGATGCAATTATTCTGTCATGGGTTAAGGTTAATTCCGTCATCCTCTAGATTGTAAGCTTGTTTGAGCAGGGTCCTAATAAACCTATTGTTCTTGTAACATTTTGTAATTGATTACTACATTTCAGCAAAATAAGTTGGCGCTCTATAAATGGTAATAATTGGATCTCAAGAAGTTAAGCATAAACCAAAGATTTGCCAATGACAATGAATGCCAAAAGGCCACGTAAAATAAAAATTGGAAGGTAAATGCTACTTGACCTATCTGTCCTCAGAATAGAAAGACACTCAGGAGCTTAGGGTGGTGCTGCACTTTGTAAGGCTAGGGTTAAGAAGTGTCCTTTTCAGTGCTACCTGTTCTGGGAGAGAAGAATTGCTGCTTGGATACATGGAAGAACAATTTTGGAATAATTTAAAAAAAAATCTCCTCCCCCCTACTAGTAAATTATTACACTTCTGACACATATAAAATATATATTACATTTCTGATCATTGTTTCACATTCACTACAGGTGCTTCCTCGTGTATACCTAGCAAAATTATGGGAATAAAACAATAACGGCATTTGATTGAAGGAGTATAGATGTTGGCCGAGTATGCATATATTTTTTTCATTCCAAACACACCTGGAAACAATGTAATTCTCCATCAGCTTCTCTTAAGAATTCCACTAAGGTCAGACTTAAGGACAGCAGTCACAAACTAACTGCTACCCAGGAGTGTTATTCAATCCAATCTTGAAAAGTCCTTGAATACTTACACCCTGGTGCTGCCCATAATAAAAAGAACCCTTACCTCTATACTAATCCTTTTATTCTTAAATCATGTAGTGTAAAAGATGTAATGTAAATTCATATTTTACAGCAACGTTCTCCATAACCCCATGGAGTTATTTTCCTGTACAATAATCTTCATGACCTGAATTATTCATTGTTTTTGAACACTAGTTAAGGATCAATTTAAACCTAGTAATTATGAAAAAAGTTTCACAGGCAACTTAGTTTACCACTGAAATTAATACTTAATTTTAAACAAGGAGCCCTTGTACTCAGGATCCCCTAATAGCAAAAGAAGTTAGTATTAGCTCCCTTCTTTTTCATAAACTACCTAGAAGACAAATTAAACTTGGTGTAACATTTGCATGTATAATACCTGGATAGGAAGGCCAAACCAGTGTCAAGAGTGAGACAGTACTAGATAGGAAGCATGTTGGCCTGCTAAAATGCAGAATTGCTAGCCAACAGCGACATCATAGACACAGTGCTGCAGGAAATTCAGCTTTATTTTCACTTGCCTATACTGCATCAATTTTCCTTTCCTTGATCCTTGAGGGCCTGTGAATATTACTAAAACTTCGAGATTTTTTTACGGTCTTCTGATGTCCCTTTCATTTTCAGATAATGTAGGAATTTTTAACTTACAATTTGCTCAATTAGGTCACCCCTTTTTGCAAGCTTTCAGTCTTTTTTCATCCACAGGCAAAAGGTGAATAGCCTGATATTTACCAAGAGCTCATGTATTTAAAGGATAAAAAGTAGTCAAACTAGAAAAAAAGTATTAAGCTATGCTATTCTAGTCTTACATTTACAATAGCCTAGTGAATCTTGACAAGAACCAATTGCAACAAATCTTCAACTGTCCTATTTTTGCCTAAAATTTAAATTATCTGGTTAACTTCCGACAATTCACAATTTAATGTTTGGCAACTATGGCTCGACTGGGTCTCTTGCATATTATAGATGAAGGGGGTAAAAAAGGCCATAATTTTTTTTTTGCTTTTTCCTGCCATCCATGCAGTTACTATTGGCTTATGAGAAAGTTTAGATTTTCCCCCTTGTACAATGAACTTCTACTTACCTGCAGCTATTTGAATCAGCATCGTCATTCCTGGAGTTCCGTGGTTTTACATTATTGTAACACCCCCCACAGACATATGAATTTCATTGCCAGCACAGAGTTAGTGCTGTCCACACTTATGCCTGCTCTGAGAGTTTCAGAGTGCCAGGGAGCAATATAGCCACGTGCAGGAAACTTCTCTTGCTCCCTGCCTCTTAGTACTTACCATTTGACTCTGTGTGTCACCAGGACACAACGGTGAATGCAGTGGATTTGATTGCTATGTGGAGATGGGCCCAAACACCAAAGGACATTAAATACATTTCTATACATTTGCGATAATTTATGCTAGCACAATGCATAGATTTATTTGACACGTACACTTTAATACTGCAATAAAAACACTGACTTCTAACTTAGGTAGAGTTCAAATTATCAATCTTTGGAAAAGGCTATAACCAAACAAAAAAATATTGTTGGAGAATCATGTAAGTCTATGTGACTACCACCGGCGAGGGTGACAATTACCAAACATCCACAATGTATGTTTTAATACAGACGAGCAGGCATTTCTGTTGACATGATTGTATAATAAAAAAGGGAGGTATCGTGGTTATTATGAAGAGGTCACCATTAGACTTAGAAGCCCTTTGGTTACCCAATTACCTTGATATTGCAGGAAAAGGACTGAGGATCCCACTAACACTATATAGATTCTGTAATAATTAACAAAAGACACTGCTTAATGTGGTGAAATGCTGGCTTTATTCTACATACATAAGGTATGGCAGGACACAATAAGATGGATTGTTACCTCCGGACAATTAATTCTAGAGTGTCCTGTTGTGCTTTAAACAGCCTTTATATGATATAGCACATTCAGAAAAGTTCACGTGGGTTTGTTCTGAAAAAGGTTCGTTTAAACCTTTAAAGCATGGAATCAATCATTTTAGGGTAAAACAAATGGGAGTTGCAGAGCATTATGGGTCAGTAAAAGAAGTGTTTGGTTTCAATGGCTGCTTATCAGAAAATTAAAAAACAACAACAAAAAAAAACATGGCAACTCTAAAATACATTCTTCAAAGAATTAAAAGCAAAAAACTGTTGAGTCCCGGAACTTAACATGGATATTATAAACGTTTCTGTTTTACAGACTAAACATATGCTTAAGCACTGCTGTCATTATATATATATATATATATATATATATATATATATATATATATATATATATATATATATATATATATATATATATATTTTAAAACTACCACTTAAACAGCTTAATGACAAGATTTTAGTCCAAATTACTGTATCATGGCTATATAGGGAGGTCTTCTGTTGTGAAAGGTTTAAATTTGTTTAAATTTTTTTTTGGGGGGACAACTTAAATTATGCGTATTTTTAATGAAAAAACAAGCAAACACTTTCATTAAAGAAAGGGAAAAAAAACTTAAACCTAAAGCACGTTTATGTTTAATTTACGAACACAAACATTTTGTACAGGCGGAATGCACATGGAAATGATATAGTACAGCTGGTTTTGCTTACTTCATGAATGATATTAATTTGCAAGGTGATGTACGGATGTGTTTAGTAAATATGTCTTCTAGCCTGCCTCATTATACAGAGCAATAAAAGAAATGCAGAAAACTGTATAGAACAGGTGAACATAAAAATTAGACCTAGATACAAACTGTGTACTACCAGGGCACTGGAGTCGGATAAAGCACATGAAAACATCAATACCCACTCCATTCCAGAGAATGCACCAACCCCGATCGAGAGCCGCAGCTGCTACTACTGAACAGGTGTGAGAGCACTTCAAATTAGTTTCATGGGCAACAGGACCTGAATTATTTTCTAATTCAGGCACTCTGTTATCTTGGGCAACATACTACTCTGTTCAAAGGGAATAAGCACAAGCAGGTTATGTAAACATAAGGGTTATTTAACGACAGAAACTTTCTCTGAGGTTCCATCACCGGAGCAGGTAATTGCATACAAAATCAAGCCTTTTTACTGCAATCATGAAAATTATTTTAGCATCCTAGGAAAACAGAGAACTCGTTTAATTTCACTCAGGGGAGTTTATTTATGGTATCAGAATGCAACAGCCCCCTTAAAGGAAAACTGTCAAAAAAATCTATTTTTTTTTTTTAAATTACCAGTGAAAATAAATAACATGTAATAAAGACAAGTTATGTAGACTTCAATAATGAATTTATAATTTAATATCTTTTAGATCTCCCTTTTGTTTTCTAAAGTGCTACAAATTTCCCTGGTTGTACTATAGATTACATTAAGATTTTCCTCTCTATCACAGCACTTTAATGTCAGTTTTTGTGTTCTCTTACAACCCCCCACTAATAATAATATAAAAAAAATTAAAAAAAACAACAAATAACATCAAAATTTCACTTCAAGTTTCTTTGTTTTTTTTTTTTAAACAGTTTTCTACATTTAGAAAATCTCACTTTTTAAGGTTTTTTTAAATCAGGCTAAGCAGCTATGTTGGGTTAGATTCTACCATTATCTGACCAACTGCTTCTCAACCTAACTTGACTGTTGCTGTGATTGCTCCGAACATCATTAAAAAAAAAATAAAAAAAAATGCATATGTAAAACTTAAAAACAAACAATCCAAGAAGTGAAGACTTGATGACAGTTTAAAAGAGACACAAATAACTTTTTCAAAGAAGAGTACAACGCTGCAGGTCTAAAACAAATTGTGCATGTTGGTGCAAAATAGTACTGTCCCACTGGCTCACTCACAAAAAGCTATGGAAACAAAGACAAATAAGGATTTTTTAAAAAGGCAAAAAAATTAAATGGAAATCTAATGAAAAACATTTGAGAACAGATGCATTCTACAGTAAAATTTTTGCAGCGCAAATTACAGTAACAGTGGAAAGATATTATCATTAAAACAAACCAATGTTTTATCAAAAGTCACTGCAAGACAACCACACAATCATGTTTTGGTGGGATAGCATTAGTTGTTACATTTTAGCTATGCTCTTTTTCAGCATGTAGTGGACATCTCTACTGTTATGTATTTACTTAACCTTGCGTTCATTCACTTAGAAGATACATAATCTAAGACAAAAAGAGAATCCCTTTGTGAGCGTAAACTAAAAGTTACATGTGATCAAACCAGAGTGGAAAAAAAAAAATATAACACATTGTTTAAAAATACAAAAAACTCAGAGGTTTAATTTAATTCATCTACAAACATGGTCACTAAAAAGATCAGGAAAAGTAATTCATAGTTTGCATGACCAAAAGTTAAAATATGGAGGTACTTTCAAATATTCATAAAATAATAAAACAAAATTTACATACTCATCGAGTAGACTGCCAAAATCTCAAAGAAAATAAATGGTAAGAGAACACAAACCACCCAAATCTATCCTACTCACTCTACCACCAAACACTTGCTGTATACAAAACTTTACATGCCACTGGTTCAAATAAGGGCTATACTTTTATGGTTTATAGCTACACCACCAGAACTCTATGGGCCACCTAGTGGTTAATTCACAAAAATGTCAGACACTTGACAAACCAATGTGAAACCACTTCTAGATCAAATTATATTTTATCCAAAATATAGACCAAGCAGTATTTATAGTGTCAAAAAAAATAAAAATAGTATAATTCAGTAACACAAGGTGGTGGAACATAACAAGGGGTGGGTTTTCTTAATAGGTCAGACAATCAAACAGCACAATGCTGTGAATGCAGACAGATTTTTGAGGACATTGCATGTTTTGTGTGCTAACATTACAAAGTTTAGAGACAAACATATTATTACCACTTGTACATATCCATAACTCACTCAAACCAATGCAGGATTAGCAAACAAATGGGAGGGGGAGATTTATAAAGATAAATGATGGCCATAACAGCTAAGGGTATTGAATCCTGCTTTGATGAAAAATTTCAGATCTACATACGCTTTTCTGAAATATGTGAAAACAAGAAGGGCAGAGGTAAGGCTAACAACTTATCTCTGACTAGTAATTTAAACAGAAATAACCAACACAGATGTTAATCTGCTCTAGTAGTCTCTATTGAAACAGCTGTAACCATCGGATCTCCTCACGTCTTCCCGAACATATGGCTGATTGTATCGTGATGAAAGATATGGAGGGCATAGTAAGCTACTCCTTGTTCCAGATCCCCCTGAAAGGCGCTCGGATGAAGAGTAGCCACTCAATGTTCCAGATCCCCTCGAAAGGCTTCCGGAAGAAGAGTAGCTACTGGTTGATGAGAGACCTGTAGTTGATGAATAACCCCCACCTAATGAATAATTTTCAGAAGATGAAAAACGTCTAGAAGGATAATCTCTTGAAGATGAAAGACCTCCAGATGACGAATAACCTTTGGTTGATGAAAACGGTTTAGATGAAGAGTAACCTGAAGTAGATGAAGAGTAATCTGAAGTAGACGAAAGACCACCAATAGATGAATAACCTCCAGTTGACGGAAAACTACCAGCAGTTGAATAACCTTCAACTGACGGAAAACTACCAGCAGTTGAATTCCCTCCAGCTGAAGGAAAACTACCAGCAGTTGAATTCCCTCCAGCTGAAGGAAAACTACCAGCAGTTGAATTCCCTCCAGCTGAAGGAAAACTACCAGCAGTTGAATACCTTCCAGTAGATGAAAAGCCCTCAAACGAAGTAGATTTGCGACTGTTCCACATGGAATCCAATTCAAAGGGCATGGAGAAGGAAGGCAACATGGAATTTAATCTGTGGGGAAAAGTATTGGGGGGGAAAGAGAGAAAAAATACAATTATTTTATGTACCAACAGGTGAAATGCCTTAAATTATTAAGATTATGAAAAAGATAAATTGAGCATGACCTCAAAAACACAAGTGGCAAAACTCTTCATCTAAGAACATCGCTGACCAGGGGAGAAAGAGAGAAGGTGGTGGAGTCACAAATAATTGTCGTGCTAGAGGACTTTTAGGAAATTAACCACCAGGCAAGATTAACACTAGTATAAATTACAAACAATACTACTAAAAACTGATAGAAACGTTAAAGTATGCAAGCAATTAGTAACTTTCAATCTCCTGATAAATTTCCATTCGAGTGATGAATTAGGTACTTGGGCCAAAAAATACAAAAAGAAAAACAGCAATGCGTGGAATGGTATGAATAAACGTGGTCTGATGGCTGCAGAAAAAGATGCCACTCTTCCATGTGCATTGATGGTTGGCGGGGTCTGCTGAAATTCAGAGGAAATAAACTACAGGCCAGCAGCTGCAGACATTAACTTACTTTGGTCCTCTTTCTGCCATGCTGTGAGAGTAGCTGGGAAGATAGAGACCAAGTGTCTCTCTCTCAAACCCTCACGCAGTACTTGAGTACTGGCAGGGGGCAGAATTCATGGCCTTAGAAGCAAAGAGTTCCTGCCTGCCGATTTAAAACACACATTTGTTGAAGTGGCATGGAAATTAATTAATAGTCCAAATTCCAAAACATTTTACTGCAATTTGACCACGGGTAGTCAAATTTCAGCACAATTTAGGATTAATGATTTATTGTAGACCAAGATGTATCCTATACAATTCTGCATCTGTAACCAGAGCAAACATCTGTTTCATTTTAAATTAAAATTATATATGGTTTACAAACTTCTATGTCATACATACATCCACATATACTTCATAAGTCAAGTTTTTACTTAGTTAAACTTTATTTGCTCAGTTGTTTGCTTGTAATTCAATTTTATAAAAGCAATGGAACACCATAATATACAGGTTTATTAGAGTCCAGGGACTTGCTTTGAAAGTAGTCATTCAAGGGAATATTTTTAAAGCACATAAAAGCACACACAGTATAGGCATCAATAATTATATATAACCACATCAATTGCATACTGATCATCACACACACACACATCCATAGAGAAACGTGCATAGATATCAACATTTGCACACAAATCAAAATATAAATAATTTAGCTACAGTATATGATCATACATTGCATAAGCCTGCCACGTCAATGTACCCTATTTTTTGGAAGGTTTTACTTGACCAACCTAATGTCTGCTCTTATGAGATTAACCCACTTCCAAGGAAAAAAAATAAAGTACAAGGTTAAATAGGGCCCTGGAAAAGATGCAAAGTCAGTAAACCACTCAGTTAATGAAAATTGTCAGCATGAGGATGGTTACTGGTTTGCTTATTGAGGCTTGGTAGTGCTTGGGTAGCAAAATTCAAATAGGTTATGGTGGGGAAAAATTGTGATTGAAAACCCCTTCCACCTACATTTGGTTTTGCATCTTTTACTAAGTTGTGTTTCAAAGCTGTTGTATACAGCTAACACAGATAAAGGAATCCATGTTTAAAATGGAATTAGGCAAAAATGTGATTCTTTGTTAAACTTATTTGCATATGCCCATCCAGAATCCTTTGCTGTAGTAACATCACTGCAGATTTGTGATTTCTGTGAGAAAAGCAAGCCCTATGGCTTGACTGGTGTGCAGTTTTTGTTTAACAATATACACACACACATTATATATATATATATATATATATATATATATATATATATATATATATATATATATATACACACACATACATACATATATATATATATATACACACACATATACATACATATCCTGAGAAAGGTCCCATGCTGGGACTGAAACATCAACCTATTTTGGCACTTTAACATGTGCACATTTTAAGCACGAATGAATAAACGCTGTTTTAAACAGATCTTGAGTGCAGTCTATTACGAATTGTTTTGTAACTACCTGTCGGTTAGATCTTTGAAACTGAACATATGAGTCTGTGTGCAGAAAACTTCCTCCAAGTAATAAAAATGTGATTCTTTTTTGAACTAACTGCAAAGTTTAGATTTCTGTGGAAAAAGCAAGTCTTACGGCTTGAGTGATATGCAAATCTGGGTTTAACAAATTTATATAAAAATATACATTTATATATTTTGGGAGTCTAGGCCCACTCCTTTGTTTTGCACCGCTTCCTGCCTCAGAAGAGTGTCTCATTCTTAACCTTTTACTGCAAAGAGCCCAGATGGAATCTTTTACCCAAGTAAGCGGGTTAATCTCATAAGAGCAGACATTAGGCTGTTAGAGTAGGGCCTGCCAAAGATAGGGTACATTGACACTGTGGCAAGCTTAAGCAATGTATGATCATATAATGTAGCTAAATCCCCATTATTTTTGCCTAGATTAGGTGTTTAAAAAACTGTCAACAGTTGCTGTTTAGTGGATAAGTGAGTGCACTGGATCTTGTTTAATAAAAAAAAAAAATTATTATATATATATATATATATATATATATATATATATATATATATTACACACACACACATACATACACACATATAAATATATACACACACACACACACACACACACAAAATGTAACAAACAAGTGTGCTAAAAAGATGCTCAACAAAAATAAGTTAATTCAAATAAAGTATGTAGTATTAAGTAAACAAAGTATGTTTGCCCTTCCAAGTGAAAACCTTTTCATTTTTAATACCTCAAAAATTAAAAAGGTGTCAATAGAACACCTTAACCCTCACACCAAATTACTCAAATACCAAATATAAGTGAATAATGAAAAACAATTATACAATAATTATTTTATATTCTTTGGTTACATATCAGTTTTTGTTCAGGCATCAAGTTGAGCATGCCAGTACCTGCAATTTAATCTCACAATAATGAAGAGGAGCAAATTCTGAATCTA
>OW240914.1:292545095-292591461 GCA_933207985.1 Pelobates cultripes
AATACCAAAACGCTCTCTGGATTCTTGACCAAATCGTCCTCAATATGGAGACAAAATATCCTAATGCAGAATTGCTGAGGTAGAATATAGAACCAAAGAAGTGCAAGTGATTGCTCACCTTTTGGGGAGCCAGTTATATTAGGCTCTCTGTGTTACAGTATATGTGCACTTGCCTTCTTGTATAGCAGGAGCAGGAAATAGTAAGGCTCCGCTGGGACTTGGAATCACAATTAAAATACACTTTATTGGTTAAAAACAATAAACATTAATAAATATATCAAAGTGCTAGTGATACCAATCCACAGTCTTGGGTCCTTCCTCTTTCTCAGAGATGCGTTTCGCAGGACGGCTTTATCAATCGGGACGTCTGTTTCCTGTCAGATCTTTGTTTATATATGTATAGACTTCTTATGATTGGTCGCCACGCTTCTTCGGCGGGCAATCACTGGGCTGACATTCACGGGTGTGTATATTTGCAGCTGTTCCCCATGGCTGATTTACCCAAGACCGGAAGTGACGTACGGACCAGACGTAACATCATGCTGATCCGCCACCTTGAATGTGTCCACAGTGTCATTTCCTGCGAAGTCCGTGTGGACATCTTTAATATGGGCAGTTCTCTTGTAGGGTAAATTCAATAACATTCATCAACTGCTGGCAATATAGTGCACAGTTCTTTTGGCGATTAAAAGGCACATATACTCTAACACCAAGTATAACTGGCTCCCCAGAAGGTGAGTAATCACGTGCACTTGGGTTCTATATTCTACCTCAGCAATTTTACACTAGGATATTTTGACTCTCCTTTTTGTCTCCATATTGAGGACGATTTGGTCAAGAATCCAGAGAGGGTTTTGGTATTACCCAATATACCTCCGCCTAAGAGATTTTTAGTCTATCCATATGTGGCTCTATACCATGTGAGTGTGGTCCATATCCCTTCACATATCCTTCTGGTGGACTTGATATACTTCACAATTTTGCATTGTTTCCTCTTTTCTAGAGAATGTTATTATTCTACACCTTCCCCAGATTCGAGTGGGGTAAGTGTATCCTATTCTAGTGTTCCACTAAGTAGAAGTTTTGGTGGCATGTTGCACCAGGTTCACTTGTTTGATTTATAGGAAGTATTTAGGAAGGATCTGTAAGTAGCATGCAGGGAGGTGTGACTAGAGCTGCATAAACAAAGTGATTTAACTCCTAAATAGCAGATAATTGAGCATTTTGATTGCAGGGACATGACCTATACACCAAAACTGATTCATTAAGTTAAGTTTGTTTTGGTGACTAGTGTTCCTTTAAGAATATACTATAAACATATTTATGAAACCAAGTATGTGGATTAATCTCTTAATAGCGGGCATTAGGTTGCTAAGAGTAGGGCCTGCCAAAAATGGGATGCATTGAAGTTGTGGCAGGCTTATGCAATGTTTGATCATATACTGTAACTAAAATTATATATATATATATATATATATATATATATATATATATATATATATATATATATATATATATATAGGGGGAGAGAAATATATATATATTCACTGTCTGGTATCCCTAGTATGATGTGGTGTGGCATAAGGATGCATAGCTCCACTTCTGCAATTGGGGCAGTGCTGCAGAAGACAGATAACCTTCACTAAAATTGTGAGTAAACTGTATAGTAATGGTGCACGACCATATAGCCCCAGAGTCTAGTTACAATAGCCTCTTCAATTTAAGAGTTTATAGTGAATAATTTGTCTTCCACGTTAGAATCAGTGTAGGACCTACTGATATTGTGGTACTGTTAAGTACTGGTGGGCATAACACAATATGCACACAATATAGCCATATGGTGGAACTGAATCCCCACATTTGTTTGCTGAGATAGGCGATTTTAAAGGGATCTCAACAAACCCGTTTTCCGGGCACTATAGGTTTATAGGTTTAATAGGTCCCCACCTCCCTCGCGGCTAAAATCCATTCAGCCACATACATGAAGAGTCAGGCTCCGCACACGCTGAAGTTGGCAGGGGAGACCTAATGCAATGCTTTCCTATGGGGGAAATTTGACTCTGGAGGTCCATGAGGATGTACAGCACCAGATAACAGACCAAAAGTCAGTTTGGATTCCGGAAGCGTTTCCAGTGCTGTCTGGTAGACAGCCACTGAGGGCAGATTTAGAGATGCAAAGTAAACATTGCAGTTCTCTGGAACTGCAATGTTTTACATTGCAGCACGAAGTGCAAAAGGTTCACAGCACCCAGAGTACTTCAATTAGCTGAAGTGGTCTGGGAGCCTACAGTGTCCCTTTAAGTAGCCTTATGAAATGTAATGTATTTTTGTGTGTGTGCGGTTTCTTAATCTGTATTACGATAAGGAGGAACAGGCATATTTACAAACCATACAACATAATTGCTTTGATTAGTTCATATGCAGTCAAATGAAGTGGTCAGTAGAAGAATGAATGAAACGGTGTGCTAAGCACAAGTTTATATCAAGGTCAGAATCCATATTCCTAATACAACTCTTATGTGCTTGCATCATCCTATGTAAGTGTACATGGGGCAACACGACCTGTACAGATAATCTTGGGCATTCAACATGCCATTTGGTAACAAAACAGCCTTGAAGTATGTTTGAATTTACGTCAAACAACTGTGCTTGTGCATTGGTATGTTTAAGAGTAGATTGTAATGCATTTTGTCAAAAGGAACAATACACTAGAGTAAATCAATTCCTCTCTTTTTTTAACCTTTCAAAAATGTATAATTGCATATATTTAGAACAGGTATTTATTGAATGATTAATAAATAAAAAATTTATGGATTTAAACTGGTATTGACTCCATTTACAGTGCATTAATGTAAGTTTTATTTCTATTGAATAACCCCCTACAAAAAGCATTGTCTTCAAACCTTGCCTGGTTAGGTCACCCAAACAGTATGGAAAATTGCCAATAGGTAACAAGTAGCAAGCAATAGAACAAAAAATAATTTCTGCCTCTAAAGAGTTTTGCCATTTTTTGGTCATAAAACAAGAACTTAATCTAACTACTCATCAGACAAAGTTACTTACCAGTTGTAGAGCCAGGCACAGCAGGCTTGATATCTGCTGATTGCGGCAGCGAATTTCCAGCGGTTTTGTATATGGTCATGATCTGGTTTTTTGTCTCTTGCTTCTTGTGTTTTTTGCCCATGTAATGTTGCTGTGACATCTGTGGGTTGTTAAATGTGGCACGGCAAAGTTTGCAAAACTTCTCAGGGTCATCTTCATCCACTTTGTCAACTTTCGCAGCAGGATTAGGGGTGGTGGGTTTTGCAACCGGAGTCACGACTGGTTTTGCAGCCTTCTTAGCTGGCATAACTAAGAACAACCAAAATTAAGAAAAAAAAATTGCATATACACACACACACACTACAGGAGGAGTCAAAATTAGGGAACTAGACTCTGGCTTGTTCAACAATGATAATAATGGACCAGTCCATCACTTGAAACAAAGGCAAACCTTCCTCAACAGATGGCAGAAGTCTGGTCGGAGTATTCTTTTAAAAATCTTACTTTTGACTCATTCGGTTCTAACATGCTAAACCGTGTTAGTCTACTTTTTGAACAAGCAACCTTACTCTACCTTCAGGTACTCCCTGCATCTTCAGCTTCAAATTCTTTGCATGAGTTTTTCCTTGATAATGGGACTCAGCAACTACAGGAGAAGAAAATGTCATGTTGCAAACTGGGCAGCACTTATTTCTATCGTCGTCATCGCTGCTTTCCGTTGCCTATAATATGGAGAAAATATTTTATTAATTTGTTGTACTTTGGATATATACAATAGAATCAACTCAGTGAAAGCAATCAAAAACAAGCTAAAGATTCATTACAGATAAAAACCAATCACACTAACAATTACTGCAGCCACTGCTTTCTACAACAAAAGTAGACACTGAGGTAACAAGGTAAAAAAAATCCTAGGGGATGTCTTATAAAGCAAGAACAAGATGGGAGTTCTGGTTGACAGCATGTGAACAAATTTTACCGTAACAGCAGGCTTCATCCTCTTTGCTGGAGTATAATCTTCCCCTTGCTGACCGGACCTGTACCTGCGCACTTTGTTTGCATGTTTCTTGCTCTGTAAAAGAAAAATGTTCAATTTTTCTCAGACATGTCAATTTACACATGATGTCAACTACAATAAGTTGGTTTAATTTGTGCGGTACCTAAACTGTAAAGTTCTTTTTATTTTTAGAAAAATATATATTTTATTCTAAAACACAAATGGCCTGACTTGTGCATAAACGTAGAACACAACAGCAATTTAGAACTCCAAGAACCAAAAAATATAAATGTACAGTGTTTGCAGAAAGATTGTATAGTATAAGGAAATTTATGCCATCCTTTTGTCTTGCATACATATGTTTATACACATTTACAAAAACAAAAAAAATACGTAAAAACACTGACTATGGGTAAAAGTAAACCATATAGGATCCTGTAAAATATGGGGGCCCGTATGCTACTGTCACCGTTCGCAATGTAAATTCACTGACTAAAAGCCATACAAAATCACTTATGTGATTGCAGAAGTAAATTATACTCTATCCTGGAGAAGTGGCTTTAGCTGCTGTCAGGGTTAGAGGTGCATTTAACCCAGCAATGTAAACATTGCAGTGCCTATGTTTTACATTGCAGGGTTAAAACTACAGAGCCACTGCACCCAGACCACTTCAAGATAAAGAGATCTGTGAGTTTAATCCTTTAAATTTGGTTTGCAAAATAAAACCCAATGTAGTTATAAATACATTAGTTTAACATGAAAGGGTTTAGAGTATAAAGGTCAAGGGTGTTAAAAAGTTTAACAAAACATTAATTAGCAATATAGACTCAAATGGACACCATTAGCACCAGAACCACAACAGTCCCTGCAGCCTCAGCAGTGTCTTGCATTTTCTGTGAAATTGCTCCCTAAATACATCTCCTGTGGCTGTCACGAAGCATTAGACTCTGAATACACACCTCTACAAGGATATGCTGATTGGAATGGTGTGACTGGGTCTACTGTGCATGTGTTGCAATGCTTCTCTATGGTTAAGTATTGTCTGCAATCAGTAACGTTTATCTCAGCTATGGACGTGGGACTAAAAGATACCGTATATACTCGAGTAAAGGTAGAGTTTTTTTAAGACATTTTTTGTGCTGAAAACCCCCGACTCGACTTATACTCGAGTCAATGTCTGTATTATGGCAACTTACATTGCCATAATACAGATCAGGACCGCCGGGCTCATTACAAGCCCGGCGGTACTGTTGGGGGCTGTCAGCGAGCTGTTACTTACTTTCACAGCAGCTCCTGTCAGCTCCCTTCTCTCTCCTCGGTCAGGTCCCGTCTCCTCCAGTGTAAGTCTCGCGGCCGCGCGGTAACCTGTGGCAACGCTCTGACCACACGGCTCTCGCGAGACTTACACTGGAAGAGACGGGAGCTGACCGAGGAGAGAGAAGGGAGCTGACAGGAGCTGCTGTGAAGGTAACAGCTCGCTGCCAGCCCCCCTCCTACACAGCCAATGCCACTGGACCACCAGGGAATGAGAGCCCCCCTCCCTGGCCATCTAACAAGCAGGGGGATGAAAAAAAATAAAAAAAATTTAAATAAAAAAAATAAAATTATAATATTAAAAAAAATAATATAAATTTTTTTTTTTTTTTTAAATAATAAAAAAATAAAAAAATGCCCACCCCCCCACCAAGGCTCTGCATCTCACACACACACTGTAAATAAATATTCAATTAATATAATTTTTGGGGGATATAATTTTATTTAGAAATTTACCAGTAGCTGCTGCATTTCCCACCCTAGTCTTATACTCGAGTCAATAAGTTTTCCCAGTTTTTTGGGGTAAAATTAGGGGTTTCGACTTATACTCGGGTCGTCTTATACGGTATATAAAAAGATATATATATATATATATATATATATATATATATATATATATATATAATAAAATTTTTAAAAATAAATATATATAAAAAATTATTTATTATTTAAGTGCTTGGAGGGGCAGGGGTTAATTAATTCTATCTTAAAGGAACAGTGTAGTCTTGTTAACTTGTGTAGCTTTAGTGATATTAAGAAGAAAAAAATTACTTGGGGAAACTGGGGATTCCAGGCAGGTATCAATTCATTAGAAAAGTTGGCTGTAGTATTTATGGTGCTTATGAGTGCCATTTTAACCAACATAACACAACTAGCAATTAATTGAAGAAACAGTTTCCTATTTATAGAAATATTAAATTTGAAATACCTGGTAATGTGCGAGCTTCTGAGACTCCGAAATCAGAGCAGCACAGCATACTTTACATTGAGTGTCAGAGAATATATCGCTATTTTCCTGGATGAGGCGATCAACTACAAGAAATAAAAGTACGATAAGTTACATGACGTTCACAAATTACAAAGTGAATTTTAAGTTTATGGCCAGAGTAGCAAAACGGAAAGCATAGCTCATTTAGTGATTTGTTCCAGTTCCGCTGTTTGAATACTCTATATTGTGAATAATTGTTATTTTAACAGCAAAATGCAAACATAATGTATACTAGATCCAAAAACAACTAAAAGAAATGTCTATATACAATGTATTATAATATATGTACACACATTTATTTTGAAGTAACTATGTAGAATATCAATATACGGACCGCACTACTTTGCAATGGAAATGTTTCTAGCCAGTATTCTCAGAATAACATTCGCTTTTTACAGTTAACATCAGCCATTCACGGAACAGCACAAGGTTATTTACCAATCATAAATCTGTATGAGCAGCTACAAGTTGCACAGTTCAGTAATTGACAGATAACCTCCCCCATCTTTCATAGAAGATCGGATATGGGCAAATAAAGGTAACACTCCACTGCCCAAACGGTCAAAAAAAAAAAGTAGAAATCCATTCATCGGGGGTTCATCTTAAAAGAGCGTGCAAAAGTTACAGTGGCCTTTGCCAACCCCCGCCACCCCCCCTTTTCCTCAGAAGAGACCAACACCATGAAATTGCCTAAATGAAGCACAAATAAAGAAAATAAAAAGCACATCCCTACATAGAAACACATTTAGTATATAACAGGATCACACAAGGCCATATACATGCACCTTGGGTCAGACAAAGTTTGAATTTCACAGTTAGTCGGTATGATGATGTCCCTGCATTGTGCAGGGAGTGAAGCAGGGAAGACCATAGAGCAGGGGTTCCCAATTATTTTTTTTCTTGTGTAATCATCTGACATAGTTCTCCAATATCGTCGAACTTCCCAAAAACATTTTAATTAACAGAGCATAATGTTTTGTTTTGTTTTTTCAAAATTCTACAGATGGTAAACAGCTTATGTTTCTTAGGAGCAGGTGTCCTATGTGTAGAGTTGGTGTTAGCATCTTACAACAGGGGTGTGTTTGTATGTTATGCTTGTATTTATGTGGTGTGTTGTATTTGTGTGGATGTAGTGTTGAATTTTAAATGTGCATGTACATTTCTGTGTACTACTGGTGTTTGAGTGAAGGGTGTGTTTGAATGTCTGTATATAATTTTAGAGTTCGTGTTCAGGGGTGTCTTTGTATGTCATGTTTGTGTTCGTGTGATTCAGGCCGACATTTTGTACATTTAAAGTTTTAAAAAGGAAAACAATTTGTACATACATCGCATTAACTGAACATGCTGACAGCACACTCCAATCACTTTCAGGCAGCCAGTTCATACTGGGATTATCGAGATCAAAGCATGTTACTGATAGAAGTGTGTTTGCTGAAGACAATCACATGCCTATTACTCTAAGACAGTCCAGTAAATTACAGTAGATTATTCAGTCTCATCTCCCTGCCTTCATATGAGCTATGCATGTGGGGACTCAGAGTGAGGAGTGACATGAGGCTGCAAGTGGCACCTAATTGGCTGGCGGCTGGAGTTTCGGGAGGTAGAAGACGGCGAAGACAAACCAATTATTGGAAATATGCAGAATAGCGACTCTAATAATTGGTCTATCCCTACTATAGAGGTTTTCAAACATTGTCTGACCCAAAGATCCCTGGTCATATACTAAAAGTATGGATAAGTTTCTCACTTATTTTTCTCATATACTTCATTTAACACAGAATGCATTTTCTTTCAAAACTTTAAGAAAAGATAATAATATTAAAAAGTAAGTGTTGAGGTGACAGTTGTCCTTTAAATGGACACAGATCACTTTGCAATTAAAAAAAAAAAAAACAGCAAACACTTTTAAACTAATATACTAACCAAAATAAAGCAAGAAAAATGTTGAAAAGCGTGTAATAGAAACATTTATAAACTTACTATAAACTTGATCAGATTGCATTGTTGTGCATTCCTCTCAACTGGGAGAGAAAGTGAGGACTTGTATTATGTCTAAACACCACACATGTACCAAGTGGCTGCAGATGAGACAGGATAATAGTGTCAGGAGAATCTAGGTATTTGTCAAAGTATTTGAAAAAACTTGAGAGTTTTTGTTTACTTTTAGAGTGCCCATTAAACTTTTCCTGCCTGCTAAGCTATTGCTCCCCCTCTCAAGATGTTATGCTTATACTTTCCTTAACCCCTTAAGACTGGAAGGCGTACAATTACTCCCAGGGAGGACCTCACAATCACATGGCCGGGTAGGCTGCCTTCTGCATTGCCAGCAGGGGGCCTGCTTATAATGACAGGTGGCCCCCCTGCTGGCTGAAAATAATAAAATAAATGAAAAAAAGTGTAAAAAATAAAATAAAAAAAGTATACTTAGATCATATCTATATATACACACACACATATATATATATATATATATATAGTTATATATAATATAAAATTAAATATGAAAATACGTTAAAATAAAAAAAATTAAATATATAGATGTGTGTTATTTCGTTCTAACTGTATTGTGATAATATATATTAATATCAAAATACACGTGGAACGAATTTATATATCTACATACATAAATATATACGTATATATCACTATATATAAATAAAAATATTTTTAAAAATTATATATATATATATATATATATATATATATATATATATATATATATATATATATACACACACACATATATATATATATACACACACATACATACACACACACATACATATATATACGCACATATATACACACACACAGATTCACATACGTATATATACATATATTAATTCTACCTATTTATGTAATATTTTTACATAATTAGGTATCTTAATTACAATTAACGGGACCTGCCTGACAACCCATGCCGAAAGTAAAGGGAATTTAATTTGCTAGCAATATATTTAACCCTATAACTTTCCAAAACACCATAAAACCTGTACACGGGGGGTACTGTTTTACTCGGGAGACTTCGCTGAACACAAATATTAGTGTTTCAAAACAGTAAAGTGTATTACAACGATGATATCGCCAGTAAAAGTGACTTTTTTGCCTTTTTCATGCACAAACAGCACTTACACAGACAATATTATTGCTGTGATACTTTTTACTGTTTTGAAACACAAATATTTGTGTTCAGCGAAGTCTCCCGAGTACAACGGTACCCCTCATGTACAGGTTTTATGGTGTTTTCAAAAGTTACAGCGTCAAATGTAAGGCTTGCGTTTCATTTTTTTCACATTAAAATTCGCCAGATTGGTTACGGTGCCTTTGAGACCCTATGGTAGCCCAAGAATGAAAATTACCCCTATGATGGCATACCATTTGCAATAGTAGACAACCCAAGGTATTGCAAACAGGGTATGTCCAGTCTTTTTTAGTAGCCACTTAGTCACAAACACTGGCCAAAATTGGCATTTTTTGCATTTTTCACACAAACAGATACTAACGCTAACTTTGGCCAGTGTTTGTGACCAAATGGCTACTAAAAAAGACTGGACATACCCCATTTGCAATACCTTGGGTTGTCTACTATTGCAAATGGTATGCCATTATGGGTGTAAATTTCATTCCTGGGCTACTATACAGTCTCAAAGGCAACGTAACCAATCTGGCGAATTTCAATTTCAAATGTAACGTGCTATATTTGACCCTGTAACTTCCCAAAACGCCATAAAACCTGTACAAAGGGGGTACTGTTTTACACGTGAGACTTTGCTGAATACAAATATGTGTATTTTATTGCAGTAAAAGCAAACAGTATTATGACATTGACAGTTAAAATGTCATGTAGAACTAAAAAAAATAAAACTTATTTTCTCCCATTTTTTTCATATTAAATCATGTTTCATAGCTAAATATTTGATATTAAATGAAAGCCCTGTTACCCCTGAATAAAATTATATATAATAAGGGTGGGTGCATTTAATATGAAAGAGGTGAATTACGGTTGGACAGACATGTAGCGCAAATGCCAGGTTTTGTTTACATTTTGTTTCGTTAACAACGTGTACATTTGGTTCCGTCCTTAAGGGGATAATCACATCATACAGTAGAAAAAAAATAAACAAAATCAAATAAGATATAAACATGGTAATAAACAGAACCCATATAAATTGTTTAATACCGCTGAATCTCACTACATGTAGGTTCCCTCCTTAGAACCATGGCCAGCTTTCTTTGATCCTCAGAAAGATATGTATTGTTATATTCACATCACAATGTTTCTATCTAATTTTGTACTTACAGTTTTCACTAGTTTATTTACCAATATGTTTATTTGTATTGTGGTGTTAATTTAAATTTTAATGTGATATATTAGTTTTACTTTTTCTTTCAGTGATCAGCTTTGCTCTAACAATCTTTAGTAAACAGAGATTTTACTACAGTAATTTGCACTGGCTCTTAAATAGTTCTGAGCTCAGCAGAATGTTATTTTTTTTAAAATTCAGATGATTATGTAATCTTTTACATTGATGTTCGTGTGTATGGCTTTTCACATGAATTGCATGTGCTTACATTTTACCATTATCAGCCAATGCTATGCTTAACCAGTCAGGAATACGCCCCAAGACATCTATTTTCTTGAGAGTCACTCTCGACATACAACAAATCAATGAGGACTGTACCGACATTCACTAAATCATGGCTTCTAACTGTCAAGATTAGGGATCGACCGATATTGATTTTTTAGAGCCGATACCGATACCGATAATCTGCGAACTTTCAGGCCGATAGCCGATATCTTGCCGATATTCTGTACATTTACTATTTTGAATAAATAAACTAATTCGAAAGGTAAATGCACAAAATATACATGCCACATGTAGTGGATGAAGTGTGTTTAGACAGGGGAACTGTGTGTGTTTGTGTAGTGTGTGTGTGTGTGTGTGTAGTGGATGCAGGGTGTGTGTATAATGAATGTAGTGTGTATATAATGCAGTGTGTGTAGTGTGTATATAATGCAGTGTGTTTATGTAGTGTGTGTATGTATGTAATGCAGTGTGTGTTTGTGTAGTGTGTATGTAATGCAGTGTGTGTGTATGTGTAGTGTGTATGTAATGCAGTGTGTATGTAATGCAGTATGTGTACTGTGTTTGTGTAGTGTGTATGTAATGCAGTGTGTGTGCAGTGTAGTGTGTGCAGTGTGTGTCTGTAATGCAGTATGTGTTTGTGGTGTGTGTGTAGGTAATGCAGTGTGTGTGCCTGTGTAGTGTGTATGTAATGCAGTGTGTGTGTGTGTATGTAATGCAGTATGTGTGCAGTGTGTGTTTGTGTAGTGTGTGTGTGTTTGTGTAGTGATGTAATTTGTGTAATTTTTTATTTTAATATTTTTTTTAATATTTAAATGTTTTTTTTGTTTAGTCCCCCCCAGTGTGTGTTTGTGTAGTGTGTGTTTGTGTAGTGTGTATGTAATGCAGTATGTGTGTTGTGTGTGTGTGTGTGTTTGTGTAGTGATGTAATTTGTGTAATTTTTATTTTAATATTTTTTTTAATATTTAAATGTTTGGTTTTTTTTGTTTAGTCCCCCCTCCCTGCTTCTTACCAGGGAGGGGGATATAGTATCCCCTGGTGGTCCAGTGGCTTGTTAAGTACAGTGGTGGCTCAGCAGCAGCAAGCACTGACTTACCTTGCAAGCAGCTCCTACAGCTCCCTGTGTAAATCTCGCGGCTCTTAGTGCCGCGCGGAGCGTTGCCATGGTAACCCGTGGCAACGCTCTGCGGCCGCGGGTCTCGCGAGATTTACACAGAGAGCTGTAGGAGCTGCATGCAAGGTGGTAAGTCAGCGCTTGCTGCTGGCCCCCACAGGACCGCCGGGCTTGTAATGGGCCCGGCGGTCCTGTTATATATTATCGGCAATATCGGTATCTGAATTGGCCGATACCGATATTGCCGAAAATACCAAATATCGGCCAGACCGATAATCGGTCGATCCCTAGTCAAGATGCACACGGTGTCAGATTTTACTGACCGAGCATTTATTCTGACTTTAGTCCATTTATTTTGATTATTGGCAACATTTGCATTCAATATCTTTCTAAACTGATTACAGGGATGAATGTTTTTCAGGTGTTTTGGAGGGAAAAAAAAAAAAGGGAAGAAAAACTTGAGTTCTCCCACATGATTAATATGAATACTTGCAACCTTAGACAGCAAAGATAACCTGAAAACGTTTAGGAGAGCTCTCAACTTCTCGTTTGGACAGATTCTTAGGGTTAAGAAACCACAATCCTTGTCACTCTGAGAAGAAAGTAAACCAGCTATGAAGTTATTGACAGAAAGGTAAAAATAAAACCTCATAAAATACAGATGAGGAAGATTAGATTAGTTTAGACTGATTCTGACGAATGTTCGAAAAAAAAATAAAAAATGACTTGAGTAAGAAAATCTCAGTTAATGAAGATATATCCAATTTTCTGTCTCAGGACACGAACAGGGTAATACCCATTTTGGTCCTTGGGGGCTAAGCAACCCAGTTCATCCTAGTAGTCTATAATCCCATATGTATCAAAGCACATATAAGCATTGATTAGAAGAACCCATGATTGTGTTGAAAGTAACAAAGCTATGGACAGAATGGTCCCTGAACAGAAAAGGTTCCAACACCTGTATGTAACAACTTATTATTAGAACCCCTCAAGTTAGCTTTGCCAGTTGATGTAAATATTCTCAGCAGATGGGTCCAATGTTTAATATTTCTTCCAGGCAATGCAGACCCTGCCTACTCAACAAAGAGCTAGTCATTACCTGATGGATGATGCTGAAGCTAGCTTCTTATTCAAATGCTGAAGTTTGCTTCCTATTCACCCAGCTTCTTATATAGATTGGCTTCATGATTATGCAGCTTTGTTTTCATTAAAGTGATTACCTACTTAGACAGATTCAGTAAACTTCCAAAAAGTTCAATCTTGTTTGAGTTAATTGATATTGATTTAAAAAAATTGTCACCAAAGCTGACACATTAACAGCCATGCACTTCAATAGGAAATTCTGAATATGTAACAAAGCTTTTCACTTATGGGCTGATGTTCCCTTTTTGGAAATACAGTTAGTAAAGATTTGGGCATATGTCACCATTTTCCCCACTTCACAAAGCCCACAGGGCATTAAAATTATAAAATCCCAAACTTGTTAGGAAGGCCAGGTAGCAAAGCTTCTTCTATCTGTAGGTTTACTAAAAGGAGATCATGCCAAACTAATCTTATTGATTTTTTGATTGCATAACGAAAATAATATATCAGGGTGGAGCAGTAGACCTAGATTTCAGTAATGCTTTTTACACTGTTGCACATAGAAGGCTTATCAATAAACTGCAATCTTTAAGTTTGGATTCCAATATTGTTGAATGGGTAAGGCAGTGGCTGAGTGACAGGCAACAGAGGGTTGTAGGCAATGGAGTATATTCGAAGCACGGGCTTGTCACCACTGGGGTACCTCAGGGATGTGTACTTGGGCCCCATTCTCTTTAATACTTATATTAGTGATATTGCAGAAGGTCTTGATGGTAACGTATGTCTTTTTGCAGATGATACTAAGATATGTAACTGGGTTGATGTACCAGGAGGGATAAGCCAAATGGCAAATAATTAAGGTAAACTAGAAAAATGGTCTGAGTTGTGACAACTGACATTTAATGTGGATAAGTGCAAGATAATGCATCTTGGATGTAAAAACCCAAGGTCAGAGTACATAATATTTTATAGAGTCCTAACCTCAACACCTAAGGAAAAGGATTTAGGGGTGATTATTTCTGAGGACTTAAAGGTAGGCAGACAATGTAATAGAGCAGCAGGAAGAAGGATATTGACACTTTAGAGAGAGTTCAGAGAAGGGCTACTAAACTGGTTCATGGATTGCAGGATATAAAAACTTACAAGGAAAGGTTAAAGGAACATGCATAGCTTGGAGGAAAGACAAGACAGGGGTGATATGATAGAAACATTTAAATACATAAAAGGAATCAACACCAGAAAGGAGGAGACTATATTTAAAAGAAGAAAACTACCACAACAAGAGGACAGTCTTAAATTAGAGGGGCAAAGGTTTAAAAATATCAGAAAGTATTACTTTACTGAGACGGTAGTGGATGCATGGAATAGCCTTCCAGTTGAAGTGGTAGAGGTTAACACAGTGAAGGAGTTCAAGCATGCGTGGGATAGGCATAAGACTATCCTAACTATAAGATAAGGCCAGGGACTAATGAAAGTATTTAGAAAATTGTGCAGACTAGATGGGCAGAATGCTTCTTATCTGCTGTCACGTTCTAGGTTTCTATAGTTCACCTTAAATTTTAGTCAACAACTGCTTATTCATTTTTCATGGGTTGAGACAATCTAGTTTAAAAATTGTGAAATAGCACTTACACTTGTGATAGATTACCCAGTCACAATTAAAAGGTACAGTAAGCACCAAAGCCACTTCATTTTAATAAAATGGTTTCAGAGCAGAGATCCTTAAACCTGTATACCCTAGAGTGTTAAAACCACCATCTAGCCCCCCTGGGACCCTCATGCATATATATATATATATATATATATATTACACACATATATATATATATACATATACACACACACACACACATATATATCTATCT
Organism: Pelobates cultripes; assembly: GCA_933207985.1. Lineage (NCBI taxonomy): Eukaryota > Metazoa > Chordata > Amphibia > Anura > Pelobatidae > Pelobates > Pelobates cultripes. The sequence goes on from OW240914.1 coordinate 292,560,086, forward strand.
ATCAAAATCTTACTGTATTCAAGCCTGAAGCTGTAACTCTGCATGCTGTTAGACGCAGAAAAACAAGCAGTCTGCTGACATCATTAGAAGTGGTGGCCTGATACAATCACAGTGCTTCCCCATAGGATTGGCTGAGACTGACAAAGAGGCATATCAGGGGCAGAGCCAGCATGATACAAACACAGCCCTGGCCAATCAGCATCTCCTCATAGAGATGAATTGAATCAATGTATCTCTACGAGGAAAGTTCAGTGTCTGCATTCAGAGGGAGGAGATAGAACGTTTGGATGCATTTTAGGCAGCCATGATCCAGAAAGGATCTCTAACAGCCATCTGAGGAGTGGCCAGTGAAGTTATCACTAGTCTGTAATGTAAACACTGCATTTTCTCTAAAAAGACAGTGTTTACAGCAAAAAGCCTGAAGGTAATGATTCTACTCACAAGAACAATTCAATAAGCTGTCGTTGTTCTGGTGACTATAGTGTCCCTTTAACCCCTTTTTCAGACAATAAGAAACAGCAATGTTTATATGTGTCTAAATCCATAACTCTAGTGGCATTTAGACTGAGTCACTAAATGGTTTTCTCACTGAAGACTTTACATTTCCAAAAGGTCTTCACTTTGGCATCATCATGACACCAAACACTACTAAAGTTTCTTAAAGAGAAACATTGGATTCAGTGTTTCTATATTACACATATAGAACTGGTGGAATGTGGCGATTGTTGCACGTGCACGGTTCTGATAACCATATGTGTATACTTGGTTGATTTTTTTTTTGGGGTGGCTGTTGCCCTAAATCGGCATCCATGTACTGCATTTCAACCACTTCCTGTTGAGGAGCCATTTTCTTTAAGCAAGCCTGCAGATAAGAAATAAGCTCTGTGTTTTCGTGAAAGGATAAGTTTGTAAGGAGACCATTCCCGTTTTGAATTTAGTAGTATATGTTTTAAATAATTTCAAGAACTGTTCCACGTTAGTTTGGTAGTATTTGTCTGCCTTCGTATTATATTTGCTAGTCTCTATTCTTTGATAAAGTTTTAACACACTTGTCAATATTGTGTGTACATTTTCATTTTCTTAACCCCTTCAGGACGGAGTCAATAGTGCACGTTCTGATCAAAACAAAACAAATTGGAATTTGCGCTATATGTCTGTTCAGACGTAATTCACCGCTGTCACATTAAGTGCACCCACACTTATTATATATCATTTTGTTCAGGAGAAACGGCTTTAATTTATCATTAACTATTCATATATGGAACATAATTTATTATTAATAAAATTTAAAAAAAAAAAACGTGAGAAAATAAGATTTTTTTTAAAATTTGTATTTCAGTCTGACATTTTAGCTGTGAATGTCAAAACTGCTAGGTTTTATTGCAAAAAAATGCACATGTTTGTAATCAGAGATGTCTCATGAGTACAACAGTAACCCCCATTAACAGGTTCTATGGTGTTTACTAACTTTCCAAAACACCATAAAACCTGTACATGGGGGGGTACTGTTATTCTCGGGACACTTCACTAAACACATATTAGTGTTTTAAAACAGTAAAACATATAACAACAATAATATAGTCCATAAAAGTGCAGTTCGTTTGTAAAAAAAATGCAAATAACTTCACTTTTACTTAAAATATCGCTGTAATACAATTTACCAGTTTGAAACACTAATATTTAAGTTTAGCGAAGTCTCCTGAGTAAAACAGTACTCCCTATGTACAGGTTTTATGGTGTCTTGGAGAGTTACAGGGTCAAATATAGTGCTAGAAAATTAAATTCTCTGCACTTTCTCCCTGTGTTGTCAGGCATGTCAATCAAATTTTAATTAAGTTAAAAGATTACTTAAATATACATGTATATTTTTATATATATGCATTTATAGGTATTTAAATTCTACGTGTATACTAATGTAATCTTTTATGTAATTATATGTATTTATCTATATATTTGCAGTTATTTGTATTTTATAGACATATATATAGAATGTCATTCTAAGTGTATTATGTTACACACACACACACACACACACATATATATATATATATATATATAACAAAATACAGTTGGAATGAAATTACATATGAATATATAATTTATATTAAATTTTGTTTCAATAATTTATTTATTATTGTAATTATACGTATATATATATATATATATATATATATTATGTGTTTATATCTATAATATATATTATATATATGTAACGTCATTCTAAGTTTATCTTAATACTAATATATGTACTTATATTAATATTAAAATACACTTTGTATGATGTTACATATATTATATATAAATACATTTCTATTTTATTTTATAACATGTTTAATGATTTTTTAATTTTCTTTTTACTTTCCAACCAGCAGGGGGACTGTCTGACATTTCAGACCGTCCCCCTGCTGGCAGATCCACAGCCAGCTATAGGGGGCCATGTGTTCGCTCTTTGAGAGCGATCACATGGCCCCCGGGGGCCTCATTTGCCGGGGGAGGACCCTCCAGAAGAAGAGCGCGGCGGATGTGAGTACCGCGGACCTCCAGGGACTCAAATCCGTTACGGCGTTCTATGCGGCAAGAAACGGCTTTAAAGACCACTTAATGCGGGACGGCATAGAACGCTGTAACGGCGTTAATGGGTTAAAGTAACAGTTTAGGCACCATAACAATTTGCTCTTACTGAAGCTATGGTGCTAGGAAGCAGCCTTGTACTACGGATACATTGTGAGGGAGAACAAGCACTCTATGAGAAGCATTGGATAGAACTGAGTTCACTAGTATGATCTCACAGAAAGAAAAGTGGATGTTGCAAAGGGACTGTACTAGCGGTCACTTTATACAACCTGCGGTTCAGTTTTGTAAATTGGGCTGTTTGCACGGATCCGCATCAAGTACAAATGCTCGGAGTTCAGCTTTATCTTCAGGAAGGAGACAGAGATATATCATACTTGAGTGTGGGTCTTGCATAAGTAGTGCAAAATTGATACAAGCAGTATGGAAGGCAGGCTCTTGGCTGCCTGACTTCCATCTTAGGTGTAAGCTACTCTCACCAATGAGAAAGGATGAATGGCAAGTTCTGCACCATAACCACTTCAAATATGTAATGGTGAATAGACCCTTTATGCACACAGCTACATTTGTATTTTGTTCTAAAAACATTCCAGTGGAAAAAGATATACGTTAAGATCTTTAATTAAATTGTAGATATAAAAGACTCCTCTTTGTGTTCTGTATTTCTGCCACCATCTACCAACCTAGGTCAAGCTGTGATTGTAATCCATAGCAAAGCCAAACACATTTTAATAACATTATGCTATTTTACCATTTATTTGGATCACAGCCTTTAACATGAAGATCGCCTTAGTGGCACGCTGCTTAAAATGCACCTTCATGTGAAAATACCATTGCTTCCTTATAATGGGGGCGAAGGTAGAATCGATAATACGGGAAAAGCATGTCATACACAGCTGTACATAGGCCGCATTTCCATTCAAACCACCGAAGGCCTCTCTGGCGCACTCACTCCCTCCAGGAAGCAGTGTGCCGCTCGGATGAATGGGGGGATAGTTACAGGATCTGCGAGTTACCGGGTACATTTACACGATGACCTTGGAGCAGTGACTGGTCTAATAAGGCTTCCCGCGGTTTATATTAATGGAGCACAGTATTACTCACTGCACACAGCCCCGGGCCTCCATACCGTGTGTACAGCACGCACACCGACACAGCCCCTCATACCGTGTGTACAGCTCGCACACAGCCCCTCATACCGTGTGTACAGCTCGCACACCGACACAGCCCCTCATACCGTGTGTACAGCACGCACACAGCCCCTCATACCGTGTGTACAGCACGCACACAGCCCCTCATACCGTGTGTACAGCACGGACACAGCCCCTCATACCGTGTGTACAGCTCGCACACAGCCCCTCATACCGTGTGTACAGCTCGCACACAGCCCCTCATACCGTGTGTACAGCTCGCACACAGCCCCTCATACCGTGTGTACAGCTCGCACACAGCCCCTCATACCGTGTGTACAGCTCGCACACAGCCCCTCATACCGTGTGTACAGCTCGCACACAGCCCCTCATACCGTGTGTACAGCACGCACACAGCCCCTCATACCGTGTGTGCGCCGACCCCGCATCATCAGCCCTCATGTAATCGTGTGTACAGCTCGCACACAGCCCTCATACCAGGTGCACAGCCTCGCAATATCAGCCCCTCATACCGTGTGTACAGCCTCGCACACAGCTCCCTCATACCGTGTGTACAGCTCCGCACACAGCCCCTCATACCGTGTGTGTACAGCTCCGCACACAGCCCCTCATACCGTGTGTACAGCCCGCACACAGCCCCTCATACCGTGTGTACAGCACGCACACCGACACAGCCCCTCATACCGTGTGTACAGCACGCACACAGCCCCTCATACCGTGTGTACAGCACGCACACCGACACAGCCCCTCATACCGTGTGTACAGCACGCACACAGCCCCTCATACCGTGTGTACAGCACGCACACAGCCCCTCATACCGTGTGTACAGCACGCACACAGCCCCTCATACCGTGTGTACAGCACGCACACAGCCCCTCATACCGTGTGTACAGCACGCACACAGCCCCTCATACCGTGTGTACAGCTCGCACACAGCCCCTCATACCGTGTGTACAGCTCGCACACAGCCCCACATACCGTGTGTACAGCACGCACACAGCCCCTCATACCGTGTGTACAGCTCGCACACAGCCCCTCATACCGTGTGTACAGCACGCACACAGCCCCTCATACCGTGTGTACAGCACGCACACAGCCCCTCATACCGTGTGTACAGCACGCACACAGCCCCTCATACCGTGTGTACAGCACGCACACAGCCCCTCATACCGTGTGTACAGCACGCACACCGACACAGCGGCCATGCCCCACAGCCAGCACTCCATTATTATTTTTATTCTAAATATAACGAGGAACCGAACTCACCTGCTTCCTTGCCGACCGGGAGCACGAGCTCTTCACCGTTTCCAACCTCGTCCGCCATTTTCCTTCACAGCCACAGAGAAAGCGCGGTTCCAGCGACACACGAGACGCAGAGCTTCTCACCCACACACAGAGAGAGAGCGCGAGAGAGACAGACAGGCCGCGCGGGGATCGCGAGAGCAGGGCTTTCACCACAAATCTCGCGATAACCAGGCGGGAGGAGCGCTTCTGGGTGCTAACGTCGCGAAAAATCCGCCGAGAGGGGGCGCGAGTGCGAATCTCGCGAGACCAAACTCGAGATCGCTCCGAACGTCGTGAGACCGAACGTGAACTCGAGAGGGGCTCCGAACGGAAATCTCGCGAGACTGAACGCGAACTAGAGATTCTTCGAACGCAAAGCTGGCGAGACGGGAACTGAGTCCGGGGAGCTGGGATGAGAGGCGAACTGTAAGCACCGAACACAAACTATGGTATGACTGTACGTATGGGGGGGGGGGTCACGGGTGAGCTAATAGCTATTAACTAACAGCGGTAGTCACTAACGTGAGAATTCAGAGGGACTTTTAAAGGGACAGTATAGGCACCAAAACAACTTTAGCTTATTGAAGCAGTTTTGGTGTATAGATCATGTCCCTGCAATTTCACTGCTCTATTCACTGCCATTTAGGAGTTAAATCACTTTGTTTATACAGCCCTAACCACACCTCCCCTGGCAGTGACTGACACAGCTGGCATAAAAAAAGGTTTGATTTTTCAATCAGATGTTAACTTGCTTTATAAGTTTTTTCTCTCCTACTCTGTACATTGAACTTTAAAGGGACACTATCGTTACCCAGACTACTTCAGCTCATTGAAATGGTCTGGGTGCAGTGTCCCTTGAATTTCCAGAGAACCCAGACAACCACTGGAGGCGCTTCCTGGCTGTTAATGGGCGTCTGGTTCGGTAACTGACACTAGATGTCTTTGCGCTCTGCATGAGGACATCCAGCATCCGCTATTTCCCCATAGGAAAGCATTGATTTAATGTGTTCCTATGGGGAGGGCCTAATGTGTGCGCGGGGCACTTAGCGCCCCCTTGTCAGTAACATTGGAGAAGGCCGAGGGACGACCCAGCGCCAAGGGACATTGGATCTAGGATACGTGTCTGTTAGTCTACCCATTGTGCAGCGCTACGGAGCTTGTTGGCACTTTATAAATAATAATAAATAAAGGATTTTTAACGCTTTATTTACCAATGCGATGGGGGTGGACAGAGGGAGCTATAGTGCCAGGAATACAGTTTTGTATTCTACTATATACTTTATACCAGCGGTTCCCAAAGTGTGTATTGTGACCCACTGGGTACTTAGTGGGTACTTAGTCTGCCCAGCTGCTCCAGTCTGCAGCTCTGCTGGGTGCAGAGCTGCAGGCCGTGTGATAAAAGTCTCACAAGCACCCGGAGCGTTACCATGGCAAAACTGGGAGCTTGCAAGATTTCTATCACACGGTCTGCAGCTCTGCACCCGGCGGAACTGCAGACCGGAGAGGTAACCCACCGGACCACCAGGGAGACACTGGACCACCAGGGAATTTAATAAAGGTAAGACAAAGCCCCCAGACCCTGCCCCCTCACTCCCTGCCCCCCAATGTAAGCCCTTCTCTCCCCTCTCCCTGCCCCCCCACTGTAGACCTCTCTCTCTCTGCCTCGCCCCCACACTGTAACCCTTTCTCCCCCTGCCCGCCCACTGTAACCCTTTCTCACCCTGCCCTCACACTGCCACCCTGTAACTGAGTAGACTTGCCGATCGGGCCTCAGATGAACTAACGTTCCAAAACAGGTCTGAGGGCCGAACACATGGAGTACATGCTTTTTATAGAACTATAACTCCTCCCATTAATAGCTCCACCCGCACATACCCTTAACCAATTAACCAATCAGTGGACAGGATTTGGATTTCCTTATATGGGCAGACCTCATGGCTCATCCGAAACAAAGGAGAAAGGAGTGTGATTTCAGTTCCTGCATTCCTGCACATGCTCATTACATTGATGACAGTATCTTAGCTACGTGTAACTAACTAACTGATACAACATACACATATGCCACGTGGAGGTCTCGGCCTACTAAATTTACATTTCACCGACATTCCATCACATTCCCCCCTTTGATGCCTCTGATACAAAATTATTCCAGATGCATCACCAATCATAGTTTACCAACACCTCTTAAGTAGTCATTGGACCAGAACAGATCTTAGCATCATCACAAACTCCTTCAGCATTCCTCATCCTGAATATGTTCTCTTTGGGCTAGGGATTCATATCTATAGACAGCCATTACATGATAGAAAAACAGAAAAAAGAGCGTATATATATAAAAGGTAAATAGTAAAGGTAACTTTAAAAGTATACTTTAATATAAACAAACAGAATAAGGAATAAAAAATATATATATATATATATATATATATTATTCCTTATTCTGTTTGTTTATATTAAAGTATACTTTTAAAGTTACCTTTAATATTTACTATTTTTTATTTCCTGGATCCTGTATATCCTTGGTGGGGATTATACCACCCAAGCTGTTTATACCAGAGCAGGCCATATGCTCTAGAAAGTGTAAGTACAATACTATTTACTATCCATTATATTATTGGTACTTACTTCACCATATTGCTGCTATTTTTCTTTTATACCAACTACGCTCATTGCACTTTGAAAATATTCGTGGCAACTTCCACAAATCCAAAGACGGGGATTGTACCGTCCAGGCGCTTCACAGCAGAGCTCTGTTATAGCTCATCCAAATGTGAGTGGACTGTACATAGTCATAAATCACCTATCTTTAAGATAAAATGTACTGTATTGCACTATTATTTTTTATCTTAATTCTTTTCCGAGGTTACGATTATTTGGAATATTCAAGGATACATGTATGTATTTTTCACATATATATACTAGGCGCGGTATACGCTCTTTTTTCTGTTTTTCTATCACTCACTTACAGGGTTGGGGAATCCTTGTCTGTATACTGCTGCCTGACCACTATAGTGAGTGCCTATTATTTTTCTTTTTCCAGCCATTACATGAGCAGCTGTCTTTCTTTCTATAGTACTCTTTATGATACTACGTATAGATCTGACCACTAATGGAATTAGGCAGGGCAGAAAGAGACATAAGAATATAATAAATACTACTCCTCCTACGAACGCCTTAATCCCTCCAAGCTGCTCATACCAACTTCCAAACCAACTACTAGGATTATACCCATTCCAGACCTGAGTAGGTACATGCGTCAGTTTAACCATGTGGCTTGTAAGTTCAGCCACTGCCCGCCCTTCATCATCTATGTGCAAACAACAGTTGCTGAGATTAAACTTTCCGCATACACCTCCCTCTACTGCTAATAGGTAGTCCAGAGCTAATCTATTTTGATAGATTGCTGATCTCATCCAAGTATTTTGCTTAGCTAGAAGATTAAGTGCTTGAGCTGTCTCATTAGTGATAATCTCAACCACCGCCTGTAGTCTTATAATACGGTTGAGCATATATATTGGGGTTCTATATCCATAGGTACCATCTTCTGCCCAAGTAGCAGGTCCATAATAATTAATAATGCGTTGGGGAGGCCACTCATCATCTTCCCAGCTACCTATATTCAAGGATGCTCGCTTCTTTTTATGATTTACATCATAAACCTTAACTCCCAAGGTCTCTCCTGTCTCAATTGGCAACAAGAAGAAGGATGGCTTGAGCATACCTAATACACATGCCCTTTCCCAATCCTGTGGTAATTCTAAATATGCTTTCTTACCACAGATCCAATATAAATTCGCTGGGGCTTTCCAATTGGATGTAGCAGTTAAGTCAAACCATACCTCTTTTAAAGGGGTGTAATTGGCAAACGGATTAGTAGGCTCTGAGACATTTGAAGCTGACCACCAAGTAGTATCTTTAGTATCGGCATTATAGGCTTTCTGTCCTAGACATATTAACTCGCCAACAGGTGTTGTATACAATGGCCCTTTCCTGGCTAAACATACATGACCTATAATAGAGGTTTTTAACCGCCACTCTGATTTACCTCTAGTACTTACTTGATGATCAGACTGAGAAAGTATTTGTTGTTCATCTGTCTCAGAACCAGGATACCATACTTCCTTTGCCTCCCGTGGTGACTGGTCTCCCATATTAGTACCTCCACATACAAAGCAATTAGTTACATTAAGACTACCTGCAATACTCTCAGCCAAATCAATAAATAGGTTCTTAACATTATGGGGAATTTTATCCTCAACACTCATCTCCTCATAGAAGGAATGAAAAACCTGATGAGTTTGAGTTGCTATCGTCTCAGTTTCAAGTCCTACACATATTATGGTCCCTGGATCTACCCCTGTGCCATATATTTGGAACCCAAATAGATTTCCAAACTTATCAATAAAATGTTGTGGATTAGAGATGGTCATATTGACAGGATTACATTCCATAGACTTACAGTGTGGTGTAGTGGGCAACCTTTGGATAATCATATCTTGATCCACTGTTTTTCCCCAGGTCGCCCACCCTACACAAGACCAATATGGACAAAAATTAAAATCCCTATTTGGGCAATCAGGATCAGTAGATATTTTACTGGGACATAAATATTTATCATTAAACCCATAAGTTCGTTCCCATTTAAGATTACCACATACATTCCAAAGTTTTCCACTACCAGAGATCGCCTTACATGCATCAAATAGTAGAATGCCCGTAAAATGGATGGTATTTATCACAGTCCTATTTATCAAGGTCCCCTGGGAGTTACTGTTCCGAATTACCAACCAAATTGTACAAGGTTGGAATTGGGGATCAAAACATTTAGGCTCTCCTGATATTGACAGTCTATGAATACCAGTCAAAGGTTACCTCCTTTTACAGAGGAGTGTGTATAGTACAGTGCTTTAAAACAAGTGAAGTGATTTGTAGGCTGCTCAATACACTTAAGTGAAAATATCCTCTATTTCACAAAATACAGTTGAAGTTATTGGTGTGGTTTAAGCTATAAACAAACTTATCCCAATAAGTGGAGCGCTCCTAACACAAGTACAGCTTACCAAATGGCATCCCATTCAATGGCGCAGTGTAAGGTACATGTTTAAAAAGATACAAAGGAATACAATATAGTGTAGACGGTATGGAAGGTGTTAATTTAGTAATAGTTATATCGGGTAAATTGAACACTCACATTTCTAGGAGCCTGTATGTGAGAACACTGGCTCCGTATATTAGCCGATGTGCTTATAAGGGTAGCACCGCCCGCCTCCTTCAGTGTGGGATAATTCTCCAAAACAAAATGATAAAGAGAGCAGACCAATGTGTAAAACGTGCTTAATAAAAACACAATCTGGTACAGATAAATGGTTTGCTCACCTGGTCCTGAGCCTGTGGGTCCCGGCTCTAGGTGTGTGCGCTTGGTGTCACTTTAAGTGGGGGTGACACTACCCCTGGGAAGATTCTCCTGAGGTTTCCAAAAGAGGGACTTAAGAGGAATGTAGTAAAAAAATAATGGTTTTATTTAGATCAAAATCAATAAAAACAATAGTTAAAAAGTCCTCTTTAAAAGTCCTCTTTTAAATAGCCAAAACGCGTTTCACTGCTTCTATGGAGCTTCCTCAGTCAGCTGTAGTAGTTATCCTCTGAATCTTCCATCTTAAATGTTTCTGGGGTCCTCCCCTTTGGTGTGTTCAATCATTGTCCTCCAATCATAATAGGGGTTGTATATTCCTCATATAATGGAATTCGTATGTGTCCCTTTAATTGGCCCAGGTTTCTGGCGCCTTTTTTGGTGTTATAATCTCATTGGTGGGTGGTGGTTGGTTGGCGGAAGTACTCCGCATCCGTCCGGGTGGTTGGCGGAAGTGACGTCACGAACCCACGTGACCGTCACTTCGCTTCCGCCCGGACGTTCCCTGTCTCCCCGGTCGTGCCGCACATGATCTTTGCGTGCAGGTCGGGGAGGAGGGAATGGTGTGAGCATTTCTTCTAATACCGCCCATTAGGGCGTTTCTAAGTGCCGGTATAGAGCCCCTCCCCCTGGTGCCGATCACCCGCACTGTAATCATATCCAGTGCAGGTCCGGCCAGGGGGGGGACTAACTAAGGGTACTTTCACTGAAATAGCAAAGTGAAAAGTATGTTAATATAAATCATAAGTGAAAAACATATAAGTATATATATGCATATTATCTCATGGTGGTATATGGTGAAATATTAAAGTGCTTAGTGTAATAGAGTGATATTCTATTGATAATAGTTGAATGGTATTCATAAAGAGATTAGTGTTAAACTTTGATCATTAAAAGATCAATAAGGGATTTAAATTATAAAGTGGTACTTGTTCAAAAAAAAAAAAAAAAGGGGGAATGAAAGGGAAATTTGGACATTAGGTGAATAGTGGGAGATGTTTATATGAAATGACAAAGTTCAAAATCTATATTCAAACCTTGGGGTCTTAATGTCCCAAGGTTGAATATCCATTTCATTTCGTTCTGTCCCAATAATTTCAAAAAATCTCCTCCTCGCCAATTTCCTCTTACCCTCTGTATGCCCATAAATTTCAAAAGTGTGGGGTCACTATTGTGTGCAATAGAAAAATGATGAGATACACTGTGTCCTTCGAACTTTTTTTTGATATTCCTAGAGTGTTCTGCTATCCTAATATATAGCTTGCGTTTGGTGCGGCCTACATATTTGAGGCCGCATGGGCATTCCAATAAGTATATAATATTATTGGAGTGGCAAGTGATGAGGTCCTTAATTTGAAATTCCTCCTTGTTGTTGAAGTTCTGGAATTGTGTGATGTGTCTTTTTTTATTGTTGGTGCTTTTGCATGCTAAGCAAGTGCCACATCCAAAAAAGCCTTTCTCCTTATCTAAAAAAGTAGTAGTTTTTGTTTTCCTAAAATGATTCTTAACTAAAAGTTTATTCAAATTGGCGGCTCCTCTAAAAATTACCTTAGGTTTAGGTGGTAAAATTTGTGTAAGAGTATCGTCTTGTAATAAAATGGGCCAGTGTTTATTAAAAAATTTTTTAAGGGCTCTGTTGTTATAACTATAATTGCATATAATAGGTAAATTATTTTGGTCCACGTTTGCCGTTTTATTTTTTTCTTTTAGTAAAGTGCTTTGTGGGATTTCCGAGACCTGTGCTAATGTATCTCTTAGTTTATTTTTCTCATAACCTTTTTCCAATAGGTCTGATATTAGTTTATCTGCCTGTTGTGTAAAAGTTATTTCATCTGTGCAGTTCCTTTTGATGCGTATGAGTTGAGATTTAGGTATGCTGTTAAGCCAGGGAGAGAAATGGCAGCTTGAAGTGTGAATAAAACTATTAACGTCCACATCCTTAAAGTGGGTTTTGGTTTTGATTTGGTTATTTTCTATGAAGATATCCAAATCCAAAAATGTTACATTATGTTTATTAAAATTAGTTGATAAAATGATACCCCACTCGTTATGGTTAAGCTGGTTTAAAAAAGCATGGAGTGTGGCTTCAGTTCCTTTCCAGATAAAAAATAGGTCATCAATGTAACGGCGATAGGTCACCAGGCCCTCCACCCAGCCTTCTCCTGTGTATAGATGTTGACGTTCCCAATCTGCCATAAACAGATTGGCGTAGCTGGGTGCAAACCTGGTGCCCATCGCCGTGCCACATGCCTGTAGATAAAAAGTATCGTCATACCAGAAATAATTACTGGTTAAAATCAGCTGTATTGCTTCCATAATGAAGTCAATTTGATCGGGTTCAAAAGAGTGGGATTGTTCTAAGAAGAATCTAACGGCTTTGCATCCCTTTTGGTGTGAAATAATGGTGTATAATGAGCTGACATCTGCTGTCACTAAAAAGTAGTCCTGTTCCCATTTAATGGTTTGCAGATGTCTAAGGATGCTGCCTGTGTCTTTAAGGTAGCTTGGGATATTCCGTACTATAGGTTGGAGGCATTTGTCTACATATTCCGAAAGTCTGCATGAAATTGAATTAATCCCTGAGACTATGGGTCTGCCAGGTGGGGCTTCAGAGTTCTTGTGGATCTTAGGAAGGTAATAGAACACTGGGATTTTTGGGTGAATCATATTTAGATATTCAAACTCTTTTTGATTCAGGATTTCCTTCTGTGAGCCCCTTTTAATAAGGTCAGAAAATTTAGTTTTAATTTCACCTGTTGGGTCTCCTTTTAATCTTGTGTAGGTAGTTTGGTCAGTCAGTAGTCTCATGCATTCTGTATGGTAATCCTTAATGTCTAGAATAACTATCCCCCCTCCCTTATCTGCCGGTTTGATTACAATTTCGTTATCCTTCTGTAGTTTTTTTAAAACCTGGTATTCCTCTTTTTTAAGATTTTGTTGGTAATGGTTGGCTTTTTTTAATTTGTTAATATCTGCCATTACCATTTTTTCGAAAGTAGCCATCTCCCCTGAGATAAGATGTTTGGGAAAGAAAGTAGATTTCTCTTTTAATGTAGTGTGTGTATATTTGGTTTGAATGGGATGGTCCGGTGCGGGGTGTTTGTGAAAAAAATTTTTTAAACATAAAGTGCGTTTAAACTTATTTAGATCCACATAGGTATCGAATTTGTTCAAATTTCTCGTGGGTGCAAATTTCATATTAGATTATTACAAAAGGGTCTGAAATTTGCACCCACGAGAAATTTGGCTACTTTCGAAAAAATGGTAATGGCAGATATTAACAAATTTAAAAAAGCCAACCATTACCAACAAAATCTTAAAAAAGAGGAATACCAGGTTTTAAAAAAACTACAGAAGGATAACGAAATTGTAATCAAACCGGCAGATAAGGGAGGGGGGATAGTTATTCTAGACATTAAGGATTACCATACAGAATGCATGAGACTACTGACTGACCAAACTACCTACACAAGATTAAAAGGAGACCCAACAGGTGAAATTAAAACTAAATTTTCTGACCTTATTAAAAGGGGCTCACAGAAGGAAATCCTGAATCAAAAAGAGTTTGAATATCTAAATATGATTCACCCAAAAATCCCAGTGTTCTATTACCTTCCTAAGATCCACAAGAACTCTGAAGCCCCACCTGGCAGACCCATAGTCTCAGGGATTAATTCAATTTCATGCAGACTTTCGGAATATGTAGACAAATGCCTCCAACCTATAGTACGGAATATCCCAAGCTACCTTAAAGACACAGGCAGCATCCTTAGACATCTGCAAACCATTAAATGGGAACAGGACTACTTTTTAGTGACAGCAGATGTCAGCTCATTATACACCATTATTTCACACCAAAAGGGATGCAAAGCCGTTAGATTCTTCTTAGAACAATCCCACTCTTTTGAACCCGATCAAATTGACTTCATTATGGAAGCAATACAGCTGATTTTAACCAGTAATTATTTCTGGTATGATGATACTTTTTATCTACAGGCATGTGGCACGGCGATGGGCACCAGGTTCGCACCCAGCTACGCCAATCTGTTTATGGCAGATTGGGAACGTCAACATCTATACACAGGAGAAGGCTGGGTGGAGGGCCTGGTGACCTATCGCCGTTACATTGATGACCTATTTTTTATCTGGAAAGGAACTGAAGCCACACTCCATGCTTTTTTAAACCAGCTTAACCATAACGAGTGGGGTATCATTTTATCAACTAATTTTAATAAACATAATGTAACATTTTTGGATTTGGATATCTTCATAGAAAATAACCAAATCAAAACCAAAACCCACTTTAAGGATGTGGACGTTAATAGTTTTATTCACACTTCAAGCTGCCATTTCTCTCCCTGGCTTAACAGCATACCTAAATCTCAACTCATACGCATCAAAAGGAACTGCACAGATGAAATAACTTTTACACAACAGGCAGATAAACTAATATCAGACCTATTGGAAAAAGGTTATGAGAAAAATAAACTAAGAGATACATTAGCACAGGTCTCGGAAATCCCACAAAGCACTTTACTAAAAGAAAAAAATAAAACGGCAAACGTGGACCAAAATAATTTACCTATTATATGCAATTATAGTTATAACAACAGAGCCCTTAAAAAATTTTTTAATAAACACTGGCCCATTTTATTACAAGACGATACTCTTACACAAATTTTACCACCTAAACCTAAGGTAATTTTTAGAGGAGCCGCCAATTTGAATAAACTTTTAGTTAAGAATCATTTTAGGAAAACAAAAACTACTACTTTTTTAGATAAGGAGAAAGGCTTTTTTGGATGTGGCACTTGCTTAGCATGCAAAAGCACCAACAATAAAAAAAGACACATCACACAATTCCAGAACTTCAACAACAAGGAGGAATTTCAAATTAAGGACCTCATCACTTGCCACTCCAATAATATTATATACTTATTGGAATGCCCATGCGGCCTCAAATATGTAGGCCGCACCAAACGCAAGCTATATATTAGGATAGCAGAACACTCTAGGAATATCAAAAAAAAGTTCGAAGGACACAGTGTATCTCATCATTTTTCTATTGCACACAATAGTGACCCCACACTTTTGAAATTTATGGGCATACAGAGGGTAAGAGGAAATTGGCGAGGAGGAGATTTTTTGAAATTATTGGGACAGAACGAAATGAAATGGATATTCAACCTTGGGACATTAAGACCCCAAGGTTTGAATATAGATTTTGAACTTTGTCATTTCATATAAACATCTCCCACTATTCACCTAATGTCCAAATTTCCCTTTCATTCCCCCTTTTTTTTTTTTTTTTGAACAAGTACCACTTTATAATTTAAATCCCTTATTGATCTTTTAATGATCAAAGTTTAACACTAATCTCTTTATGAATACCATTCAACTATTATCAATAGAATATCACTCTATTACACTAAGCACTTTAATATTTCACCATATACCACCATGAGATAATATGCATATATATACTTATATGTTTTTCACTTATGATTTATATTAACATACTTTTCACTTTGCTATTTCAGTGAAAGTACCCTTAGTTAGTCCCCCCCCTGGCCGGACCTGCACTGGATATGATTACAGTGCGGGTGATCGGCACCAGGGGGAGGGGCTCTATACCGGCACTTAGAAACGCCCTAATGGGCGGTATTAGAAGAAATGCTCACACCATTCCCTCCTCCCCGACCTGCACGCAAAGATCATGTGCGGCACGACCGGGGAGACAGGGAACGTCCGGGCGGAAGCGAAGTGACGGTCACGTGGGTTCGTGACGTCACTTCCGCCAACCACCCGGACGGATGCGGAGTACTTCCGCCAACCAACCACCACCCACCAATGAGATTATAACACCAAAAAAGGCGCCAGAAACCTGGGCCAATTAAAGGGACACATACGAATTCCATTATATGAGGAATATACAACCCCTATTATGATTGGAGGACAATGATTGAACACACCAAAGGGGAGGACCCCAGAAACATTTAAGATGGAAGATTCAGAGGATAACTACTACAGCTGACTGAGGAAGCTCCATAGAAGCAGTGAAACGCGTTTTGGCTATTTAAAAGAGGACTTTTAAAGAGGACTTTTTAACTATTGTTTTTATTGATTTTGATCTAAATAAAACCATTATTTTTTTACTACATTCCTCTTAAGTCCCTCTTTTGGAAACCTCAGGAGAATCTTCCCAGGGGTAGTGTCACCCCCACTTAAAGTGACACCAAGCGCACACACCTAGAGCCGGGACCCACAGGCTCAGGACCAGGTGAGCAAACCATTTATCTGTACCAGATTGTGTTTTTATTAAGCACGTTTTACACATTGGTCTGCTCTCTTTATCATTTTGTTTTGGAGAATTATCCCACACTGAAGGAGGCGGGCGGTGCTACCCTT
Organism: Pelobates cultripes; assembly: GCA_933207985.1. NCBI lineage: Eukaryota > Metazoa > Chordata > Amphibia > Anura > Pelobatidae > Pelobates > Pelobates cultripes. Next base: position 292,576,910 of record OW240914.1, read on the forward strand.
ATAAGCACATCGGCTAATATACGGAGCCAGTGTTCTCACATACAGGCTCCTAGAAATGTGAGTGTTCAATTTACCCGATATAACTATTATTACTAAATTAACACCTTCCATACCGTCTACACTATATTGTATTCCTTTGTATCTTTTTAAACATGTACCTTACACTGCGCCATTGAATGGGATGCCATTTGGTAAGCTGTACTTGTGTTAGGAGCGCTCCACTTATTGGGATAAGTTTGTTTATAGCTTAAACCACACCAATAACTTCTCCTGATATTGGTTTGCACACACTGTAATCTATATCTAAATATCTACACTTAGATATAGATCCCTTACACTCATACTGTGAGTGCCAAATGAGAGTTTGGGATATTTGGTTACCTGTTTTTGGAGTCTTAATGCAGCTAACACAACTCTGTATGTCCTCACCTTTACCTTCCTGAAAAATCACAAAAATGCCTAAACACATAATATAAAATATTATTTCAGAAGTCCTCATTTCTACTCTTCGACCGTGCGACAGCACCTCAGCTTCCCGATTGTGAGGGCTGCAAGGATTGTCATTCTTCTGATCCTCACTTTTCTTCACAGAGGTCCCTTCGAGACACTCTGGATATGACACATAGGTAGGTGGTCAGGCTTTATTATGGCAGTTACTTTCAACTAAGATGTCCCAATATCTCCTCGTATTATTTCTCACTCCGACTGAGTTACCTGCTTTAACCGGATCTTGCAAGGATTTTCAGAATCTGGAATAGCTTGCCAAGAATCTGCCGCTGGTTTAACCCTAGAATGATGCATCCACTGAGTCACTTCTGCCACCTTTACAGCTGTTGGAGTAGATAAAAGACCAACATAAGGACCCCTCCACTTTGGACCTAATGGAACAATATTCCATTCTTTTATCCACACTTGGTCTCCCGGTTGATTGGAATGAACAGGTGGATATATGTTCACAGGTAACCTATCTTGCACCCATTTCTGTACTTCCTCCATAGTTTTACCCAACTCTACAACCTGTGGCCGAGTAATTCCTTCACCCAACTGATTCGAGTCCCCCCTTAGATTACTGAGTATGGGAGGTGGACGCCCATACACGATTTCAAAGGGAGATAGACCCATTCTTCTGGTAGGAATACTACGTATCCGCAACAGAGCTATTGGCAAAAGGACATTCCACTTGAGCTGAGTTTCCTGACACATTTTAGCCAATTGGGTTTTTATTGTTCTATTCATCCTTTCCACCTTTCCAGAACTCTGAGGTCTATATGCTGTATGAAGTTTCCACTTAATACCAAGCACATGAGTCAGTTGTTGTAAACACTGATGGATAAAGGCTGGACCATTGTCTGATCCGATAGAACACGGAAGTCCATATCTGGGTATAACTTCTCGCAACAGAAATCGTACAACTTCTCCTGCCTTTTGTGTACGAGTTGGACAAGCTTCTACCCAACCTGAGTAAGTACACACAGCTACCAACAAGTAACGATATCCCCCAGGTTTAGGCATTACAGTTTAGTCTATTTGCAAATCTGACATTGGGAGTCCTCCCAAATATTGAACTCCAGGGGGTTTGACAGGGCCTTGTCTTGCATTGTTTCGAGCACACAAAACACATCTTCGAACAATAGCTTGAGTAAAATTGGATAATCTTGGTATGTAGAAATGTTTCCTGAGAGATTCTTCCATACTATCTCTTCCTGAATGTGTACCATTATGGAAGTTCTGAACAATCTCTATAGCCAGAGATGTCGGAATAACTATTCTTCCATCTTCTAACTGATACCAATTATTCTCCAAGTATTTCCCAGCTTCAGTCTTCAACCACTCCATCTCTTGGGTTGTATATATCGGAGTCCATTGAGACAGAGGTGCCGGCACAAGGGCAGCAACATACCCCACATATTCCTCTTGCCCGGATTCAGCGGCATGTTGTGCTGCACTATCGGCCATGCGATTTCCTTTTACTACATCACTATCACCTTTCAGATGCGCCCTGCAATGTATAATACCGACTTCCTTCGGTTCCTATACCGCCCCATACCGTATTTCTGCTGCATACTTGATTTCTTTCCCTTCTGAATTCAACAATCCCCTTTCTTTATACAATGCTCCATGGGCATGGGTGGTTAGAAAAGCGTAATTCGAATCTGTGTAAATATTCGCTCTCAACCCTTCAGCTAATTGCAAGGCCCTTGTTAATGCAATCAGTTCCGCCTTCTGTGCTGATGTCCCTTTCGACAGTGGCCGTGCTTCTATCACCTTGTCTATGGTTGTTACCGCATACCCTGCATAACGTATACCTTCTTTCACATAACTACTACCATCCGTATAATACTGTATGTCCGGATTCTGGATGGGGAAATCATGAAAATCAGGCCTGCTTGAAAACACTTGAAAATCCATTATCTCCAAACAATCATGCTGACTTTCAGTAGTCTGGGGCAGAAGGGTAGCTGGATTCAAATTATTGACAGTTTCGAGGTGTACTCTTGGATTTTCACATAACATAGATTGATATTTGGTCATTCAACTGTTGCTAAACCAATGATTTCCTTTGTAATTCAATAGGGTCTGTACTGCATGGGGTACTCGCACATAGAGTTCCTGACCCAATGTGAGCTTGTCAGCTTCTGCTACCAACAGGGCAGCGGCAGCCACTGCTCGCAGACAAGGTGGAAGACCACTGACCACTGCATCCAACTGTTTGGACATATAAGCTACAGGTCTTTGCCATGATCCCAAATACTGAGTTAATACTCCCACAGCCATTCTTCTTTGCTCATGTACGTACAGATAGGACGCGTGTGATCTGGTAGACCTAGGGCTGGGGCACTCATAAGTGCTTTCTTAACATCCTCAAATGCCTTCTGTTGTTCAGAGGTCCACAAAAAGGGGTCATATTCTGTGCCTTTCACAGCTTCATTTAGAGGTTTCGGCAGTATCGCATAATTAGGAATCCATATCCTACAGAATCCTGCTGCTCCTAAGAATTCTCGCACTTGTCTTCTATTCTTAGGTATAGATAACCGACACACTGCTTCTTTTCTTTCAGGTCCCATTATTCTTTGACCTTCGGAAATATGGAATCCTAAATATTTAACAGTTGACTGGCACAATTGCGCTTTCTTCCTTGATACCTTGTATCCTGTTCTCCATAGAATGTGAAGCAAATCATAAGTTGCTTGTTGGCATATCTCTTTAGTAACAGCCGCTATCAAAAGATCATCCACGTATTGAAGCAATACACATTCTCCTGGGATGGACTTGAAATCTTGCAAATCCTGGCTTAATGCAGATCCAAATAGGGTAGGTGAATTCTTGAACCCTTGAGGTAGTCTGGTCCAGGTCATCTGACGCTTTGAACCTTTAACAGCATCTTCCTATTGGAAAGCAAAGATACACTGACTCTCAGCAGCAATCCGAAGGCAAAAGAAAGCATCCTTAAGGTCTAGAACTGTGAAGTTGGTTGCCCCACCTAGTATCAAAGCAAGCAGATTAAAAGGGTTGGGTACATCTGGGTGTATATTGACTACTACATCATTAAAGGACCACTCTAGGCACCCAGACCACTTCAGCTTAATGAGGTGGTCTGGGTGCCTGGTCCAGCTAGGCTTAACCCATTTTTTCATAAACATAGCAGTTTCAGAGAAACTGCTATGTTTATGAATGGGTTAAGCCTTCCCCCTAATCCTCTAGTGGCTGTCTCATTGACAGCCCGGCGCTTGCGTGCTTCTCACTGTGATTTTCACAGTGAGAGCACGAGTCCATAAAGCATTATGAATGCTTTCTATGTGACCGGCTGAATGCGCGCAGCTCTTGCGCGTGCGCATTCAGCCCAGGAGGAGGAGGAGGAGGATCGGAGGAGGAGAGCTCCGCCCAGCGCTGGAAAAAGGTAAGTTTTACCCCTTTCCCCCTTCCAGAGCCGGGCGGGAGGGGGTCCCTGAGGGTGGGGGCACCCTCAGGGCACTATAGTGCCAGGAAAACGAGTATGTTTTCCTGGCACTATAGTGGTCCTTTAACTGCTCTCAAATCTTGTACAGGACGATATTCATCTGATCCTGGTTTCTGAACCGGTAATAGTGGAGTGTTCCAGGGGGAAGTACAGAATTTTAGGATGCCATACCTTACGAACTTATCCAAGTAGGTCTGTATATTTTTCTTAGCCTTTTGAGGTATATGATACTGATGTAGGCTCACAGGATAGGCCCCAAGCTTTAGTTCAATATGTATAGGTGGAATATTACGAGCAAGCTCAGGTGGATTACTCTCTGCCCATACTCCTGGAATGTCAAATAAAGGTTCATCAGTCTTAGGGTTTACACTTGTCATTATGGAGTAGAAGTGCCATTCTTCTTCCCTTGGCACCGATACCCCCATTATGCCTGGTAATCCATTAAAACTCAGAGATGTTGATCCATTGGGTAGAAAAGTTATCTGGGCTTGAAGCTTTGATAATAGATCTCGTCCTAGAAGTTGAATCGGACACTCTGGCATTTATAGGAACTGGTGCTTCACCAAATGGCTTCCCAGAATGCAAGTGCGACTTTTAAGAACCGGTCTAGCTGCGCTTCTCCCAGTAGCTCCTATCACAGTTATAGTTCAGCACCAGTGTCAATCATGAAAGAACTTATCTTTCCCCCTATTGCTACATCGAGCATAAGCTCCTCTCGGCCAAGGGGGATGGAGCCCGGTCGGTATCAATAGTCTTCCATGATAGTGTCAGCCAGACCCACAAAATCTCTATCCTCTCTATCTCTCTATCTCTATCTGAGTAGGTGGATAATATCTATCTCCTTGAACACTCCCTCTACCATTCCCATCATTCCCTCCAAAACTTCCTCTTCCTCTATAACCTCCCCGTACTCTTCTCTCTCCTTGTCTATTATTTTCATAATGCTCTCTCTGTGGACACTCATTCTTCCAATGACCTTCCTCTCTACAAAACGCACATTTATTCCTACCTAATGGTCCCTTACTCAGCCTATTCTCGACTTCTTTATTCACCTTCCTTCTGTCTTTCTACACTTGTGATAGCTACCGCTAGCATATCTGCCTTCTTCCTCATTTTACTTTCTTCCTCCCGCTTTATCTCAGTTTCCCTATTCATATATACTTTATATGCGATCCCCATTAGCTGTTATATGGAGTTCCCTACAAATCCCTCTAACTTTTGCAATTTTCTTTTAATATCACCTTGGGCCTGGCTGACAAATGCTGAGTTAATAATTCGAGAATTCTCAGGGGCCTCTGGATTAAGAGGAGTATAAAATCTAAATGACTCCAATAATCTTTCATAAAAGGCACTAGGTGACTCACCAACCTTTTGCAACACCTCAGCCGTCTTTGACATATTGATTGCCTTCTTCCTTCCTGTGCATGCATGTTAGCACCATTCACATTCCAATTTGGTTCACCATTTGGATAATGGGCTGCAGCCCATGCAGCTGGATTGGCCTGATTTTGAGTACGGGCTGTTTCCTCAAGCGCTTTAATAGCCGCTTGATTAATCCGGGTCCTTTCCTCACAATTAAATAAAGTTAAAGGACTACTCTAGGCACCCAGACCACTTCAGCTTAATTAAGTGGTCTGGGTGCCAGGTCCCTCTAGGATTAACCCTTTTTTTATAAACATAGCAGTTTCAGAGAAACTGCTATGTTTATAAATGGGTTAATCCAGCCTCTTAAGCCTCTAGTGGCTGTCTCATTGACAAAAAAAATCACAGTGAGAAGACGCAAGCGTCCATAGGAAAGCATTGTAAATGCTTTCCTATGAGACCGGCTGAATGCGCGCGCAGCTCCTGCCGCGCATGCGCATTCAGCCGAAGAGGCGGAGAGGAGGAGGAGAGCTCCCCGCCCGGCGCTGGAATAAAGTTACGTTTTAACCCTTTCCTCGCCATCCAGCCCGGCGGGAGGGGGACCCTGAGGGTGGGGGCACCCTCAGGGCACTATAGTGCCAGGAAAACAAGTATGTTTTGCTGGCACTATGGTGGTCCTTTAATAATTGCTGGCAATCGGCCCAGGTGGGAATGTCTGTTTGTATAAGAGAGGTAACCAAATCTGTCATGACTTGAGGTTTGTCGGTATACGAAGAGTTATGAGTCTTCCAATTGAATAGATCAGTTGTGGTGAAGGGGACATAGACAAACACTGGATCTACCCGTTGTATTTGGCCATTTTCACCAACGTGTGTTGGGCCCGGTGTAAGTCGGAGGGGCATTTGGCAATGTCGGGGTTGAAGGGTACCAGTCATCTGTCGGGTTAATATAGGACTTCGGCAAGGCTGTTTTATAGTAAGTTCCGGTCTAGGGGTAGTAAGGTAAGGAGAATGAGGCTGGTTAATTTTACCGGGCGGAAGTTCAGTCAACAGGATGTTGCGGGCCGGGCTAGGAGGAGCCTGACCAGGAACCAGAAGTGACGTTAATTCCGGATATATAGAACTAGTGGAGGTAGGTACCGGAAAGGGAGGACTCAGGACAAGTGGGCTGGGCTCTAAACTAGATGAATGAGTGGACAGGGACAATGGGAAAGACGGAGTGACAACACCAGCAGCACCTCCTCTAACCTTAGAGGAGGAGTAAGGGGGTGGGGAGGGAAGTTCAGACTCAGAGGGAGAGTCTAAAATGGGCGGGGTTGCGGCCCTAATGGACAGGCGAGTCCTGGCCACCATGAGGTGACATTGCTCCTCGTGGCATACGTTTTAGGCAATTCTTCCACAATCTGTTTCCAACAATCAATATACGGAAACTGATCATAGAATTCAGGCTTACTAGATATAATCGCGTGCACACGTTGTACTAGTTAGATCAAGACTACCACGTGGAGGCCATGCGGCCACCAAGATAGGCCACTCTCTACTACATAATGTAGTCAAACGCTTTGGGGATAATTTCACCCCAAAATCACAAACTTTACATTCCTTTGCAAAGTTTTTCAACATACACGACAAGGGATCAACAATCTTTGAGTCAGAAGCAGCCATACTGGCAACGGAGCGTCTAATACAAAGAAACACAATACCCCAAACACACTTCCAACGATCACACTTGTTTCCCTGGCAACAGCACCGCGTTGCACAGTTGCTAGGCCAAACACACACACACGAAAACACGCAGAGAATTCTCGGACATACAGTGATATCACGACGTCTCACTCACAAAGATTTACCAAACACTAGATACTTATCTCTGTAACTATAAATCAAACCCTACAATTATCCACATTATAAATCAACTTTTAACTAACCGACTATATCATATTCTAGTAACCTCATCTTTACAATCAGTGGTTATGGTACGGTTAGCAAGTGGTTATAATACAGTTTTAAAGTCACAGATCAGTTAGTAACAGTTATGGTGTTACACATATAACATAAGACAACAGTTTTTAGTAATTTTTACACAACATCAGTAGTTATAATACATGTTAATGGTTATAATACCGTGCGCTATTATACAGTATACACACAATTTACACTCCCACTAGACGACAGAGCTCAAGCTTTCTAGCAGGACATACAATTCACCAACTACAGTATATTTCACAAAATTTACAATAATCCCAACTATTCTAATTGGCCAGCACCTCGAGAACTATCGAACTATTTACACCAGGATTCGGTTAGTCTACGCTGCCCAAGCACCACATATAGCGAACTAGGGGGCAGAATTTTGTGGGGATATTTATGGGATAATAATAGTAAACAGTGAGAATTGCCCACTAATTCAATTCTCAGATCCAAAGATCGTTCTCGTAAGTGAAAAGTATTTCATATAATTAAAATCACAATTTTGTTATAAAAATAGATTTTATTTTATAATAACAAATTAATTAATAATAATATTATGCAACATGCATGACAATAATCAATGAATATCCAGTATAAAATGGTATGCAATACAAAGGAATGGCTATACACGTTTCAATGGCTAAACAGCATTTTCTGTCAAGACTTACACGATTTATGAGTATCTTTCACAGCGAGAAAGCTTTTCACAGCGAAGGGCCATAAAACCCTGGCTAACAGTTAGAATAACTGAATAACCCTTTCAATGCTGGCTAGATCTCCTAGGTAATTAAGATCTATTCTTATGTAATTTTAAATAAAATAACATTTAAACCAGTTCATTAGTCATTTCCTGGAACCATCCAATAAGAATATCTACCATATTATATAAGCAGAGTTTAATTTGTCTAAAAGATATCTTATCTTAATTTAGAGCGAATCAATACACCTGGATAAAAACAGCGGTATGCTAACACGTGATACTATCCCATTAATATATAATTATTCTTAATTCCACCTGCAGAATGGAATGTTTATAACTATATATTCTTTAATTAACTAAGATTTCTTAATGTGGAAATCTGACCGTGATTTATCCAGTCATATATCATGCTATTAGTAAATTTTAATTAATTTAATTAATTAAATGAAACCAGTATAATTACCAGTTGAGTAGATATTTCATCCGATTGGTAAATAGTCTCAGGAATTTGGATGTCTCTCTGCATGGAGGTGTGTAGGAATTTCTGAGTGTCCTAGAGTGTCATTTCTCCCCACTGCTTACTTCTTTGCTTTCTTTGCATACCCTTGCATTCCTCGTCTACCCCTTCCCCCTCTTTGTCTTAACTTTTTAAAGGGAAAATTCACTAGTTGGTAAACCAATAGCAACACTGGGGGTGTGGTCATCTTCCAGATCGCAATTTAGGTATTTGTTCTATAGAGGGCAGTCTTGTCCCACCAAACATACCTATCCAGGAAAGAATTAACTTTTCTTGGTGGCTATTTTGACGTCATTTTGGCCTATCTTTATAGTGGCCATAACTTACGTTTCCTTTCAGATCAAACAGTTTCTTTAAGTTTTGTCCAGACTATGTGTCTGGCAAATTCTGAGTTTTGACCCGTAACTTACAATGGGACCTTATACATATAGAAAGTAACATTTTATTATTTAATCTTCTCTGTCACAAATGTCTGGGTTTAGAATTGATTATATTCCATTAGCATTTTAGACAGTCTATCCAACCCCCGTTCTCCTTATCACTTGGTTTGTATATACTATGCATTCCTTTAGCTCTGGGAAAGTGGTTAGTTTTACAGAAAGGATAGAAATTTCGTGTCTCTTTGTTAACTTGAAAATAACAAAATGGAGTCTGGTCTGTTCAGAGTGACTCAGAATATACACTTTTAATTTCTATCATAGCACAAGATGTCTGCCGATATAAATACCCTGACAATTTACAACTGTACCCATTTAGTCTATCTACTCTATCAATAGTCTAGTGGCTGAATTTACAACATGGCACACTTAGCCAAGATAGGTTGAGAACTAGCAGACGGCATGTACACCAGAATCTGCTTAGTCTCACCGGCCTCCCCGACCTAGCGACCAAAATTTATACCTAGACACGCTAGTCAAGACAAGACACCGGTGTCCGGTGTAAACTATTTACACCAAGATTTAGCCTGACCCAAACCACCTTTATTAGATGGGCTGACTACAGAGCGTCTAATTTCCAGATAAGCGGTGCGCCTTCGCTTCTTCCTTCCAGAGGGAGGGGGCAATCCAATAACTGGTTCCAAATATAAAACCCCTTGTGGGCCTACCGCTCTAATGGTATTAGTCTTACCTCTTCGTTCCTGAACCTGGGCTCACACTCATCGACTGGGCACCCCGGTACTTACTACGTAAAGGCTGATGATCTCCTGGGCGAAGCAGCTGAAGGGATGTCCACGCAGAAGTTCAGGGATGCAGCCGTAGAGAACGTTGGTAAAAAGTTTACCGTCTCAAATCTCTGCGCCAGCTTCCGTGTGATGAGGTTCCTAGACTCAATGCACCAAAGATGTAACCGAGTAAACTTGCAGAAGCCAGACACAGAGCGATGGATGCAGGTTTTCAGGAAGTAAGAGGTCTTTATTAACATACCGATCAGGCCTCAGATGAACTATCGTTCCAAAACAGGTCTGAGGGCCGAACACATGGAGTACATGCTTTTTATAGAACTATAACTCCTCCCATTAATAGCTCCACCCGCACATACCCTTAACCAATCAGTGGACAGGATTTGGATGAGAAAGGAGTGTGATTTCAGTGCCTGCATTCCTGCACATGCTCATTACATTGATGACAGTATCTTAGCAACGTGTAACTAACTAACTGATACAACATACACATATGCCACGTGGAAATCTCGGCCTATTAAATTTACATTTCACCGAAATTCCATCACACCCCCACACTATTATCAGCACACACACTCCCTCTCACACTGTCACCCTCACCTCTCCCACACACTGTCACCCTCACCTCTTGTCTCTACTTGTATGTGTATCTGTGTGATCTTTTGTGTCCATGTGTGTATCGCTGTGTCAGTGTGTGTGTCTCTGTATGTGTGTATGTATACACCATACAAAAAAACATGCTTACATTTAAACACACATTGTGTATATGTATATTTTATATACACAATATACACACACTGCATCCACTACACATGCACTGCAATTAAACGCAAACATTACATACAAACACACCCCTGCATTAAAACACTAAATTTATATACAAACACCCCTTCATTCAAACACCAACACTACACACAAAAAGCACACCTGCATTTAAAGTCCTACACTACATACAAACACCCCTGCATTCAGACGCAAACATTACAAACAAGTACACCACTACATTCCAATGGCAACAGTACATACAAATACACCCATACATGCACACATATACTGAATACAAAAACATGCTAACGCTCAAACATTGCTCACAAATATAACCCTGCAATGATGCACAAATGGTAGTTTCCCAGCTGGCATAGTATTGCTGAAGTTCCTACAGATGGAGATCTACCTTTTGGCCACACTTCCACTAGAGGGGGGCCCAGAAAACATACTTGCACCAGGGTCCTCTCTACATTAGTTCCACCACACGGATAATAAACGTGTGGTGCCTGGATGAAAGAGCAGGACACAGCACTTCTGATTCTAACTGAGTCTGTGATTAAGCAGTTGTATGCCTCTAAAACTGATTGTCATGATGTGCAAAGTTCCTGCCTTTAAAACTCCATGATATGTCAAAATAATGCTTCTAAAACTGCCATGACATGCTAATTTTATGCACTTAAAGCTGATTGCCATGATGTGCCAAATGTATGCATCTAAAACTGATTGCCATGGTGTGCCAATTGTATGCCTCTGAAGCTGATTGCCACGATGTGCTAAGTTTATGCATCTAAAAGTGCCATTATATGCCAAGTTTATGCATCTAAAGCTGATTGCCATGGTGTGCCAAGTTTATGTATTTAAAGCTGCCATGATGTTCCAATTTTATGCCTCTAAAAACAGATTGCCATGGTGTGCCAATGTTATGCATCTTAAGCTGGTTGCCATGGTGTGCCAATCTTATGCATCTTAAGCTGGTTGCCATGGTGTGCCAATTGTATGCTTTTAAAACTGATTGCCACGATGTGCCAAGTTTATGCATCTACAAGTGATTGCCATGATATGCCAAGTTTATGCATCTAAAGCTGATTGCCATGGTGTGCCGAGTTTATGTATTTAAAGCTGCCATGATGTTCCAATTTTATGCCTCTAAAAACCGATTGCCATGGAGTGCCAATTTTATGCCTCTAAAGCTAGTTGCCATCGTGTGCCAATTGTAAGCCTCTAAAACTGATTGCCATGGTGTGCCAATATTATGCACCTGAAGTTGCCATGATGTGCCAAGTTTAACATCTAAAATTGATTGCCATGATGTACCAGTTTTATGCATTTAAAGCTGATTGTCATGGTTTGCCAATTGTATGCCTCTAAAACTGATTGCTGTGGTGTGCCAATTGTATGCATCTAAAGTGGATTGCCCTGGTGTGCCAACTGTATGCCTCTAAAACTGCCATGGTGTGCCAATTGTATTCATCTAAAGTGGATTGCTATAGTGTGCCAATTGTTTGCCTCTAAAGCTGTTTGCCATGGTGTGCCGATTTTATGCCTCTAAAAGTAATTGTCATGGTGTGCCAATTGTGTGCATCTAAAGCTGATTGCCATGGTGTTCACTTTTTTAAAATATGCATTGAAAGCAAATTTTTTATTTTTTTTATTTTTTAAAGTGGGTCTCAGCCCATAAAAGTTTGGGAAGCCCTGCTTTATACTATATATACCTTTAATCACGCACAAGAGGCTCCTGCAGGATGTAGAAGGCCAGGAAAAGAGCAGGGGATAAGAAATTGTATATTAAACAGAATTTGCAATAAATAAAGTGTCAACATTAGATGACTCTTTACAGAAAATGTGTAGGAAGTCTGTGTAAGTCTCATGCAGGAAGGTGTGCCTAGGGCTGCATAAGCAAAGTGATTTAACTAAATGGCAGAGAATTGAGCAGTGAGACTGCAGGGGCATGATCTATACACCAAAACCACTTCATTAAGTTAGTTGTTTTAATGCGTATAGTGGGAATGTGAATTTCAAATGTAAGGTCAAAATGGCTGAACGGAAACGCATTGTTTTTTTGTCAGCTATGTGTTTCAGGCTGGCTAATGACGCCACAGTGACACTGCTTGGAGGTGGAGACATGGCTTTGGCCGCAAAGGGGTTTAACTCGGTATATGCTGTGTTACAGAGCAAAATGCTGCACATGCAAACTCCAGTTACCATGACCACTTCAAATCACTTGTGTGGGCATGGTGCTTGGAGTAACCCTTTAAAGCGGCACTGTCATGCCGAATTCTGTTTTTTTTTTAACCCCCCTCCCGCCTCCACTACATCCAATTGACCCACTAGTCACCCCCAAATGCCCCTAAGCCCCCCACATTACCTATTTTTAAATCCTTATTTTCTGCCCCGATCTATATCCAGGGCGCCGCCATCTTTGTGTGGGTAGATGAAGTCCCTGTGGGACACGTCATCAGCCCACACTAGGCAGACACTGAGATTCCCGCACATGCCCAGTGAAACACCTGGACATGCGAACGGGAATTTCAGCTATTCATTCATTCATCAGACAGACGAATGAGTGAATAGAAAGATCAGCCGAACAAACTAACACAATGTATCAGTGTTAATTTGTTCGTGCAGGTTATTACAAGGAGGGAGCTACCGGCATGCAGCTCCCTCCTTGTAATATGTAACTATAGAAGCGGCAGGGAGCAGTGCTCCCCACCACTTCATAAGCCCCCCAGGTCCCCCTCTCACTCTATGGGGGTCAATATGACCCCCATAATAGCACAAGGGAGATAAAAATCTCCCAAATGCCCCTACTCGCTATACCGCGAGTAGGGGCATGTCTACTAAAAAGCCTGTGGCTGCTCACTGTAAAAAAACAACAACAACAAAAAACAACTATTGGCCCCCACCCCTAAACAGTGAGAATGAGGGGGGGGCAGTACTCCCCCCACCCCTGGGCGGCGGGTGGGGGCCATAATGAGAATGGGGGGGGGACCTACTGTCCTACCCCCCGCCCCCACCCCTGGGCGGCGGGTGGGGGCCATAGTGAGAATGAGGGGGGGGACAGTACTCCCCCCCCGGCCCCCACCCCTGGGCGGCGGGTGGGGGCCATAGTGAGAATGAGGGGGGGGGACCTACTGCCCCCCCCCGGCCCCCACCCCTGGGCGGCGGGTCGGGGCCATAATGAGAATGGGGGGGGGACCTACTAGCCCCCACCCCTGGGCGGCGGGTGGGGGCCATGAAGATAATGAGGGGGGGGAAGATAATGAGGGGGGGGGACCTACTGTCCTCCCCCCCCCGGCCCCCACCCCTGGGCGGCGGGTGGGGGCCATAATGAGAATGGGGGGGACCTACTGCCCCCCCCCCGGCCCCCACCCCTGGGCGGCAGGTGGGGGCCATATTGAGAATGGGGGGGACCTACTGCCCCCCCTGGCCCCCACCCCTGGGCGGCGCATGGGGGCCATGAAGATAATGAGGGGGGGGACCTACTGTCCTCCCCCCCCGGCCCCCACCCCTGGGCGGCGGGTGGGGGCCCTAAGTCAATTACCCCCCCCAAGGTGACTAGGGGTCCCCAAGCCCCTAGTCACCCACCCCCCACCCAAAAAAAAACAAGTCCCTACCTACCCCCCTCACCCTAAAAAATAGTGAGGGGGGGGATAAAATAACTAACCTGTAAAATAAAATTAAACTTACCATTCGACGTCTTCTTTTTTCTCAAATCTTCTTTTTTCAGCCCCAAAAAAGGCCAACTAAAAAACCATCATAACCGTCGAATTGAAAAAAAAAAAAAAATCCCGAGCGCAAAAAAAAAAAACCCGACGAAAAAAAAAAACCCGAGCGCAAAAAAATAATCCATCTTCACCCATGGAGGGCTCCGCGCAGACTGAGCTCCGCAGAGCGGGGGAAGGCTTATAAAGCCTTGCCCCGCCCTGCAATTAGGCTAAGAACACTCTGATTGGTGGGCTTAAGCCAATCAGAGTGTTCTTTGTCATTTTACACAGCGTGGGAAAATTCAAAAGAACTTTCCCACGCTGTGTAAAATGACAGAGCACTGTGATTGGATGACTTGAAATCCATCCAATCACAGTGTTCTGTGTCATTTT
>OW240914.1:292591561-292603980 GCA_933207985.1 Pelobates cultripes
CATTATGAGGACGGCCGATTGGTCAAGGGAGTCTACGTTCCGGGAATTTTACTTTTGCCCGGCCCCACATACATTCGCTGCGGTAGTGGACCAGCTTTAAACTTGCAATATGAGCCTCCATGTCTTGTTATAAAATTACATGATTTTGCTATTACATGATGAAAAGTCATGATTTTATTAAAGACACGGAGGCGAGTATTGTCCCACCCATCTTATTCTTCCACGGTTATAATACTTTTCCCACCCAGGTTTAATGCACACTACAACAAACCACATTGAATGGTTTCGTACGGTAAGTGGGGCCATGCTGCGAGAATTATGTTTATGTAACTTAATGGTAAATCACTCATATTGTGGGACTGTATGTATGTGGTTTTTTTCTCACCCGTTTAACCTTGAAATTAGTTGCAAGTATCGACTTTAACCTGTCTGCTCCTGTTCCTTTATGTTTTCACAGCCTAACTCGACAAGATGGCAAGCAGTCATCCGACTTATGAGGACTCCCCCCGGTGTTATCCGGTGGTCCTATTAATCCTATGGTCAAGCTTCCCGGTTGTTGATGTTCTACCCTCTTCAGTTATAAGTTGTTACCTTGGGACTTTCTCACAATTCTTGGTTTGGACATTTTTACCATGTTCGCATCTTCAGAAAGAGGGAAATGAAAGGGAAATGCTGCCTATTATACTGGGACCTGAGCGGGGAGGGGCCTAAGTTACTGTATGTTCATTATTTTTTTATTCTGTTTGTATTCTTTGCTGCTATTGGTGGACAGTAAAGAAAGGGATATGCACTCGCCTTCGTGTCTTTAATAAAATCGTGACTTTTCGTCATGTAATAGCAAAATCATGTAATTAACACACATAGTTTTGATTCTTTACAATTAAAACAATCTTTTGATTCAAACTGTATGCAATGTTTTCATGTCTTATTGAATATTGTATGAAGATAATTAGTGACTTGCACATAGGTATATATAGACTATTACAGACTGTTTAGACCAAAAGCCTCTGATGAAGTAGGGCAGCACCCTACGAAACGCGTAAGGGAAAGCAGACAATCTGTCTAAGGAGAGCATCTGCCGAGCAGAGATTATACAGCGAGAATTTGTGACGGCCCGCAATCCCAGACCCAAAACTGACGTCATCCAACAAGACCGGAGTTCATCTCTCGATGTGAGACGCAAAGGAACAAGCAAGCCATCCTCACCGGCTGCTGGAAAACTGAGAGAACATCAACCATTACAATCCTCATCCATCAGGGTCTGGAATTCAGGTTATCTTGCTTCATTCAACCTCTGCATCGGACTGTATGCCATCTTAAAATTCAGATTATTTTTTACTTTTGGAAATATTTTTATATTTAATTGTTATTAATCCTTTTAATAAATTATTCAGTTTGAAAAGTCAAGTCACTTCTTTTTTATAATTTTTATATACTTCCATATTCTTTTTTATATTTTACTTTCATTTTGTATTTTTAGTTTTTGCAACTGCTTCATTTTGGTTATATTTTCACATTGTGTCATCTAAGATTTAATTTTTGGCTATTAGTTCCTTGTACGGCCTGTTCACATACTGATATTACATTATCTTTTAGAAATTGTGGTGAAAAAATGGTGGCTTGTTAAGGCACAACATACACCATATGAGATACCTTGGAGTGTCTACTTTCACAAATGGTAGGACTTTGTTGGGTAATTTGAACAGTCAAACTGCTATAAAATGAGACATGGGCCCATTAACTCTAAAAACTTAAAAGATCAGGTGTCTTATATGGTGTTGTAGCTGCAAAGGATAGTGACAAAAGCATACATTGGGTATATCTTTGTATTCAGAAGATGTAGCTGAACACAATTTAGGTTTTATACAGGAGTAGCACACATCAGATGTACGAAATACACATTAAAACACTTCTTATGGGGGGGCGGGGCCGGACCGCCGAGCTAGCTGGTCGCAAACAAGTGCAGCTCCTGCAAAACAACGACAATTAAGCTGAAAAACCATGCCTAATCACCTTTAAAACGACCACCAGCGACAGTACCCAGAGCACAGGGACTGCTGGACCTTGGGAGAGGCTGGCTCATCGAGCTTCAGTCCCCGGGAGGAGATGGCCACACTTCCACAAGCAGGGCCTTCTGGCGGTGAGTGGCCGCTGCCCCACTATCCTGCACCACAGTACCCAGCTTGAGGCACGAATCCAGGTGGATCCGGACCCGTTCCCCCCCCCTTGGACCGGTGGGGGTGATCCCGGTCCTCACCCTGTGGCCCTAATTAAGAGAACACAAATGGAGCTGGGGGACCCGAGAGCGGCCTCCAAGATGGCAGGCACCATGTGCGCGGGAGGCAGAGGGAAGACCTGCGCCATCTTTGTGTTCGCAGCAGACAACGGGGCTCCAACACCCCAACCCTGCAACAGAGAGGGGCGGACAACCCACAACCTACCCTCGCACCCACACATGCCGAAGTCGAGCGGCACAAGCAACCCCGGCAAGTGGATCATGGCGACCGCATTAGGGGGAAGGGATGTTGCGCCACTACCACTCCAGCCAGGGAAATCAGAGCCTGAAACAAAGCAAGCTACCTCCACACGAGGACCCACCTCACACTCACCTGCCGCCCAGCTCGCATCACTGCGACCCAGATAACGGCAAGCTCAGGCGATTACAACTGAGCTACCACCCAGGCCTGACACCAGCCCTCAGAAGATTGACAGAAGCAAGTTTCATAACAGGCGGCGGCCATTTAAGAACACTCAGCAAGGACCCCACAGAACAACATGGACTATGCCTGGATACCTGCTCTGACGGACGCTCGTTCCCTGCTACACAGCACTAGCAGAGCAGGTATCGGATAAATGGAGAACTCCCCCCCCCTGTCTGTGCGAGCTCGGGACCACCCTGAAGCCAGCCTTCATCACTGAGAAAACCCGGGTAACCCCTCTGATACACCAGGGTACCAGAACTCTTATGGCGACCTACTTGAATCACACAAGCAAATTATTTAGCATTCTGTTTTGTGTGTTAATCTTATGTACACGTAGTCTACACGGCACTTTCAAGCACACACTCACATAAATATCGCTGCCCTACAAGCAACGCACAAACCAGCACACCGCATCCACACAGCAGCATGTCTTACAAAGCCAAACGTACCCAACCAAGTGAGAACCTATATGACTGTAACCCCGACCTAGTTGTGCATTGATAGTTATGACTTGAGGCTGCTACACAAGACTGTATATCTCTCAATAATACATGGACCAATGACTGACCTAGCTAATTATGCAAACAGAATGTAATTCATGTTTAAAGCTACCGTCTCATGATTAACTAATACTTGCTACATGACTCAAGCTTTGAAAAAAAAAACTTCTTATGGGGGAGGGGCCTGAAAGCCAACCGAGCAGGTTGCACATGGCTGGAGCTCTGCAGATTCAGCCTGAGATAGTGCTGATTTTCCTGTCAAATAACCAATTTCACTTGAAAACCTGCTATCTTTCCGATTGCATGGTTTGGGCTCTTCAAGTTCTGGCGCCTGTGGACCACTTCGGATTGTCTTTTGACCTTTCAGAGACTGAGGCAGATGATCCTCTGCCGAAGCTTAGCTCCAGCCTCACTTGGTCCCACTGCCCCCGACCACCTCATCTTCCCCCTTGGACCGGCGGTGGTTATCCTGGTCCCTACTGGTGTGTTCTTTGGCCTACTCCTATGGACTTTTCCTGCCATATGTAGCTTGGAACCCAGAGGCCTACAAGATGGGGTGTACCCAGCCACATGCCTGGCTACAGACACCGGCCCAAGTGGATCCACTTCAGCATTTGAATGCTTGTTATTGGCATTTGAATGCTTGTTATTGGCATTTGAATGCTTGTGCTCCAGATTCTGGGACAGGCTCTGTGACTGCGCAGTGAATACACTACCTGAGGATCCAGGCATACCTTTCGAGACTGGGTCTTTGGGAGGCCGAGCTCGATAAAGCTCCAACGACATTTCTCTTGCACATCACAGGCGGTGAGGAAAAGCAAGTAGGAGCCACAGCCACTACACATCGCCGCTGCGCTCAGAAGGTTCCTGCTCCACAAGGCTGGTGGCATGGATCAAAGTGGTCCCGGCCCTTCTCCCTGTTGTTGGACATTGCTGGACCCAAGAAGGCACACAGCTGGAACGCATCAACGCTTGGAGCTGGTGTGGTGACTCTCCACGACTCTGCATTGGCTGAGAGGACCACAGCAACAGCAACAATTATTTCACTAATTGAATACTCCACTCATCGTTATCATTATTTTTCTATATTATTCATAAGCTTCGATAGATTGCCTGCTGTAGAGTACTCAATACCACCCAATGGAAATTTTCTTTTGTCAGTGTTCCTAGGTATCTTTCAGTTAATATGTATGATCTAATGTATGTTCTATCAAGCAGGATACTAAAAGCATCTATTTTACATTTAAAAAGTTGACAATTTATTTGACATCTTGTGCTCTAAGTCTGTATTCAATCGTTTTGTTTTGCACCGTATGTCACTGTCACTTTGTGTATGTTTCACTGCACTTTAAAAATAAAGAAAGTAAAAAAAATATATAGAAAACACCTGATATGTGTGTGAGGGGAAAAAAACTATTAAATACACAACCCTTAGGTAAATTGCCTGTGATGTCTACTTTATATAAATATATACGTTGGTGTGTCAATTGTGTTTATTGTGATGGCTATCAACTATAAGCGTGCTGGCCCCATGCGTGAAAATCTTCTTCTTTGCAGGCAAAGCACCTGCAAGGGGAAGACTGCTATCGCTTCCTTTCCTTCTTCCACTGTGCGTTTCCCCCACCTCCCTCCATTACTTTAATAGTGGTTTTTGACCGACATGAGAGATCAAAGGATATCCCCTGATGACCCATGCAGAGCAAACAATGGCACACATTGGCCCATGAAGGGATCTAACTCACGAGGCTAGTGAACCTTAATGCCAAGATGAGCCAGGCAGCCTCTGCCATAAGGTCTGCACCTCTAGGTTTTCTATAAGACTACATAATAAGCATTTATTATTTATCAGTACCAGGTTTAATTAGCTCATAATACAGCACCGAGTGGTGAATAAGACATGTAGATAAATGTAACAAGACAGGCTCAACATTGGTACTAGCAGCACTCTGGACTCTGCTCAAATACACTTGTGTTTTAAAGAAAATGTACTTGATCGTTAATGGGTTAAATGAGCACTTTAAAGTTACAACCAAAAACAGGAAATTTGTAAACTTCCTCTTGTTGCTGTTATGACAATAATGGAATAATACTGGCCCCCAGGGCATCTGTTTCACTTCTACAACTTGGTCAAGTGTGAAGGATTAATACCTATGTATTGGATAGTTTAGATGCACTGGTAAGAAAAGCCCTAGGGAACAATTTTTAAAAAAGACACTGGAACGAAGTAGAAGTTGGACGGAAGTTAGACTAATTGGATTTAACTGTAAATATATGGGTCACAGAAATGAGTTTACTTCCTGGCAATTGGGGGGAGGGTTGGCAGAAGGGGGAGGAGGAGGTTGTAAATGTATCTTCTGTGCAACATCTGTTCAACTTTTGGACTTGCAAAATGCATCTATCTACTTCTTACATTTGAGACCACTTGGCCACTTCCAGAACTAAGTTAAAGAAGTCTCTAAAATAACACTATTTACTTTTAATTTAGTTGAAGTAGTTAAAGGGGTTATTCAATGAAGGGTGAATTGTCAGGAATTCAAACAGGGATGATCACTACAACTGAGCATTGTTAGGAATCCAAATTTAATTTATATTTTATGGCTAAATTGCTTAACTGAAAAAAATATTTCAAAGTCAGTTATGCTTCCAGTTTGACTATGTTGGACTTAAAATTGAAATTCACTTTGAGTTTACTTTTCTGACTTTTTCTGAATTAAATCAGAATAGAAAAGTAAGGCAAAAAGAGACACACGTTGTGACTGTGGTTTTTCATGATTAGCTATTTTTGCTAAAAATAAAAGGAAAAAGTCAGTGTGCAATTGGCAGGAGTCGTTTGCTTGGGGAAAAAAGGGGATTTTTCCAAAAACAGGGCAGGTGAGTGGGGTCATCAATATGCTATATCTGCATCTGGTGGTGGTTTTGTTTTTTTGCCAACCACTTGGTAGTGAAGGGGATAAAGTCAAGAAAGATCTAACATGTACAGATTTCTGGACCATTTAAAGTGGACAGTACACTGATCAGCCGCAACTTTAATACCACTGACAAGTGAAGTGGTATTGGTAGTATTGATTATATTGTTACAATGGCACATGTCACAGGAAGTGAACAGTCAGTTCTTAAACTTCATGTGTTGGAAGCAGAAAAAATGGGCAAGCAAAAAGATCTGAATGACTTTGACAAGGGCCAAATAGTGATGGCTAGATAACTGGGTCAGAGCAAATGGCAAGTCAAGCGGGGTGTTCCCAGTATGCAGTGGTTTGCATATAACAAAAGTGATGCAAGGAAGGACAGCCCGTGAACCAGCGGCAGGGTTATGTGGGCCCAAAGCTCATTGATGCACGTGGGGAGTGAAGGCGAGCCGGTCTAGTCCCAAGAAGACATACAGATGGAGGCATTGTTATGATCTGATCAATATTCTGCGGGGAAATCTTGAGTCCTGGTATTCCTGTGGATGTTACTTTAACTTGCAGATCTTAAAGCATCTGCCGCTAATGTCTTGGTGCGGCATACCAAAGAACGAGTTCAGAGGTCTTGTGGAGTCCATGCCTCGACGCATCAGAGCTTTTTTGGCAGCATGAGGGGGACCTACATGATATTAGGCAGGTGGTTTTAATGTCGGTACTGTTCAATGTATATAATGAAGTATATAAGCATTAAATGAATACAGCACAAACTTGGGGGTTAGAGAGAGATGCACCTGGAAAGAAGACTGATTGCCACCCTTTTGCAAATCAAAATCACACAGTATGCTATTTTTACTTGAATCTAATGCACACTTCAATTTTTGAAACCTAGAAGCTGAAAAATGTTTTCGCTGGTGAATGTAATGTGCATTTGTACAAGAGCATACTGTACAAAGAAACCAAGTCTCACATCCCTGTCACAGTGATACATATTCGAATTTCGCCCCAGCGAATTATTATGTTATATAGCGAATTATTATTATTATGTTATATAGCCCCAACAAATTATGCAGCGCTTTACAGTGGGTGGACGAACAAAAATGCAGTTGTAACCAGACAAGTTGGACACAGAGGGGTTGAGGACCTTGCTCAATGAGCTTACATGCTAGAGGGAGTGGGGTAAAGTGACACAAAAGGTAAGGATAGTATTAGACTAATGACTGTTGCAAGAGAGAAATCAGTCGGGAGCTTTTAACAGTTTAATTGATATGCTTTTATTAAGAAGTAGGTTTTTAATGATTTTTTTGAATGAGTGGAGACTGGGTGAGCATCTAACGGAGGAGGGAAGTGAGTTCCACAGGAACGGCGCAGCCCTCGAGAAGTCTTGAAGGCGAGCATCAGAGGTGGGAGTACGGACAGAAGATAGACGTAAGTCTTCAGCAGAGCGTAAGGGCGTTGACGGGACATACTTGTGTATTATGGAGGATAGATAGGTGGGATCAGCATTATGTAGAGATTTGAAAGCAAGAACCAGAATTTTAAATTGAGCCCTATATCTTACAGGAAGCCAATGTAGGGACTGACAGAAGGGTGAGGCGTGGGAGGTGCAGGTGGACAGGAAGATGAGCCTCGCTGCCACATTCATTATGGACTGTGGAGCGGATTACAGTAGTCAAGGCGAGAAAAGATAGTGGAATGGACCAGCACCTTAGTTGCATCTGGCGTTAAGTAGGGTCGGATGCACGCAATATTTTTGAGATGCAAGCGGCAGGATTTGGCGATAGACTGAACATGAGGCGTGAAGGAGATGTCGGAGTCAAAGAGAACATGTAGGCAGCGAGCCTGCATGGTGGAACTGATGGTAGCACTGTTGACTTGGAGGGAGGGAGACACAGGAGTAGCAACACTTGAGAGAGAAAAGACCCGAATTTCTGTTTTGGTCAAGTTGAGTTTAAGGAAGTGGGCAGCCATCCAGTTAGAAATAGCAGAGAGGCAGTCAGAGACACTAGTCAAGAGGGACGGGGAGAGGACAGATAGATTTGCGTGTCATCCGCATAGAAATTATATTGGAAGCCAAAGGAGCTAATGAGTTTACCAAGGGAGCCAGTATAGATGGAGAACAGTAGGGGACCAAGGACTGAACCTTGGGGAACACCAACAGAGAGGAGTTGGGGAGAAGAAGCAGAGCCAGAGAAACACTGAAAGAGCTCTGGGAGAGGTAGGAGGAACACCAGGAGAGAACAATATATTGTAGACCGATATTGCGGAGGATGACAACAATGTCAAAAGCTGCAGAAAGGTCAAGGAGAATTAGGATAGAGTAGTGACCACAAGATTTTACAGCGAGTAGATCATTGGATACTTTGGTCAGTGCCGTTTCCACAGAGTGCTTAGCGAGGGAACCAGACTGAAGCGGGTCTAGCAGAGAGTTGGACTCGAGGTAGTCTGTCAATCTTGCATACACAATTCTTTCAAGGATCTTGGATGCAAAAGGCAGTAGCGAGATAGGACGGTAGTTGGATGGGGAGTTAGGTTCAAGGTTGGGCTTCTTTAGAATTAGGGTTATAGTTGCATGTTTGAAGGGCGATGGAAATATGCCAGAGGAAAGTGAGAGGTAGAGAAAGAGAAGACAGAGTACGGATGAGATGCGAGGGAATTGGTTCTAGGGATCAGGTGGTGGGGCAAGTGGACTGGATCAGATCAGGTGGTGGGGCAAGTGGACTGGATCAGAGCTGTAGCGGGTGTGAATGAACATAGAACATCAGAGGGAGTGAGGTTAGGGGAACTATTGTAAGAGGAAGAAGACAGATGAGAGATCTCTTCCCTGATTGTAGAGATCTTGTCAGTGAAGTGAGTTGCAAAGTCTGAGATGGTCAAGTTTTGGTGGAGGATGAACAATAGGGCAAAGAAGAGAGTTAAATGTGTGAAATAGTCGTTTGGATTCGTGGGAGAGTGTGGTTATGAGGGTAATTTACTTTTGCAGAGGAAAGAGCCAAGCTGCATGAGGGCAGCATAAATTTATAGTGGAGAAAGTCAAATGCACAGTGAGACTTTCTTCAACAACGTTCAGCAGTTCTGGAGCATCTTTGGAGGTATCGAGTCAGCTTGGTGTGCCAAGGTTGTTGTTGGGGGCACTCACTACATTTAAATGTAGGAAGTGCCATGATGTCTAGTTGAGAGGAGAGGGTGGAATTGTAGAAGGAGGTTGCAGAGCTAGGACAGGTGAGGTTTGAGATAGGTAAAAGGAGAGTTTAGAGATTAGTAGAGAAATGCTCTAGGTCAAGATATTGGAGGTTTCTGTGAGATTGATGTTGAGATGGTGGTGTCAATTGGGTCTTAGGTATGCCGATGTCAAAAGTCAGCAGATAGTGGTCAGACAGAGGGAAAGGAATATTGGAGAGATTAGAGCGGGACAGAGATTGGTGAAGGCGAGATCAAGAGTGTTTCCTGCTGTATGGGTTGCTAAATTGGACCATTGCGTAAGGCCAAAGGAGAAGGTTACCGAGAGCAGAAGAGAGGCTTCAGTGCAGTTGGGGTTGTTGGTTGGGCTATTGAAATCCCAAGTATAAGGGAAGGAGTGCTAGATGAGAGGAAGTGGGGAAGCCAGGAAGAAAAGTGCTCAATGAATAGCCAAGGATGACTGGGGGGCTGTAGATGAACCAATTCTTAAAGGAGTGGGTGTAAATAGGTTGACAGTGTGAACTTCAAAAGAATCAGACTTTCTTACAGCAGTACTGGGGCTTGATAGTTTTGAAATCAGACTGTTGAATAAAGATATGTGAGGGTCAGATAGGCTTGCAATAAAGCTGAGGGAGTGGGATATGTGTCTAGGCACAGAGATGAAGGGATGGTTATTCAAATAAAAACAAACATATCAATAAAAGAAAGGGAGCGGTCAGAGGTCAGTCAGAAATCAGAGGGGAAATAAAGGGAAGGCATATAGGTGAATAAAACAATTACATACAGGGCTAGCAAAACTACACTTTAGCATGACAGACTAGATATAAGGCAAGAAAATATACAATGCACACAGGATAAATAAAATAAATGTACAGGGTGGTTAAATTAAATATAAATGATGCTGTGCAGGATAGAGTTTTAGTGTTGTTTTCCAAAAGGTTACCTTTGCTTATTGCAGACGATCAGCTGATGGAGCACAGACTTTCTTACAGCAGTATTGGGGCTTGATAATTCTGAAATCAGGCTTTGCTTATTGCAGATGATCAGCTGATGGAGCACTGACTTTCTTACAGCAGTATTGGGGCTTGATAATTCTGAAATCAGACTTTACTTATTGCAGACGATCAGCTGATCATACTCGAATCTCATGCGCCGTGTGTGGGGCTCATTATGTGTGGAAGTGGGGGTCAGTTTGTGTGTATGGGTTAGTCTGTGCTTGTGAGGGGGGTTCAGTCTGTGTGTATGGGTCAGTTTGTGTGTGGGGGGTCAGTCTGGGGGGGGGCAGTCAGTGTGTGTGTGGGTCAGTCTGTGTGCTTGAGCTCCAAGAGAGATAACTCTCATCTCATGACCTGCCCTGTGCCCGATTGATAAGCAGCCTTCTTAACCACTACAGATCTGATTGTGCCACCCCCTTCCTGCAAGGTAAGACTAGGAAAAGGGAATATTATTTATCTTTTGTTAAAAACAAATATTAAAGTAAAAACTGTAAACCTCTTCCCTATCCCGCTCTCTACACCCCCCTGAACACAGTACACCCTCACTGACAGTAAACCCCTCACATACAGTACACTCCCACCAAAACAGAGTACACCTTTGCATACACACACAGTGCACCCCTCACACACATAATCTCTTCACCCACATACCTTCACACACACACACACATACATGCTTCAACCCATTACACACCGAATCTCATTTAGATATATATATATATATATACATACATATATACATACACACACACACACACACACACACACACACACACACACCTCTTTGATAAGCACACAATGCAACCCCAATACACATACACTCACAATGCAGCCCCTAGATGCACATGCACACACTTTACAGGCCCTTTCAGCACATACACACACAATCTCAAAAGCTCCTATACATGAGCACATGCTCACATTACAGCCCTTAGTTACACAAAGTACACCATAAACAGACTCCTCTATACACACACTTCACCACAGCCCCTTCTAAACACCATGAAAAATTATCTTGCATCTCCTGTAAAGGTTTTCCAGTTTCCATGAAAAGGTGTCTTGCAAGTAATAAGGAAGGTGCAGCGGTGGAACTACAGAGAGTGCTGGTGTTGCGATTACACTGGGGCCCATCGAGTGGCCTGTGCAATTAGGGCCACCCGATGGGCATGTGTCTTCAGGGGTGCAAAACAGTTTTTGCACCAGAGCCCACTTTACGTTAGTTCTGCCACGATGCAGCAGCTCCCTGTACACAAGCCTGCCCCCAATCTCTGACTGAGACACAGACTGACAGACATACACACATTCTGACAGACATACATTGACAGGCACACACTCACTGACTGAGACATACACACACACATTTTCTCACACACTCATTGCTATTTTTATTTAAATCCACCCAGCCTCCCTATCTTTGTGAGAGCTGAGTGGATCTTTCTCTGGCGTCCAGTGTGTCTCCTCTCATTCTTCCTGCAGTTTCTCTGCTCTGCTGTAGTTCCTCTCGCAAGGTCTGAGCGTTGCCGCGTTTACCATGGCACTGCTCCGATCTTGCTAGAATGAACTCTAGCCCCGTTAAAATAAAAAAACTATATAGTTACATTAATATATCCCCATCCCCCCCCCACGCACACACACACACACACAATACCTCCAAACATAGTTACACACACACACACACACACAACACCCTCACACAGAACCCCCCTCACAAACACACACACCACCCTCACATACAGCACCCCTCACACACACACACACTGAAATATCACACACAGTGCCCCCTCACACACACACAAACTGCACCCCTTACACACACACACAGCACATTCCAGACACACCAGGGCCGGACTGGCCCACCGGGATACCGGGAAATTTCCCGGTGGGCCGCGGCACCTGGGGGCCGGCCGCGTTCCTGGGCCGGCCCTTTAAATACTGCAGCCGCCTGAGCGCTCTGTTAAGAGCGGTCAGGCGGCTGCAGCTTCTCCCCTGTAGCGTGGCCGAGCTGCACTCCGGTCCCGGTGGCCGGCAGGAATGAGAGGAAGGTGCACACTGAGTGTGCACTTCCTGTCAGTCCGGCCGGCCGGCCACCGCGGACCGGAATGCAGCTCGGCCACGCTACAGGGGAGGGGGTAAGAAGAGGGG
>OW240914.1:292604080-292632783 GCA_933207985.1 Pelobates cultripes
AATGCAGATCCAAATAGGGTAGGTGAATTCTTAAACCCTTGAGGTAGTCTGGTCCAGTCTGAAGCTTTGAACCTGTAACAGCATCTTCCCATCGGAAAGCAAAGATACACTGACTCTCAGCAGCAATCCGAAGGCAAAAGAAAGCATCCTTAAGGTCTAGAACTGTGAAGTAGGTTGCCCCACGTGGTATCAAAGCAAGCAGATTATAAGGGTTGGGTACAACTGGGTGTATATTGACTACTGCATCATTAACTGCTCTCAAATGTTGTACAGGACAATATTCATCTGCTCCTGGTTTCTGAACAGGTAATAATGGAGTGTTCCAGGGGGAAGTACAGAATTTTAGGATGCCATACCTTACGAACATATCCAAGTAGGTCTGTATGTTTTTCTTAGCCTTTTGAGGTATATGATACTGATGTAGGCTCACAGGATAGGTTCCAAGCTTTAGTTCAATATGTATAGGTGGAATATTACAAGCAAGCCCAGGTGGATTATTCTCTGCCCATACTCCTGGAATGTCAAATAAAGGTTCATCACTCTTAGGGTTTACACTTGTCATTATGGAGTAGAAGCGCCATTCTTCTTCCCTTGGCACCGATACCGCCATTATGCCTGGTAATCCATTAAACCTCAGAGATGTTGATCCATTGGGTAGAAAAGTTATCTGGGCTTGAAGCTTCGATAATAGATCTCGTCCTAGAAGTTGAATCGGACACTCTGGCATATATAGGAACTGGTGCTTCACCAAATGGCCTCCCAGAATGCAAGTGCGACTTTTAAGAACCGGTCTAGCTGCACTTCTCCCAGTAGCTCCTATCACAGTTATAGTTTTTCCTGAAGGCGGAGCCACCAGTTTAGTCATCACAGAATGTTCAGCACCAGTGTCAATCATGAAAGAACTCTTTCCCCCTATTGCTACATGACCATAGGCTCCGCTCGGCCAAGGGGGATGGAGCCCGGTCGGTATCAATAGTCTTCCATGATAGTGTCAGCCAGACCCACAAAATCTCTATCCTCTCTATCCTCTCTATCTCTTGGTCTCTGAGTAGGTGGATAATATCTATCTCCTTGAACACTCCCTCTACTATTCCCACCGTTCCCTCCAAAACTTCCTCTTCCTCTATAACTACCACTATAACCTCCCCGTACTCTTCTCTCTCCTTGTCTATTATTTTCATAATGCTCTCTCTGTGGACACTCATTCTTCCAATGTCCTTCCTCTCTACAAAACGCACATTGATTCCTACTTAAAGGTCCCTTACTCAGCCTATTCTCGACTCCTTTATTCACTTCCCTTCCCTGTCTTTCTACACTTGTGATAGCTACCGCTAGCATATCTGCCTTCTTCCTCATTTTACTTTCTTCCTCCCGCTTTATCTCAGTTTCCCTATTCATATATACTTTATATGCGATCCCCATTAGCTGTTATATGGAGTTCCCTACAAATCCCTCTAACTTTTGCAATTTTCTTTTAATATCACCTTGGGCCTGGCTGACAAATGCTGAGTTAATAATTCGAGAATTCTCAGGGGCCTCTGGATTAAGAGGAGTATAAAATCTAAATGACTCCAATAATCTTTCATAAAAGGCACTAGGTGACTCACCAACCTTTTGCAACACCTCAGCCGTCTTTGACATATTGATTGCCTTCTTCCTTCCTGTGCATGCATGTTAGCACCATTCACATTCCAATTTGGTTCACCATTTGGATAATGGGCTGCAGCCCATGCAGCTGGATTGGCCTGATTTTGAGTACGGGCTGTTTCCTCAAGCGCTTTAATAGCCGCTTGATTAATCCGGGTCCTTTCCTCACAATTAAATAAAGTTAAAGGACTACTCTAGGCACCCAGACCACTTCAGCTTAATTAAGTGGTCTGGGTGCCAGGTCCCTCTAGGATTAACCCTTTTTTTATAAACATAGCAGTTTCAGAGAAACTGCTATGTTTATAAATGGGTTAATCCAGCCTCTTAAGCCTCTAGTGGCTGTCTCATTGACAAAAAAAATCACAGTGAGAAGACGCAAGCGTCCATAGGAAAGCATTGTAAATGCTTTCCTATGAGACCGGCTGAATGCGCGCGCAGCTCCTGCCGCGCATGCGCATTCAGCCGAAGAGGCGGAGAGGAGGAGGAGAGCTCCCCGCCCGGCGCTGGAATAAAGTTACGTTTTAACCCTTTCCTCGCCATCCAGCCCGGCGGGAGGGGGACCCTGAGGGTGGGGGCACCCTCAGGGCACTATAGTGCCAGGAAAACAAGTATGTTTTGCTGGCACTATGGTGGTCCTTTAATAATTGCTGGCAATCGGCCCAGGTGGGAATGTCTGTTTGTATAAGAGAGGTAACCAAATCTGTCATGACTTGAGGTTTGTCGGTATACGAAGAGTTATGAGTCTTCCAATTGAATAGATCAGTTGTGGTGAAGGGGACATAGACAAACACTGGATCTACCCGTTGTATTTGGCCATTTTCACCAACGTGTGTTGGGCCCGGTGTAAGTCGGAGGGGCATTTGGCAATGTCGGGGTTGAAGGGTACCAGTCATCTGTCGGGTTAATATAGGACTTCGGCAAGGCTGTTTTATAGTAAGTTCCGGTCTAGGGGTAGTAAGGTAAGGAGAATGAGGCTGGTTAATTTTACCGGGCGGAAGTTCAGTCAACAGGATGTTGCGGGCCGGGCTAGGAGGAGCCTGACCAGGAACCAGAAGTGACGTTAATTCCGGATATATAGAACTAGTGGAGGTAGGTACCGGAAAGGGAGGACTCAGGACAAGTGGGCTGGGCTCTAAACTAGATGAATGAGTGGACAGGGACAATGGGAAAGACGGAGTGACAACACCAGCAGCACCTCCTCTAACCTTAGAGGAGGAGTAAGGGGGTGGGGAGGGAAGTTCAGACTCAGAGGGAGAGTCTAAAATGGGCGGGGTTGCGGCCCTAATGGACAGGCGAGTCCTGGCCACCATGAGGTGACATTGCTCCTCGTGGCATACGTTTTAGGCAATTCTTCCACAATCTGTTTCCAACAATCAATATACGGAAACTGATCATAGAATTCAGGCTTACTAGATATAATCGCGTGCACACGTTGTACTAGTTAGATCAAGACTACCACGTGGAGGCCATGCGGCCACCAAGATAGGCCACTCTCTACTACATAATGTAGTCAAACGCTTTGGGGATAATTTCACCCCAAAATCACAAACTTTACATTCCTTTGCAAAGTTTTTCAACATACACGACAAGGGATCAACAATCTTTGAGTCAGAAGCAGCCATACTGGCAACGGAGCGTCTAATACAAAGAAACACAATACCCCAAACACACTTCCAACGATCACACTTGTTTCCCTGGCAACAGCACCGCGTTGCACAGTTGCTAGGCCAAACACACACACACGAAAACACGCAGAGAATTCTCGGACATACAGTGATATCACGACGTCTCACTCACAAAGATTTACCAAACACTAGATACTTATCTCTGTAACTATAAATCAAACCCTACAATTATCCACATTATAAATCAACTTTTAACTAACCGACTATATCATATTCTAGTAACCTCATCTTTACAATCAGTGGTTATGGTACGGTTAGCAAGTGGTTATAATACAGTTTTAAAGTCACAGATCAGTTAGTAACAGTTATGGTGTTACACATATAACATAAGACAACAGTTTTTAGTAATTTTTACACAACATCAGTAGTTATAATACATGTTAATGGTTATAATACCGTGCGCTATTATACAGTATACACACAATTTACACTCCCACTAGACGACAGAGCTCAAGCTTTCTAGCAGGACATACAATTCACCAACTACAGTATATTTCACAAAATTTACAATAATCCCAACTATTCTAATTGGCCAGCACCTCGAGAACTATCGAACTATTTACACCAGGATTCGGTTAGTCTACGCTGCCCAAGCACCACATATAGCGAACTAGGGGGCAGAATTTTGTGGGGATATTTATGGGATAATAATAGTAAACAGTGAGAATTGCCCACTAATTCAATTCTCAGATCCAAAGATCGTTCTCGTAAGTGAAAAGTATTTCATATAATTAAAATCACAATTTTGTTATAAAAATAGATTTTATTTTATAATAAATTAATTAATAATAATATTATGCAACATGCATGACAATAATCAATGAATATCCAGTATAAAATGGTATGCAATACAAAGGAATGGCTATACACGTTTCAATGGCTAAACAGCATTTTCTGTCAAGACTTACACGATTTATGAGTATCTTTCACAGCGAGAAAGCTTTTCACAGCGAAGGGCCATAAAACCCTGGCTAACAGTTAGAATAACTGAATAACCCTTTCAATGCTGGCTAGATCTCCTAGGTAATTAAGATCTATTCTTATGTAATTTTAAATAAAATAACATTTAAACCAGTTCATTAGTCATTTCCTGGAACCATCCAATAAGAATATCTACCATATTATATAAGCAGAGTTTAATTTGTCTAAAAGATATCTTATCTTAATTTAGAGCGAATCAATACACCTGGATAAAAACAGCGGTATGCTAACACGTGATACTATCCCATTAATATATAATTATTCTTAATTCCACCTGCAGAATGGAATGTTTATAACTATATATTCTTTAATTAACTAAGATTTCTTAATGTGGAAATCTGACCGTGATTTATCCAGTCATATATCATGCTATTAGTAAATTTTAATTAATTTAATTAATTAAATGAAACCAGTATAATTACCAGTTGAGTAGATATTTCATCCGATTGGTAAATAGTCTCAGGAATTTGGATGTCTCTCTGCATGGAGGTGTGTAGGAATTTCTGAGTGTCCTAGAGTGTCATTTCTCCCCACTGCTTACTTCTTTGCTTTCTTTGCATACCCTTGCATTCCTCGTCTACCCCTTCCCCCTCTTTGTCTTAACTTTTTAAAGGGAAAATTCACTAGTTGGTAAACCAATAGCAACACTGGGGGTGTGGTCATCTTCCAGATCGCAATTTAGGTATTTGTTCTATAGAGGGCAGTCTTGTCCCACCAAACATACCTATCCAGGAAAGAATTAACTTTTCTTGGTGGCTATTTTGACGTCATTTTGGCCTATCTTTATAGTGGCCATAACTTACGTTTCCTTTCAGATCAAACAGTTTCTTTAAGTTTTGTCCAGACTATGTGTCTGGCAAATTCTGAGTTTTGACCCGTAACTTACAATGGGACCTTATACATATAGAAAGTAACATTTTATTATTTAATCTTCTCTGTCACAAATGTCTGGGTTTAGAATTGATTATATTCCATTAGCATTTTAGACAGTCTATCCAACCCCCGTTCTCCTTATCACTTGGTTTGTATATACTATGCATTCCTTTAGCTCTGGCAAAGTGGTTAGTTTTACAGAGAGGATAGAAATTTCTTGTGTCTTTGTTAACTTGAAAATAACAAAATGGAGTCTGGTCTGTTCAGAGTGACTCAGAATATACACTTTTAATTTCTATCATAGCACAAGATGTCTGCCGATATAAATACCCTGACAATTTACAACTGTACCCATTTAGTCTATCTACTCTATCAATAGTCTAGTGGCTGAATTTACAACATGGCACACTTAGCCAAGATAGGTTGAGAACTAGCAGACGGCATGTACACCAGAATCTGCTTAGTCTCACCGGCCTCCCCGACCTAGCGACCAAAATTTATACCTAGACACGCTAGTCAAGACAAGACACCGGTGTCCGGTGTAAACTATTTACACCAAGATTTAGCCTGACCCAAACCACCTTTATTAGATGGGCTGACTACAGAGCGTCTAATTTCCAGATAAGCGGTGCGCCTTCGCTTCTTCCTTCCAGAGGGAGGGGGCAATCCAATAACTGGTTCCAAATATAAAACCCCTTGTGGGCCTACCGCTCTAATGGTATTAGTCTTACCTCTTCGTTCCTGAACCTGGGCTCACACTCATCGACTGGGCACCCCGGTACTTACTACGTAAAGGCTGATGATCTCCTGGGCGAAGCAG
Source organism: Pelobates cultripes (assembly GCA_933207985.1). Classification (NCBI taxonomy): domain Eukaryota; kingdom Metazoa; phylum Chordata; class Amphibia; order Anura; family Pelobatidae; genus Pelobates; species Pelobates cultripes. The sequence goes on from OW240914.1 coordinate 292,610,087, forward strand.
CTGAAGGGATGTCCACGCAGAAGTTCAGGGATGCAGCCGTAGAGAACGTTGGTAAAAAGTTTACCGTCTCAAATCTCTGCGCCAGCTTCCGTGTGATGAGGTTCCTAGACTCAATGCACCAAAGATGTAACCGAGTAAACTTGCAGAAGCCAGACACAGAGCGATGGATGCAGGTTTTCAGGAAGTAAGAGGTCTTTATTAACATACCGATCAGGCCTCAGATGAACTATCGTTCCAAAACAGGTCTGAGGGCCGAACACATGGAGTACATGCTTTTTATAGAACTATAACTCCTCCCATTAATAGCTCCACCCGCACATACCCTTAACCAATCAGTGGACAGGATTTGGATGAGAAAGGAGTGTGATTTCAGTGCCTGCATTCCTGCACATGCTCATTACATTGATGACAGTATCTTAGCAACGTGTAACTAACTAACTGATACAACATACACATATGCCACGTGGAAATCTCGGCCTATTAAATTTACATTTCACCGAAATTCCATCACACCCCCACACTATTATCAGCACACACACTCCCTCTCACACTGTCACCCTCACCTCTCCCACACACTGTCACCCTCACCTCTTGTCTCTACTTGTATGTGTATCTGTGTGATCTTTTGTGTCCATGTGTGTATCGCTGTGTCAGTGTGTGTGTCTCTGTATGTGTGTATGTATACACCATACAAAAAAACATGCTTACATTTAAACACACATTGTGTATATGTATATTTTATATACACAATATACACACACTGCATCCACTACACATGCACTGCAATTAAACGCAAACATTACATACAAACACACCCCTGCATTAAAACACTAAATTTATATACAAACACCCCTTCATTCAAACACCAACACTACACACAAAAAGCACACCTGCATTTAAAGTCCTACACTACATACAAACACCCCTGCATTCAGACGCAAACATTACAAACAAGTACACCACTACATTCCAATGGCAACAGTACATACAAATACACCCATACATGCACACATATACTGAATACAAAAACATGCTAACGCTCAAACATTGCTCACAAATATAACCCTGCAATGATGCACAAATGGTAGTTTCCCAGCTGGCATAGTATTGCTGAAGTTCCTACAGATGGAGATCTACCTTTTGGCCACACTTCCACTAGAGGGGGGCCCAGAAAACATACTTGCACCAGGGTCCTCTCTACATTAGTTCCACCACACGGATAATAAACGTGTGGTGCCTGGATGAAAGAGCAGGACACAGCACTTCTGATTCTAACTGAGTCTGTGATTAAGCAGTTGTATGCCTCTAAAACTGATTGTCATGATGTGCAAAGTTCCTGCCTTTAAAACTCCATGATATGTCAAAATAATGCTTCTAAAACTGCCATGACATGCTAATTTTATGCACTTAAAGCTGATTGCCATGATGTGCCAAATGTATGCATCTAAAACTGATTGCCATGGTGTGCCAATTGTATGCCTCTGAAGCTGATTGCCACGATGTGCTAAGTTTATGCATCTAAAAGTGCCATTATATGCCAAGTTTATGCATCTAAAGCTGATTGCCATGGTGTGCCAAGTTTATGTATTTAAAGCTGCCATGATGTTCCAATTTTATGCCTCTAAAAACAGATTGCCATGGTGTGCCAATGTTATGCATCTTAAGCTGGTTGCCATGGTGTGCCAATCTTATGCATCTTAAGCTGGTTGCCATGGTGTGCCAATTGTATGCTTTTAAAACTGATTGCCACGATGTGCCAAGTTTATGCATCTACAAGTGATTGCCATGATATGCCAAGTTTATGCATCTAAAGCTGATTGCCATGGTGTGCCGAGTTTATGTATTTAAAGCTGCCATGATGTTCCAATTTTATGCCTCTAAAAACCGATTGCCATGGAGTGCCAATTTTATGCCTCTAAAGCTAGTTGCCATCGTGTGCCAATTGTAAGCCTCTAAAACTGATTGCCATGGTGTGCCAATATTATGCACCTGAAGTTGCCATGATGTGCCAAGTTTAACATCTAAAATTGATTGCCATGATGTACCAGTTTTATGCATTTAAAGCTGATTGTCATGGTTTGCCAATTGTATGCCTCTAAAACTGATTGCTGTGGTGTGCCAATTGTATGCATCTAAAGTGGATTGCCCTGGTGTGCCAACTGTATGCCTCTAAAACTGCCATGGTGTGCCAATTGTATTCATCTAAAGTGGATTGCTATAGTGTGCCAATTGTTTGCCTCTAAAGCTGTTTGCCATGGTGTGCCGATTTTATGCCTCTAAAAGTAATTGTCATGGTGTGCCAATTGTGTGCATCTAAAGCTGATTGCCATGGTGTTCACTTTTTTAAAATATGCATTGAAAGCAAATTTTTTATTTTTTTTATTTTTTAAAGTGGGTCTCAGCCCATAAAAGTTTGGGAAGCCCTGCTTTATACTATATATACCTTTAATCACGCACAAGAGGCTCCTGCAGGATGTAGAAGGCCAGGAAAAGAGCAGGGGATAAGAAATTGTATATTAAACAGAATTTGCAATAAATAAAGTGTCAACATTAGATGACTCTTTACAGAAAATGTGTAGGAAGTCTGTGTAAGTCTCATGCAGGAAGGTGTGCCTAGGGCTGCATAAGCAAAGTGATTTAACTAAATGGCAGAGAATTGAGCAGTGAGACTGCAGGGGCATGATCTATACACCAAAACCACTTCATTAAGTTAGTTGTTTTAATGCGTATAGTGGGAATGTGAATTTCAAATGTAAGGTCAAAATGGCTGAACGGAAACGCATTGTTTTTTTGTCAGCTGTGTGTTTCAGGCTGGCTAATGACGCCACAGTGACACTGCTTGGAGGTGGAGACATGGCTTTGGCCGCAAAGGGGTTTAACTCGGTATATGCTGTGTTACAGAGCAAAATGCTGCACATGCAAACTCCAGTTACCATGACCACTTCAAATCACTTGTGTGGGCATGGTGCTTGGAGTAACCCTTTAAGCTTGACATTAATTTTCAATTCCTGACAGTCCTCACTTTATTGAATAGCCTTGACTGAAGTGGTGGAGATTTTGTTCTATTTCAATTATTTAGTCTTTCACTTGAAATTCACTTTTTGGGTTATTCACTACTGTACAGAACTGTAGCAAATAAAAATTGAATCAGAACATTTGGCCTAACGTAGCCAATCTGTGAGCTTACATTGTTTTTCAAACACACTATTTTAACTTACATTTTGCCTTTTTGGATTGTAATTTTTAAATTTAGATGTGTATGTGGCCATATTCGGCTTGTGTTATTTTTTGGGTGCTGCAGTTGATTTGCAGCGTTGTATCTGTGCGTATGTGGGCTGTTGTATTGTATATGTTCATGAGTAATTTGTGGTATTGTACATGATACCTAATGAATGGGGGATTCTTGTGGAATTGTGTATCGAGCTGATATGTCACGTGTTGTGTATGTGAATTATCAGTGGTGTTGTGTTTGTGTGTGGGCTGTTTGTATGAGGTGGAGGCGTATACTGTAGTGTTGTTGGCTTCCATGGGGTCCAGTTTGTGAGAGAAAAGGCAGTGTTTACATTGCTGCCTAGTGACACCTCCAGTGCCAGTCATTCAGACTGCCACTAAAGTGTGCAGCACCTACATTCAACATCTCCACGCTCTGCATTGAGGCCCTGAATGTTCCCCATAGATATGTATTGATTCAATACATCTCTATGACGAGATCTTGATTGGCGCATTGCAGCACATGCACAATAGGTTTCCAATTTTTTTCCTATGGGAAAACATTGGATTGCCTAAGATCATCAAGCTGGCCAGCCTCTGGGACAGTGGCACGGCAAGGGGAAATAAAGGTGAGAAAAAAAACATTCCCACGCAATCAGAGGGGGCTGTCACTGACCAACGGACACATAGATTTTACATACACACTGACAGAGTCACACACATTGAGAGACAAAGACACACAAACTATTATATGGTTTAATTCAGTTTTATTCCACCCTGCTTCCTTACCTTTAGCAGAGCTGTAGTGGATTGGCTTACCCAGTGGGCTGACGGCTGGGGAAGAAATGAGGTGGAGGGCCGGCTGCGAGTACTCTAGGCAGGCGGTGAGGGAGCTGTGATCTTCCTGCTCTGCTTCATTTGGTGCCACATAGTGATGCTGGTGCCAGAATAACATCATATTCCGGCACCAGCATCACTGAGCGGCGCGCAAGGGAGCAGAACTATTTCTTCTGATTACCCAGCACAAACCTCATTGTTTATGCTGGGCAGTGGCCAGTCAGAAACCGTATAGACACAGGGAGAGTAATATAACATATTATTTTGTCTTGTGTCTAGTTAGAAGCCAAAAACAAAGCTTAATGTAGTAAATGCCCCTGGTCTAGATTTTCAAAGAGAAATTTACTGGATCTGTTCAGGTGAATTCAGACTGCAAAATCTAAATAATGTTCATATGTTTCCTTATTCCAGCTTGTCCACATGGTTGACGTTCACAACAGAATGCTCAGACAATATGCAAACCGAATGATGGAATCTGGTCGTTCTGAATTTGTTTGGTCGGTTACCAATCATAACTTTTAGAACTCTTTAAAAATGCAATAATGATTGACAAATTAAACAATATATCACAATGAGAAAAAAAAACAATTGAGGTGCAGGAAAAGACTGCTAAATTAGCTAATTAATGCCCTTTAAATTGCAACAGCCTGTAGGAGAGGGCAGAAGGCCAGACAGTTCAAGCAAGACAACCAGCTTGACATCTAGCCTGCCACTGTATCAAGCCCAAATTCTTCTGATATGGAACCCATGGAGGGTAGTAGCCAGAATGCAACAAGTTGGACACGCACAAAGAGGCAGAGGCAGCCCAGGACTTTTAAGTCAACAAGGAGTCTGCATACAGGCTCTGAGAGGAAATATGCCCAAAGTTTCTGCCCCGAGGAGAATGCAGCACTAGTCACAAAACTCTGCCAGTATTACAATTATATTTTGGGGGAAGCAGCCAAGAAAACGACATCATCTAAAAGAAATCATCTGTGGATGGAAATAGTTGATGCAGTCAATGCTGCTGGTGGGAATAATCGGACTTTAGATGTGGTAAAGAAACGGTAAGTTCATGCAAATGCATGCCTACACCTTTGTAATAATGTGTTGTCTTGCCATGTGCTTTAGTAAATAGCACCCACGTGTGCAGCTAGGACTTTGTATGCATGTGCTGTCTTGCCATATGTATAGCCCTTGCCATATGTATAGCCCTTATGTATACCACTGTAAGTGGTATCTGAAATTGACTTTGGAATGTTAATGTCAGTTATCAGCTATCAAATTCATTGTCATTCAATTTGATAGCATGTCCGTTTTCAATATTTTTTCAATGTTGATCTACAGTGAAATATAACCATGTTTACATATATGCACCCACTACCTATGCCACTGCAGATATTCTGATATAAGGCGGATGGTAAAGAAGAAGATGTGTAGAGCTGCAGCTGCCTCCAGGAATACAGGAAGTATCAATGCACAAAAACCTAGCTTGTTTCCATACGAGGAGGAGTTTCTACAATTCATGGGGAGAGATTCCCTGCTTGGTATCGAAGGGATGTTAGAAAATGATAATCAAGATGGTAAGTTGGTAAACTGGAAGTGTGTTGTCAATGTACACATGAATATCCATAGTAACACACTCCTTATTGTGCGACAGCCAATCACTCACTAGAAGAAGAAGGTGAAAGAGAAATTATGAGCTCTGCAGAAGATGATCCGCTTGGTCCATATTTTACTGCTAAGGACACGGCAACTGGTCAAGCTCCCGTCTCCCGGGAGGAGCTTCTGGCTTCATTCACTTCTCGTAAGAATTTACATAGCATTGTTGTCATATATGTATGTGACAGTAGTGTACATTAGGTTAATGTGTTGTGTACAAATTTCATTAGACCATCCATCTTTATAATAATCTCTCCCCCCACCCCCTCTCCTCTTTGAAAAAAAAATGCTTCTGTATGAGAAGAACTTCAGGGCATGTGTTGTTTGCTATCTATGCACTCTGCAGAAGCATTGGATTAGTCAATCTCTCAGTGAGTCGAGCTTCAGTGAGAGGCTCATTTGGATTTGAGGCAAGTTCATCTTTCCTCCCACCCCCTAGCTTTTGTGGGGCAAGGTGATCATCAAACTGCTAAACACTCTAGAGTTATAAATAATAATAATAATATATATTTTTATAACAATTGAGTTTTTGTGGGGGAGGGTGGTCATCAGACTGCCCAACACTCCAGAGTTATAATAATAATGGAGTGTTTTGTTTTTTTAATTGAGTAACATCCCACTACAACCCATTAACAGCTGACGACTCATGTTGTTGAACAGGCATCTGCTGCTGGGTATAAGTAACTCAAGTCAGGAATATCTCCTTGTCATCTTATAATAATATACAGTTGTACAATGGAATACAATTATAAACATGCACTGTTCTCGTAACATGAGATTTAAACTAATAATTTCACAGTCTTTGCATGCACTTGTAAACAGAATGCGATTTTATGTAGAATTAGCTTCGCCTATTGTGGGTCAAACAAAAATCCTGCATTCATAATGTTAAATATAACCTTCGTGTTGTGGTACATATGATACAGTTACTGCTAAGTAGTAAGATAGGATTGGCTTTCTATTACCCAGTGGTGTAGCATCTAAAGACTCACAACAGGAGTGATCGGATGCCTTCTAATGTAAGTAGTCAAACAGTTTTGCCTGGTGCTGGTCATCCCCTGTAAGAGTCAGGTACTTTCTACATTGAGCTAATCACTGAAGTGCAGGGCTTAGCTAATGAGTATTAACATAAACTCCTATATGGATGCTAACATTTTTTTTTGTCTACCATTTAGACACCAATGTTCCCATGAGTGAGGAAAATGACGAGGCACAAACCATTGTTCAGATAGCAGTGGATCCCACTTCCGTGAAGCAGGAGTCGACATTTGTGGCCATAGAGACTCCACAGCTTCCTCAGATGTCACCCAACATGGCTGCACTTTACAACATTCTCCAGACACAACAGTCAGAATTGGAAAATTCTGTACTACAGGATAGGGACAGACAGAAGAAGTCATTAGAGATGGTAATGACACAGCTAACTACTTTTGCCAGTGCTGTTAATATGGACGTTGGGTCAATCAAGTCAACGTTGTCTTCTATTGACAATAGTCTAAAGCACCTAGTGGAGTTATGGGAGGAAGATTGCATTCTTCGGCGTGTTCAACTTGCTCACAGTTTGAGCATAAGCCTTGCTGGCTTGAATGACCTAGTTGAGGAAGAACGTGCGCGGAGGTTGTACAGAAGGGATGATGATTTGCACATCTGCAAGTAGAATATAAACTAATTTGATGCATTTCCTAGGCCATTATAATTTTCTCTGTTTCATTTGATTGTTACTATTCTTCCTACCAGTTCTAATTGGGCATTCTCCTCTGACAAATCTCCTCTGGGCTTTGTTCCTCCCTGACCTTCCCCCGACAACATGTGCTGCCTTCAATGTCTTGCCTCTTCCTTATGCATATTTATACTTTTTAGATTAAAAAGTTTAAAATCTACACAAAACTCTTCTTTTTATTGTCTCTTAAAAAAAATTGTTTTTATTTTTTTTAACACTTCATGGTTTAGTGATTATATTAATGTACTTTTATTAACATTAACTTTTTTTTTTTTACATTTAATATTGTATCTGTGTGTCAGGAAACTCCCATATCTTCCTTCCGATCAGCATTACCCGTATGATTTCTGGGTTTTGCCCATCCGATTCCACCTATGCGTCTGACGTCACACGCTTCCCTTTCAAAAGGAAGCTGTGGCCGCATCCAAATTGCTCAATCAATTTGTGCCTCTCACATACCTTGTTACTTTGTTGCTGATTGCCGACAGAGCTCTTCAATTTGATTACATGTGTACTGAACCTCTCTTGCTTGATCCTGACTACGTTGACTTCTCCACTCCCAGATTAGGAACAGACTTCACCACAAATTCCTCCATTTACTACAGGGAACCATAATCCACACTTCCCTGGCTAATCATGGCAGCATCACTTATGGGTAGCTCCTCCCTTAGCAGTCACAGGACAGGAATTAATTAGATTAATTAATTAGACTGATAGGTATAAAGAGTCGCTCCTCCCCTTACACCTCAGTCTTTTTTCCTGTCCTTAGCAAGTTCTACAGGACTTTTTACATTTTGTTTTCTGGCCACCTTCCTGCGTTTGTCGTGGGTTCGTTCCAAATGAAGTTCAGCCTCTCTTCATTTGAAGGACCCAGTAAACAGCCTGCATGAGCAGGACTAACTAAGTCAGGTTCAGTGTAAGTACTGAACTGCAGCGTGGGATTTGGTGTTCTGGGGGAAACACGGCTACAGGTAATCTGGGCATATGGGGTTGGTCCTCCTTAAAAATTCCCCTTGCTGTTGTCTTGCCCCTAGCAATTGGGGTCTAAAATATCCCCCGCATTGGTGGCAGTGTTTAGAATCCATACTATGGGGTTCCTCCTGTGGGGGAGCCTGTTTTGCTTACTTGGTACTGTTGTCTTGGATTCATGGGGGTCTGTCCCTTTCTGCTGCAGCAGAGGTGCCCTGGGTTGTTGCCTGGGGGCTCCTGGTATGGCCGGCATTTACTACATTATGACGTCGCGGCTGGGCCGGCGAACCGGAAGTGATGTATTTCCGGCCCGCGAGCGTTTGGAACGCGTGGCGTGCGTTCCAGCGGCCTGCGCATGCGCGGACCGACATTCCGGCCTCTATTTAAACTGATTGATACAGGCACTCTGCCTGTGCTCTGCATCAGCTGTTCTGCTGCACCTTCAGTCCTGGTTGCTCTGCAGTCCTTCCTTTGCTGCTGTTCTTGGCTGCCTGGAGGTTTGTCTGTCATTATAGGTATGATTACTAGTTCTTCTGTGTGTCTTGTTGTCTTTAAAAAAAAATTTTTTTTACTTGTCAGTTTGCCTCTGGTCATTTTTTATTGGGAATGGTGTTTTGACTTTCCTTTGATTCTCGTTTTTAGTATGGATTCTCCCTCTGCCTCTGCAAGATCCCTCTCTAGAAAACATAGGTGAGCCACTGATTTTTTTATTTTTTTTGTGGGGGGGTTGTTAAAAGATTGACTGAGCCTGTAATATATGTTTATATATGGCTTTATTTCAGCCCCAACAAGCATCTGGATTCTCCAGCAAGGAAATCAAGGGAAAAGTCCAACAAATGCATCAATTGTTCGTCACCTGCTCCACATGGGAGGAACTTTTGCAGGGAATGCTTATTGGAAGCGGCAGATGCCCCCAGTGGGAGTTCCCCACAAGACGACCTTAAGCTCTGGATTTCCCAAGCTATTGCTGAGGGCTTTAAGTCCACCACGGTGTCTAGTGGTCCGAGTAAGAGATGCAGAGCAGAACCTCAGTCTTCCAGCTCTGGAGAAGACCCTGATGTATGGGAGGTCTCGGATGATGGTGAGGAGGAAATTGAATATACCTCCAGGTCTCTTGACTTGAAGTCTATTGATAGGCTTATTACCCTTCTCAGAGGCACTCTTAGTCTCACGGAAGAAGAGTCTGTATTAAGAGAGGCTGACAGGTTCTTTGAGGACCTAAAACTGACCTAAAACTACCTTCCCGGTGCATTCCTCTATCAGGGACATAATCCTTCAAGAATGGAATAAGCCAGAAAGGAAATCCACCTTGAAAAATAAATTCACGAGGATCTATCCTTTTTCTGCCGTGGACTGCTGCCTATGGGATTCAGTTCCTAAGATTGACGCTGCCGTGATCCATATGGCAAAGAAAACTACGCTTCCTATTGACTCCATGGCATATCTCAGAGAGCCTATGGAAAAGCGTATGGATGGTGATTTGATTAAAGCCTACTTGGCCCTGAGCTCCGCCCTTCACCCGGCAGTGGCTCTGACCACTCTCTCCCGGGCCTTAAGAGTGTGGCTCACAAATTTGGAGGAGGACATTGATCGGGGTGTCCGTAGGGAACATCTGTTGGAGAGCCTCAAAGACTTTAACTTGGCCACGGAATTCTGTTCAGAAGCCTCCCTAGACATCACTCGCATGATTGCCAAGAGTATGGCCCTGTCTGTGGCTTCTAGAAGGGCCTTGTGACTTCATTCGTGGGGAGCGGACTATGCCTCCAGGGCATCCTTATGTGGCCTTCCGTTCCAGGGGGATCTCCTATTTGGCAAGGTCCTGGAGGAAGCTATTCAAAAAGCTGCTGAGGGGAAAAAAGCATGTTTGCCTCAAGTAAGCAGGAAGAGCTTTACCTCCTCTTGGAAGAATAAGCGCTTCAAGGATCGGTCCTTTCGGGACAGCATAAGCTATAAACCAGGAAGGGAGTATTCCAGAAATTCCTCATGGAAATCCTTCTCACACTCTTCTTCCAATAAAGCTTCCAGGGGAAGAGGGGAAGGTCTTCAGGCCCATTCGGGAACTGTGGGAGGAAGACTGAAGTTCTTCTACCCCGTGTGGGCCAAAAACATTAAGGACGTGTGGGTCACATCCATTATAAAGGAAGGTTACAGGATAGAGTTTTCCTCTCACCCAAAAACCGCTTTCTTCATAAAATCTACAGTATCGGCAGGCATCAAACGAAGGGCCATGAGGACCTGCATTTCTTCTCTTCTGGACCAAAAAGTGGTGGAAGAGTTCCCAGACAGGAACGATTCCTGGGGGTTTACTCCACAGTGTTCTTGGCTCCAAAACCCCAGGGAAAGTGGCGTCTCATCCTGAACTTGAAGGGTGTAATCTCCATGCTCAACGAGAGAACATTCAAAATGGAATCTTTACGGTCCATCTTGAGGAGTGTCAAAAGAGGAGACTGGATGACCTCCATAGACTTGAGGGACGCCTACTACCAAATCCCTGTAAACCACGAACATATGAAGTTTCTCAAGTTCTGGGCGCTATGAAGGCATTTCCAGTTCTGGGGTCTTCCGTTTGGCCTCAGCTTGGCGCCGAGAACGTTCTCAAAAGTTCTTGTCACTTTAATAGCCTTCATAAGGGAGAAAGGTATCGAGATCTTCCATTACTTGGACGACATCCTTATCATAGGTCCATCTCACAGGATAGTAGCTCATCACACTTTGGTGGCAATGAAAGTTCTTCAAGACCACGGTTGGCTTCTGAACGTGGAGAAAAGCTCCCTGATTCCTTCTCAGACGATCGTATTCCTCGGAGCAGTGATAAACACCATATCTGCCCATATGTTCCTGTCTCCGGAAAGGGTTACAAAAATCAGAGACAAAGTAGGGAAGCTACAAAGTCTCGAGACTGCCTCTGCAAGGGAAGTTATGAGTCTCCTGGGTTCTTTGACATCAACTATAGGGCTGGTGAAATGGGCCCAGTGGAAGCTTCATCCGGTCCAGAATTGCTTCCTTCTCCAGTTCGACAGAGTGGGAACAGATTGGGAGCAAAGGATCTCCTTACCCCTACCCGTGAGGAAAGGGTTGACCTGGTGGAAGAACAAGAAGAATTTAGCGACAGGCTTCCCGTTGGAAGAACCTCCTTGGAAGGTTATTACAACAGATGCCAGTTCTTTTGGTTGGGGTACCCACTTCGATACCGCATGGCTCAAGGGAAGTGGACCCGAGAGGAGAGTCAGCTACACTCGAATCTAAGAGAACTGAGAGCTGTTACCAGGGCCATCGTGGTGTTCCTCCCGCAGATCTTAAATTCTTGGTTGCTGATCAAAACAGACAACCGAGCGGTGGCTTCATATGTGAACAACCAAGGTGGCACGAGAAGCAGATTGCTCTTGAAGGAGCTGGCTCCCTTGATGACTATCGCCATGACCAATCTACAAGGTCTGAAGGCGATCTATCTTCCAGGTTCGGAGAACATGACTGCGGACTTTCTCAGCAGAAAGGAAATTCTTCCAGGAGAATGGAAACGTCACCTGGCAGTCTTTGCATGGATTGCTCGTCGGTGGAGCATGCCCCAGATCGACCTGATGGCATCCTCCCGGAATCATCAGGTGGAGAATTACTTCTCCCTCCACCCGGACAGTCAGGCATTGGGCCAGGATGCTCTCTCTCTTCCTTGGTCATTCGATCTGGGGTATGCGTTCCCTCCCCTACCCATGATACCCAGGTTCTTACGGAAGGTTTGGTCAGAAGGAATGAAGGTGATTGCCTTAATTCAGATTTGGCCTCTGAGACCGTGGTTCCCCCTATTGTCTGTGATGAGCCAAGAACGGCCTTGGCCTCTTCCTGTTATGGAGGATCTACTAATGCAGGGCCCAATATTCCATCCTCATCCAGAACGCCTCAAGTTGGGGGTGTGAGTCTTGGAAAAAGAAAGACTTCAACTACTAGGTCTCCCAGAAGCAGTGATCAATACTCTTTTGCAATCAAGGAAAGCATCTACTTCCTCATGCTACCATAGGATCCTGGATGTGTTCCGGGAATGGGCTTCGGCCAAGAATGTTGATTTCCTGCATCCTCACAAAACGGAGATCTTGGAGTTCCTGCAAGAGGGTCTGGATATGGGCCTTAGCCTCACCACTCTCAAGGTCCAGTCCTCGGCGCTTTCGGCTTTGTGCAACGTATCTTGGACTTCGAATCCTTTGATCTCCAGGTTCTTCAAGGCGGCTTTCAGGTTGAGACCTCCTTTCAGATCTACTACCCCTCCTTGGGACCTTCCTCTGGTGCTCAATTACCTAACGGAGGATCTGTTTGTTCCTCTTGAGAGTTTGGATGCTACCCTCCTGACGCATAAAACTTTGTTTTTGGTGGCAATTACTTCCGCAAGAAGGATTTCGGAGATTAAAGCATTTTCTACCTTACCTTCTTGTCTACAATTCTATCATGATAGGGTGTGCCTGAAGCTAAAACCTGAGTTTCTTCCTAAGGTGGTCTCTCAGTTTCATCTCTCTCAAGAAGTGGTTCTTCCATCGTTCTACCCCAATCCTTCTTCGCAAGAGGAGGTTAGATGGCAACGTTTGGATGTCATGAACTGCCTGTCTGTAACCTTAAGTGTTCTGAGTCTTTCCAAAAACTGACCAACTCTTTGTTTTGCCGTCGGGAGCCAGTAAAGGTGAAGCGGCTTCGTTATCTACATTGAAAGGTTGGATTTCACTGGTTATCAGGAATGCATATGTCTCGAAAGGTTGGCCGCCTCCAATGAAGATAAGAACTCATTCTACTAGAGCTTTGTCGACTTCATGGGCTAATTGGGCAGAGGTTCCATAAGATGATATTTGCAGGGTAGCCACATGGTCTTCCCCGATGACGTTCTTGAAACACTACAAACTGGATGTGGACTCTCCTTCCACCTCCTTTGGGAAGAGTGTCCTGTCTACAGTTTCTTTATCCCACTGATATTAAAATTTCTTTGCAGCATAAGAGTCTGTTTTCTCAGTTTATTGTTCCCACCCTATAATTCCGTGAGCTTGGGTATTACCCATAAGTGATGCTGCCATGATTAGCCAGGAATAGAGAAAATTTATAACAAACTTACCGTAATTTTCTTTTCCTGGCTATTTCTCATGGCAGCATCAGGGTTCCTGCCCATTCTTGATTTTTTTTTTTCAGCTTTATAATTGGACTGAGGTGTGTAAGGGGAGGAGGGACTCTTTATACCTATCAGAGAAAGAAAGAGAAAACGCATCCTTATATCTATGTTTGTTCTTGCTATCCTTTATACCTATCAGTCTAATTAATTAATCTATTAATCTAATTAATTCCTGTCCTGTGACTGCTAAGGGAGGAGCTACCCATAAGTGATGCTGCCATGAGAAATAGCCAGGAAAAGAAAATTACGCTAATTTTGTTATAAATTTTCTCTAATTCTGGAAAGCACTTCTATGCTCATCATCCAAAGAAAGCAAGATAAATTATCCAGTTACTGGGACTAATAATTGGCTCAAGTCTTATGTTTATTTGGAAGGATAAAAAGTATAAATACCAAAATTCGATAAATTATAACTTCTTAAAGTGACAGTATCAGATTTATTCTTTCATCTACAGTTGTGTTCCAAATTATTTTTTTCTAAAAGTATTTCATATTGATTGAGCCTACAAAATGGAACCAGCAGAATTTAATACTCAAATATTGTCACGGACTCAAAGAGTTGAATTCCTAACACAAGGAATGCAAGATCTACAAATTACTAATGAAAGGCTCCTTAATTATATTAGGGAGATCCAAAATCACATTGTTACAACCCCACCTAGTATCTTTGCTCATCAAGACTCATTTGAAGCTGTAGCTTGCTGCCCTGAATTTTTTGGGGGTGATTGTTCTAAATACAGAAAATTTTATAATTCATGCAATTTACTATTTACTCTAAAACCAAGGTCCTATCCTGATGACAAAATAAAGGTTTATGCAGTCATTTCCTTTCTTAGGGCTGAACCAATGGCTTGGACACACACTTTCCTGGAAAACAACGACCCTATACTTAATTCCATCACTGAATTTTTTTTAAGCCATGGCCCTTTTATATGAGGATCCAAATAAGCAAGCCACTGCGGATATGAAAATTAGTAGTCTTACACAAGGTAAACGTCCAGTGGAAGATTATATTGCAGAGTTTAAAAGATGGGCATTAGAAACTCAATGGAACAATATTCCTTTAAAAAATAAATTCCATTTAGGTCTCTCAGATACTGCCAAGGATGAACTCTCACGTACTGAACATTGGACGGACGACCTTTTATTATTATTATTATTGCCATTTATATAGCGCCAACAGATTCCGTAGCGCTTTACAATATTATGAGAGGGGGACCTCATAAAACCCCATTGACGGGGGGCCGTGTCCTGCAGCCGACCTGAATGGCTGCTCACTAAACCGGCTCCGAGCAAAATGGGCAGAGATCGCACAAAAAAGGAGGATTATACCCGAGATGGGGAACAACAAACGTAACCAAACCCCTCACCAACCACAGGAGAAACCACCAGCGGGTAAACCGGGCTCGGTCACCCGTCTGTTTAAAGATTATGCCGACCGCGCGGCAGTCACTGGGGAATCCAACATGGCGCCGGCGGCAACTCACACAGATTCCGAACCACTAAGCCCTGCTCAGTCAGAAGCCTCATCAGCCTCTGCGGACGTGGACATCAAAGACATCTTGAAAAACCTGCCGTCCAGACTAGATCTAGCACAAATGCTAGGAAAACTGGAAACTGCCTTCCAACTCAAAATGGAGGGCCTGAGCTCAGAAATCACACAGGTAGGCATTAGGGTACGGGACTTGGAAGATGACAGGGGCTCATGTCAGACACAAATACAAGATCTCACCCAAGCACTCACAATCCAAGAAAGGCATTTATCCATGTTACAGAGATCATTGGATGATATAGATAATAGGGGCAGAAGGAACAATTTACGCATTAGGGGGATCCCAGAGGCAGACAAAGAAAACTTAAAGGTACAGCTAACCACCTTATTCAACCTTATACTAAACCGCTCTCCGGACGCCCCAGTGGTACTAGATAGGGCACATAGATCCCTACGACCTAAAAATGGCACGAGCGAGGCACCACGTGACGTGATTTGCCGCATCCACTACTATACCCTAAAGGATGACATCCTAAGAGCACTAAGAGACACGTCCTCACCACTATTATACCAAGGACACGAAATCCAGATATACCCTGATCTATCCTGGTACACTCTCCAGGCAAGAAGAGCACTACGGCCGATCACAGACCAATTAAGAGCACGTAGCATATGCTACAGATGGGGATTCCCCTTTGCCTTGATTGTAGGCTTAAAAGGGTCGACTTACACGATCGCACACACCAGGACGTCATCCCTTTCACCGAAGCTCTGAACCTGACAAGGGTTAATATAGCAAACTGGTATGCCCCGGACCCAGCTGTCACGCTTGATGCACAACCTAATGGACACAATTGGCGTACACCATCGAAGAGGCAAAGAATAGGACAGAACGGCCTTCCCCAGAGGGATGACAGACGAACCAGAGGACCCAGGGATGAATAAGCCACACACCTGAGAAACTCCCAGATGGACGAAATGGAACTCACAAGACACAAAAAGATGGGACTGATACGGTACTGAACATACCGATAAGGGCCAAGGGACACACAATATCCGTGGCAGGCAACGCATACAGAATGGGATGTTAAAAGCCGAAAAACTTGAAAACAGGACTTAGAGACTGAACACCAAAAAAAAAAAAAAAAAGTCGAGACATTCCTGCGCAGGTCGTATAATTTTTATACTGACTTCATGTTTGTGTTAAAGATATTTAGGCTGTAACACCATGCGGGGTCTAAAGCACAGATAGTAAGAGGGCGAGACGCAAACCCTGAGAGGGACCACATTTATCTGTGCATTATAACTTAGACGTCACACACGACCCACGCACTCCTGACCGGAATCACAAGACAATGAGCAATACTAGGCCGACTCCCACAGACGACACTCAGACACACAAAACAAAGAATCTCCTAAACTAGACAACCCTACAGAGACGCTAGGCCCACACAAAAAGAATGCAAAAATTAACCATACAAGACAACCACCACCAATCATACAGCACAAAGTCCATCTGGGAATGCACACCAAATGCACAGGTGACCACACATTCCCCACACACCACTGCATCCAAACTCTTTCACACAAATATCCTCTTCCAAATAGACAAACGAAACGAGTGATCTCACCCGCAAGCTCCACCCGACCAATTAATAGCACCACCACAAAAAAGTAGATAATAACAGAAACCATAAACAACACAAAGCCGTCTCACCGATAGACGACAACCAACCAATACTTACACTATACACCAACGCAGACACACCACCCCTGACACGAAACACGGTGTCGCTACAACATAGCCCACTGCAGATACAGGGACATCTCAGGGGCAGACACCAGTGAATTACACCCACCGGAGAGTGCCACCCCTCCGACCTGGGAAGTCCCACTCTCTTAGATACACACTTGTATCACACCACTGTATATAGTTGACCGACAATCCACAGGAAAACCAGAAGGGAAATACGGACGGTCTCTAGGTTTATACGTAACTGTTGTTTTAATTCAAACTGTATTAACTACTGTTCTATAATTATTGTTTTACAAAGATAACTACTGTACAGCTGTGTATTGTATATGTCTGTATGAACTTGCTGAACATAAGGTCAAAACGTGCAGAACACGAACTCTAGTCGAATCAGGCTACAATACAAACCCAAGCACACAACACAGGGACCACACGAATACCACAACACAACACGTCTTACTGCAAAGCAATGACAACCATAAAAATGTTAACACACGACGCTAGGGGCCTCAATCAGCCCGAGAAACGTCACAAAGCACTCGCGGACTACCGCAGGCAAAAAGCAGACATAATTTATTTACAAGAAACACACTTCCGTAAAGATTCAGCCCCCAGTCTCAAATCAAAACACTACACCAACGGCTACTTCAGCAACTATAGAGGCTCAAAATCAAGGGGAGTTGCGATCCTACTCTCCTCGCAACTACCCTTCACGTACAAAGATCATTACTCAGATGAGGGAGGTAGATTCATCTTTCTAAAAGGATAAATAGGGAATACTACAGCAACCCTAGCTAACGTATACCTCCCAAATAGGAAACAAACCCCCGCTCTTCGCAAAATACTTCATAAATTAGAAACGTTTACAGAGGGTCTACTAATACTGGGTGGGGACCTTAACATCTCACTAGATGGGACACTGGACACCACCTCTCAAGCCCAATCATATCAGACCTCAACGAGGCACCAAATACAAAAACTCCTGGACACGCACCAACTCTACGACACTTGGCGTATAACTCACCCCAATAGCAGAAACTACTCATTTTACTCACACTCATCGAAAACATACTCTAGAATAGACATGCTCTTTACTCCGCATAGATTCCTGAACCTAATCAAGACCTGTGAATACGCCCCCATAACATGGTCAGACCATGCCCCACTGTCAATGTCGATAACAATCCCCACCCTCCACCCCACTAGGGCACAGTGGAAACTAAACGACAACCTACTCAACGATCAAGCAATACGAACTCAAATAGATGAACACTTGGCTCACTATTTTGAAATAAATACAAGAGCAGACACACCATACCCCATCATATGGGAAGCGCATAAAAGTGCTATTAGAGGAACAATCATACAAATAGCCTCTAGACACAAAAAACAACGCGAGACACAAGTTACACAACTGACCAAAGACATCAGAGAACTAAAGGAAACCCATGCCCGAAACGACACGCTACCCCTATACAAAAGACTTTTAGAGAAACGCACAGAACTCAACACCATTTTAAACATCCGCACAAAATACGCCATCGCAAAAACACGTAGCCTATACTATGCACAAGGAGGGAAGAGCAGGCGTTTACTAGCCAACGCCCTTAAAAAACAGAGAGAAAACACTTTCATACCATCCATAAAGGATAAAAAAGGGAACACTTCCCACCTAGTAACAGACATCGCCACAGCTTTTCAGGACTATTACCACTCCTTATACAACCTACTACAAACCCCCCCATCGACACGGGACATCCAAAGCTTCCTAGCAAACAGGATACATACTACACTACCGAACAATTTGAGTGAAACACTAGACCACCCAATCACGACGGAAGAATGCCGTAACACGATCAAACTCCTCCCGGTAGGGAAAAGTCCAGGCCCGGGCGGGTTCACAACGAAATACTACAAAACATACGCCACCACCCTCATCCCACACTTTACAAAATCTTTTAACTCCCTTCTTCAGGGCACCTCACTCCCCCCTCAAGCACTAAACCCTACAATCACACTTATCCCGAAACCAGGCAAAGACTTATCCCAGTGCGGTAGTTATAGACCGATCTCCTTAATAAACATAGATCTCAAACTCTTTACAAAAATCTTGGCCAACAGGCTCCGCCCCCTACTGCCGGGGATTATACATGCAGACCAAGCAGGCTTCGTGCCCGGTAGGGAAGCGAAAAATAATACCACGAAAATCATAAACTTAGTACACCAAGCCACACGCTCGGAAGAATCCTGTCTACTCTTATCCATTGATGCGGAAAAAGCATTTGACAGAGTAGATTGGACTCTAATGCTATACACGCTCCAATACCTAGGCTTCGGACCCAACTGGCTAAAATGGATTAAAGCAATTTATTCAAACCCCACAGCCACCATTAGGGTAAATGGACAACTCTCAGATAGTGTGCCAATCTCAAATGGCACTAGGCAGGGGTGTCCCCTCTCCCCCCTCCTCTTTGTGGTTGTCCTGGAACCATTCCTCCAGGGCATATGAGACAACATCAACATTAGAGGCATTCATACGGGACAACAAAACCATAAAATAGCAGCATTTGCGGACGATATGCTTTTTTCAATCACACACCAGCTAGACTCACTCCCACACCTGATGGAAGAAATTAATACATACAGTAATATATCCAACTTTAAGGCAAATCCTCCCAATAAACGTGCAGGCACGCATCGCAACAACATTGAAACATGAATATCAATTTACGTGGGCCCCCCATAGCATTAAATATCTAGGGATACACATCACTAGGGATACAACACGCCTATTCGAAAGCAACTTCCCTAACTTACAAAAAGAAATCCAATCAGATCTTACAGCCTGGAATAAGCCACAATTTGGATGGTTCTGCAGGCTAAGCATCCTAAAAATGAATGTCTTGCCCAGGATCTTATATATGCTTCAAGTACTTCCCATAACAATACCGAAGGCATGGTTCAGCACAATACGCAAACTATTCACAAACTACATCTGGTCCCACAAAAGCCCGCGATTAGCACATACACTACTCACACGTCCGAAAGATGAGGGGGGCCTAGGCCTATCAGATATAAGCAGATACTATAAAGCGGTTCACCTGACCAGACTTTATGACTGGTCATGCACAAACGCTGTAAAACAATGGGTAACCATCGAAGACACTTTTTTCCGAGCACCCATATACACAATACCATGGCACAAAACAGGACAACCACTACTGATAAAAGGCCCGCATCCCACGATCACACCCACTCTGCGCATTTGGGAGACCCTCAAGCCCAACGACCAAATCTCACCTCATCTGCCCCCACTCTACCCGATCTCACATAACCCACTCTTCCAACCAGGGGTAGATGGCAAGGCTCTAAAACCCTTTTTACAGAAGCACATACCTTACGCTGAAAGACATACTAGTTGAATCTGGGGAACAACAGATCAAACCAATACATGACCTTATCGAATCCCCAACGGCAATACAAAAATTCCAATACAACCAACTAAAGCACTTCATACACTCAGTACCACTAACACTGGGACAGAGCCGACCACACACAGCATTTGAACTCCACTGCTCCAAACAAGATATCAAAAAGAAACACATCTCACTAATGTACACTACTATCCAAGCAACAACCACCCACAACCTACCAACGTTCACCACCACTTGGGAAAGAGAACTACAGATAGAGATACCCAAAAACAAATGGAAACAGATTTTCAGATAAATACACAAAACCTCGAGAAATACAATAGCACAGGAAAGCAACTATAAACGGATAGCCAGGTGGCACTACACACCGTCGAAACTTCATCGTCTCTTCCCCACAACCGTAGACAGATGCTGGACCTGTCCCGAGACAGGAGATGCCAGCAAACCGAAAGCACAACCACACACATATGGTGGACCTGTCCCGAGATCCGCAAATACTGGACACGCATTTCAGGGGCACTATACAAGATCCTCAGGATGCACATCCCACTACACCCAGATACATACATCTTTCTCCTTCCACCCCTAGAAATGCATAAACATGAGAGAACACTTTTGATACATCTCATCACAGCAGCCAATCAACTCATCCCAGCCCTTTGGAAACAGCCACATGCACCCACTACACGGGAATGGTTACAAAAGGTAGAAACTATCAGAAACCTGGAAGAGACATGCTACTCACTAACACATCAGTACCAGGAATACACACATATCTGGGACCCATGGGTCCAGTTCCTACGAAATAACTCTATCTGATGACTGAAACACGAAGTTCAGGCCATTCACAGACCATACCACACAACTGTTCGAACATAGTCCATACAGAATGCTGATATGTACAATATACAAATGAAAATATTCAATACCCTGTCATGTTGACTGAATGAACCACTCTGTCTAAGAAATGCTGTTGTATCTCTGACAAAACTGCAATAATTTTTTTTTTTTTTTAAACGAAAAAAAAAAAACCCCATTGACAGGAGAATTGGAGAAAGACTTGCAGAAAAAGCTACCAAGTATTCTAGTATGAAAAAAACCTACAAGTCCTTCAAGAACCACTGGCAAAACACCCCACTCATCTGAACCTATGGAGTTGGGTGTATTTAGAAATCCTCTCACCCCTGAAGAAAAAGCACAAAGAAGAAACCTTAATCTTTGTATGTACTGTGCTTCAAAGGAACATCTCCTGAAGACCTGTGCTCTCCTAAAAAATGCAAAGAGTGGTAAGAAAAAACTTTAATACAACATATTGAATGCATTTCCTAAACCAACTCCTCATTGTGTTGTCCTTATCATTTTACAGTGGGATATAGAAAGGATTCAAACTGAAGCTATCATTGATTCTGGTGCTGCTTGAACATTTATTGATTCAACTATAGTTTCAAAAAATAAAATTCCTTACATTTTAAAAACCATTATCTCTATTAGAGAGGTAGATGGTTCAACCATTTAATCTGGTCCTATTAAAGATGAAACCATCCCTCTAAAAATGACTACTGAAATTAATCACAATACATATTTAAAATCTGACATCGTGAAATCACCTTTATTCCCCATCATACTTGGCATGAACTGGTTACAACTTCACAACAGTCATATCAGTATTCTCCTATCTCTGTACTTCATATCCAAATTTTGAAATGAAAATTGTTATCCTCATCTTCCCTTTACTTCAAATTACTGATGAAGTAAAGATATCTGTACACTATAATGAATTTAAAGATGTCTTCAATAAAACTGAAGCTGAATCCTTCCTCCCCATAGGATATACGACTGTCCTATTAATCTTTTACCTGGAGCTGCTATACCTTTTGGGCCTATATATCCACTTTCTGAACCTGAACTAAAGACTCTTAAATAATACCTAGAAGAAAATCTGCGCAAAGGATTCATTAGACCATCTACTTCTCCCGCTGCATTTGCTATATTCTTTGTCAAAAACAAGGGTAAAACTATTCGTCCCATCATTGATTACCGTGCGCTAAATAAAATAACTATAAAAAATAGATATCCTCTTCCATTAATTTCTGAATTGATTGAACGACTGAAAACGGCCACCATTTATACAAAACTTGACCTCCGTGGAGCAAACAACTTAATCAGAATAAAAGATGGAGATGAATTGAAAACTGCTTTTTGTACAAGGTATGGCTTATATGAATATCTAGTAATGCCATTTGGACTTTGCAATGCTCCTGCCACTTTTCAGTACTTTATTAATGATATATTTTGTGACCTCTTGGACATAGTTACATAGCTTAAAAGAGACTTGCTCAGCCTTCCTCACATTTGTTTTTTGCTGTTGATCCAAAAGAAGGCAAAAAACCCAATTTGAGGCACAATTTTGCAACAAGCTAGGAAATAAATTCCTTCTTGACCCCAGAATGGCAGTCAGATTTATCCTTGGATCAAGCAGTGATTACCCTACATTGAAAGAT
>OW240914.1:292632883-292747648 GCA_933207985.1 Pelobates cultripes
CTTGAAAATTTACCATTAATGACAACTCTTTGTACTCTGTTTTTAAGCCAATGTTCTCCCCAAGAACAAGCATTTTCATCTAGACCGATTTCCCTGCGTTTGAACACTAATCTATTGTGTGGAACTGTATCAAATGCCTTGGCAAAATCCAAATAGATCACATCCACTGCAACACCCTGATCTATACTTCTACTTACTTCTTCGTAGAACGCAATCAAGTTAGTTTGACATGACCTGTGCTTCATAAAACTGTGCAGATTTTTTGATGTTCTTCTCAAGGAATTCTTGAATATTATCCCTTAATAACCTTTCAAATATTTTCCCAGTTACAGAAGTTAAGCTCACACGTCTATAATTACCAGGGAATGATTTTGAACCCTTTTTGAATATAGGAACCACATCTGCCTTCCTCCAATCCTCCTGAAAGAAAAGAATCTTGAAAGATTAAAAACAGAGGTTCACTTATTTCTACACTTAGTTCCTTAAGTAATCGTGGATGGATACCGTCAGGCCCTGGAGCTTTGTTTATATTAACTTTCTTTAGTTGCTGCAGCACCTTGTCTTGAGTTAACCAATTACAATTATTCTGCAAGTTTTTAGTAGCAATCATTTGCACATCTATTGCCATGGGTTCTTCCTTAATATATACGGAGGAGAAATCGTTATTTAAAATTCCTGCCTTTTCCTGGTCCTCATTAACTAACACCTCCATTTCAGTTTTTAGTGTACCTACACTTTCATATGTGTCATAATCTATCTCGATGACATACTCATTTATTCCAATAACCTTCATGACCACAAAAAACATGTAAAATGGGTTCTTTCAAGACTACGTGCACACAGTTTATATTCTTAACAAGACAAATGTCTTTTTAAAGTATCCAAAATCTAATTTCTTGGATATGTTATTACACCCCAAGGCATAAAGATGGATGATTCCAAAATAGAGTGTATCCTCAATCGGCCTATCCCCACTACAGGAAAAAAAAAGTCTATAGTAACTTCCTTCTGATCGTCATTACCCGTATGACTTCCGGGTTTCGCCAATCTGACGCCGCCCATGCGTCTGACGTCACGTGCTTACCTTTCAAAAGGAAGCCGCGTCCGCATCCAAATTGCTCAATCAATTTGTGCCTCTCGCATATCTTGTTACTTTGTTGCTGATCCTATATAGCCGAACCTTTCTTGCTTGATCCTGACTACGCTGATTTCTCCACTCCCAGACTCGGAACAAACTTCATCACAAATTCCTGCATTCCTCCATATTCTACAGAGAACCATAATCCATACTATTCTGGAAAGGACTTCCATGCTCATCATCCAAAGAAAGCAAGATAAGTTCTTCAGTTACTGGGATTAATAATTGGTTCAAGCTTTATGTTTATTTGGAAGGATAAAAAAGGACACAGAACATACACAGAAACACACCTTGCACCCCTTACACACACACACCCAGAAACATACAATGCATTCCTTACACGCAAACACACACTGCATCCCCTATAAACACACTACATCCCTTACAGAAATTGGTATCCCTATACACTACATTCTATAAGAACACACACACACACATTGCATCCTCTACAATAACACATAAAACATCCCCTACACACATACACTCCACTTCCTGTGAGAGAACTCATGGGTGGGCCATGTAGGTGGATTTATGGGTGGGCATTGTAGGCATACTCACGGTCAAGCCCTGGGGGCCCAGACCTTGAGCTGTGTAAGGGGCCCTAAAAAATGGAGCTACTTCCTGTTTGTTAATTGTTGTGAGCACTGTTAAAAACAGTCTCCAGAGAGCCTCTTCTACACCAGACCTGTGGAGCCAGACTGAGCCCATCATCAGCCTCTTGTCCTCATCTGGTGGTAAGTAGGTAATCCAATATATTATTAGTGGCACTAATCTCTAATTTACCTCACATTAAATGGATACTATAGTCACCAGAAGCACTACAGCATAATATATTGTGGGTGTAAACTTGAATAGGTTGGGACGTTATACGTCATCTTTAGACGTCCCGATGTCTTTTCCGAAAGTATGTAGACAGAACCGGAAGTGAGGACGCGGGCTGACGTCATGACGCCCACGTTGAAACCGGAAGCGGAAGACCGGCAGTGTAGCGCAAAAGCGCGCCAAATATACAAATAAAAGGATAGAAGCCTTGGAGGAATGGATTACTCCTGACGAAGGCGAGAGCCGAAACGCGTAGAGAGGTCTGGACTTTATAAATTGTGTGGGACTTTTTCCAATTTATATTTTATTTAATTTTATTTACTGTTTAATACATTTTGGTGTAACCCCCAACATTCTGCGTCCTGAATGAATTTGGAGGTACCAGATACAGTTTATATTGGAGTTCCTACCAGAAGTCCTGTTTTACCATTTATCCAAGGCATGAAGTTTGAGCCAGCTTATATAGTGGCTCCATATATGTGAGTGAAACCAACACCTGATGGTTTATTATTTTACCTTAACTATATTACCCTATGTCTCTCTTTTTCTGATTATTTTTTCAGATTGATTGACTGAAATTTGGGTATTGTTATTGTAACGGATCGCCTGGCACCCCGACTGGGTACCTCCGTTGAAGGATGCTCCTAGCGCTTCCTGAGGACTCCAAGCACTGCAGCAGACACCACAATCACCGAACCAGAGAAGCGTATACCTTCTCTCAAGCATATGAATGCTGTAGACAGTTGAATAGGAACCATATGAATAGGTTTACTCTCCTAGCAGTCAAACTGGAACAGCATACAATGAATCCTTCCCCCAATAATGAGACGACACTTCACTTTGAGGGTTAAACAGGAACTCTCTGTACTGTCACATACAGTCTCTTTTATTCCCAATCCACAAACATAGTACAGCCCACAGGGCGTTACAAAACAACCAATCACATCACAGTTACATCCCACATATTCCCTCCCCTTATCCTGAGAGGAAACTCAATTATACATACAGTTAAAACATACTTTCTACCCAACTTTCATAACTCTAAAACCATACATCACATTCACATAAAATTACATATTCACAATCAATCCATTCAGGGGAACAACATATTAAAAAATGGCACAAATCAGACAAGGGGTTCAAAAGTTAGTAAAAAGTCCTTTGTGACTAAATGAAGCATGGCTTTCTGGCCCAAACCAGTTTCAGAGTCTTCTATCCTGAGATAAGTAATTCAATTATCTCCCAGGATAGACACAAGACTCCATTAAGCACATGGTTGCAAAAAGACACAAAACACTTTAAAATACATAAAGTCACATTTTACACATAACACACAGACATTTCACATATCCCCAGATAGCTGGGATCTGAGTGCACATTATTAGATGAATGGCACTCAGATCACACAAATAAGCCCTTCTGCAGGGGAAATAAACGGTTTAACCTGCAGGGCCATAGTCCAAAGGGAGCAGGCGAGCAACCAGGCTTCTCCAGTTCACAGTGGCGAGGTTGGTTTCACCACACTTCTCCCCTTTACCAACTAGACTAACAGGGTATCTGACCTCCTGCCGGTCAGTGCCCTGGTTAGTCCAGCAACCCACCCACAAAACAGAAACAGCAGTACAGCCCACCCACAATAACTGGTTACTACATCTGGGTAGAGGAGAACTTTGTCCATGTCCAGGTGCCTCACCACGACTGTGTGGGCAACTGTTAGGCTGCCTTGGTGGGTTGCTGAGTGGGCAGAGACCAGCTGTACTCTGCCCTGATGCCAGTGCTACCACGGAAGTAGCCTGGTGGGAGCCTGGTTGTGGGAGGGAGAGACCGACTGTCTCCCCTCTGGATACACTGCTCTGTGGCTGGGGAACAGGACCAACTGTCCCTACCCCTTGTGCTGTAAGTGCAGAGACTACAGTCCCATCTGCACTGTTGTGGGGTGTAACATCTCCCCTTGCTGGGTTAGGCTGCCGCTGGAGAGAGGGTGTAACAAGCTCCCCTCTCTGAACTGTAAACTGCCGCTGGGGAGAAGGGGTATCAGGCTCCTCTCCCTGACACTCTCTCTGCTGGTGGAGAGGGGGACCAGCTGTCTCCCCTTTCATTATTTTGTCCTGTGGTTGGGGTGCGAGACTGACGGTCTCTGCTCCCTGCAGGACACTCTGCCGCTGGGGAGGAAGGACGGCACCTTCAGCTCCCTGGGTTACACACTGCCACTGGGGAGGAAGTACTGTACCTTCAGCTCCCTGGGACACACACTGCCGCTGGGGAGGAAGGACTGCACCTTCAGCTCCCTGGGATACACACTGCCGCTGGGGAGGAAGGACTGCACCTTCAGCTCCCTGGGATACACACGTCCGCTGGAGAGGAAGGACTGCACCTTCAGCTCCCTGGGATACACACTGCCGCTGGGGAGGAAGGACGGCACCTTCAGCTCCCTGGGGTACACACTGCTGCTGGGGAGGAAGGACGGCACCTTCAGCTCCCTGGGGTACACACTGCCGCTGGGGAGGAAGGACGACACCTTTGGCTCCCTGGGACTCACACTGCCGCTGGGGAAGAAGGACGACACCTTCAGCTCCCTGGGGTACACACTGCCGCTGGGTAGGAAGGACGGCACCTTCAGCTCCCTGGGATACACACTGCCGCTGGGGAGGAAGGACAGCACCTTCTGCTCCCTGGGGTACACACTGCCGATGGGGAGGAAGGACGACACCTTCAGCTCCCTGGGATACACACTGCCGCTGGGGAGGAAGGACGGCACCTTCAGCTCCCTGGGACACACACTGCCGCTGGGAGGAAGGACGGCACCTTCGGCTCCCTGGGACACACACTGCCGCTGGGAAGGAAGGACGACACCTTTGGCTCCCTGGGACTCACACTGCCGTTGGGGAGGAAGGACGACACCTTCTGCTCCCTGGGGTACACACTGCCGCTGGGGAGGAAGGACGACACCTTTGGCTCCCTGGGACTCCTTTTTGGCCAAATCTACTAGAGATTGCAGGTATTCTCCTACTAGTTTCCTGGCGAGCTGCACGGCTCTCTCTGGGGGTTGGGTCCAAAGGTAGACAGCACCTCATTAACCTCTCTGTCAAACTCCTCCTGAGTGTAGTCATACGCCATGCTTGCTCTGCTAAAGTTAGTTCTTTTGTAGATAGGGTCGCTGTACGGGTACTAGCGTTGCCCTCAATTTGTAAATCCACGAACTGTGTCTCCGAGCTGCTTTACCTCGCACTAGGACGCCATCCCACCGCTTGCCACCAATGTAACGGATCGCCTGGCACCCCGACTGGGTACCTCCGTTGAAAGGATGCTCCTAGCGCTTCCTGAGGACTCCAAGCACTGCAGCAGACACCACAATCACCGAACCAGAGAAGCGTATACCTTCTCTCAAGCATATGAATGCTGTAGACAGTTGAATAGGAACCATACGAATAGGTTTACTCTCCTAGCAGTCAAACTGGAACAGCATACAATGAATCCTTCCCCCAATAATGAGACGACACTTCACTTTGAGGGTTAAAACAGGAACTCTCTGTACTGTCACATACAGTCTCTTTTATTCCCAATCCACAAACATAGTACAGCCCACAGGGCGTTACAAAACAACCAATCACATCACAGTTACATCCCACATATTCCCTCCCCTTATCCTGAGAGGAAACTCAATTATACATACAGTTAAAACATACTTTCTACCCAACTTTCATAACTCCAAAACCATACATCACATTCACATAAAATTACATATTCACAATCAATCCATTCAGGGGAACAACATATTCAAAAATGGCACAAATCAGACAAGGGGTTCAAAAGTTAGTAAAAAGTCCTTTGTGACTAAATGAAGCATGGCTTTCTGGCCCAAACCAGTTTCAGAGTCTTCTATCCTGGAGATAAGTAATTCAATTATCTCCCAGGATAGACACAAGACTCCATTAAGCACATGGTTGCAAAAAGACACAAAACACTTTAAAATACATAAAGTCACATTTACACATAACACACAGACATTTCACATATCCCCAGATAGCTGGGATCTGAGTGCACATTATTAGATGAATGGCACTCAGATCACACAAATAAGCCTTTCTGCAGGGGAAATAAACGGTTTAACCTGCAGGGCCATAGTCCAAAGGGAGCAGGCGAGCAACCAGGCTTCTCCAGTTCACAGTGGCGAGGTTGGTTTCGCCACAGTTATCTATTTATTCTGAGTGCTCTCACCATTTTCCACTTTTTATTTTATCACTTGTTTTATTTGTGGTAGTGTGGCCCATGAAGGTGATTGTAGCACCATTAGACTTCAGGAATTTTTAATCTATTTGTATTTATATACTACAGCATAATGTAGTGGTTCTGGTGTCTATAGCCTGTGTCTGTAGGCTTTTTAATGTTAACACACTGTCTTTTCAGATAAGACACTTTTTGAAGACTGGCGTTGGCCCATATGGCAGAGCATATGGGCGGGGCATTGTGATGTCACATGGTGGATCGGCAAATTTTTTTTTGCCTGGGGCGGCAAAAATCCTTGCACTGGCCCTGCCAATAAGCACCAATTCAACTCTATGAGGAGCGTTCAGAGACACTAAATGTCAGTGCTGCACACCAAGGAAGCACCTCTAGTGGTTGACTACCACTAGAGGTATTCTAGGCAGTAATGTTAATACTGCCTTTTCTCTTAAAGGCAGTGTTTACATTAAAATGCCTACAGGGACTGACAGTAGACAGCAGAACAACTACATTAAGTTGTAGTTGTTCTAGTGACTATAGTGTCCGTTTAAGGATGGAGGCAATTATGCAAGTTCTGATCAAAACCTAGAATTTGAGCTATATGTCTGATCCACCATAATGTACCTCTTTCATAATGAGTGCATCCACATTTATTGTACACAACAAAATGCAGATAATGTCAGCACCGAAGGGTAAACCATCACTGACCTTTGAAGGCTCCCAGCTCTTATTCTTCCAAGACCTCACCAAAACCACCTTACTCTGGCGCAAGTCCTTTGGATCAGTGACAACCACGCTAAGAAAAGCCACAAACACATAAAGATGGGGGAACACTGGCTCCCTGTGGCGAAACCAACCTCGCCACTGGGCATTGGAGAAGACTGATTGCCAGCCTCCTGCCATGTGACTATGGCCCCTGGAATATATTGCCCTTTAAAGACATTATTTGAGCTTATTGGTGTCAGGATTACATAATGATCCAGCACGTAGAACTGTGTAACACAGAGGACTAATAGGTAACGTATACCGGACCTTAGAATGGCCGGACTAACGTACCAAAGAATAGTCAGGAATAGCCGAGGTCAAGGGAAACAGAAAGAGACACAACGATAAGGAAAAGCCAGGAGTCAGGGATTCCAGAAAACAGGGAAGTCAAAAACAATGCCAAAGTCAAATAACCAGAATCAATAACACGCTCTCGGACAACCACAAGGGAAACCACGACAGGGCACTGAGCAGGATGAGAACTGGGCCTAAATACCCCTCCTCTAGGTCTGATAGGCTGTAACCGGCCTTTGACCCCAAAGGCAGTTACCAGATCTCATTTGCATAATTGCTGCTCAGCATTAACCCTTCTGTGGATTTGGTTGTTGCTCGGCACAACTTTTCTTGTGTGGACAGTAAATGTCATTAACCACATTTTTGTAAGCGGATGAATACGTGACAATTGGATTTTGAAACACCTTTTCTGCCCCTTTGAATACATGAGAAGGTGTGCCCCTCCCCCGTTTCCTGTCTATTGTTCTCCAGCAGGGCGTTGTCCCAGGGACACTGCCAGACCAGTTGGAACTTGTTGCTATGGTTTAACCCCATGGCGATTTGACTGTGTTTGTGTCATCTGAGCGCTGTTCGGATATAGTGAGCGCTCAGATAAATGTGGGGGTTCTGTTAAGTATAATAGGAATTATGTATTTTTATGTGTTTTTACTGTTGTGAATAGAGCTATTTTCTCTATGCTGGAGGTAATTGGCTTACCACATCCAAGCCACGTTTGCAGGCAGTCACAAAGGGATTTCCAACTAACTTTTGACCCACTGGACCAATTTGTATGATTTTGACGTATGTTTGTATTTGGAGTATGCTGATTCTGAAAATGTAAGTGAATGTTATGTATACTTTTAGAGTTATGAATATCGTGTAAAATTGTGTATTTTCCTGCCTGTGATAATTACATTAGACCATTGTGTTCAGTAGTTATATCACAGGCAGAGAGAAGGATTTTGTGTGGGAGTGTCTGAGTGTATTGTATGTATTGATTGGTTGTTCTGCAAAACCCTGTGGGCAGTACTATGTGTGTAAAATGTGCATAAAAGCAGAGTGTTTGATTAAAAGCTTCAGTTCTACTTCACCCTCAATTTGGAGTGCCGTCTCTTATTGGGGGAATCTGCTACAAGGGATTGCTATGCTTGTCATATTCCCTTGCTAAATCACTACTAAGCTCTTGTAAGAGTTTGTTCCTGTTTTGCTCTCTAGAGGAGTCTACGGTAGTTATGATATCTGCTGCAGTGCTTGGAGTCCTCAGGAAGCGCTAGGAGCATCCTTCAACGGAGGTACCCAGTCGGGGAGCCAGGTGATCCGTTACACTCCCTACTTGACCACCGTAACAGGACAGCTCACAACCTCACTACTATTAATGGAGCCTCAGCTTTCATGCACGCAATAGGACTACCTCCTTCACAAGCTGACTCAAACTGTTAGGTAAGGGGAAAAAACAAACACGAAAGAGACGAAAATCCCCAAAGACTTCCCTTAGCCAAATTGAGGAAGTACTGGTCCAGGAAGGGCAGAAGGTAACAAGAATATATGTATAAAATATACAAACATATCTTAAAACTATATAGTAATGATATATATGACAGATAAAATTACTAAAGCATGACAGTAAGTACAGTAAAAGATCCTACAGTTAAGAACCGTGGGGACCCGGTGTCACTTAACTGAGAGGGCAGCAAAGAACGAGGAAGTAGGTTACTGTAGGGAGCGCCTAGTGCAGCACAAAACCAAGATACACCACTGAGTGGATCCCAACCTTTTTTCACTTGCGTACCCTTCGGCAGCCCATTTCCATAAATTGTACCCCTCCCATTAGCAAAATATTTGTAATTAATATAGTTGCATTTATTTGAAATGTATACGTTTTTCTATGTCCCATATCCTCTTTTTCTCTGCCCTAGGCTCTCCCTGCTTCTCCTCCGCCCCAGGCTCTCCCTGCTTCTCCTCTGACCTAGGCTCTCCCTGTTTCCTCTCTGCCCTAGGCTCCCCCTGCTACTCCTCTGCCCCAGACACACATAAACAGTTATACACATGCAGACACACACACCCAGGTAAAGATGTACAGACACAATGATGCACAAACATACAGATAAAAACACTGACATACAGATACACACACTGACACACATACAGGTACACAGATACACACAATGACACAAATATACATACCCTGACACATATGCAGATACAGTGAAACACAGATACATACACTGACACACATGCAGATACACAGACACTGACACACACAGATAAACACAATGACACACATGCAGATACAGACATACATATACAGACATTGTATGTGTGTCAGAGTATGTATCTATGTGTCAGTGTCTGCATCTGTATCTGCCTGTGTGTCAGTGTATATGTGTGTTAGTGTCTGTGAGTCGGTGTGGGTATCTGTGTCTGTATGTGTGTCAGGGTATGTATCTATGTGTCTGAGTATCTTCATGTGTGTCAAGGTGTGTAAGGGTGTTTATCTGTATGTCAGTGCCTGTATCTTTAAGTTTGTCTGTGTATCTGCATGTTTGTCAGGGTATGAATCTGTGTGTCTGTATGTGTGTCAGGGTATGTATCTGTGTGTCAGATACATAGATACATGCCCTGACACACATACAGATACACACCCTGAAACACAGACACTCTGACACACATATACATACCTTGACACACATGCAGATACACTGACACACTAAAAAACAGATACACACTCTGACACCCATGCAGATACACAGACACACAAGCAGATACACAGACACATACATACACACTGACACACTTAAAGATACACACCCTGACACACAGATACACACCTTGACTTACATGCAGATACAAAGACACATAGATACATACACTGACACACAGATACACTGACAAACAGATACACAATCTGATACCCATGCAGATGCACAGAGATACACACAAATACATACCCTGACACATACATATACACACACTGACAAACAGATACACACATGCAGATGCACAGCAATACATACACTGACATACATGCAGATACACAGACACATATATACACACTCTGACATACTTAACCCCTTAAGGACCAAACTTCTAGAATAAAAGGGAATCATGACATGTCACACATGTCATGTGTCCTGAAGGGATTAAGGACCAAATAAAACTGCAAATACTATCCAATCAAGGAGCACAACCATAAATATAAAAAAAACTTTATTAGATAGGTCCACAGAAAGTAGGTATCTCAAAATGCATATAAAAAAAATTAAAACATAAATCACATAATAATGGTACAGAAAAATTGCCAGAAGTTCTATAATAACATCCAAGCAGAAAATATAGTAAACAGATTCCTGGATACCAATGTTATAAATAAGTCATAGAGATACTCTGATACACAGATACACACCCTGACACACATGCAGATACAAAGAAATATATGTGTCTGTGTATCTTTAAGTGTGTCAGTGTATGTATCTATGTGTCTTTGTATCTGCATGTATGTCAGGGTATGTATCTGTATGTGTGTCAGAGTATGTATCCGACACACATATGCACACCCTGACACATATGCAGATACACAGACACACATTGACACACAGATACCTATACTGACAAACATGCAGATACACAGACACATATATACATACACTGATACACTTAAGGATACATACACTGACACATATCCTCACGCACAAATACTTATCCTGACACACATATACATATCCTGAGACACAGATATACACACATTGACACACATGCAGATACAAAGACACATAGATACATACACTGACACACTTAAGGATACACACCCTGACATACAGATGCACATCCTGACACACATGCAGATACACAGAGACACACACACTGACACACAGATACACAGACACATATATACGCACACTGACACTTAAAGATACATACCCTGACACACATACAGATACACAAATACAGACACTGACACACATCCTCACTCACAAATATGTATCCTGCCATGCAGATACACAGAGTTACACACCCTGACACACACGTACACACATGCAGATACACAAACACATATATACATACAATGACACACTTAAGGATACACACCCTGACATACAGATACACACATTAACACACACATGCAGATAAACAGATACACACACTGGCACAGACAGTGTGAGGGGTGCTCTTTTTGTGTGAGGGATGCTGTGTTTGTGTGTGAGGGGTGCTGTATTTCTGAGGGGTGCGGTGTGTGAGGGGTGCTGTGTTTGTGTGTGTGTGAGGGGTACTCTGTCTGTGAGGGTTGCTGTGGGTGTGTGTGAGGGTTGCTCTTTGTGTGTATATGTGTGTGTGAGGGGTGTTCTGTGTGTGTGAGGGGTGCTGTGTTTGTGAGAGATGCTGTGTGTGTGTGTGAGAAGTGCTCTGTATATGTGTGAGGGGTGCTGTGTTTGTGTATGATGGGTGATGTGTGTGTTTGTGTGTGTGGAGTGCTGTGTATGTGAAAGGGGTTCTGTGTGAGTAGTGCTGTGTGTGTGAGGGATGCTGTGTGTGTGTGAGGAGTGCTGTGTATGCCAGACACGTAAATGTGTGTGAGGGGTGCTGTGTTTGTGTATGATGGGTAATGTGTGTGTGTGTGTGGAGTGCTGTGTATGTGATAGTGGTGCTGTGTGAGTAGTGTTGTGTGTGAGGGGTGCTCTGTATGTGTGTGAGGGGTGCTCTGTGTGTGAGGAGTGCTGTGTGTGATGGGTGCTCTGTGTGTGTGAGGGATGCTGTGTTTGTTTGTGTGAGGGGTACTCTGTGTGTGAGGGTTGCTGTGTGTTTGTGTGAGGGGTGCGCTGTGTGTGTGTAAGGGGTGCTGTATTTGTGCTCTGTGTGTGGGGTGCTGTGTTTGCCCGTAATAACCCTCCAACTGAGTTTACAACTCCCGATGCCAGACAACCACTCCCCCAAGCGCCTAACATAAGTTGCCATTAGCTTATTCATCTCACCGATTCCCACCTTACGATCTTCTTGACCAGTTCATCCCCCAACCCCAACCGAGATGCCTCCGTTGCAGCCCCAATCCTGAACGAGTATGTACCGAACTGTAACGGACCCAAACCCAAACGCCCCAAGGCCAACCGAAAAACCCTAAGGAACTGAAATTTAGACAACGAGAACCATTGGCATGCAACAAAAATGAACCCTCTATCCCTGAATGAACCGCATGAAAAGTAATTGTACAGGCAACTGAACATACGGCCATACCTGGCACCAAAAAAAGCGTTACCGTTTTGGAACGGTAGGGATATAGCACCACCCAATTATGCCACAGTTCCACATCTGAACACTGTAACCCATCCCCGCCCAACTCACTTATCTTAAACGCATGAAAAAAGCCCAAGTAAACTACTAAAAATAGCAAAACCTCATACTCAGTAAAACAAACCTCTGGAAGCACACAGAGTAAACATTTAAACATTTCGAAGGATACCGGCCTGCGCCAATCCCGCGATGACGTGCCTTTCTGAAACCCCTTAATAGCCTGATGCAGTAGGAAATGTTTGATTATATGCTTCCACCCATTAAGCGTAAATAAAGACGCCAAAGCTGCCATATTGTACCCTGTAGCAGACGGAGATGCCCCTGAAGCAAATAATGTACAAATGAACCATAACAAAGTGTCAAACCAAGCCGCAGCTGAGTCCTGGCCTCTTACACACCACTGCAGCTTCCTATTCTTGCCAAACCTTGACATAGTCAGCCCAGGTAGACAGAGACCACCTGCTTAAACCTTTATAAGTCCGCCAAGCAAGAGGTCCCGAGCTGCCACACTTTCGCCAGACAAGGCACTCCCTCCTTCTGAGCGCCCAGAGCCGCTGCCTGAAACCGCTCCCACTAAAAACAAGAGAGTGCGTCAGCCACCACATTCAACAACCCAGGCATGTAACGTGTCCCGAACACAACATTAAATTGCTTGCAAGAAAGAACAAAGTGGCGAAAGACCCAAATAACAGGGATAGAAGAAGCAGATAAACCATTAACAGCCTCAACCACTGACATGTTGTCAGTAAAAAAGATAACCTTCCTCAGCTGTCACCCCCACAACGCCACCGCCACCACTAGTGGAAAGAATTCCAGGAATATCAAGTTGCAAATGAGCGAGCTGGCCTTCCACTCGTCCGGCCATGGTTCAGCACACCAGTGCCCCGGGAAATAAGCCCCAAACCCGATTCTCCCTGATGCATCCGTAAATAATTCCAAATCAGTCAAAGAAACTGCTGGCTCCCAGAAATATACATGCCCATTAAAGTCCTGTAGAAAGACCTGCCACACATCCAGATTGTCTTTCATGGATGCCGACACCCGAATGAAAGGATGCGGTGATGCTACCCCACTGGTCGCCCTGGAGAGGAACCTGTTGACCACCCACCCCACAGGGATCACCCGGCAAAGTCGAGCTGGCCCACCACTGACTGAAGCGCCCGCAAAGTAACCTAACTAGTTTCCTGGACCTATGCCACCGCCTTTTGGAGTTCCCGGCAACCGACATTCACCCCTGACCTAATCTATCTCCAAGCCCAGGAAAGACAAGCAAGTAGTTGGCCCAACTAGCTTGTCACCCGCAAGCGGTATTACGAAGACATTTGTGACCCATTCCAAAGTTCTCAACCCTATGCGGTACACCTCCAAACCAGTCGGGGTGAATGGGCAATAATCGAAAAGTCGCTTCCACATCCACCTTGGCCATTAACGCCCTTTTGCCCGCACACCGAACCAACTCAACCACTTTGTCAAATGATACATTCGACACCGAGCAAACAGCCTTGTCAATATCATCATTCACCGAAGATCCATGTGGATACGATAAATGATGAATAAGCTGGTACTTACCAGGGTACTTACCAGGGTTCCTTTTTCAGCACGACCTCCAACGGTGAAACCCGCAACGGGGATTCAGAGAATGGCCCCACCATCCTCCCCAACTGTATTTCTTTAAATAGGTTCTCCCGCACCACATCAGGAAAGTCCCCCACTGACTTCAGATTCTGCAGATTACGAACCACCTCCCGATGCTGAAACAGAATCACAAACCCCATTGTAAACCCATCCCGTAACAACGCAGCATCCTCCTTGTTACCGTAACTGCTTAGCCACGGCAACATCGTGCCAACCTTCACCAGCGTTCGCCACAGCGGCAGCAGGAGCCCCCGATGCACCTGGTGTTCCTCCCAAGTCCTGAGTGCGGTGCTCCTTGCCCACCCATGATGGGGATCTGTCCTGCCACTCCATCACGTCCAACAGCGCTCCCAGCGTCTCTATTGCCTGCTGCACAGCCTGCCGTGGCTCTTACTGCCTTTCTCCCTCTAGCCGTTCGCCTAGATTCATGCTCATTCCCACAAATGCGGCCCAAATGTGACATCCTGGAGTCCTGTTCGCAGGGCCGAACTGTCCTCCAGCTCGCCGCCCGAATGTGCGGTGGGTTTTCGATGTCCATGTTCGCGGCCCGAACCGACCTCCTGTTCGCGGCCTGAACATTCGTCAGACACTCCTCGCACCTGTTTGCTGCCCAAACGTTTGCCAGATCCAACCTTCTCCTGTCGCGGCCCGAAAGTACGCCTGCCTCCACGCTCGCCTGTTTGTGGCCTGAACGTTCGCCACCTCCAGCCGAATCTAATTCGCAGCCTGACCATTTCCCTCCTTCATGGCCCGAACATGCAGCCTCAGCCTCGTTCCCAGGAAGACAGCCAGACGCCGGCCACGACCTCCCGAACTCCCTCTGCCCACCACAGTCTCCGGGCTTAGGTTCAGGGATGGGCTTACCCTCCTCCTCCTGCTGGAGCCCGCGCTGGGGCTCAGACGTTGCGAAGCCCGGGGGAACTGCGCCCATCGCCGTGGATCCTGCAGCACTAGGTCCACCTCCTAAATCCTGTCCAGAACAGCTGCGGGCATCGCTCGGTGGATTTCTCCCCATAACGCTCGCCAGAATGCAAAAAGCCCTCAACCAATTCCCAAAAGTTTTGTGAATCTTCATGTCCAAGTATTCGTCCAGAGGAATAGCAGTGTTCGTGCGATTACTCCTGATTGCTTTCATTTCTAAGTTCACGAATTGATAAGAATTTTGGTTGTATATTTGATTATTATTTTAGGTTAAGGTTCCACCTACTGGTTAAATATGGTATTGCAGTTTGAATTAACTTTTGTATGTTTAGTTATTATCTTGGTGGGAGCCTTTTAGGTTATATTGGATACATTCACGTACTGATCTTGCTATATTGTTAACATCTATATGTTGTTCATATTATATCCGCAGGCAGGGCCGGTGCAAGGATTTTTGCCGCCCTAGGCAAAAAATTTGCCCCTATATGTCCACCATGTGACATCACAATGCCCCGCCCATATGCTCTGCCATATGGGCAACGCCAGTCTTCACAAGTGTCTTTTATCTGAAAAGAGTGTGTTTACATTAAAAAGCCTACAGGCACAGGCTATAGACACCAGAACCACTACATTATGCTGTAGTGCTTCTGGTGACTATAGTATCCATTTAATGTGAGGTAAATTAGAGATTAGTGCCACTAATAATATATTGGATTGCCTACTTACCACCAGATGAGGACAAGAGGCTGATGATGGGCTCTGTCTGGCTCCACAGGTCTGGTGTAGAAGAGGCTCTCTGGAGACTGTTTTTAACAGTGCTCACAACACTTAACAAACAGGAAGCAGCTCCATTTTTTAGGGCCCCTTACACAGCTCAAGGTCTGGGCCCCAAGGGCTTGACCGTGAGTATGCCTACAATGCCCACCCATAAATCCACCTACATGGCCCACCCATGAGATCTCTCACAGGAAGTGGAGTGTATGTGTGTAGGGGATGTTTGTATGTGTTATTGTAGAGGATGCAATGTGTGTGTGTTTTTATAGAATGTAGTGTATAGGGATACCAATTTCTGTAAGGGATGTAGTGTGTTTATAGGGGATGCAGTGTGTGTTTGCGTGTAAGGAATGCATTGTATGTTTCTGGGTGTGTGTGTGTAAGGGGTGCAAGGTGTGTTTCTGTGTATTTAATTGAATGCAGTGTGTGTCTGTAAGGGGTGCATTGATTGTGTAAGAGATGCATTTTTTTTCTGTGTGTAAGAGAATGAGTGTTTGTGTGAACGTAAGGGATGCAATGTGTGTTTCAGGTGTGTCTGTGTGTGAGTAGGAATGCATTGTATGTTTCTGTGTGTGGGGGGGCAGCTCTTTATTTTAAAAAAAAATTTCATAGTGCTCTCCCCTCCTGTCAATTATTGATTTCCCTTTCCCTCCTGTCCCTCCGTGTTCTCCCCTTCTGTCCCTTAGTGCTCTCCCTTGGCCCCCTGTAGTCCCCCCTTGGTGGTCTTCTCACTCCCCCCTCTCCCCCTTAGTGGTCCTCCATCCCTCCCCTTAGTGGTCCTCCCTCTCCCAAACCCCTTAGTAGACATTCTCCTCCTCCCCCCACCCTCTTAGTGGTAATCTCCCCCCTCAGTGGTCATTATCCTCTTTCTCCCCCCCCCTTTAGTGGTCCTTACCCTCCTCCCATCTCCTTAGTGGTCCTCCCTACTTACCCCATTTGGTTTTCCTTTCCCCCCTTAGTAGTCCTCCCTCTCCCAAACCCCTTAGTGGACCTCCCCCCCCCCTGGTCCTTACCTCCCCCCCCCTCAGTGGTCCTTACCCGCCCCCTCCCCTGTGTTTTCACCCTTCCTCCCCAGTGGTCCTTACTCCCCCTTCCCTCCCAGTGGTCCTCCCCCTCCCCTGCTGTCCTTACCACCCTCCCCCCTGGTGGTCCTACCCCCTCTGGTGGTCCACACCCCATCCCCTTCCTCCCTTTGTGGTCCACCCCCTCCCCTGGTGGTCCTTACCTCCCCCCTGTGGTCCTTACCTACCCCCTCCCCCTTGTGGTCCATGCCCCCCTCCCCTGTTCACTGTACTCCGATTTTGTATATAAGCAGGCCATCTGGCCAAATTAAGACATTCCAGTTGTACTCCCAGAAATATGTGTCGTCTGGTTACTGGGAGGGGAAAGGGCTAATCACTGTTCCAGCTTGTTCCAGCTCTTGGAGGATTCAGCGGGGAAAGTTCTTGTAAGGACTAGAGCTCCCAGGACTGTGTGTTGTCCAGTCCCTGGGAGGGAAAAGAGCTAGTCCCCTGTTCCAGCTAGGAAGCCGTCCTTGGCGGAGGTACCCAGCCGGGGTACAGGGAGCTCCATTACACCATCTGGGACATTCTTGCTGCTGGGGTGGGTGCATGACTCAGTAAAACTGACATTGTCAATGCATTTAAACAACTTTCTATTCACCCCTCACTTTAGCATCTGCACGGCATTAAGTGGCAGGGTTTATATTATTTTTTTCTCCCGGCTCACTTTCGGTTCCAAGAGTAGCCCCACGATATTCAATATATTCGCGGAAACCTTGTGCTGGCTGCTACTTAAAGGGACACTATAGTCACCAGAACAACTACAGCTTAATTTATTTGTTCTGGTTAGTATAACAGCTCCCTTCAGGCATGTTTATGCAAACACTGCCTTTTTACAGAAAAGGCAGTGTTTACATTGCCCATAGGGACACCTCCAAGTGGCCACTCCTCAGATGGCCACTGGAGGGGCTTCCTGGTTCAGAGCTGCACAGTAAGCAGCCCTGTCGATCAGCGTCCGCAGCGCCAAAACGGCATTTGGCCCTGCCCCCAATGCCGATTTTAGCCAATTCAATGCATTGGATTGGCTAAAAATCTGCCATTTCGATTATGTCAAAAATGAGGAGGTGCTGATTGGCCAAAACAGTGTTTGGCCCAGCCCCCTTGACGATTTTAGCCAATCCAATGCTTTCCCCATGACACCTTGTCATGGGGAAAGCGGGAGGAGATGGGAAAGCATTGGATTGGCAAAAAATTGCCAATTTTGATGATGTCACCAAGGGGCAGGGCCGGCGCACCCGTGGAGAGCTGAAAATAAGGTAAGTTTTAACCCTAAATGGTGGGTTTTCACTATATGTCAGGAATACATGTTTGTGTTCCTGACCCTATAGTGATCCTTTAATGTGTGCAGATGCCTGACTGTTATCCACTATTTAGATGACTTCCTCACAAATGAAGACAACTCTCACCCCCCTCACAGTCTCACAGCAGCAATCAGTCTTTTTTTTATAAGTCTTTATTTGTAAATTTTCAGTGTGTCACAACACTCCTTAGTTGATTTGCCCTCGTGCAGTACCCACACTTACCACTATCACTGTTTGGCACTGTTCCTAATTTATTTTCATTAGCACTTCACCTGGTCCTTGTTTAGCACCTATATAGTCTGGTTTCTCCCCTCACTCCTTGTCAGATCATTGTCTCTTGTCTCCTGTTTCTTGTTCCGTGGTTCTTGTTTCCTGGTTCCTGAGATTCTAAATCTTCGCTCCTTAATCCTGTGTCCTGCGTTTCCTGATCCTTTGTTCGCGTGTCTTCTTGGTCTTGTGTTTCCGTGTCCTCCTGGTCCTGCGGTCCCATGTCCTCCGGGTCCTGCGTTCCTGTGTCTCCCGATCCTGTGTTCTGATTCAGTGTTCCTGCCTCTGCCTTATTACCAGTGATCCTGACCCTGCAGCCTTGTTCGTTTGTCCTGCTTCGGGCTTTGCTTCCTGATGTCATATATTTGTTTGTGGCTCTGGATCTGTGTCCCACCTGTTTCTGTGGTGGCTGCACAATCCTGCCCAAATATATTCTTTATATCAAAGGACTGTTTAAGTAAATTCTGCCTGCCCAATTTGTGGTAATCCTGATTTATTATGTATATATTGTTCTGTGGCATTGTATATATTTATTACATGTTGTTGTTTTGTTATCTTTTGTCCTTTGGTTCCCTTTAACCCCTTAACGCCGTTACGGCGTTCTATGCCGTCGCGGCTTTAAAGGGCATTAAAGCCGTTGCGGCGGCATAGAACGCCGTAGCGTCTTTCAGCCCCAGGGGATCGGAGGTACTTACCTCCGCCATGATCCTCTTCTGGAGGGCTGCCTGACCGCCCAGGCAGCCCTCCTCCGGCAAATGAGGCCCCCGGGGGCCATGTGATCGCTCTCAAAGAGCGATCACATGGCCTCCTATAGCTGGCTATGGATCTTCCAGCAGGGGGAATGTCTGAAATAGCAGACAGTCCCCCTGCTGGTGGGAAGTTTAAAAAAAAGAATTAAACAAGTTTTAAAATAAATTAAATAAATTTTTATATATATATATATATATATATATATAAAACATATGTATATATATTATATATATAATATATATACACATATTATATATATATATAACGTCATACGTTGTGTATTTTAATACTAATATTAGTATATGTATTAGTATTAAAATACAATTAGAATGACGTTACATATATATAATATGTATATATATTATATATATATAATAGATATATACACAGATATTATATATATATATATATATATATATATATATACGTATAATTACAATAATAAATAAATAAAATATTGAAACAAAATTTAATATAAATTATATATTCATATGTAATTTCATTCTAACTGTATTTTGTTATTAATATATATATATATATATATATATATATATATATATATATATATATATATATATATATATATATATATCGGTAACAAAATACACTTAGAATGACATTCTATATATATCTATCTATATATAAAATACAAATAACCGCAAATATATATATATATATATATAATTACATAAAAGATTACATTAGTATACACGTATAATTTAAATACCTATAAATGCATATATATTAAAATTCTACGTGTATATTTAAGTAATCTTTTAACTTAATTATGTGATTTGATTAATTAACATGTGATTGACATGCCTGACAACACAGGGAGAAAGTGCAGAAAATTTAATTCGCAAGCACTATATTTGACCCTGTGACTCTTCAAGACACCATAAAACCTGTACATAGGGGGTACTGTTTTACTCGGGAGACTTCGCTGAACTCAAATATTAGTGTTTCAAACTGGTAAATTGTATTACAACGATGATATTTTAAGTAAAACTGAAGTTTTTTTGCATTTTTTACAAACAAACGGCACTTTTATGGAGTATATTATTGTTGTAATATGTTTTAGTGTTTTAAAACACTAATATTTGTGTTTAGTGAAGTCTCCCAAGAATAACAATACCCCCCATGTACAGGTTTTATTGTGTTTTGGAAAGTTAGAGAGTCACATATAAGGCTTGCATTTCATTTTTTTTACATTGAAATTTGCCAGATTGGTTATGTTGCCTTTGAGAGCGTCTGGTAGCCCAGGAATGAGAATTACCCCCATGATGGCATACCATTTGCAAAAGTAGACAACCCAAGGTATTGCAAGTGGGGTATGTCCAGTCTTTCTTAGTAGCCACTTAGTCACAAACACTGTCCAAATATTAGTTTTTTGCTTTTTTCACACAAAAACAAATATGAACGCTAACTTTGGCCAGTGTTTTTGACTAAGTGGCTACTAAAAAAGACTAAACATACCCCACGTTCAATACCTTGAGTTGTCTACTTTTTCAGATGGTATGCCATTATGGGGGTAATTCTCTTTCCTGGGCTACCACACCGTCTCAAAGGTAACATTACTAATCTAGCAAATTTCAATGTGAAAATGGAATGTTCTATATTTGACCCTTTAACTTTCCAAAACACCATAAAACCTGTTAATGGGTGGTACTGCTGTACTCGTGAGACATCGCTGATTACAAATATGGGCATTTTTTTGCAGTAATACCTAACAGTATTATGACATTAACAGCTAAAATGTCAGACGGAAATACAAATTTAAAAAAAAGAATCTTATTTTCTCAATTTTTTTTAAATTTTATTCATAAGAAATTATGTTCCATATATGAATAGTTAATAATAAATTAAAGCCCTGTTTCTCCTGAACAAAATGATATCTAATACATGTGGGTGCATTTAATATGAAAAAGGGGAATTACGTTTGAACAGACATAGAGCGCAAATTCCAGTTTTTGTTTACGTTTTGTTTTGATCAGAATGTGTACTATTGACTCCGTCCTGAAGGGGTTAATATATATTTCTTGATTTACTCTATTCATTGTGTCCTTGCATTTATTCTTTGCTAAATTTGTTCCCACATTTAAAGGGATAGGTCTGTCTCAGGGCAGCACCCCTTCATGTCATGACACAGTGTTTACAGAAATAGGAGATCAAGCAAGGTATAACAATTCAAAAACATAGGATTGACATACATTCGACAGTAGGGATTAATTGGCACTTTACAGAACAAAGCAATCAGTCTTTTTGAATCCCTGGGTATACCGGTCTCCCCTAAAAAGGCAGAAGGTCCGGACACGGTAATACATTTTCTGGGTATTCAGCTAGACTCTATCAACATGCAGTCTTGTCTTCCTCATGATAAGATTGAGCGCACCCTGTCAAGCATTGATCTAGACTTGCAATTAGGTTCTTGCAACCATGAGGAACTACAGTCTCTCCTGGTTCGCTCAGTTTTGTCATGGGGATCATCCCACATGGTAGATCTTTAATTTCCCGACCACTGTGTTTGTTCCCTGACCTTCCCTCAGATGATACCCGCATAATTTTAAACCCACAAGCGACGGCTGACTTACTGATGTGGCGCACTCATAAACATGCCTTCTCTTTTAGTTCTGTATTCCATTTTCAAATACCCATTATTTAGAAGGGTTTTTATAAATAACATCCTTTACAGATTTTAATTTAAAATTGGTATATTTTTAGATAATGGAGCTACATGTTGATATGTGACTTTGGAGTGTTTACCCTTTAAACAGCATTTTCAATGTTGTGTATTTTAAAGTGAATAGTGCTTCTAATTATTCTAGAATAAAGTGCTAAATTGAGTAGTGTTCTTGTATTCTATACTTTACAAAGTGCTTATTTCTTATTTTCCTACCTATTTTGTATCCTAAAAGGTTGTGTAACAATACCTTACCTTTACCCACCGGATCCGCGCAGTGCAGCGTTCTCCCTTGCTACTTCCGGGGGCGGCACAGTCTGTCT
Organism: Pelobates cultripes; assembly: GCA_933207985.1. NCBI lineage: Eukaryota > Metazoa > Chordata > Amphibia > Anura > Pelobatidae > Pelobates > Pelobates cultripes. The sequence goes on from OW240914.1 coordinate 292,655,101, forward strand.
GACATTGGCCGCTCGCAGCACGCCTCTTCTTATGACGCGGCGCGTGCGCGCCAACGTCATCAGAATATTGCCGCAGAAATTCAAACGTGGCCACGCTCCCGAAAGACACCCCACTATAAAAGGACACCCCTGTCATTTCTTCAGCGCCCTAGTGTGGTTCTTGTGTGTTCCCTCTAGTGCTCTTGCGATTTTTGTCTGTTTTCTGGTATTTTGACTCTTGGCTTTCCTTACTGACTCCTCTCCTCTCTGGTTCCCCAATTATTGGCTTGGTTCTTTCTCATATATTCTGATTTCTGTACTCCCTCGACCTCTGGCTAATCCTTTGACTATTCTTTGACATTGAGCCCGGCCACCCTAACGTCCAGTATACGTCTCTTTCTGGGTTACTCTCTGCATGAAGGGGTCACTATCGTGACAGGTCGAGGCTAATAACATACAACAAATAAACTTAGAAAGGGAAAAAATTTAAATAAAAAATTGCAACATATACTCATGTCGTTCTAATAATCCATCGCTCTTTGATTATTGTTTTTATTTTTTGGTATTTTTATTTTTTTTTTGAAATTCAAGATTTTTATTGTTTTCAAGTAAAAAAAAAGAAAGGGGGTTATAGGGGTACAGAAAGGAAGAAGGGGTGGGGGGAGGAGGGTAACAGGGTTTTAGGACCAGTCGTCCTTGTGATTATTGTTATGACAGAGTATCATACATTGACATGGATTAATATGACCGTCATATTGTACATCAATGGCAGTTATCAAAACAAGGTTGAGTCTGCTGTTAACATTGTACCTCATGTGTGCCTGGCACAGTAGCCTTCCTGGTCTTATTTTTATAGAGTTTCTTCGTCATTGCTTGTACATATTAGCCGGGGTAGGGTACACAAATTAGGGGGGCTTGGGTAGAAGGTCAGGTACACAGAGTTCCTGTTTATTGCTGACTTTGTCTGTAGCTGGCAAGATGCTTGAGCTATGATCTAGTGGTGTGCCTGATTGTGCGGTGGTTCTGGTTGCTGCTGCTGTTTATAATTGCTTTCGTTTGACTCTGTATTTAGTGGGAAGGGGGCTCCAGGGTGTAACTCCTGGAGTGGGGTGAACTATATTACATCACGTAACAGTTTACCGTGGTTTCACGTGTGTTACGTTTGGTTTATGTGACGTGTTGTTGTGTGTGTGGTGTGTTTAGTGTCCCAGATAGGAGGTGATGTGTGTTTGTGAGTCTCCGTCTGGGGTGTGTACAGGAAGGGGGGGGTCTGTCACTCCGTGAGGCTGGTGTATGAGATTTGTTGGTGGACCTATAGATGTGTTGCGACCCCTTTCCAGGCTGGGATATGCCGTGGGGTTGAGTATTCTGGGGTTGGGTGGTTATACGTTTGGGTAGGCTAGAACTCTATCCATGGTCTATGTGTGTGCCCGTCCTCGGGTCATAGTTGATAGGTGGGGAGTGTTGGGCCAAGTGTTTTTGCCCAGGTCGAGTGCCTCCTGCCATGACTGGTGGGCTGCCTCTAACGGTGCTAAGATGTGTGGTCTGTTTGGTTTGTTCCTGAGGTGCTATGTGTGTCTAGAGTATTGTGGGGTTGTGGTTTGTTTACCTGTGACACTTTTTGTCATCTCTACTTTGGATGTGCTCTGGGGTCTGCTTGGCAGTGTGGTCTGGTCTGGGGCGTGTTAGCCTGAGTTCGAGCATCGCTCTGTGTGGTTGGATCAATCGGCCGTGTTGGAGGTCCTCGGGTGCTCCCTCCCACCTGGTCAATCCCCCCTGATGGGACGTTCGGCAGGGTGGGGAATTCGAAGATCCATGGCTCCCATATTTTGTCGAAGTGTTTGGTATTGTCGCGTATTAAGGCAGTTAGTTTGTCCATTTGCATGGCATCGTTAATTTTCTGTTTTATGATTGTGGTGGACGGGATATCTGGGCTCCCCCATTTCTCCGCGATCGCTCGTCTGGTGGCCAAAGCTAGCTTGGCCAGTAGTTTGTTTTGTGCCCTTGGGGTGTTTTTAAGTGGTCTGGATAGGAGCCACAGCCAGGGGTCCAACCGGATTGTGGTGTGTAGAGCCTGTGTGGCGAGTCGCGCCATATGTTGCCATAGAGTGGTTACCCGGGGACACTCCCACCACATGTGAGTGTATGTACCTCTGTTCCCGCAACCCTTCCAGCACAGATCATTATCTGATTGTTTAATTTGTTTCAGGCGTAGTGGGGTGACGTACCATCGGAGGAGGGTTTTGTATGCTTGTTTTTTGTGATTGACGCATATCGATACCGTTGCTGTAGCTTCCCATATGTCTGCCCAGTCGCTCTGGTTCCCTGTGGGGCCAAGGTCTCTCTCCCAGGCTGCAGTGTAGGACAGAGATCCCTCTCGTGGGTGTCTGCTTAGTAAGGAGTGTAAGATTGATATTTGTCCCGTGCCTAGTGGATGTGTGTTGCACGCTTTTTCCAGCGGTGTGAGAGGGGAGTTGCTCGCTTTCACTAAGGCTGTTATTTCTATGTAGCTGCGGATCTGTAGGTAACGGAAGAGGTCGCGAGCTATGAAGGGGGTCTGTTGAGGGAGTTCCGCGAAGGGTATGATAGTTTGTTTTTTGTAAAATTGGTGAATGCGGATCAAGTCGTTGTCTTCGTAACGGACGAAGTCCTTCGGGTGCATACCTGGCGTGAATTTAGTGTTCCGGAGGATGGGCATTAGTGGGGAGGGCTGGGAGATAAGGTCATGTTTTTGGGTGATTTTATCCCAAATGTTTATCATGGTGAGAATAGCTGGGGAGGTGATGGGAGTCGGTGGCCTGGCGTCTTTTGGGAGCCAGATGAAGAGTGAGGGAAAGTCTGAACCAAATATATTATGTTCTAGGTCTACCCATCTCTTAAGGCCAGGGGCCGCGTGGAGTTGGATTGTCTGTGCTATTTGTGCCGCGTAGAAGTAGTGGGTAAGGTTGGGAAGTCCTAGTCCACCCTGCCTATTTGGTATGTACAGTGTGCGTCGGGCTATACGCGCTCTTTTTCCAGCCCATATAAACTTGTCTATATGAGTTTGAAGTTTTTTAAAGTCAGAGGCTAGGATCGGTATTGGAAGGGTCTGAAAGAGGTATAGGAACCTCGGGAGGAGGTTCATTTTGATCGAGGTCGTTCGACCGATCCATGAGATCGACATGTTTTTCCATTTTGCTAAGTCTTGTGTGGCCGTCGCTAGCAGGGGTGTGTAGTTTAAGCTGTAGGTTTGTGTTAGGTCCGCTGGGAGCGTGATACCTAGGTATTTCAGGGCTGTGGTCTGATATGTGAACGGGTGCCTCCTTTGGAGGTTTTGGAGAGTGGTTTGATCGACTTGGATTGGGAGGACCTCGATTTTTCCTAGGTTGAGTTTGTATCCCGAAAGTTGTGCGTATTTCATGAGCTCCATGGACAGGGGTGGCAGGGTGTTCAGAGGGTCTGTTATTGACAAGAGTACATCATCTGCATATGCCGCAATCTTATAAGTTTTATCCCTAATTCGCACTCCTTGGATCTCGTTGTGGTTACGCAGGACTTGGAGTAGTGGTTCAAGGGAGATGGCGAAGAGGATGGGGGAGAGTGGGCACCCTTGTCGCGTTCCATTCCTAATTTGGAAGGAAGGGGCTATCGTCGATTGTAGGAGAAGAGTGGCCGTGGGGGAAGAGTAGAGGGTCGTCAGTGCGTCCAGGAAGGGTGATGGGAAGCCGAATTTCTGTAAGGTTGCGAAAAGAAAGGGCCATAGCAATCTGTCAAATGCCTTTTCGGCGTCTAGGGACATTAGCAAGGTCGGTATGCGTCTGCGGTTGGTGTACCAGATAAGGTCGAAGGTGCGCCTAGTGTTATCACTGGCTTGTCTGTGTGGGATAAAGCCTACTTGGTCTGGGTGGATAAGTCGAGGAAGGAGGGGGTTAAGTCTTTCCGCCATCACCTTCGTGAATAGTTTGACGTCTACGTTTAGTAGGGATATTGGTCTGTAATGTCCGGGCTCGAGGTGGGTCTTGCCAGGTTTCGGCAGGAGGCAGATGTTCGCCTGCAGCATATCAGGGGGCAGGGGGTCCCCCTGTAGGAGTGAGTTGTAGAGTTTGCTTAGTTGCGGGAGTAGGGTCGACGCGAAGGTTTTGTAATATAACCCCGAGAATCCGTCTGGGCCCGGGCATTTGTTTGGTTTTAGTGTTTTGAGTGCTTTTGCTATTTCGTCTGTAGTAATTTCTTCGGACAGTCGGCTAGCCCCTTCGGGTGTTAGTGAGGGTAGGGTGATAGAGTCGAGGTATTCGTTGATTTTGGTGGTTAGTTGTGCGGGGTCTCGTCTGTGTTGGGGGCTATGATCATAGAGCTCCGAGAAGTATTCTTGAAATATTCTTGCTATTTGGTCTGGTGAGTCCTGCAGCTGTCCCTCTCTAGAGTGGATTTTGGTGATACTTTTATGTGCGGTTCTGCGATTGCGTTTACAGGCAAGTAAAGTGTCCGCTTTGTTGGACTTCTCGTAAAAGAGCTGGCGGGTCCATTGGAGGGCCCGGACTGTGTCTGTGGACATGAAGTCTTTTATGGCTGTCTGAAGTTGGCGTATTTTAACGGTTAAGTCTGGAGTGGGTTGGGTTTTGAAGGCGATTTCCAGTGAGCGGAGTTCTTTCAGGTTATGTTCTAATTTTGCTAGGCGTTGTTTCTTGTGGTGGGTGGCTTGGCTTATTAGGGTGCCTCGAATTACTGCCTTATGCGCCGCCCACAGTGTCCCCTGTGTGGTGACTGAGTGTTGGTTCAATGTGAAATAGTCGGTGATTGCTTGAGAGGTATGGTCTCTGATCGTTGGGTTATGCAGTAGGGTGGGGTTCAGGCGCCAATGCCATCGGCGGGTCGTGGCCGGCGGGTCGAGGCTCAGTGAGATGTCAGCGTGGTCTGACCACGTGATTGATCCTATGGTCGTGGATTTGATCATCGGTACCACAGATGGGGAGGTCAAGAATATGTCTATGCGTGAGTGGGATTGGTGGGGGTGGGAATAGAATGTGTAATCCCAAGAGGCCGGGTGTTGCGCCCTCCATACGTCCACAAGGTGTGTGCGCATGAGGAAGGCTTGGAAAAGTTTGTCAGAGGTTGCCGTGCGACCCCGAGATGCCGTTTGGTGGCCTGCCCTGTGTCTATCCATCGCTGGGGATGGGGTGGCGTTGCAGTCCCCTCATATTACCAAGTGGTAGGAGGAGAATAGTGCTAAATGTGCTTGTAGCGCTAGCCAGAAAGAGGTGGAAGGGGCATTGGGAGCATAGATCGAGGTAAAGGCGTATTTTTGGGTGCCTAGTGTCCCTGCCGCCGTTACATATCGCCCTTGTGGGTCTGCCTCTGTTTTGTCCACAGTAAGGGGACATGCTTTGTGCAATAGTATTGCCACTCCATTTTGTTTGCCTGTCGGTGAGTTAGCAAGATAGGTCCAGTTGTAGTTTCTATTTTGGAGGGGGAAAGTTCTGTTGTGTTGGAAATGAGTTTCTTGTAGGAAAATAATGTGAGCGCGGGTTCTGTTTGCCCATCGCATGGTTTGGTGGCGCTTGAGAGGGTTGTTGAGGCCCTTACAGTTGATGGATATACACGTCAACGGGGGTGCCATGGATCCTTTCCCCAATTATCCCCTACCGGGGTGTCTTGCCCCTGGGCGGTGCAACAGAGGGGGACCAGGTGGGTGGGTGGGTGGTCGGCTGAGGTAGAAGGGGTAAGAGAAAGATAGTGTAGTGTTCGGGTGTTGTGTGGTGATAAGTGTTGGTGGGTTCGTTAGGTAAGTCGATCGTACCTGGTCTTAACAGGGTAGAGCCAGGATAGTCGGAGGCGGAGTTTTGCCCCGCTTTTCTGCGGGGGCAAAGGTTGGTCGAATGTATGGGTAAGAGATAGAGGTGTTTGGGTGTGGGGTCGGGAGGGCCAGTGTGTCCCCTACCCTCCCCTGAGCCTGTGCGTTTACTGTGTGTCTGCGGTAGGCTTATATGTTGTGTATTGTATGGGATATATGTCAGCCCGTGTTAGCGAGGACTCTGTCTCATGTCGCTGGTGTAGATCAGGGCGCTTGTATGCCGGTCACCTGTACGGGGCAGGTCGTCTGGTTGAGGTCTCATGTTTTCATGATTCTCCTTTGCATCTTTATGTGGTACGTCGGTGGATCATACTGTTGTCATTGTGGGGTCCTCCCTCCCCCCCAGTGGCCACTGACGGTGCATATGAGCGTCCTGGGGCTGTCACTGGACGGGAGGGGGGGAGTCCGGGCTTCGTGTGGTGGGGTGCTACCGTCCACCCTGGTTGTGCTATGGTGCCGTGGGGATGGGTTGTTTTCTGTTCAGCCCTTGGTGTACCGACTTGGCGAGGCGCACAACCGCTCAGTGTCTGGGGAGTGCGGCGTGAGCCCTGTGAACAGTGTCATTGGTGGTGTGTCGGTCACTTTCCAGCTGTGCCGTGCTAGCCCGCATATTTCTCCTGTCAGGGGTCCCCCCCCACTGCTCCAGATTTGTAGTGCGATAACACCTGGGGTACCCTTAATGTTGGAAGTGGTGTAGGGGAGATGTATGGGTCCTGCAGGGTGGTGCCTGTCTGAGGCAGTAGGATTGTATTGGCAACCAAATTACAGTACATTAGATTACATTATACAGACTTCAATAAGCAACAGTTTGGCGTTGACATTCATATTACAAGATATATACCGTGGATTAACATGGGAAAGTAATCCTTCATTGATGTCTAAATCCCTCCGTCTGAATGTCGCTGTCAATGGAAAAGGGAAGTGTCCGCAGTGTGTCGGGTGGGGGATAGTTGCCTACTGAGTCCGTCCAGGACGGGACATGCGTGAATCCAGATCTGGCGTGCTACCCGTATGCCTGAGATTCACCACCTCCGCGCCTGTGCGCCCATGAGCTAAGCTAGCCTTCTAGCCCTTTAATAACGGTGGGAGTCGAGGGTGACTGATGCACGGTAAGACCTCCGTTAGTCGCTAACAGCTGAGAGGTTGGTGCCTATCCCCTGTGGGTCAACAGAAGCGCGGTGCCTATTTTGTGCCAGGAGAGTGTGACCCAGGGTGGGTTAGCTTAGTGCGTCATTGGTCAGGGGAGCTTATGGCCAGCCTGTCCTAGCTATAACCACCTGCCGCTAGCCGTGCATCAGCCTCCCTGATTGTTTCTGGGCTGGGTCCGTCCCGGTGATCCCATATTCGGCCAGGGGGTGCCCATGTTCCCGTTTATCATATTGGTAGGGGATGTGGGTGAAGACGCCCAGGCCCTCCTCCAGACGACCGCACGTCACCCCCGCCCGGTCCCAGCTATAGCTGCGGGGGTCCCGCCCGTACCTGGGCGGGCGAGACTCCCCCAACGAATGAAGGCCATCTCCCGGTGGCCCCTAGGAAGGGGAACATCGCGACCATACCCCGCCGGGGCAGCCCACATCCCCGCAAGGGGGTCGCGGCGGGCCCACGGGGCAAGCGGGGGGGGGGGGCGCCATAGGGATAAAACCTGATCAACTGGCTAACACCTGAAAGAGTCCTGCGCTTGTGTCTGTCGCCTCCATCTTCCTTTGTGTGCGGCCCTTCAAGCTGGTTTCTTTGGGGTCTGCTGCAGTTTGTTCCGCTGAGGTATGCGTAGGGATGTCGCGTCGTCCTTTTGTGATGTGCGGCTGGAACGTTGTGGTGCTGTGTCGGTGGGTGCGGATGCTTGGAGGAGCGGGACTCCGATATGTTTGGCGAAGTCCGACATGTCAGCAGGGTAGTGCAGGGTATAGGCTTGATTGTCCTTCCGGACCATTAACTTGAACGGGTGGCCCCATGTATATTTCCATCCGTGCTGTAACAACGAGGCGGTGAGGGGTTTCAGTTCCCTCCGTTTTCGCAGGGTTGTGGGCACCAAATCTTGAAAGAACTGCAGCTGCTGCTCCTGGTGTGTCGGTGGGTTGGAGCGGGCCGCCGCCATCAGCTTTTCTTTGGTGGTGAATAGGAGCAGTTTCACTATTACATCTCTCGGTGAAGCTAGATTAGGCGTGGGGGGCCGCAGTGCTCTGTGTGCCCATTCTGTGGTTAGGTCGTGGGCTGCTGCGTCTGGGAGGAGGTTGCGGAAGATCTCTTGGACAGTAGTGAGGACGGCCTCCGGTGGCACTGATTCTGGCAGACCACGGATCCTGACGTTTTTCCGGCGAGATCTATTATTGAGATCTTCCAGGCCATCTTCCAATTGCACTATTCTGTCCTGCATGGTGAGGAGTTCTTGCCATTGGGAATGCGTTGTTTGGGACAGGTCCCTGATGTCTTGCTCGGCCTGCGTTGCGAGGGTTGTGAGCGCGTCGATGTCGCCCTTAAGGCCCGCCATCTGTTTCTCCAATTCCGCCGCAGTGTAGGCTTTGATGTCCGCGGACGTTTCCCTGAGGAGTTTCCTCAGGTTGCCCATCGTGATGGGTGCGGAGGAGTCCTCTGGCATCTCACTGTCATCCGAGTCGGAGCCAGATTGCTGAGTGTTCGGGGCCGAAGATGGCCGCCCCTGCTCAGAGGCGCGAAACAGGGTGGCCACCGACGGCGTGTGCTCCCTCCGTTTTATATTGCCTCCCATGGTGGGAAAATGTGAAGGGTTGAAGTAGAAGGGGATATTGGATGTTTTCAGGGATGGATGGCTTTGCTTGATCGTAGATGGAAGCCGATGGTAAGCTCAGGGGTGAGGGAGCTCAGGGATTACACGTCCATCTTGGTCAGTGGTTAGGCTCCGCCTCCTTTTTTATTTATTTTTTATTGAAGTAAAAGGAACTTCTAAACTAATGCAGAAAACAAACCAAATCTATATCCACATTGAGTCCTTTAGGGGTAAGGGTTTATAATTTGTGGATCCAATATGTCTAACATCGTTCCAGTTTCTTTTCCCCATCCCCCCCCCCTCCAATGTAGTGAAATTATTTCAATACCTACAGTAAGGTCCTTCGATTTAAAAACTGGACAAGAGTTGCAATGGACCAGAACAGAATGTGACATCAGTCCCTTCTTGATGTTATTAAAATGTTCCATCGTTCTTACTTTTAAGGCTCTTTTTGTAGGCCCATATATTGCTTGCCACAATAGTGCAGTAGATACACCACATAATCCGTGAGGCAACCAACACTGGCCTTAATAGGAAAACATTCCCTGTTGCCCCAGATGGAATGGGAAGCTCTGCCTAAACACACTGTTGAGCAAGCTTTGCACCTGCTTCACCCTTTAAAACCCTTCTCTCCATTAATTGATTCTTGCTTTTTTTAATGGCATAACTAGGAGCCAAAAAAGTTCTTTTTTTTTTTTTATAAATAAATGTTGGTTGTTTTGGCAATGTTTTTCCCAATATTGGGTCCTCCAATAAAATTGGCCAATATTTTTGCGGACCTTTTTTGATCTTCCAATGATCTGTGTTAAACAAATGCACATCTAAATTGATCTCCTGAATTTGTTATGGTTTGCTTATCCATTAAAAATTCATTCCTATCTCTCCTTGACATAATATTAATTTCCTTTCCAGTCGTATTTTTATTATAACCCTTCTTTACAACTTTTTAAAGGACCACTCTAGGCACCCAGACCACTTCAGCTTAATGAAGTGGTCTGGGTGCCAGGTCCAGCTAGGGTTAACCACTTTTTTCATAAACATAGCAGTTTCATAGAAACTGCTATGTTTATGAATGGGTTAAGCCTTCCCCTATTTCCTCTAGCGGCTGTCTCATTGACAGCCGCTAGAGGCGCTTGCGTGCTTCTCACTGTGGAAATCACAGTGAGAGCACGCCAGCGTCCATAGGAAAGCATTATGAATGCTTTCCTATGTGACCGGCTGAATGCGCGCGCAGCTCTTGCCGCGCGTGCGCATTCAGCCGACAGGGAGGAGAGAGGAGGATCGGAGGAGGAGAGCTCTCCGCCCAGCGCTGGAAAAAGGTAAGTTTTTACCCCTTTCCCCTTCCAGAGCCGGGCGGGAGGGGGACCCTGAGGGTGGGGGCACCCTCAGGGCACTATAGTGCCAGGAAAACGAGTATGTTTTCCTGGCACTATAGTGGTCCTTTAATGTGCTGCGCCTGTTGTGTATAATCTTGGATGTGTGAACAGTTACGCCTCACTCTCTTTAGCTGTCCCTTGGCTATCCCTTTAAGCCACGGTTGGTGGTGACAGCTTTTTTTGTGGACGTCACATAACTGTTACCATCTGTGGGTTTAAAGAAACATTTTGGTTTAATTTGCCCTTCTTCACTGAAAAGGGTAATATCCAAAAAAATTATTTATTTTTGGTTCCAAACTGGTGAAAACCGTAAATTATATTTGTTGGAATTTAGATAGTCTACGCAATGTTGAAATATTGTATCTGATCCCCTCCATATAATTAGAACATTGTCTATGAATCTGCACCAGAGCACAAGGTTTTCCCTCCAGTCATGTCCAGACTACACAAAAAGATCTTCCCATCTCCTCATGTAGGTGTTGGCATAACCGTGGGAAAAGCTGGTGCCCATGGCATTCCCTGTGGTTTGCAAATAAAAATACTATTCAAAGAAAAAACAATTGTGCTCCAAAATAATCTGTACTGCCATCAAAATAAATGTTTTCATATAGTCTGATCTAACCTTATCTTGGCTCATAAAAAAAATCTATGGCTTCAAGTCCTAGATTATTGCTAATGACTGTATATAGTGATGCCACGTCCAACGTGGCCCAACTATATTTATCCTGCCATTCCAGGTTTTCTACTTTCTGTTAAAATGATTTTGTATCTTTAATATATGATAAAGCATTCTGTGCATATTTTTGTCATTAAGGGTCTACAAAGGAAGATAAATTAACAGTAATGGAGTCTATACCGCGATTGATAGGATTGCCTGGTGGGGTCTGAAATTTTTTGTGAATTTTAGGTATGAAATAAAAAATTGGGGTCACGGGATGTTGACAAAATAGAAAATTAAAATTATTTTGAGAAATGACCTCATCTGTGTTTGCTTTCTGTAACAACTGTTTTAATTTAGAATTAAACAATAGTGTGGGATCCCTCTCTAATTTTCTATATATTTTTAAATCACCCAAAATATTATTGGATTCTTTTAGGTAGTATTCAAGGGACATTATTACAATCCCCTCCCACTGTCTACATCTTTGATAACAATATCTTCTTTGGCGGCTAGATTTTTTCAATATGATACTCTCCTCCTTTATTAAATTTTGAGTTTGTTGGTTTCTTATATTGTGAACCCTGTGAACTTTTAAAATTCCTTATCTACCATGTTTTCAAAGGTTTCTATGTGAGAACCCCTTCTTTGCACAAGAAAAAAAAACTTGATTTGGGTTTAAAAACAGTCAAGTTTGAATTGAACTTCATGATCATTCGAAATTGGATATTTAAGAAAATGTCTCTTTACTGTTAAAGATCGAATATATTTTTTAAACCAATATATAAATTAAAATCGTTTGCTTTCTGACTTGGGGCAAATCTCATTCCCTTTTGGAGGAAAGACGAGACAGGGGGGTATGATCGAAACATTTAAATACATAAAGGGAATCAACACAGTAAAGGAGGAGACTATATTTATAAGAAGAAAAACTACCACAAGAAGAGGACATAGTCTTAAATTAGTGGGGCAAAGGTTTAAAAATAATACCAGGAAGTACTGCTTTACTGAGAGGGTAGTGGATGCATGGAATAGCCTTCCAGCTGAAGTGGTAGAGGTTAACACAGTAAAGGAGTTTAAGCATGCATGGGATAGGCATAAGGCTATCCTAACTATAACATAAGGCCAGGGACTAATGAAAGTATTTAGAAAATTGGGCAGACTAGATGGGCAGAATGCTTCTTATCTGACGTCACACATTCTATGTTTTAAGTAGATGGATTTCCTGGTCAGATAGTGGTGCTCCAGATAAATTAAAAATCCCTTTTTCTACTTCCCTAGTCGGCAAACTTATTCCCTTCTCTGAGGGTTGGGGTGATTCTGTTGAGAGAGGGGCAAAACGGTTGGGGTGTTCCCACTTCTCCTGGTTTGAAGTAATTAGTGATCATTTTTTCCTTTAGGACTCTTGTTCTCCCGATAAAATTTCCCTCATTACCATTGTGCCAGGTCGCCTGGCACCCCGACCGGATACCTCCGTTAATCGCTCTTTCCTAGTACTTGCGAGCACCATAAGCACTGTACTGGAACACCATAACCACCGTAAACCTCACGAACCGCCACAGCTTGGTTGGGGTCTCGCTGTCCTCCACCCACCATGGACCCAAGACCAGGATTCAGCTTTCAGTGGGTAGACCTCTCCTAGTCCAGAGAGCGTAGCAAGAACAGCTCTTATAACAGCTAGTGATTATACTCAGGGAAGTATTGTGATATAGCAATCCCCAGAGTGAATGTAGTTCTTCAATCCCCCAAACATTAGCCAAGACTTCATGATGGTGTAAACAAATATCAGTTTAATGGGAGCCACACTTGGCCTTATATGACAATCCCCATGCATGTACGCCCACATGGACCTGATGGTAGACTGATTTACAACGTCACAGACCAATAACAATATGGTTACAAGGCACGATACTCCCACACAAACATACAATCCTTCCCCTCTGCCTGGGAGATAATTGGATCAGTAACTGTACAAATTCTAATCCAATTATCTCCAAGCACAGAAAAAAACATACAAAACCTACAAATATTACATCAGTGAATGATGACATTGATGTGGCCCTGTGTTCTGTCTCCTATGCATCATTCGACCAATCGGTCGAGTTGGTTCGGTGGGCAGGACGTAGAGCGTTGATGGCAAAAGCTGATGTGGAATCAGCTTTCTGATTGCTACCGATCCATCTGGATTGTCACCATCTGTTAGGTTGCTCGTTTGACTGGGTTTATTTTGTAGACCTTTGCTTGCCTGTGGGCTGCTCTATTTTATGTTCCTTCTTCGAAAAGTTTAGTTCATTCTTGCAGTGAGTGGTGAAGGAATAGTGCATGTTCAGGCAGCACCCCATGCCCTGTCAGTGAATTAACCTCAGTGACACTGGCTGGAATTAAAGCACCCACCACCTATAAGGACAGTCACTCTGTCTGTCAACCACACTCTCCCTGACCCTCTTCCAGGATTGAGGCTGGCTGAGCATCATGAGCAATGCAGTTCACAAACACCAGAATTTGCAAGCTCTGTCCTCTGACCTCACAGCAGACTGCAGGTCTGTCTAACTACGCAAGACCCATCTCAAACTTTCTACAAGCTGTGGATCACATGACTTTTTTTTTTTTTTTTTGGTACAGTACAGTCCCCCTCCCTCCCTTATCACTTGGTACGCTCCTTCTCGCAGTGTGCGCGCGCGCGCCCACCCCCCCCCTCCCCGAGCGCTTGGTACGCTCTCCTCCTCGCTGCGCGCTCCCTCGCTATGCTCCTCCCCGCCGCGCGCTCCCGTGCAGCCTTTGCGCGGGTTATCCTGTCGGGGTCGCGCTCGTAACTTCTCGCGCGGAAAAATCTGAGGAGGCCAGCGGGGAGGCGAAGCTGCGCGTGTCGTTATAATATTAGTGTTATTTTTATTTTTTTTTTATTTTTTATTTCTTCTTCTGACTTTCCGTCCAGTTCGGACCAGCAGCTGTCACGGCAGTCCCTGCACTATGAGGAGTGAATAGTTAGCGGCAGGCAGGAAGTGGAGGACATCCCCCATATCGGGTGAGTGTCCGGTAACGGCAGCCTGGAGTCACCCTGTCACTGACATAACTGGCCAGCCTGCCAGGATACTGTGCAACTACATCTCCCATGATGCTCAGCCTGCTGCAAGGATGGCTGAGCATCCTGGGAAATGTAGTTCAAGTGTAGCTTTCACTCAGTCCAAATTGTGAGTAACATCCTACCACAATACACAACTTCCCCAACCTAGGGCCACCTGCTCACCTATAGAGGACTGGCTGGCTCTGGGACTACTCTGTACCATTATTATTATTATTATTATTATTGATATTTTATATAGTCTTACAATATTCCTCAGCACTATACTTACATAGAAATTAGTAGTTATATATGCTGACATTTAAAAAAAATAAATTAGCCTTTTGTATCTGTTTCTGCTGTTAATCCAAAAGAATGTGGAAAAACGCAGTTTGTGTTCCATCAGGAAGGAAAGACAAACAAATCCAAAAGCGTGATTTAAAGGGTTACTCCAAGCACCATGACCACTTCACTGATTGGAAGTGGTCATGGTCACGGTGTATGTGCAGTGTTTCACCTCGAAATGCTGCATATACCGAGTTTAACCTCTTGAGTAACTCCACCTCTGACAGCGTCATATGGGTGTTATTAGCTAGCCCAGGAGCAAGAGTTCCAGGCTGGCTAATGTAAAATTGATATATAATTTATTTTCCATAGTGTGCCATACTTTGTCTTAGTGACCAGCTGATGCTCTCATTCCACATTCCCCAACAGTTATTTTTCCAGTTCTGCTCATTTGTCAACAAATTATATTCCAATTCCCTTTTTACACTTCCACAATATCCTGTTTAGTGAGTAAACCCCTACACAATATACATGTGCTGTCTATTTAAAGTGGCTCTAAACAATCTTTTGTTTGGTGCAAAATGAGGGTTTAATTAGGATGTTTCAATTGCATGAAAAATAATAAAAGGCTTTCTGCCTACCTTTTCTCTATGTTTACACCTGTGTCATCCCAGAAAACACCCTGCACCTCTTAACAGTGGATAATTTGTGTAGAATAGATAAACTGATATGGTATTAAAAATACTTACTTTTCACTTAGTTAAAATGCCTCCCCGAAAAAGGAGAAAAAATGTCTCTGAAGAATCTGATTGGCAGTGCTCATCAAAAGAGGATGCCGGGCCCGAGGGCAGTTCGGACGATTTTCCAGGAAGGAAGATTGGTGTAGAAAACCCGCTTATCGTAATTTCTGACAGTGAAGGAGAGGTATGTAATTTGAAAGTGACGACAAATACTTAGCTGTGTATTTAAAAAAACAAAATAAAAAAAAACAACCTACTTTGATATCCATATTGTAAAATGTAGGGAAAATAGCCATACTGTATCTATAGTAAAGTTATTTTGACATATGTTTAGCTTTTTGGTTTTTAGTTAATTATATTAATTGTTTGATAAATTAACCTTGTAATTCTAAAATGGTTTCCAACTTTAAAGTCAATCTTCTAAATCAGTGGTTCCCAACCCAGTCCTTAAGCAACCCCTAACAGTCCAGGATGTAGAGATTACCCAGTTGTGTCTAAGGCATTTCGGCTTCCCTGGGCCGCATTGAGCAACGAGGAAATGTCTTGGGCCACACATCAAATATATAATATAGTTAATGTATATACATAAAACTTTAAAAGCCCTCTTCTTTATTTTCAATTGTTTACTAGATAACTCACTTATGTGGGATTACCATGTGTAAGGATACCAAATTAGGGAACTATCTACTAAACACATACCCATGTATGTACATATGCACACATAACCACATATATACACACTGTGATGGTGTATGTATGTGACTGTCTACATCTGTGATTATGTATGTGATTGGGTCTATGATTGTGTGTGTGTGTTTAATCACACACATACACTCACAGACCTATACACACAATCACATATATACACACGCACACAATCATAGACTCACAGACACACACACACACACACACACACACACACACAGACCTATGCACACAGTCACAGACGACCACAGATACAGACCCCCATACAATATACACATACAATAACAGACCTACACACACACATAATCACAGATATACACACATGAAATCACAGATCTGTATCTGTAGATCCCATACATCTACACTAGACGCATACATACATAAAAATCACATTCACACACATTTAGTAATTAAGAAGTCCACCCAGCCTCCCTACCTTGTTCTGGGAGGGCTGGGATGGATCCTCAGTCCATAGTTGCCAGGCTGCTGCTGGGCTGGGATCTCTGTGCTCCTCCTGCACAGATCCCTTTCACACTCAGTAGTGATGCCGAAGCCGGGATGACGTCATATCCTGGCTGCCGGCTCACTACAGGGCACGCGAGGAGGAAGAGCACAGTAAGTCAAGTGCTCCCTGCTTCCCTCGCCGTGTGGCAACCGTTCCGCATTACTAGCGGTTTCCGGGCCGCCAGTTCGACATGCCTGGTCTAAGGTATTTTTATAAAGGGGAAAAAAACAAAACACTTTAGATACAACAGGGTAATCCCTAAATCCTGGACTGTTAGGGGGTACTTGAGGAATGGGTTGGGAACCACTGTTCTAAATGCATTAATTCAATGCATCTCTGTAAGGAGATGGTGATTGGCACGGTGCAGCGTTTTGCCGTGCATGTGCAATAGCCTCCCAATGCTTTTCTATTGGGTTGATGATCTCAGCCATGGAAGTGGGGCCAGCCTTGGCAAGACCGGCACAGTGTGGGAGAAAAGGTGAGTGAAATCTTTTTACTGAGATCGAAGGGGGTCAGTAACTAAAACATCGCAATAAGGACTTTAGTGTCTGCAATATTCTTTGTATTCTTGACACTTTATTGTTCCTTTAAATTTTAAATTAATTTTGAGTTTTTACTTTGGCGAATAACTTTGTTTGAGTGGAATAGAATGGGAGAACCATACCAGCTATTTGTAGGTGTAAATTGTGCACATATCATAAAAGAGTGAAGTGAAGTTACACAACCTTGTTTTATTTGTTAATTTTGAGAGCACTATGTGTGATGATATGAGTTTTGTCAGTCATTTTACATTAATGTATAGGTCAGGGGTTCCCAATTAATTTTTCCCATGGAACCCTTTGACATAGTGTATCAACATCTGACGCACCAATACACCGATACACACACCTTGACACAGTGTGTATCTGTGTGTCAAGGTGTGTGTATCTGTGTTTGTATGTGCCGGTGTGTGTCAAGATGTGTATATCCGTGTTTGTATGTGACAGTGTGTGTATCTCTGTGTCAGTGTGTATCTGTGTGTGTGTGTATATGTATCTTACACACACACACACACACACTGGCACATAGTGACACACAGATACACACACCTTTACACTCAGATACACACTGACACACACATCTTGACTCACAAATACACACACATGCACATACAAGCACACTGACATGCACATACAAGCACACTGACATGCACACTTAGGTACACACAGTGACACATACACAAACCTTGACACACTGATACACATACACTCTCACTGACTAACACACACACTCTTTTACAGACACATACAAACACATATACATTCTCACTGACACACAGACTCCCTGAAAAGCACGCATACACTCTCACTGACAAACACACATATAATCTTTGACAGAAACAAAAACATACAAACTCTCTTACAGACACACATACAATTTTTAGTTTAAAAAAAAATTTTTACTCCACCCAGCCCCCTACCTTTGGGAGTGCTGGCATGGAGTCTTTGTCCCATTGGCCCAGTGGGGCTGCAGGGCTGAGCGTGCGGTCCCTGGGATCTAGTGGGGCTGCTGGCTTGCGGGGGCGCCGAGGGAGCAGTGATCTCCCTGTTCAGCTTCCTTGTGCGCCTCTTAGTTATGTTGGAGTGATGTAATATTCTGGCTCCAGCATCACTGCTGTGCGCGCGCGGGAGGGTACTGAGCGGGGAGATCTCTGCCCACTGCTCCCTCGCCGCCCGTGGCCATTTTAGTTGTGAAAATTTTTGCGGAGCCCTAATTGTGTTCTCGCGGAACACCAATTGGGAAACGCTGATATAGGTGAACATTAATGTTTAACAATTATCTTTTATATTAACTAAATGCAAATAACTAACTCATCTCCACATTTCACAGAGAATATGCAATGATATTTGAAATCTAGAGATATATTTAATTAGCAGTTTAGTGAATTTAAAATATAATTGCAAAATTTAGGATGTTGTAATTGGGATGAAATAGAAAACAGTCAAAATTTTTGGATTTGTAGTATTATTTTTACAATCTGTGACTTGAGCTGAGTTGGACAAAGATGCACACCAGAGGGCACCAGACACAAGTTAAAATTAACATCAAAATGAGTGTAAACGTACCACCATGGCATACACTGATCAGCCATACCATCAAAACACCCGTCTGATATCGTGTAGGTTCCTTTCGTGCTGCTAAAAATGCTCTGATGCGTCAAGACATGGACTCCACAAGACCTCTGAATGTGTCTTGTGGTATCTGGCACCAACACATCAGCAGCATATCCTTAAAGTTGCAAGGTGGGGCCTTCATGTATAGAATTTGTTGTTCAGCCTATTCCACAGATGCTCAATTTGATTGAGGTCTGGGGAATTTGGAGGTCAAGGCAACATCTTGAACTCATTGTTATGTTCCTCAAACCATTCCTGAATTTTTTTTTCCGGGTGCATTATCCTTTTGAAAGAGGCCACAGCCACCTGGGTACACCATTGCCATGCAGGGGTGTACGTGGTCTGCAACAGTCTCTAGGTAGGTGGTACTTGTCAATGTAACATCTACATGAATGCCAGGACCCAAGGTTTCCCAGCAGTATATTGCCCAGAGCATAATACTGCCTTCTCCTATAGTCCATCCTATTGCCATCTCTTCCCCAGGTAAGTGACAAACAATCTTGGCGATCCATCTGATTAAGAAAAACGTGATCAGACCAGGCAACCTTCCATTGCCCTATGGTCCAGTTCTGACCGGCACTCTAAATCGGACTGCATCCCCATTTGCAACAAAAAAACTGTAATATACTGTACTATCATGGTCAACGTAAAGTTTTTCAGCAATTTGAGCAGTAACTTTCACTCTCCACCTGCATCGAAGAGCTTTGGACACCCAGTACCCCGACATTGATTCACTGGTTGTCCTTCCTTGCACCACCTCTGATAGTTACTAACCACTGCATACTGCATACCAGAACACCCCACAAGATTTGATGTTTTGGAGATGCACTGACCCATTCTAGCCATCACTATTTGGCCCTTGTCGATGTCACTCAGAGCTTTTCACTTTCTCATGTTTTCTTGCTTCCAACACATGAAATTCAAGATCTAACTGTTCACATGCTGCAGGTGCCAGGTAACAATATAATCCATATTATTCACTTCACCTGTCAGTAGTTGTGGCTGATAATTGTATATGGATTGAAAGTATCCTATTAAAGAAAAAAAATAACAGATCACAGTGCAGCATATTTATTCAACCTATATTATTATTAAAACAAAAAAACCCACTCACAAACATATCTTGGCCTTACTTTGTAAACAAAGATTTAGGTAGCCACATCTGCTGCATATTTGCTGGTGGCTGACAAGGCCAATGCAGGACAGACAGATCCGGCTGCAGCATTTGCAAGGAAAAATCTGGTCTGACTTTGATGCCACAATGTTACGGTCCTTCCTCTGTTTTTTTTTATTTTTTGTTTTTTTTTTATTTCTCAAGATCTGCATTAAGTGCGTTCTTGAAGGAGAAGGCAGCTCGATGAATTGTGTATCTCCAAGTCTCGCGATCATAGATTAATGGGAAATTATAGTAGCTTCCCCTTCTGTCAAGGCCCCTTCCCGCGGCACTGAAGGGGTTAATAACCCCTTCAGTCACTTACCTGGGTCCTGCGCCGATGTCACTCCGTGCTAGCTCAGCCCATACTCCTTCCTCGCCGCTGGCGGGGAAGACCTAATGCACATGCGCGGCAATGACCACGCTCTCATTAGGATCTCCCTATAGGAAAGCATTGTTCATTGCTCTCCTATGGGGATTCCTGTGACACTGGAAGTCCTAGTGCATAGCGTGAGGACGTCCAGTGTCGTTTAGACGACCAAAAGTTGTCTTAAGAACCCAGAAGACCCTCTAGTGACTGTCTGGTAGACCGCCACTAGAGGAGGGCTTAACCCTGCAAGGTAATTATTGCAGTTAAACTGCAATAATTACATGCTCAGGGTTAATGGTGATGAGAGTTGGCACCCAGACCACTTCAGTGGGCTAAAGTGGCCTGGGTGCCTACAGTGTCTCTTTAAAGTTGACCAGTGAAAATGGTCAATGTGACAGGTACTAAAGAATTTCTTCAGAGGTAGCTCTTCCTTGGTGCTCCTCTGTCGTGATGCCATTTGGCATGTTCACTATAGAGCACAACCTTGGGTAGGTGATGATCTTCCATCCTGGAGACATGCACTGCGTAGTGCATCTGCTACTTTAAAAGCACAGCCTAGATCAGGGTTAGGCAGCCTTTTAGTAGAACTGTGCTAAAACAAGATCTTGAAGTCCCTTGGCGTACCGATCCTGTTTTTTTTTTTTTTTTAAATGTTGCCATTTTTTTTGTGTTATTTATGGGTGCTGCGGTTGCTTTGTAACATTGTATTTGTGTGTGTATGTGGACTGTTTCTCCAATGACCATGAGAGAGTTTAGCCCACCTGCCATGTCAAGGCAGTCCTCTCAGGTGGGTCCAAAACTAACCTTTCATCTTGCTCCCATGAGCTTCTGGCAAAGATATTGATTCAATGGTTTCCTATGAGGACTTTGAAGATGTTGGGCATCTTCATGCAAAGCGTGAGGACATAGATATATTTGCGGCCCACCTGCCTTGGGGCCACTTAGTGTTGTGACTGCGATATTTCCTGTCTGATTCTTGTCTTCCCTCCCACGACCGATCGCGTGCTCCCGCAAACCAGCCACTCCCAATTCCCTCCAGAGGCGTGTCTGGCCTGCTTGAGCAAAGAAGAGCAGGGCTGGAACTATAGGACAGGTGGCTCATCTTAAGGTAGTGGAAGAGGGGTGTGACAAAATGCCTTTTGTCACTGGATTTTTATATGACCAACTGCCCTTTGCCCCTGGCTGTTGCAGGAGCCTGATTGCCAGCCTCCTCCCCCATGACTATGTCCCTGGGGTGTATTGCCATTTAAAAAGACTATTTGGGGCTTATTGATGTCTAACAGACTTTCTGCCCATTTGAATCCATGGGAAGATGTGTCTCTTCCCCTCCCCTGTTTCCTGTCTATTGTTCCAGCAGGGACAGGCACACTGCCAGACCAGTTGGAACATGCTGTGTTTTCCCTCCTTGGTCTCTCATCAGCTCTTGCTGTGTTTTAACCCCATGGCGATTTGACGGTGGTTGTGGTATCTGAGCGCTGTTCGGATATAGTGAGCGATCAGATCCAAGCTATATGGGGATAGGTTGAATGTGGGGGTTCTGTTAAGTATAATAGGAATTATGTATTTTTATGTGTTTTAACTGTTGTGAATAGTCATTTTCTGTATGCTGGAGGTAATTGGCTTACCACACCCAAGCCATGCTTGCAGATGGTCACAAAGGGACTTTCAACTAACGTTTGACCCACTGGACCAATTTGTATGATTTTGACGTATGTTTGTATTTGGAGTATGCTGAAAATGTAAGTTTTATGTGAATGTGATGTATACTTTGAGTTACGAATATTGTGTAAAACTGTGTATTTTCCTGCCTGTGATTATTAAGTTAGACCATTGTGTTCAGTAATTATATCACAGGCAGAGGGGAGGATTTTGTGTGGTAGTGTCTGAGTGTATTGTAAGTATTGATTGGTTGTTCTGCAAAACTCTGTGGGCAGTACTATGTGTTTAAAATGTGCATAAAAGCATAGTGTTTGATTAAAAGCAACAGATCTTGTTGACCCTCAACACGTAGTCTTGTCTCGTGATTGGAGGGGACAGCTATACTCACACTGGGGATTGCTGTGCTCTACATACTCCCCTGAGCTTTAATCACTTAGATCTTTTAAGACCTTGTTCTTGATACGCTCTCTTGGAGGAGAGGTCTTCCCCACACGGTCCTGGAGGACAGAAGCTGATCCAGGGTGGACAGAAGACGGCGAGACTCCAGTTAAGCTGCGGTGGTTGTGGTGTCCGGTGCGGTGCTTGTGGTCCTCGGCGCAAGCTAGGAAGCGTCCATCAACGGAAGGTACTATTTCCTGAAGTTACAGTGCCATACAGGATACCTGTCCTTTTCAGTATTCACAGTAGAATTTTGAGAGATGGATTTAATGAGCCTTAGCTTCCATTTGGGCTATTATAACAGTTTGACTGTTCAAAAAAAACCCACAAAGGCCTACCATTTGTAAAAGTAGACACTCCAGGGTATCTCATAAGGTGCATATTGTGCCTTAACATACCCCCATTTTTTCACCAATATGAAATCATTTTGTGCATTTTTTACATACGGATTGCATTTTTGCTGGGCGTTTTGTATATTTCGTATGTGCCACTAAGTTCAAACCTCCCAAATTCGGGGAGTTCCGTTACAAGGGGCTTGGGGGACCTTCCTGTGTTACGTGTTAAATTGGGTAAGGGAGGGCAGTGTAATAAATTGGGGGGGGGGGGGGGAGTGCACTCCCTTAGGTAAGGACTTTAATGGACTGTCACAATACAGACGAAATTAAATGTATCTATCAAAGCAAACTGTCATCTTTATAATTTTCTGAACTTTCCATTACAATAGTTACAGCTCAATTTAAATCGTAAGATCATAAAAATTGTACTATAAATTGTCTTTAATTATAATATTGCAGCACTTCTAAATATTGTAGACTAAGTTGTAATGGGCATCTAATTCTTAACTCTAAAAGTTAAAACATGGGGGGAAAAAAAGATCAATTTATGGCATACTTTCTGCCTAATTTGACTATTTTGCTTGTGACGGACATTAAAAGTTTTGGTTGTCATGAGTCCATTATTTATGTATGGATAAGTGAATAACGTTGCCGTGGTCTGTGTAATAAGTTTAAAGGTTTAGTAGCCACGCAAAGACTTGCCAAATACTAGAATCTCGGAAACAACTTTTCTAAAATATTACAGATAACTCCTAAATTGTTTGGGTCTTCATATGAAACTCTTAGGCTGTACCTTTGGGAGAGGTCTAGTTGCACCCCCAACACACGTGACATAGCAGGCCAGAAATCGATTCTGCACTGCCAAGTGTGTAAGTCCTGTGCACAAATGATGTCTGTTGTCAGCATGCACTGCATTAGCTTTTTAACTTGCAGGCAGTGCTGTTGCTTTATAACATGATATGACTTTATATTCTGGTTTTTCATGTAATGAGATACTCTATTAGTGTGTTCCCACTGAATAAAGATACTTTTTTGTATATAAACATTTATGGTTGTGCTCCTTACTTAATTTGTTTTTGCATGTATTTGGGCTTTTGGGAAAAGAGACTTATGTAAGTGAGCACCCTATATCTCATTTCTTTAGAGAGCTCCATTTCGGGTCAGTCTGTATTTAATATTGGAGTGTGCCTACCTTGGTTAATTTTTTTACTCGCAAAGTTATATTTGACCTGGAAAGATCATTGTAAAAGGCCAAGTTGGATCCTTCAAATTTGTAGGTGGCTAAGTTGCAGCTTGCATCAGAGAGATTGAAAGCATACCAGTAAGTTCGGGGTTTTGGGTGGCTTGAGAGCTCGGAAAAAAATACTCCAGTAGAATGTTTTTTGCCGTTGCAGGTGGAACCACAGAGGCCAGCAATCTCCTGATGTAGTGTGGTAGCTCAGGATTCATCACCTCTTCAAGGACATCTCTAATTCTGAGGTGTCTCTGATGTGTAGAATCCTCTAAGGCTATTATCTTGCTCTCCATCGCTGCGTCACAAGATCTTCTCTGACTAATGCAGTGTCAGCTGCACGCAAGACTTTTAGCTGTTTAATAAGGTTGGCAATATCTGCTTTGATTGCTGAAGCTGCTCTGGGTTGCCTGGCACCTGTAGGCTCAGTAAGTTGCCTCTCTGACGCTGTCCTCTGAGACGCTGTAAGAGGCTTCCCACGCAGGCAGTCTTGGATGAGGGTGCCGATTTGCTGCTAAAAGGGTTAAATTTGCATCCTATCTTGCTTTAAAAAAAAAAAAAAAAAAGGTCTGAGGGTAAATATACTCTCCAAACATGTTGATTATATAGGAGTTTAGCAGTGTCTCTCATTAGGCTCAATGTCCGCATGGCTAACTCCCGTTAAACCCTTTTTAATGTTCTAATGCTAAACAAGAATCCCCAGGAGTCTTTCCCCTCTGCTGCTTTGGCTACTTAAGATGCACTAGCCTGAGCAGCAATGGATGGCTGTGATTGGCTAAGAATGTTAGCTGATCGCTTTCATCATATTACAGCACTCATTGCTGGTATGTATTGGTATTATTATTATTGCCATTTATATAGCGCCAACAGATTCCGTAGTGCTTATGGTATGGCTAGGAGGGAGTGTGGAATTCATGTTTGTGACCCTGACCCTTTAGTGTTCCTTTAATTCTATTTTCATTAACACCTTTAACTGTAATTGGCACATGAAGATCACTGCCACTTCGATGATTTTGCTGAATAGGCCTAGCATTCTACCCTTCTGAAAGAGGTAAATGTCCCAAGGAAAAAAAATATATAAAGGATAGCTAGCGTTTTAAAAAATTTTTTACCCCACAGTTTTTATTAAAAAGCAAACACTGCTGAATATATAAAATTTTATATAGTGTTACATAGACTATTTTTGATTATAGTGACACTGTTGTTGAATATTAACTTGTTGCAAACTGCAAATACTCTGATCTCTTATTAGTTTTATTTACGTATACAAGCTAAAGGACTGGTTGAATATTTTTGGATTTCTCAATTTTAAGTGTATTGTTCAGACTTCATTGGAACACCTAACAGGACTTTTTCAGCTCCATCCATGTTCACTTTTATACTGGAGCAGAACACTGAATCCTGCTGTGTGTGCGCGCTCAGTGATGTGTATCACTTTAAACAGTTACTGCATCTCCATCGACACTGATGATTAAAAACTGTAGGATTTCAATTCTTTGCCGTTTATAGCGGAAGTCCTGCAGGACTAAAGTTGAGATCTGAAAGCATGGAAACTGCTAAGCATATGCAATGTGCTAAAAGAGCACTTGGGAGTTTCTAGGCAGAAAATGCATATATTCTTCAAACAGTGCTTGCATTTTAATGGTATGCAAGAGCAATTATTAAATTACTTATTCATTAAATGATAAACACAGGAAGGCAGCTGTGTGAGAAGTACGTGGAATGGAAAGAAGCTTGCTTAAATTAAAAGTAAACTGTAGTAGGTGGAAATACTTATTTTCCCCCTCAAGGTGGAGCTATTGTGCTATCTTAGCTTGCATTGTATGTGTGCTT
This sequence comes from Pelobates cultripes, assembly GCA_933207985.1. NCBI lineage: Eukaryota > Metazoa > Chordata > Amphibia > Anura > Pelobatidae > Pelobates > Pelobates cultripes. The sequence continues at coordinate 292,680,155 of OW240914.1, forward strand.
TTATTTGTATAGCACTCACGGGTGTACTTATCATTTTACAGGTTATTTTGTTGTCATTTATGTGGTGCCAACAAACTCTGCTGCTCTGGATATGGCAAATAAATGATGCAATAACAAAACATAGTTTGACAGATGAAAGCAAAATGTCAGAATAGGTTTTGACTGTCCTGGACACATGCTTATAATCTCCTATGTTGGGTAGGCAGAGTAAGTGAAGTAGTAATTCAGACTTTATTTTTGGGATAAAATACCTAGGCTGCTTTATGCTCCTTAGAGCTGATTTAAGTTTTTTTTCTTTGAGTACCTATTACCAATCATTAGTTGTGGAAATTAAACCACATGCTGAATATCTTTAACCCAGTTATGGCAGATGGTGTACCGGACCTTTATTCTTAAATGGCACTTTCACTTATATATCTCTTACATGCATTAATCTTTTGTACCCGGTGCTGAGGAATTATGGAGAAAGAAGCAAATATGGGTTACTGAATTTGTAGTCCTTAAAACATTTTTACTGACCAAATGCAGTATATATATGTAGGTGTATAAGTCGACAACTAAAAATTAAGAGGTGAAATCGAACTGTAGGCCAATATTTGCTGTATAACTCGACCCCCAAAATAATGTGCAACTTTTGGGCTTAGGCTGGCAATGTAAGTCAACAAATAGTCCAATTTCTTATTTAAAATATTTATTTTTTCTTACTATATCCTGTTATTTTATTATTATTCTCGATGAATAAATTGGTCAGTTTAAACGTAAACAAGCAAAAGAGTGTGCAGTTTAATTTCTTTGCACATATGCGTGTATCTCTCCAATTGGTCAGCTGTGTACATATTGGTGATACAATACTGTTGTGGTAATGACATCTGGCACTTCTGAAATTAGTTTTTAAAAAGTAAATAATGTCTCGTAAACGTACTCAAATCATGTGATACAACAGTGACAAGCACTCCTATTCCAGTGACAAGCACTCTCTCTAGAAGAGAAGTTGGAAGTGAAAGAGAAGTATGAGAAGAGTGAGAGTATTGAGTGTATCAATAAAATATTAAACCAAGGCCTTATTTTCCGCTCTGCTTTGTATTAACAGCTTTATGTTCGTCGAATTAGTTGACTTTCTGAGAGATTTTTATATACCTAAAATGACAACTTATATGACCCTATATAAGGTTAATTGTAATCTAGTAATTGTAATATACAGTGGCGTGTACACAACCCATGCAGACAGGTGCACGCAGACAGATGCCTGCACACGCATGCACCCACGCAGACAGGCGCAGGCATGCATATATGCACGCACGCACATGCAGGCATGCATACAGATAGGCACACGCATGCATGCATACAGATAGACACGCACAATATTTAAATCACCCTCCTGTTTCCTACTTTTTAAGTGCAAGTGGTGCCAGATGTCATGACTTTCCCTGTGGTCAAATGGTGGCTCAGGTTGATGGGAGTCAGAGTTCCCACTCTGACTCCCTCTGCTTCCTCCTGCGCAGGCTCTCAGTGATAGCTGGGAGGAGTGACGGGGAGTCACTTTCTCCCAGCGTGTGATGATCTCATCACAGGGGGCCCGGTCGCGCTGTTAAAGCGCTGCAGTGCTGATTGGGCCCCCTGAAAATCCATACCCATCGGGTGGCCCTGACAGCATGGGCCACCCGATGGGCACCTTAATATGCGGACCCGACAGTTTGCTTCGCGGGCCAGGGGCCGCATATGATGATCGCTGGCACACGGTCGCAGGGGTCTGCAGGGTGGCCGGGCCCCCTGGAATGAAGGGCCCGGTCGCAGCTGCGACCCCTGCAACCGCTATATGCACACCAGTGGTAATATACTGAGTCGAGGTTATAGACAAAGTACACAGTTTAAGAAATACATTTCATTCTAAAACTTGTAATATTTGCATTTGCCCACAACAGTGGTACCAAATTAAGATGTCAGTCAAAGATTTTCTGTATCAACTCCACAGCCCTGTTACTACCGACCTGTTTTCTGCCAGCCATTGCTCACAAAAACTTGTGGACTAAGAGCCTTCCCACATGATGTTATGTAGATGTCTGATCATCATCTCATGCATGTGTAAGAATATCGGGGGGGGAGGGGGGCAGGGACACCTTGCTATTGTTGAGAATGTTTTGTTGTATTATTCTTTCCTCTGTCAGGAAATGAGCATAGGAAAATGGAGGTGCGACGAAGATGGTGCTTAAACCATCACTATCGTCACAAGAACAACTGCAGCTTAATTTAGTTGTTCTTGTGAGTATAGTCAATCTCTCACTGCATTTCCATATAGGCAGTGTATACATTGCTGCCTAAGGACAGCCACTAGAGGTGCTTCCTGGGTCATCGCTGCACAGCGTTTCCACTGAACTTTCCTCAAAGAGATGCATTGATTCAATACATCTCTATGAGATGTTGATTGTCCAGCACACTATTTAGCTCGCCCTGCCTCCTTTGTTGAGTTGATCAGAATTGAGAATCTCAGCCAATCCAATGCTTTACCATAGGAAAGCATTAGATTGGCTGAGGTTATGAAGTTTGATGTCAACCAAGGCGGAGGATTGGGGGCGGGGCCAGAGCCAGCGACCCACACAGTGCTGGAATGAAGGTAAGATTTTAACTTATTTAAGGGGGACATAGATATAAATAGGGTTATTGACACTATAGGTGTTTGCATTCTTGACCCATTAGTGTTCCTTTAATGTTAAAAATAAACTTTGCTTAAAAAATAAGAATGGTACAGACCCCATAAGTGACAGTTCTGTTTTAAGATTGTAGACGTCTTGCTGCCATTGTGTGTGGTCAGAATATTTTTTTATTTTTTTTAGAATAAATTTGAATTTGTTTCAAGGTAAAGTATTAGACTAAAATAGTACAAAACAATGATAATTTTAGATCCAATTTTCTTCCTTCTTTTGCAGCATTTAATTTAGAAATGGTGCTCCTTTACGTTTTTCCTGTTTCTTTTGTACACCAACTATCTACAGCGCTGTCTGGGATTATTTAGACAGCCATACATTTTTTTTAGCTCTTTGCTTTAGCATATTTGCTTTAAAACACTTTTAATCTCTTTAGTCATAGTTTCAGGATGTCCTCTTTGAAGTGCACATGTGATTGCAAAATATATTTTCACATTATAGTAACTAATATTTCATTCTCTTCATTATCATTGTTGCTTATTTTAAATTGGCTATTTAGTTAGAACATTTAATAAAGGAATTGTTCAAATGTTATTTCCTATAATGAGTGTGGCTTTTTTTTTGTTTGTTTGTTTGTTTGTTTTTTTACAAAGTTTAGCTCTTTCTTTTTATCGAGAAAGAGGATCATCTTATTTCTGCTATTCTCCATGCAATTGAAGGTTTGATTCTGTGGCACTTCTGCTGTTAGCAGGCACACATTAATAAACAGGGAGTAAGAAAAGGTCTCAAGTGTAAAACAAAATCAGTTTGGTTCCTACTTATCTTAACCAAAGACCTTGTCAAATGATGAGTGCAGTGTTTGTGTTAGTCTTACCATAAGTTCAGAAATGTCTATGTAATCAGAATTCCAAGATTCCTTAATTTGTAGTCTGGTTCGTTTCGTTGCAATTTTCCAGGTCTATTTCTAAATGCTTATTAAATGTCTGGCTTGTAAATTCAGCAAAAAAAAACCTTATCTTTACTAAGAATAGTCTAGTGCGTTCTAAGATTCTCTGATTTTAGGAAAAGTACAATTCACTACTTTTTATCAACATTTTTCTTACAACAAAATACTGGAGGACTTTGTGTTAACTCGATAACATACAGACCATGTATATTTTCTCTTTCACTGTAGGAAGCCAAAGAAGAAAATACTGTGTCAAAAAAGAGAGGAAGGCTTCAACTAGATCGACGGAGAACTGGCTGCAAGAGGAGAATAGCACGTAAGTTAGTTCCCGATGAAAGTTGGGCATTCATGTGTGACAAGCCACACATGATTGTGGCATGATTTGGAACAAACCTAATAAGTGATTAAACTTCTGCTGGAAAATATTATTTTTGTCGGTATTGTTGAAAAATTTACTTTTCTATTGAAGCTTGTTCCATATTCTGGGCAGTGTGAAAATACAACAGTCACACAGTAGTAGCACACCCATCAACCCTATAAAAAAAAAAAAAAAGTAACTTTAATCATTGTGCATATTGTGAGCAGAAAACTGTATTACCACTAAAAATGAAAACACAAAACACTCAAACACCTCACTTAGGTGTGAAAAAATAATAGGGGGCCAGTTACAGTATATGATCATACATTGCATAAGCCTGCCACAACGTCAATGAACCCCGTTCGTGGCAGATTCTTCTTTCACAGCCTAATGTCTGCTCTTATGACTTTGATCCACTTACTTATGAAATGCTTCATACTGGGGCTCTCTGCAGGTCAAGGTTAAATAGGGCCCTGAAATGAGGCACAAGTGACAGGGAGGGATGCAAAACCGGGGTGTTGGCTTAGGCTCCCAAATAGGTTTTCGTTTTACACTCATTCACTAGACGGCAATCTCGGTGCTAGTAGAATGCATTAGTCTTATGTGATCATATATTGCATAAGCCTATCACGTGTACTCATGTAAACATGCATGAATTATAAGGGTGCTGATGAGGGCAAATAATACAACATACAACATCCAGCACACTAATTCACTAAACGGCAATCTCAAAGCAAACCAAATGCAATAGATGGCATATATTACTTTTCTTGAATTTAATTTTTTTTTGGTAAAGAATACTTATTTCCAGCACTGAGACTTATGTGCTGCAGCCGCCTGCTATGCATTTGAAGACTTGAGCATGTCTCATAAAGAAGCAATGGATTGGACATAGGCATGCATGTCCAAGTGACGCTCTCCTCTAATTAAATGCTATCCGCTGTTCACTCTGTTATGGAAGAGGAAACTCCTCTAGTGGCTGCAAACATAAACTGCTGTAAACATTGCAGTTTAAAATGACAGGACCACTGCACCAAGACCCCTTCATTGAGATTAAAGAGTGGTCCTTTAATAACCATATTTGACAATTCAACTTTATTTGCCTTTAAATACCTACCTTGCCGTACAAATGTTGCTCACTTCAGTCCAGTTTGAAGGCTTAAAGGGACACTATAGTCACCAGAACAACTACAGCTTAATGCCTTTTCAGTGTTTACATTGCCGCTAGGGACACCTTCAAGTGGCTTCTCCTTAGAGGGCCACTGCTTGGAGACACTGAATTTTCCTCATAGAGATGCATTGATTCAATGTATCTCCATGAGGAGGCCCTGAATTGCCAAAACGTCATCTGGCCCTGCCCCCGTGCCAATTCTAGCCAATCCAATGCATTGGATTGGCTACAAATCTGCCATTTCGATTATGCCACAAAGGGGGCGGAGCCAGCGCGGCACTGGAAATAAGAGGAGTTTTATACTTTTATGGGGGGCTAACTGGGGGGCGGAAGACACCTAAATGGTGGGTAAACACTATAGGGTCAGGAATACATGTTTGTGTTCCTGACCCTATAGTTATCCTTTAAATGTTAATACCATTTTTTTTCAGTTTTTAGCCTACATCAAACCATACTATTCATGGTCACTATTTGCTGCTATACATGCTTCAGAAAATCACAAAAAGTCGCTAGTTATTACCAGATCCAGAGCAACCTCTAATCTAATTGATGCCTTTGATTGCTGATACATTAAGCTGACATTTAGCAGGATCACAATGTTGCTTCCCTTGGCTCATCTACTTGTCCCAGTGATCTAATCAGTGTCTGGATAACTGAAACTTCCCATGATTAAAGCTTGACCCAGATGTGATGCTTTGTCAGTTAATAATAAAATAAATGTATGCATTTCTTCCATCCAGAAATGACTGAGGAGGAACAGTTTGCCCTGGCTGTGAAGATCAGTGAGCAAGAGGCTAACCATGGAAACTATAGCGCAGAAGAGGAGAGTGAACTCCTGAGAAAAGCCATTGAGGAGAGTCTTTATGTAATTATGCCTCCTTACGTTATACGAAAACAGAATTAATAATAAAAACTAGAGACTTTAAATTAGGTTTTTCAAAGTTTGCCCTCCAGCTTGATTTTGCCTTTATTCTCGTTGGTTGGTAAAGACCTGTGGAAATGTAGTCCTGTTTTATAAAAATAAAATAAATAAATGTACATGTTATATAGGACTAGGTATAATTTGTGGTACTAAAAAAAAGTGTGTTTTTTTTTAAATCTCCTAAACAATTGAGTTTAGGAGATTATGTAATTATTCATTTTGGAGCCATACAAATTATTCCACTTATCTTTTCCATTTACTATCTAAACCTCCACTGTGTCCAGTGTATGTGTTTGTGTGGTTTATATATATATATATATATATAATACAATGCTAAACAAAAATCTGCACACCAGTCAAGCCATAAGACTTGCTTTTCCCACAGAAATCCCAAATCAGCAGTGATGTAACAACCGCAAAGGATTCTGGGTGGGCATATGCAATTTCTGTGGGAAAAGCAAGTCTTATGGCTTGACTGGTGTGCAGATTTTTGTTTAGCATTGTATTAACTATCCACATACTTCAGGTGGAAGGGGTTTTCAATCACAATTTTTCCCCACCATAACCTAATTTAATTATATATATATATATATATATATATATACATATATATATATATATATATATATATATATATATATATATATATATGTGTGTATGTGTGTATGTATATATATATATATATATATATATATATATATATATATATATGTATGTGTATATATATTTTTTTTATTTTTTTTTTACAAAAATCCAATCCTATTTAATGGAATAAAGGAAACGGACATCCAAAACTTATTGCCTGTCAAGAAGGAAAAGTAGTATAGCTCATAGGATTATAATATATTATGTATTTTCCATATCTTTTTTATGTATTCCACCTTTCTTTCAGAGCTGTGAGGTTTCTGACATTCCAGAAAAAGTATCTGAACAAGAACTAAAGAAGGAGAATTCTTCCATTAACGAGGATATATGTTCAACAGAACTTGACAAAGCGCTGCCATTATCACAGTCCTCTGATCAAGGCATTGTCAAAAGTCCAGTGGTGAGCTTGATTCGTTTAAGCCAAGATATTGTGGAAAGTTCCAGTGTAATTTTGTCACCAAACTGTAAGGACCTGTTTTCAGAGATTGGAAGTGAGCCTCATACCCCATGCTTAAGCAATACAAGTGCATTTTCAAGCAAGTGTGCAACCCAACAACTTGCATTAAGTCCTATTTTTCCCAAACAGTCCCCACTTTCACTGAAGCTGTTTCCTCGAAAACTCTTTCCGGGCAAAAGCCCAGGCTCCACCGGGTTTCAGGAGGATGTTGATGATCAGTTCTCGCATTGCTCAGAAAGCTCTGAACATGACTCAGTCTCCCTGCTACCCATCTCTCCACCCAAATCCATGAAAATGGAAAACTCGCTTCAGAAAATGATTGATGAAAAGTCTGCACTGTTTAATGGGGACTCTGCAATACTAGACGCTAAAGAGTCTGCTTCTACATTCAGCACTGACATTTCTGAGCACGAGGGCATCAGGGTACAGCAAACTGAGGGTTCTGTACACTATTACTGGGGGGTTCCTTTTTGCCCAAAGGGGGTGGATCCTAATGTATACACTCAGGTTATCCTCTGTCAGTTGGAGGTTTATCAGAAGAGCTTGAAGAGAGCTCAGAGACAGCTCTTACATAAAATGGACTTTGGTGAACCAATCGACTTGGTAGCTGCTTCTCATCAGAATGAAAAAGGAGATAGCCAAGGGAGTGTTAGTCAAGAGGATCAGAGAGATGAGTGTGTGCCTAAACTTAGACCAGAGAGTGATTGTGAGGAGTCAGAGAACTCTGATAAGTCAGTAACACGACGAGTGTCAAGTAGAAGAAGACAGTTTGAAAATAAAATGCACAGTCCTCAGGATGAAGAGAGCTCTGTTGCACCACAGGAGGAGCCTGCCTGTAGTACTTCACAGGTAAGGGAATATTACATTTTCAATATGCAAAGCAGCAATGCCTGTAGATTTTAAGTGGCCTCTACATCCTCCGTAGACCGGTAACCTTCTAATGACAGACATCATTTTTTTTTTTTAAGTTTGTGCTCACCAATGACTCTGCCTTACTTCATGGTATATCTGGCAACTATCCTCCCAAATTCCATCATCTGCTTGTTAATTGGACAGATAGGTCAGGCAAAAAATTTTTTCTTCTCAATGTTCTTCACCTTTCACTGGTTAGTTTTATTTTCAGAGGTTTTACATTATTGATTGTAAAATGGAGACTATAGTCACCAAAACCACTTTAGCATAATTAAGCAGTTTTGTTTTATACCTTATGCCCCTGCAGTCTCACTGCTCAATTCCCTGTCATTTAGGTGTTAAATTACTTTGTACAGCCCTATCCAAACCTCCCTGCATGTAATTTGCACAGTCTTCCTAAACTCTAACTATAAAAATGATCTAATGTTTATATTTCCTTTATTGCACAGTCTGTTTAATTTAGAATGTTTTAGCTCCTGCTTGGTTAATGGCCCTCTCGGCCCTGCAGGAGCCTCCTGTGTGTAATTAAAGTTTGATTTACATAGAAGGAGATATTAAAACTTCTAAAGTAAGTTAACATCTGATTGAAAAGTAAACCTTTTTTTTTTTCATCCATGCTGTCAGTCACAGCCAGGGGAGATGTGGCTAGGGCTGCATGGACATAAAAAGTGATTTAACTCCTACATTGTAGAGAATTGAGGAGGGAGACTACAGGGGCGCTTTTACACGTATCTTGTGCTCGTTAGTTAGGTTTCTATATTCAGGGGCCATGAATATGTTATGTTTTTTTCATATGTTACATAGTTGTCTAGGTTGAAAAATTGAACCGTCTGATTGCTCCCTGCTCGCGCCCACCTATTTCGTTATTTTGACGAAATAGGGGGCGCGGCTTCACGAGGCTCCTGGCGCTGGAACCAGGTGAGTAAAATTCTCTGCTTGGAGAGTCCCTTTAAGGTAAATTACATCTGTTTGAAAGTGAAACCAGTTTTTTTTTCATGCAGGCTCTGTCAATCATAGCCAGGGGAGGTGTGGCTAGGGCTGCATAAACAGAAAAAAAGTGATTTAACTCCTAAATGACAGTGAATTGAGCAGTGAAATTGCAGGGGAATGATCTATACACTAAAACTGCTCTATTTAGCTAAAGTAATTTAGGTGACTATAGTGTTCCTTTAAGTAGATAATTCCACATTTTTATTGTTCTTACTGTAAAAAAAGCTTTCCTTTGTTGTAAGCATTTATTCATCTATCAATAGATGACCTTGTGTCTGTTGTATATTCCAGATCATAAGCAGGTTAGCATATAGCAGTTTGTACTGACCCTATATATATTTGTACAATGCTATCATATCCCCTCTGACGCTACTTTTTTCTAAAGAAAACAAATCCAGTTTTTTTTTTTCTAGCCTTTCTTTATAACTGTTTTCTACCCCCCCTAGTTTTGTAGCTCTCCTTTACACTTTTTCTAGTTCTGCAGTATACTTCATTACAACCAGTACCCAAAACTGCACTGCATAATCGAGGTTGTGTATTACCATTCATTTGTAAAGAGCCAAATTTATTATTCTGATCACGTGATCAAACCCCATTTTATACAGAAAGCACATTGCATATCAACACAGTAAAGGAGGAGAGTATATTTTAAAGAGAACTGCCACAACAAGAGAACATAGTCTTAAATTAGAGGGGGCAAAGGCTTAAAAATAATTTCAGGGAGTATTACTTTACTGAGAGGGGAGTGGATGCATGGAATAGCCTTCCAGCTGAAGTGGTAGAGGTTAACACAGTGAGGGAGTTTAAGCATGCGTGGGATAGGTGTAAGGCTATCCTAGACTTAAGATAAGGCTAGGGACTAATGAAAGTGTTTTGAAATATTGGGCAGACTAGATGGGCCGAATGGTTCTTATCTGCCGTCACATTCTATGTTTCTATATTGTTGACTAATTTGTGATCTAGAAGTGTTCCCAAGTCCTTTTCATTTGTTATATCTAACCCATCCCTATTTAATGTATTAGTGTCTTGTGGGTTATTTATTCCAAAATGCATGACTGTGCATTTATTTGTATGGAATCTCATTTGTCACTTGACTGCCCAGTTCCCACAATTTATCCATATCCCTCTTTAGAGAAGTTAAAGGACCACTCTAGGCACCCAGACCACTTCAGCTTAATTAAGTGGTCTGAGTGCCTGGTCCTTCTAGGGTTAACCCATTTTTTCATAAACATAGCAGTTTCAGAGAAACTGCTATGTTAATGAATGGGTTAAGCCTTCCCCTATTTCCTCTAGTGGCTGTCTCATTGACAGCCACTAGAGGCGCTTGCGTGCTTCTCACTGTGATTTTTCACAGTGAGAGCACGCCAGCGTCCATAGGAAAGCATTATGAATGTTTTCCTATGTGACCGGCTGAATGCCCGCGCAGCTCTTGCCGCGCGTGCGCATTCAGCCGACGGGGAGGAGAAGAGGAGGATCGGAGGAGGAGAGCTCTCCGCCCAGCGCTGGAAAAAGGTAAGTTTTAATCCCTTTCTCCCTTCCAGGGCCGGGTGGGGGCACCCTCAGGGCACTATAGCGCCAGGAAAACGAGTATGTTTTCCTGGCACTATAGTGGTCCTTTAAGTCATGTTTGGACTGTATATTCTAACCTAGTTTTGTGTCATCTGCAAACACTAACAAATGACTTTAAATGCCCACTTCATGATTATTTAGAGACAGGACAGAACCATAACGCACTCCACTCTTGTCCAATTTAAAAATGTTCTATTTACAACTACTCTTTGCTCACTTTGCAGTTAGTGTTTCATAAAAAAACACGATTTCATTGTATAAATAAAATGATTTCAGTTTTACTAGTAACCTTCTAAGTGGAACTGTATCAAATGCCTTGGCAAAATCCAAATTAGAACACATTTCCACCCATTGTACAGCACTCCGGAATTTGCTGGCGCTATATAAATAATAAAATAATAATTGGATCACCTTGATCTATATTTTCGTTTAACTTCTTCATAGAGCGCACTTAAGTTAGTTTGGCTGACAGTACCCGCACCTTGCTAAGGTACCTACTGCATTGCGATACTACGCTAAAGCCGGACTAGTGGCCATGGATCTTTACCATCAGAAGAGACACCGATAGTTCGAGCAATCTCAGTAGAAAATCGAGACAAAATCCACTTTATATAATATTAGTAATCTCAGCACTGACCCTACTATACAGTTAATGTATAACAAGTGCTGAAAATCAGAATACCATGTTTGTATATCATGTTTGTTTCTCGTTTATACGCCTGATACCACTGTCGTGGTGTGTCTGGCTTGATTATCATATTGTTGCACCAGCACAAAAAAAATAAAAATGAACACCAACAAAATATAGCCAAATCAAGTGTTTCATCCCTCCAAGTCTCAATAATCCCAATTATGTAATAGTATTCCTTGAATGCCAGTATCTAAAGCTCCCCCATTTTTCTACACAACCCCCCCACCATACCTCCAAACTTGACTTTAGCTGAATTCCCTCTCTTTTCTATACTATCTACCACATTTACTCTTCTTTGACCCTTGGTTAAGTCCTTAAATCTTTGCAGGACCTATTTCAGCATCTTCACACTCTTCATCGAGACTCTGAACGTTCCCCAAAGAGATACATTGATTCAATGGATCTCTATGAGGGGATGTTAGTTGGCACTACTCGGCACTTTGCCTCCTAATGCTTTCCTGTAGGAAAGTATTTTGCGGAGATCAGCAAGATTGATCTCAGCCATGAAGAAAGGGTCCGTCATGGCAAGACCAGCGCGGTGATGGAGAAATAGTATGTAAAATATATTTTTTCTGCATTTGCGGGGAGAAGGAGGGCATGCCTAAATAGGTAGTCAAGCACTACAGTGTTGGGAATACAAACACTATAGTGTTCCTTTTAATATCTGCTTTCCTCCTGTATTTATGCTGGTAGTCTATATTCTCATTGGTGATGTTATTACTGCCAGAGCACTTTTTTTGCTCTAGAATGTATTTTTTGTTTTCCCCCTTCTCCTGGAATAGTTTAATATGTTTTCTTGGTTCATTGTTTTCCTCCAAGAGCTGTGAACAGATTATTACAAGATGGATTTTTTTTTTCCCCCCTATAAATCATTTTACTTAGGGATACACAGAGATTTGGCTAACCAGCGACAAAGTGTCCATGGTAGTGTTATTGTTTGCCTTTACCAGGATTATCGTGTTTCCTAATATTAGCCATACCCCGAAAATAAGCCCTAATCATACTCTAATCTATGTTCAGGGAATTTTCCCTGAACATAGATTTGCGGTATTCTATTAGCTAGTAAGCTGATCTATGTTTGGGAACGTTTCCCAGAACATAATTTGCAGGATTCCATTCCCTAGTGAACTAGTCAATGTTCGGGTGTGTACCCCTGAACATAGACCTTCTTTTTAGCACATATTTTTTCCAGAAATAAGACCTCCCCTGAAAAATAAGCCCTAATGCATTTTTCGGGGGACAAATTAATATAAGACAAAGTCTTATTTTCGGAGAAAGACTGTGTTCATTTCGCATGTGACTCTAGTCTGTGATTAATGTATTCTTAGGAGGTAACTATTTTATGTATGCAGTATTGATAATGTAATGAGCTATGTGCAAGGGATGTTGAGGAAGACAGTATGTGGAAAATTAATTGTAAGCTACATAACCCCTACAGCCTGTGTCATCAGTGTTTTAATTTACCGGAATTCCGTAGGTGCACATGGCTCAGGCACTCTTGACAGATATTGCTGGACTAGAAGTGACTCTTCCACTTCAAGTGTATCATTTCCATCTGTCTTTGGATGGAATTATGTGGAAGATAGTGTCAGCTGATACTCCTGAGCCAATCCGTTTTGGCCAGAGTTGAAGCAAATTGATATGCTTAAAGGACCACTCTAGGCACCCAGACCACTTCAGCTTAATGAAGTGGTCTGGGTGCCTGGTCCAGCTAGGGTTAACCCATTTTTTCATAAACATAGCAGTTTCACAGAAACTGCTATGTTTATGAATGGGTTAAGCCTTCCCCTATTTCCTCTAGCAGCTGTCTCATTGACAGCCGCTAGAGGCGCTTGCGTGCTTCTCACTGTGATTTTTACAGTGAGAGCACGCCAGCGTCCATAGGAAAGCATTATGAATGCTTTCCTATGTGACCGGCTGAATGCGCGTGCAGCTCTTGCCGCGCGTGCGCATTCAGCCGACGGGGAGGATAGAAGGAGGATCGGAGGAAGAGAGCTCTCCGCCCAGCGCTGGAAAAAGGTAAGTTTTAACCCCTTTCCCCCTTCCAGAGCCGGGCGGGAGGGGGACCCTGAGGGTGGGGGCACCCTCAGAGCACTATAGTGCCAGGAAAACGAGTATGTTTTCCTGGCACTATAGTGGTCCTTTAACTTAGAAACGGGATCTTTTGCTTTAGCCATAACTGTGAACAGGGGTTGGCTCACATGGTGCTGGCTCTTTTGACAGAGCATATATTTTTGTATCTGTTTGGAGGGGGTGCAGGTTTATTGATGCACAGAAGATGGCGTTGTTGCACTATAGTATTTTCCTTACTGGGTTTTTGTTTTGTACTTGGCCACAGGCCAGAATCTGCACCTGTTAAACCTGTTAGGGGTTGAAGTAGAATTTTTTAAATAATTTTATTTATTTGGCTGAAAATAATAGCACATTTTGTTTTCTTAAAGAAACATCTATATATTTGTACAGACATAGAATAAGTAAAAAGAGATTTTTGTTGTTTGTTATATATATATATATATATATATATATATATATATATATATATATATATATATATATATATATATATATATATATATACATTAAGATAAATATGATATTTTTAATGCTGAAATGGTGAGCTAACCCCAGCCCTTAAAACGTGCTTGAAATAATGAAATGCCGTTGTAGAACACTATAAAACTCCACCACTTTGATGGTGGAGGTTTATAGTGCTATATTGTGGCATTTCATTACAAAATCTAAATGCTAAATCTACGCCACTGCTTTTCTGTGTATGTCAAGTGTGGGTATAAACAAAGATTGATAGCATCGAGTATTGCTTTTTCTAAATGTACTTGTCATGAAATAAATGACAGTCACTGTAGAAAGCACAGAATTCAATGCATGAGCTACTCAAATTGCTTTGTATCTTTTTCATCTCTACAATTTCTGGTGATCCTGTCAATACAATGTACAGATCAAATAAATACCTAGGTCAATATAAGACAATATAACAGAAAATCATTGCACCATGTTATTTTATTTTCACTTAAACATTCACAGAGTCTGCATTATTCAGTAAAGTGCAAATTGTTGGAAATTCATAGTGAATTTCAAATTTAAAAAGAAAATAGCCTGACTGGAAAAATCCTCTAGGTCAATTATGCTTCCATCCTGGCTATTTTGGCCTTAAATTTAAATTATCGAAAATTTGCTTTGAATTCCTGACAATTCTCACTTTAGTAAATAACTACGTGAGAGTTCAACAATTGCTCATTATTTTCTTTTTGAAGTTAGCTGACAGGTATGCAGTGGTACATATGTGGAATATGAAAACATATGTCAGCTGCTTAAAAATGACATAGTAATAAATGCATTTTGTGTTTGCTTTTTCTATTATCCCAGCTGCCTATATGGTTTCTCCTAGAAAGGCTCTATAATGGCTGTCAGGAAATATTGCAATATGATTCAAGGTACCTGATTCATGCAGCTGCGGGAAGGGTTTATTTTCATTATTCTACCTACACTGTACATTTCACCTCAATAAACATTTTAGTGTAATAACAAGCAAACTAGCACCCACAAAAATGGTAACTGCTCCTTTTAAAAACACTATCCTAAAGGGGTATTGGGCCCTAATATTTTCATATTGGTTTAAAGAAACATTCTAGTATTAAAAAGAGAGAAACTGATTTTTAAAGTTGGCATTCCATAGTACATTTAGACACACTGCTTCCCCTTGTAAAACCCAAGACCACCATTAAACTGACAATAATCCAACACCAAGCAGTTTCCTCCCGGCAGCTGCTATTCCAGTCTTTTGCTACTCATTAGGGACCTAAACTACATGTGCAGCAATTGCCATGCTCCCCCATTTGAATACTTCATTAACGACATTTAATGCTGTTTAATTTCTGTCCATCTTTTTTGGCCAAATGTGACAATTTTCCTGAAACAACAAAAAGTGAAGTTGATATGGTACCTGGAAGCTTAAGGGGTTAAACCATTTACAAAAAGTTTAACCCCAAAGTTGTGTAGTCTGCATGCGTACACTCTCCCAGTCTTCTTCGGGTAAAATCTGCGACCGTAATTTGGAAGCGTCGGACTGGGTACCACTGATAGACTGAAAATGTCAGCTGACACTCTCAGCCTATCACTAGCTTTCCATTCATAAAATTGAGAAAAGTACCTCTATGCCTCCAGTCTGAGGTTTCCTCTTAGAAGAGCAAAGGGACAAGTCTACACAAATTTGTGATCAAACTGTAAGCATTTTAACCCGTTAATGGACAACTGTCACCTCAAAACTATTGTTTAATGTAATGTTCCTTTTGTCAAGTTTTGGAAAGGAAATAGATTATTTTTCTAAAGCTAATATCTGGAAAAAAAATGAGAAACACTCATCCCCTGCCTTTAGTAAATTACAGGATCCTTTAGCCATATACTTGCACCTTGGGGTCGGACAGTGTTTAAAAACCAACAGTTAGTTTCTATGGTCTTCCCTGCTTCTATGCATGTAGTTGAGCAGGGATGACCAGAGAGACAAACTAAAGTATCAATCACCATGAATTGGATGGGAGGGTAGACACTATTATCTAAGAAAATATGCTGTAGTCCATTGTTGTGTCAGTAGATGCCCAAGCACTCCATACTCTGGGACTGTAAAAAAGTAGAACAGATATTCAGCATGTGAGACGCGTTGCCACTCTGGTTCATGATTATGCTACAGAAGATAACTAATAACTCTTGAAGCTGTGGCAATAGGTGTTTTATTTTATTGTGGTTGTCTTAAATCATGTCCCCACACTTGTAAGTACATAAATTGATCTGAATGAAATGGCTGCACATTTCGTAAAACTTTTTAATCATGTTCAGGGGGAATATAGCAGAGAGGGCTATATGCCAGAGTATAGTCATGATGAGAATTAGACTCAGATGGTTAATGGCCCCCAGTAACATTATAGGCAGTGGGCAGGCAGTGATATGCCGAGTGTCAGCTGACACTCTCAGCCTACCATGGACGCCAAAGGCAACAAATCTTGTGCTGTATGGCGTCTAAGGAGAGGGAAAGCAATCCGGGTGGGAGCTTGTGGACCCAGTTTTGGGTAGAATGGCCTCCAGACACTCAAGCACCCAAAAAACTTCACTGAGAGGTAGTTGTTTTGAGGGTGGTGTGTTTTTAAATAAGTTTAATTTACCTTTATCCTGCGCCTGCTAAAGCTCCTGGCGCTTTTTTCAATGTCCCTTCTTGACATCACGGCAGCCGTAAGCAGTTTAATCAGAGGCTTCTTATAGAAGCCTTTTTAGACCATTTAGCCGGCACAGAGCACATGCACGCGATTTGTTGGCATTGGCAAGGGGAGGGAGGTGGGAGGGCACTCGTTATGTCTTTTGCCAGCATGCAGTGCGCAATGACAGATGTAAGTTTACTTTCTGGGATGCCAATGTCACGTACTGCGGGTGCAACTTGCCCCTGGCGAAAAAATGCTAATTGCTCTGGATGTGCAGTGTTTCAAGCAGAGACTAGACTCCTCCTGTCATAGTGGTTGGCTTCACCCTTTAAAGTCTTAACTTTAAATCACCAACAACTTTGATGTACTGTAAACATGAGACAATCACCCACCTCTCTGTCTCATTTACATTGTTTAAACTGCAAAATTTCATTAAATTGAAAAGGCTTACTTCATGTTTTAAGCATATTAATTATGCCATTCGCTTCTAAATGCAAAATATGTATTTATTTAAATCCTGTCTGCGAGTCTTAAAACTGTAGCCCTTAGATAACTTTCTGGGTATGCGCTGTGAGGACACCTATTTCTGCTAATTGGACCACATACTGCAAAGCCTATACAACCTAACATGTTCTGGCAGGCCTATCTCATAATGTAAAAACATTTGTTTCACTTGATATAACTTGCACTTGAGGCCACAATCCTTGCAGTGTTTTTTGGCACTTTCAAATCTGATTGCTTTTTTTTTTTTTTTTTTATGTTTGGTAGAATTTCAGATTTGAGCGAAGACGCATGTAAGAAAGACATATTAATTGTATAGTGTTATTGGTTTGCACAGTGCAGTTAGTGGTCTTAATGTCCATTTACAGAAATACTTGAAGTGTGCTTTTCATTTACTTCTCTGTATTACTCTGCTAATGGTGCCAACTGCTTCTTCTTTTTTTTTTTTTTTTAACACAGCTGTAAAGATACTGACTAGATAAATAAGATGAGCAGCTGCAATAATTTATTTTATTAGCTCTTTAGATAGTTGCATTAAATGTCTCATGGACTCCCATGCAAGGAATACTAGAATTAGGGGTTTGTATGTTGGCAGTATTACTGTGATTTCTCCAACACAATGAAAGTTTAATCTTCCTATTATGCTTAAAGAAACAAAATGAAACACTGCACTTTTCATTCATAGTTAATGGGAGCAATCACTACTCTGGAATTTATACCACCGAATGAGACAATGGCAATCAACTCTAACTCTTGATAACTTTTTATGTGGTGCTCTTTCTTTTTAATGTATTTTAAAACTTTAACAATTATCGAGACAGTCTCACCCCTACTGGACTGAAGCATGGGACCTGTGGGACAAAACTAGACCGCAACAATCATATATAACACAACCCTGAAGCTGGAAACGGTACCTCCACGACAGGAGGCTGAACTCAAATGACAGACTGATACCTCACCACACTACTCCACACGGCATACACACCCATCCCAATTCCCCTCCTATCCCCTATAAACGCTATGTTGAGACATCCATAACCATATGTAACACAACAACCAGGGCCATGCTAAGCTCTGCCCAGCCAGCACGACCCCATGACGAGAAAACCCATACTACACCATTAAAAAAGATGACACTATGCACAAGACACCCTCACACCACAAGGTGCTGTTACTAAGGGATAACTACAACTGTGCAAACCCTGACAAACTACTGTATTCAAACTGCAATGCCTTATGTGATGTTAACCCACCCTATTTACTTTCTGTACCCCCACCCCTTTTTCGACAAAATAAAAATTTAACAATTAATACCACAATCAAGTTTCCCCCGCAGCACGTGACATCCAACCACCATGACCACTTCTGCTTGGTGGAAGGAGTCTGGGTGTGCAGTGTTTTTCTGCTTAAAGCATTGCACATCCAGAGTTATTTGCACTTGAGTGCTAGGGGCAAGTGACCCCATCCGTTCCTCCAACACACGTGATTGTTTGAAAAGCCTTTGATTGGACCTCTGTGCAGCACTATTCATGTCAGTCAGGGATGTGTCTAGAAGCGCCGCAAGCTTCTCCCGGCACTGGGTTAAGGTGAGTAAAGCTTATTTTAAAGAATAAAATTATGCCAATAGGACATTATTCTATCATAAGTGAAAAAGGGTTGGAGAAACCCATTAAGTTTACAAACTGGAGAAGAAACTAGAACATGTTTCTATTTTTCCTCCCTTCTTTAGTGACTTTCTATGTTGACAGTTAGTTAAAAAGGGCATAGCTTATAACTGATTAGCAGGGAGCCAAGATAGAGCTGCCTAGTCTAAGGGTAGATGTAAATACCGTGAGCTGGATATCTGCATTTAATAAAGTTCATACCACACATATGTGTTTGTTAAATTCAGATAATAAGTAAGAAAACTTACATCATTTCCATGTACCGGCGCTGGACCCGCTCCTGATGCACCTCCTTGGCTGACATAATCATAATTGATTTCCGACAATTCAATGCTTTCCAAAGGAAAGTATTGAATTGGCTCAGATCGTCACGGGGCAGGGCCAAATGCTGGCTTGGCCAATCCGCATCTCGAGCCACTGTTAGTAGATCAGATCAATTACATAGCCTTCAATTCATTTATATATTGAATTGTATATTATACAAAGAGCAAATACAATTAATAGAAGATAATTGGTTACATTCATATAATGTCAAACTGAATGAAATAAGGGGGAAGAAATCATCAGCAGGATTTTGCCATCACCTTATAAACCGTGTGTACTTCTTAGTTTTAACTTATTCTAGATGTCTTCTTATAGCCATTGATGGAAATATAGTTATAGATGTTTAAATATAATGCCCAAAGCCTTCATCGGACTTCCAAGTGGGCTGCTATTACACCACCTTCGTTGAAGGTCTCCATAGGAATACTCATGAACACCGGGTATGAATTTAACTGCAATCGAGAACTATATAGTAATTTACTGTGTTGCAATACCACACTGTTATTTGCATTTATATCTTCGTCTAGGATCAGCAGAAACCCCACTAGTATATTTTTTTTTGTATGCTGGATGTTAGAGGGTATTTAGCAGAAGCCTTAAAGGGGTAGTGCGAGTGCATCATTAGACATGCTTGTGCTACGATAATGACGCTAGGACCCTACAGAGAGCACTGAAACAGTGCTACCTGCATTGCCTGCTTGACTGACAGGCAGCCTGGTATGCATTGCCAGGCTGACCAGTCGGTTCTTTGTGCAGTTCTGCTCCCTTTCTTAGGGATTCCACCACACTGTGGAAGTGACATGATTTTGTATCACTGACCTGCCCATGAGCGTTCCACTGTTTGGGCAGAATAATATTTGAAAAAAATGCATTTTTTAAATTGTTGATACATATATAGTGAGTATCCTTGACAGGGTTTTTAAACTAAACCAAAATTGTAACTAATTCAAATCCATATGCAAAATATAGGGGGAGGGAGGAATATTTAAAAAAAAGGCTTTTTGGCTTAAGCACAATTTGGCAGGATTTTAAAAGCCTTCATGTTGCCATTTGAATTTCAATTTGCTTCAGCTTAGAATTACCCAATGATTATTCAATGTTTGTCAAGATATGCTAACTATGCTTTCAGGATTATCTATTAACATGTAAATGTACATTTAAAAAATAAAAAAACTGTAAAAGTTATTGACTTGGAGAAATTTTCCAGTTTCACTACTTTCACCTCCGAGAGAATCCGAGAGCGGGCACCCCCCAGGCAGTTGATGTATTGCACTGCCGAGACATTTTCAATCCGTAGGAGGACGCAGCAATCTGAAAGGTGGCTTGCCAGATTCCGACTTGCGAACGATCCTGTAATCAGTTTCAGGCAGTTGATGTGGAACTCTGACTCCATCTCAGACCATGGTCCCCCGTGGAGCTTGTCGCCTTTAAATTTAATTTGAAATCCCAACAGTTCATTGTTTACAGCTATTCAGTTGATGAGCCCAACTTTCCATGGAAAGAATGATTTATTTTACAATTAGATAGTTATTACATTTCATGTGTCATGAGCCAAAAAAAATGGCACAGTGTCAAAGCCTGGGCAACCCAGGAGCCAGTAGTGTTTGGTGTGAAGAACAGCTCAAATGATCATGCATCCGCTATCTATTTTACATTGTGGAGTTCTCAGACCCAGATCAACTAGATCAGATCAATGCTTAAGTTAGCCTTTTTAAGAAACATATAGACCAATATACTCTCCGTGCCACATACGAAAACCATCCCCCAGATGGGTCAACTTGTTTACATACCATTTTACCTGTAAAAATGTTAGACTGCTATTTCTCTTCAATCCTGTCCCAGCTATTATTTTCTTTTCACGGTTCCATTTTCACCACCACAAAAAGTATGCTATATGTAAGAATTTTTCTCATAAGACTAGGCCTGAATCCAGCACTTTAGTCAGGACACTCTTTTCAGGTAGGAGCAGCATCTACAGCTCCTGGTAGGAATGTTCCTGTCCATATATGTAAAAATTGGGTTGCATTCCCAAGCCTGAAATACAACTGGCATTTCAAGATTTAGTAGTCTAATTTGTCCATTATTGTATTATGTTAGTTGTAATAAATTGTAGATTATACTAGCTTTAGTGTAACTATAATCTTAATTTTATTAGTGACAGGAGGCGAATATTTGCTTAAGTCTCTCTTTACTAGAACTCCACCTCAGCACATTAACATAGAGAGAAACAACCAGTCTCTAACCTAATGCGCTCCGAAGGTCAAATTCACCCCCGCCTATGCCAACAACCATTTAATCCATCGCGCCAGAGTAGGAGACGAGACTGGTTTGTGAGGTCAATAACTGACCGGAACGAGAAGGGCGAAGGGGAGAGGTAATCGCTACATAACGAGACAGCGCCTTCGCTACACAGTTTAGGCAAGTCGCGGAAATTTGGGTAAAATATAGCAGTCAAATCCGACTTAGTACGTCTAGACACCCCGAAGGGGACCCCTTCCGAAGAGATAGAAAAGGCGTCAACATTGAAGGCCCGGACGTCTGAAACATGTCTTAAAGAAATAAGGCAAAGTAAGAGGGCAAATTTAGCCGAAAGTTGATGAAGGGAAAGGTCTTGATTATCAGGCCAATCCTGGAGGAACGACAAAACCGCTCGTACGTCCCAGAGAGAGGAATACTTAGGCATCAGAGGACGAGGTCTCATACCTCGGAGTAGTCTGCAAACCAGCAGGTACTGATCAATGGAAAGACCTCTAAGCGGTACGTGGGCTGCCAAAATCGCCAGTCTTGCTACATTAACCGAACGATACGAGCGTCCCAGGTCAAACAGGTGTGACAAAGTTCAACACGCTGGTTACAGGGCCCGTAAAGGGATTGGTATCCCGTTCCAGGCACCAATGACACCGGGAGCTCCATGCTGACAAATAGCATCTCCTAGTCCCAGAGGAGGTCCTTAGCCTACTGTGATAACGCCTCAACATTCCAGGCTCCCCTGAAAGAGTCCAGGCCAGTTGGCAGTCTATCACGAGGGGATGAAGATTGCCCCAGGAGTCCGACAGAAGCATCAGATGGGATGACTGGAGCAGTGGATCCTGATGGGACAGATCCAGGAGCTCTAGGAACCAGGCTTGACTCTGCCATAGCGGAGTCAGTAATACCAAAGACACACGTTGACGTCGAACTTGCCGCAAGACCCTTGGTATCATAGCAAATGGAGGAAACGCATAAGCTCCCTGTGACGGCCACACCTGAGCAAGCTGGATCCGGGAGCCAGCTGAAGTAGGTCGGGACCTGATAGTTCATCCGGGAGGAAAAAAGGTTGACAGTGAACAAACCCCTCCGGTCTGTGATCTCGAGGAAGATGGGACGACAGAGTCTCCAATCGCTAGAGTCCCTCGAATGTCTGGAGAACCAATCCGCCGTCAGGTTCGATTCCCCCGGCAGAAACTCCGCCTGGAGGGTGATGTTGCGTTGGAAGCAGAAGCTGTAAATCTCCTTCGTCACCTCCGAGAGAATCCGAGAGCGGGCTCCCCCCAGGCAGTTGATGTATTGCACTGCCGAGACATTGTCAATCCGTAGGAGGACGCAGCAATCTGAAAGGTGGCTTGCCAGATTCCGACTTGCGAACGATCCTGTAATCAGTTTCAGGCAGTTGATGTGGAACTCTGACTCCATCTCAGACCATGGACCCCCGTGGAGCTTGTCGCGCAGGTGGCTCCCCAATCCCAAAGACTCAGTCTGACTCTAGCACGAAATCTGGAGTCGGACTGAAGATCGCTTTGCCGTTCCAGGCAGACATGTGAAGGAGCCACCAGCGTAGTTCGGTCTTCACATCCGGAGAAATGGGAATCGCTTGGTCGTAGGAAGGTCTCTTGCTTAGGAAGCGAGCTTTCAGACGCTGCATGGCCCTGTAATGGAGGGGGCCTGGATCGAGGCATAGAGGAGACACACCTTGCGAGCCAACATCCGTAGTGGGATCCGGTCTAGACGCAGAATCCTCCTTATTTGCTTTCGAATGGTCACTATCTTGGGTAGAGAGAGACGCAGGACACATTCTCTCGCATCTTTACCACCTGATATGGAGAGAGAGCCAACTTCTCCCGGTTGACCACGAAACCCAGGTGTTCGAATAAGGAGACCGCAGAGCGCATGTGACACTTCAGTCTGGAGGACTTCTCGCAGAAGATAGGCAGATCGTCGATACAACAGACGCCTTCTGATCGGAGGCGCGCAATCACCAGTTTCAAGAGCTTGGTGAAGCACCACTGAGCCAAGCTGAGGCCGAAAGGGAGACAGGTGAACTGGCAAGATCTGCCCTTCCAGAGGAAACGGAGGAACCTGCGGCACTCTTCTACCGGGACCGAGAGGTAGGCGTCCTTCAGATCCAGTCTCGTAAACCAATCCCCAGGCTGGAGGAGGTCCCGTAGGAGATGGGGATGCCCTCCATCTTGAAATTATGGTAAACTACAAAGGTTGATCACCGGGTGCAAATCTCCAGACCTTTTCCTTACTAGAAAAATTGAGCTGAAGAAACCCTGCGTATCCTAAGCCCACTGGACCGCGCCCTTGTCGAACAGGGCCCGAATCTCTGTATCTATCAGGGACTGTTGGACCCTTTAGGAGACGGGGACCGGCGCAGGTCGAACCTGAGTCGGTGTGGGGAATGAAAATCTGAAATATCCCAGCAACGGTCTTAAGAACCCATGCGTCTGAGGATACCTCCCGCCACCTGTCCCTGCAGTGAAACAGTCTGCCCACATGCAACAGGGAGAAAGGAGAAACGGCAGGAGTTGCTCTCACCTGAAGATAGTCTTGCACGCCCTCGGGTTCGACTTCCTCTACCTCTGTCTGACCTCTGTGAGTAGAAGGACCGGGAATGGTAGGACGGGAAGAAAGATGGTCCATGGGATCCTCTGCGACCAGAAGGCCTGAAGCGGCTGGAGACTCGACCCCACTGTCATCCAGCCCTGCCAAAAACCTGTGAATTCTGTGGGCGAAAGACCCTCTTCATGGAGCTCTAGACTTTGATTCACATGCTTATGAAGCTCCTTTATGAAGGGTTCCCCGAACAAAAACACGCTCAGCCAGGGGGCCTAAATACTTCAACCCCAATTCCGACAACTTGTTGTCCATACGAAGGATCGCCTTCCTGCGTTCCGTGGAGAGTGCCACATTCGTATTGCCCAGCAGGCAAATCGAGCGCAGAGCCCTGTCCCGCATGGAGGCCAGGTCCTCCCCTTAGAGTAGGCCTCGTCCCCAAGCATGAGCATCCTTGATAGGGGGCCCAGCATGTCCAGCAGTTTGTCCTGCGCAAGACGGAGGCTGTGCTTGACCCCTTTCTTAGGATCCCGTCTGGTGCGTGTCATGTACGTGACGACCAGGGAATCTAATTCCGGGGTCGCAGCGACCTTATCCGGTAGTACCGGCCTGCGGCATTCTGCCCGAAGTTTTCTGCGGACTTCCCAATCCAGCACAAATTGTGCTAAGTGGTCGGGTAGGGACCATCCGGAGGACCTGGGGTGCTGAATGGACAGAGGTTCGAACAGGTTCGCCCGTGGCGTCCAGGAAGGCGTCGTCCACTACCGTAATCGTTGCCCCAGGCGTGGAGGCGTCTTCAGCTTCACGATGCCACTTGGGGTCCTCTCTATAATCCTCGTCCCAATAGTCTTCCTCCTCCGAGGGGTACTGGTCCGCCGCCATTCATTTAGAACGGCTACGGGTGGGAGGGGTATGGAGACATCCTCCCCCTGCCTGATGGGCAGCAGCGCCTGGCTGGTGAGGCACATAGCATCGGGCCTTGTCGCTTCGCCGGAGCCTTACCCTTCCGGGAGCGCGGTTCAGGGCCTTCACCCCTCCAATAGCGCTTCTGCGCAGTTCCCTGCTCTCTTCTATGAGAGCCTGACTCAGCCAAGTCATCTGCCGTTTGAGGGGTCCCTCTAACGCCCCACTCTGGTTGTGCTTGAGGGAGACCCCTAGCCAGGGCTTTTTCCACGGAGGCGGCCACCGCCGCATTAATCCTCGCCTGCAATTTCTGCTCTTGGGTAGAAGGTTCCATAGTCAGGGAGTCTTGGGCGATGTGACACCTAGGAGCACAGAGGACAAGTGTCACCAGCAGAAAATTGGGGCAGAACCCCATATAGTGGCAGCGGGAAGTAGGGTAGCGCATACCATGCACAAGCGTAAGCATATAGCACTAGGCCATGCGTTCAGAGGCAATGGCACAGACAAGGAAGGCCAATCAAGGGGCACAGGCAAAGCAGTCCAATCAGTGTGAGTAGATAATTGCCAGGCAGGGTAGGCCAGCAGTGAATACAGACACTGGAGGGCAGTCCAGGAGTAAGACATGCAGGAATGTGAAATCCATATATATTAAAGGATCACTAGAGAAACAGAGAAAAGGGTACAATCTGTGGCACTAAGAGGTTGCTGCTAGAACACACTAGTGGGGTCAATCACATATATCCCACAAAATCAAGAATACAGAACCACAAAAAGTGTGCAGCGCATGTGTAGAATACCCACAAATATATTTCAATTGTGCATGCACCCCAATATCAGTAGATAATAAACCTATACATAAAAAAACAGGAGAGAGGACCTCTAGCATAATACTGCTGTAATGCAGAAATCAGATGTAATAGTCTATCTGGTCCAACTCACATTTTGTAGAGCCTGTTTAGGAAGAAATTGGCTCAGGTAAAATTGCTTTAAGAGATGTTCTTGGGTATATTTCAACAGGATGAAGCTTGGTCCTCGGTATATAAGAGGCACCGGATAGGTAAACACCAGTTAGAGCAATAAACAAGTAACATTCATTCAGAAAAGTATAAAATCTTACATTCAAGTTTCTGTGATGCCATAAAAGAAAGCACAGCGCGTTTCAACGATAGTATTCATCTTCCTCAGGTGCAGTATTAAAAACAAGCTTCATACACATTTTAAAAAGCACTTTGGCGCGGGAAACAGGTACTTAGAACCGGCCCCCTTCGCCTGTGAGCCAATCAGCTCTGCAATTTTCATTATCCTCTTCAGGCTCGAGTGATGCCGTGATCGCTTCTCGCTATTTAAGGGTTCATGCGGTCCACCGCTGTCACTTCCTGGGTTTGCATGCGTTCCAAGGCTTTCACTTCCTGGTTCGCATGCGTTACACCTGTTTTATAGATGCGATCCAAGTTCATGGCAATCTGCCTATTATAATGTCTTATGTGCCTCATTGTTCATATGGCAGTCCATACATATAGGTAATCAAGGTGGCTCAGAAGGATAAAAATACATATGTGAACACAAAAAGGGACAAATGAAAGAAAAAGAATTAATCCAACATAATAAAGAGACAAATTGGACCCTAAAATAATTATTATACAAGGAATCAAAAGTAAAAAATATAAGCATCTGAAAAGCATCATATATAATTATACATATCAAAATCCATATTTAAGCCATTGGGAGAGAGGGTTTCCAATTCAAAGATCCATTTCATCTCAGTTTTATTTAAGATCTTTAAATGGTCGCCCCCTCTCCAAGGCTTTTGTATCCTCTGAATCCCCATAAAGGGCAGACATTTTGTTTCACCGTTATGTTTTTGATTAATATGTGCAGATACAGAATGGTTAAGAACTCCCTTCTGCACATTCACAGATGTTCACAAATTCTGACTTTTAAGGGTCTGGTGGTACATTCTACGTATTGTAATCCGCAATTAAGGGTTAATAAATAGATTACATTATTGGAATTACACGTAATAAATTCTTTAACAGCGAATTCCTTTTTAGTCTTTTTGGAATAAAATTTCTCTGTTTTCCTATTTACAATTTTACTAGTGTTACACGCTTTACAATTTCCACAGTTATAAAACCCTTTTAACTTCTTTCCATATACGTCTTTGTTTTTTTAGGGGATAAAACTATTGGTTAGAATATTTTTGAAATTCCTGGCACCTCTGTACACTATTCGTGGTTTATCTTCTACAAATGTAAGGAGGTCTTAGTTTTGTCTGAAGATATGCCAGTGTCTTTTGAGAATTTTATGAAAAATATTACTTTGGGAATTAAAATCACAAATAAGAGACTTGTTCTTCCTGTACTGTTTTATCTTTTCTCTTGTAAACTAAAAGGTCCTAATGATTCAATAAGCTGTAGTTGTTCTGGTGACTATAGTGTCCCTTTAAATACTAAAAGCAAGCTACAAGGGCTGGGAAAAAAAGGAAAATTTATTTTGGTAGGCAAGGGAAGATCTGCTGCTGATTGGCTGGAATGTGTCTGCTGACTGTGAGGTACAGGGTCAAAGTTTATGTTTATGTTCGCCGTCCGCGGCGAACCGTTCGGGACATCACTAACCATTCTCTGACAATCAAATGTATCTTTGATTTTTAAGATGTTTACTGGATTCTGTAGACCCTTCATCCCATTAAATTGGTTATAGTGCATGGAGTCCTCTGGTGTCCCTAAATTCAGCCATACCAAATGACACTAGCAGTGGGCGCTGTGATAGGCTGAAAGTGGTCAGCTGATACTTTCAGCCATTCATCGCCACCCATTGTTGCTCGAGCGATGCTTCCTCGTTAACTCAAGCACCACAACGGGGATGACCTAATGGACTTGTTTAGCAGTAAAACGTTAAAAATGGTTTAACACTCAGTGGAAGGATGGCACCAGGAGGCTGCAGACAATATAACCTCTTCAATGAGTTGATGCAGTTAGTGTCCCTTTAAGGATGGACATCTGACAGCCACTAAAGCGGACATCTCAGATTCTGGCTCCCCAAGATGATGCTGAACTACAAGTTCCATGATTCCTTGAAACTTGGAACCAGACAAATTTCTGATAAAAAATAATGTTTTACATTGTCTGAAAAAAAGACTGTATCTTTGCACAAAAAAACCCCTTTATTAAGATGTCCCTTAATTTATTTACATAAATTTTAAAAAGCAGAGCAGTCAGGATATAACATGTTTTAAGTCAGTGTGTTAAAATGTGTTTCCATTGTCAGATTACTGAGTGAATTATTTTGGGTCCACCTTTGCCAATTGATTACATTTCCACTATTTTGTTCTCTTCACATTTTTTTTCAGTTTAGCTTGAACATATTTTTCCATTTCACTATGACATGTGAGTGCTCACCTTGAGGTGCTTGAAATTTGTACCCAGTGTTGTTTTTATCTCCTTTGCCCTCATCTTTCAATCTGACCGCACGCTCCTTGAGTTTGTTAGTGTTCTTACAGTCACTATGCGCCCATCTCTTGCCTGAGTCACTGTGCGTGTTTGGCATCATTTATGTCTACATCCAGGGCTGGTGTTTCTGCAGTGGGAGCACAGGAAATATTGATGTTCTATCTTATTGTCTAAGGCAAAGAAAATATGCTCTTATTCTCTCAGTAATAGCCTCTGTGAAATACAGCTCTTCCACAGCCTGGCAATGATGTTACTGTGAAAGAAAGGAGCGGGTGCTCTGCACAGGATTTATTGAGCTTTGAGTGGGAGCCGGGAAATTCGTGTCACTGCTTACAGCAGCTTGTTCCGTGCCAGGTTTTGATAGAAGCCTAGTAAACTACTTGCTCGATTGCTTTGAGTATTGTCTTAAATGAACAATTTGCACTGTTAATGATAAGCTACAGATAAATATCAGGTAAACTAGATGCTTCAAGTGCTCACTACATTCTGGAAGCCACAAGTTATCGTAAAAGCAATGAATTGGGTTAGCAAATATTAAAGAATAAAACACTTTAAAAAAATTTTTATTAATTCACGGTTATGTGGCCTTACAAACCAAACATAATCGTCATACAAGTGAAAAAAAGTGAAGCGCTAAAAACATGCATTTACAATGTTCTTACCTTTATTGCAAGGCTAATACAGGGATATAGCCAAATACATGAAATAGAATAAAAACATAAAGTGTAGATGGTAATGTACATATGATCTTAAAATATGATTATGTCCACTCACATGGGACTGAGTTTGAAGATACTGGCTCAGTAAACAGCACTTCTATTCCTTTTAAGGTAGCATACCACCTCCCAATGAATAGAGTTCACAATTCAAGGGACATAGAATATAAAGAAGACTCCAATAGTGCCAAATGTACCAATTTTTTTGTCAGATATTGCTTAAACATTTTAACTCACCTTTTTTTTTTTTTTTTTTAAGAGCCTACAGATTTAAATGCCTGTTACCAATTTCAGGGCTGGCAAAGACCCAAATTACCTCTGGAACTGGAAATCACACTTTGAACATAAAGGGTGCTGGACAATTTGAAATTTATTTTACTAATAAAATGTTAACGCAATAAACCATTATATATCAAAATAAAAACAAAACTAGTAGTGCAACAAATAAAGGTCAATGTGATGTGTGCCAAAATGCGTTTCGCTCGGTTTAGCTTCCTCAAGTTCAAAGGTCCTTCAAGTTCAAATGCTGGCGCTGGGCTTCATTAAAAATCCACTGCATATCTTACCTACCTAGATTTTATTTTTTTATTATCATGTCACCCCCTCGCCAGTTTCCTAGTACTCTATGAATGCACATGAATTGTATCCCTTTTGGGCCTCCATTGTTTAAAATGATGTGAGGCACTATGGCCTTCAAATTTCTTTCTAATGTTCCAAACGTTTTCTTCTACACGTACATGTAGACAATCCTTTGTTCGTCACCTCATATTTAAAACCACATGGACATATTAAATAACTTACATTTGAGAAGTGGCATGTAAATAAGTTTTTAATATAATATTGTCATTTGCATTACTAAACTTTGTGATGTTTTTCTTTTTACTTTGTGTATTTCTGCAGGCTAGGCATGAGCCACAACCATAAAAATCTTTTTCATTATTTAGAAATGTTTTTTGTTCCTTATATGTGATTTTTAACCTGTATACTACTTAAACTATGGTCACCACTCAATATGACAAGCGTTTTTACCGATAAAAACGAATAAAGCACTGGGTCTTGTCTTAAAATATGCCATTGTTTGTTTATAATTTTGCTTCTTTGTTAATCATTTTGATTATACTTGCAGATTATGGGTACGTCATCCCCCATATCCTGTACCTGTGTTTCTTCTTATTAAGTGCCTCTTGATAACTGCCTTCAAATCCACTATATCATCTTTGCTACAAAATTTTTTTTTGTTCTTTAAATGAACTCTCATCAGTACAATTTCTCTTTATCTTTAAAACATTGGGATTTGGGCATTCCTTTCAACCAAGGGGGAAAATGGCAACTAGAATCCTGAATAAAACTGTTCACATCCAGTGCTTTAAAGTGCATACTTGATTTAATTTAGAAACCAAACAACTTAACAAGTGCACTTGTTTTGTCAAATGGATGAACTCTATTTCTGCTCTTTGTAGCAGTGGTTTGCAGCTTGACTTCCTGTCACTCTTCTTCTGGTACTGGCGCTTCAGCAAACAGAAGTCGACGTTACTCTTGCGCATGCCACTTTAACATTTTGGTTCTTAGTGTCCCTTTTATCATGTTGCTTGATCAGGTTATACATAATTTGTATTATGCAACAGCTGTATTCCCTTTATATTTTGTTTTGTATAAATAATTTGCAAATCAAGTTATTATAATCTATTTAAATATATCTGCTATACAAGCAAATCGGCTTCCTGTATTTTGGCAAACGTAACCGTTACAAATACAAATGGAAAACCAACATACCATGCTAAGAATGCATTTCTGTTGTTATGTTGACAAAGCATCTAATCATAATGTGAAAAAAAAAAGTTTTTCTTATTTATTTATTTTTTTACTTCTTCCAGACGCTGTTTATGGAGGTGAATCTGGTTGAATGTGCAGGTGATGACCCAGAGGAGGCCAGTGAGAGGTGAGATTTAGCAATGCCTCAGTTTCCCAACAAGATATCTCACTGCAAAGCAGAGGAGTTTTGTTGTGCTCCATTGATAAAGCTTGGAAGACCTGATCAGCAGACTGTCTGCTGACTTGTCTCTCTGGGAAAGTCCTGCCTTTATCAAACTGGGTTTTTTCCCACGCTGTATATTGCAGGCACCTGGCATCCAGCCATGCTTCATCTCTATGGAGCACTATGTTTTCAGTGCGATAATTTTTCATGTTACAGGTGCACATTTTTCCTTTACTTAAACAGCATGCAATATTCTTGTCACTAGGGAGGCATCTCGCTAGTTTAGAGAGGGCTTGGTGAATTTAATGTAATTGTTCCCTTTTAAAATTCATAAAATTATAGGCACAAAAGTAACTTTATTTGTTATTTAGCATTGCAGTTAAATTATAAAATCACTATCTAGTAACATAAACTGTATCTTCCTGGGACCTCATTCCAGAAGTAATATTTTCAACGCCTCCTCTTATTGAGCAAACTAAATGGTTTAAGCTGTGTCACTGGAATACAGTATTGTTCTCACATAAAGGGAGTACTGCGAATAACAATGTTTCATTGTATTTCTTATTGGCAAACAGGCATACAACTGTGATATTTAACACGTGATTTGTGCGTCTTTCTTTATTAAAAGATTGAATAATAGCTCGGCATACGTAAACATTTTGGTGCTGTGAAAGCACAGTTAAATTGCTAAAACAGGTCAGTTGCCATTTTCCTCACAAGCTATACACTGAACACAGCTGTTTACTTAATTGCTAAATTTTTACTTGGTTCGTTTGGCATACCAGTAAAAGACAGGACAATTTGGCTACAGCCACTACAACCAAAACAACGTGTGTGGCACCCCACAATGCATCCTGAAGTGGATGCTATTTGTTTCATTTGTGTAAGAACTGCCTAAAAAACACCAGGGCCGCAACATAAGGTTGCAAATTTAACGCTCAGGGAGATATACCTCCTGACACCTCCATTTACAATTAGAAATAATGCGTGGCAGGATTGCCCCCATTATTATTTACATTGACTTTTTTTTTTTACTCCATAAGGTGCCATCCTAACATTAGGAGAATGGACGGTGTAAAGTACAAATTTAGCTTATTTGCCGATAATGTGCTTTCCTTCCTCTCCTCTCAATATTCTTCCAAATTCAAACAGTCCATTCACACGTTTCCATTTTTTTCTTTTTAAAACGCTACATATGTAAAACTTTGAACAATTAATCTTAAAACGACTCTCATGGAGGAGGCGAGGCTTGAGCACTATGGCGGCCGGTCGCATTCCGAGTGAGTTCCTCTTTTAGCTCATACAAAACTCACATTTCTCAGCTACCTACACCCCTATTTCAAACCTACCAGAGACTTACCTTCCTCTAGAGTTGACCGGAACACCTTTCTAGCAAGGGGGCATTTTGCCTGTTGTTGCTCACCTCAGAAGGTACAGTGCGAACAGCGGGGGGGGGAGGCGGCCGCTGTCCTTGTCCACGAAGGCTTGTGTCCTCGCTGGGCCTCTCTGCTGCCCCGTTCCCACCCGCCTCCCATATCGGCTGCAAAGTGAGTTATCCCGGTGCCTGATGGGCCACATATCACAGTCTTGTGTGTCGTGGACATCAACCCTGAAGCAATTTAGTAAGGGGCTAGTGCTGACAAACAAGATCCTGATGACACAAGGCCTGGCCATACACCAATCTGGCCCAACGTAGCACTATAAAGAAATCGTGGACCGTGTAGATGTGGTTTTCGACCACTTCCTGGCTGTCCTTGAGAAATGGTGGAACCGTGCGGATAAAGATACCACTAGGCTGGCTGGTAAAAGGAGGGATTATGGAGTGAGGCCTAAAGTGCACCCCGCCAGCAACTCAACTATCAAGCGGATAACTGACAAGCTACCTTCATGCCCACCTGGGCCTAGAGCCAACTGGGGATCAACCCTAATGCTCCAGCCATACAAGCAGATGCGCTCAATCCATACTCAACAACACTTCAAGCCTGACAGGGCGTTCTGTCTTCCTAAGGTGAATTAAACTCAAATATAAACTAGAAGAAATAGAGGGACAAAAAAAAGATTAATTTAAAAGCAAAGCCTGCAAATGGACTGCTGCTTTAAACCTGAGCTGATAGCCCCGTTGTCTGGGACCTTAACTCTTCAGTCTATATACATGGAGAGGTAATGAGATCCTTAAAGATCTCACTCTTTCCAGTTAGTGGTCATAGTCTAACCCTGTAGCAATCCCTGATATTGTGACATCCGACTGACTCAATCATTGCGGGAGGACTTGGGGCTGACTCCTGAATTGTTTGCGTTTGTGGCAGGGAAGCATTCTCGGACACTTCAACAGACACTCATCTTGACTTATATGAAAGTGCCAGTATCTATTGAAATCTGCACTTTGTAAAATGAAAAAAGGTCAAACTCTTCACACAAACACTTCAACGAGCTGAAGTGATTTAGAGGTCTGGAATGTCTCTTTAACATTTGAAGATGGGATTACGGAGACATTGAATCTTGCAGGGCATCCCAGTCATAAGAGCATACATAGTGGACGCTTTCCACTGTAACCAGTTGCTCCATTTTGTTTTTGTTTTTTTAGAGCTACCTGTACAACATATGGTCTTTTTTTGTAACCACTTTTCAATTACACTATAGCCGGACAATTTTTATTTCACAGTTCCTTGCTGCTCCCTATGGTTTTAAAAATGGAGATATTTTAAGTGAGGTGTTAAACCAGAAACACTGGAATGAAATTTGACAAGACAGTCTAAACCTGCTGCACTCTTGTCAAGGAGAATGATTACAGGGTTGTTGAGATGTAGTACCAAAACCCTGCCTTGCAGTAAAATGCGCCCCCTATTGGACTAACTTTATCGGTAACTTAGCAAGGCGCCAGCTGACTTGCGTGTAACCAAATCCATGAACAACATAAATAAATGAGAAATATACTAGAGTTAAACTTGCTAAAATTCTTAACTATTCTTACTCTGTGCTGTGACACAAATGTGTTTATAGGGGGAAATGGTGAAAGGTGCTCCCTTCCGCAGTGCCCCAAATATAAGACCATCTTGCTGATATTATTTTCAAAGAATTCCACTAACTTACAGTACAATATGTAAGATGATGTTGATTGCAAGGGCATCTTCTTTGGTTACATCTGGAATAAACTGCATAATGTTTACACGTCTCTGTTACGATCTCCAGAATATACTGACATTTATGAATAATTCTATTATAAACTCTGCATTATGAGGTACACCTGTAAACTAGTGTTTTCCCACACTTTCATTTCCTTTACCCTCTCTTTACATTTCTATATTCTACTCCCCTTTTTTGTATGTACAATTCACACCATCCCCCAAATGCCATTCTGTTAATAATCTATTGTTATATTCCCTTAGTGTTCCATCCCTAATTGATGAAGCAAATGGGAAAAGCCCAGGTGAGCAACACGAGGACGTCCAAGCAGAAGAGCAGGAGATTACAGTTTGCCCAGGTAAAGTAGTATGTTCAGTTATACTTACTATTCCCAAAAATGTGTGTTTGGCTGTTCTTGGGTTATTTTAATGAAATAGGCAATACAGTTATTATGTTATTATGTTATTTATATAGCGCCAACAAATTCCGTGGCGTTTTACAGTGGGTGGACGAACAAACATGTAGTTGTAACCAGACAAGTTGGACACACAGGAACAGAGGGGTTGAGGGTCCTGCTCAATGAGCTTACATGCTAGAGGGAGTGGGGTAAAGTGACACAAAAGGTAGGGATATTATTAGACTAATGACAGTTGCAAGAGAGGAATCCGTTTAAACAATTAAAACATTAAATGGACAATGCAGGCTGAAAGCATCTATTTCTGACCATATCTTATTAAATGGACACTCCACTGCCAAATAAACACTATTTAGTAAACATACCCAAATGAAAACATGCATGCATTAACCGCTTAACGCCGTTACGGCGTTCTATGCTGTCCCCATTATAATGGGCTTTAAAGCCGTTGCCGCGGCATAGAACAACGCAACTGCTTTCTACCCCAGGAGCCTCCTGATACTCACCTTCCCGGCGATCCGGTTCGGGAGGACTGCCTGACAGCCCAGGCAGCCCTCCCCCTGCAAATCAGGCCCCCTGTAGCTGGCTGTGGATCATAAAAATCATTAAACATGCAAAAATAAATTTAATGTGTGTGTGTGTGTGTATATGTGTATATATATATATATGTGTGTGTGACGTCATACGTAGTGTATTTTAATGTTAATATAAATACATATATTGGTATTAAAATACACTTGAATGAATAAGATATATATTTTATATATATATATATATATATATATATATATATATATACACACACGTATAATTACAATAATAAATTAAATAATAAAATAAATTAAATTTTTTAAAATATATTTTATATTTATATATACGTATAATTAAAATAAAATATTTAAAAAATTAAAATAAATTAGATATACATATGTAATTTCATTCTAACTGTATTTTGTTATATATAATATGTGTGTGTAAGAAAATACACTTAGAATGACATTCTATATATATATCTATATATAAAATACAAATAACCGCAAATATATATATATAGTTACATGAGTATACACGTCGAATTTAAATGTGTGTGTGTGTGTGTGTATATATGTATATATATGTATATTAAAATTCTACATGTATATTTAAGTTATCTTTTAACATAATTATGTGACTTAATTAAAATACGATTGATGTGCCTGACAACCCAGGCAGAAAGTGCAGAGAATTTAATTCGCAAGCACTATATTTAACCCTGTAAATTTCCAAGACACCATAAAACCTGTACATGGGGGGGTACTGTTTTACTCGGTAGACTTCGCTGAACACAAATAAGTGGCTACTAAAAAGACTGGACATACACCACTTGCAATACCTTGGATTGTGTACTTTTGCAAATGGTATGCCATCATGGGGTTAATTCTCATTCCTGGGCTACCACACGTTCTCAAAGGTAACATTACTAATCTGGCAAATTTTAATGTGAAAAAAATGTAATGTGCTGTCTTTTGTTCTTGATCAAACCAAGTGTTTGTTTATTTGAGTATCTGCCCCTGTCCAGATTGTTTAAGATAAGATGCGTGCACGCGGAAGTAAATCACACTGAGACACAAGTTTCAGGTTAATGAAAAACTAGGAAATCAGGAATTAAAAAACTTAGAAGGGCAGCAAACCCATTATAAAGCAGAAAAGACATCATATGCAAAACATGAGATAACTGAGAGTATACATCTTTAATTGGTTAAGTGTCTTATCTAATGCACTTCCTCCAAAGTGTGATGTCTCCATCATCTCGGGATTTTGGTCGATGGGAGGGGGCATTCTAGCAGCCATTTTGAGTGAATACTGAATCAGGTATACGTGGTAAATAGACATTTTACCTAATTTCTATCCATAACAATTTGACCCTGTAACTTTCCAAAACACTGTAAAATCTGTTAATGGGGGGCACTGTACAACCCTGTGCATTTTATTGCAGTAAAAGCGAACAGTATTATGACATTTACAGCTAAAATGTCAGGCAGAACTACACATTTTTATAAAAAGTCTTAATTTCTCACCATTTAAAAAAAAATAAAAAATTGTTTTATTCATAATAATTTATGTTTCATATATGAGTAGTTCATGAGAAATGAAAGCCCTGTTTCTCCTGAACAAAATTATATATAATTAGTGTGGGTGCAATTAATATGAAAGAGGTGAATTAGTTTTGTTTACATTTTGTTTTGATCTGAACGTGTACTATTGATTTCGTCCTGAAGGGGTTAAATATACCCACAATTTTTAATTGGGGGTATATTTAAAAACAGTTTGCAAAACCTGCAGATCTCTTATCTGCAGCCTTTACAAGCCCTCCCATTCTAACCCCGCCCAGACTTTCTGTGGCTGTCCAATCACTGACTTCTCAATCAGAAGTATTTAGAAAACAGGTCCTCTTAGCAATTGCTAATTCTTAAGTTTAGCTCCACTGAGGTAAACAAACCAGGAAGTAACAAGACCATTTATCTGCTTGAAAGCCAAGAGGGTGTGACCAGGCTACATGCTTATTATTATGCTTATTATTATTATTGCCATTTATATGGCGCCAACCAATTCTGTAGGGCTTGCATACCCACTGCTCACATATTAGTATGTCTATGCTAATACGCAGGCAACCACGAGTGCGGCAGACATAAAAGTTGCCCATGTAGGACTAAACTTTCAGACACTGCCTGCAGGTTTTCCTTTTTTTTTTTTTTTTTGCTTACAGAAGCAAGGTCAATCTGAACCACTTAGATTTTACCCCGTCTCGGATAAGTAATGTATGATACTGGGTCCGCTTCACTTTGATGCACTGGTTAGTGATACTTATCCGGACTGGCATGACAATACTGTATAGCCAACAGCATCTTTATTGGGATTAAGTTCTAGCTTAAATTTTAGCCACACATATGCAGGTCGGAAGTTCTGCTGTTACATAATGCCTGCTATCACCTATATCGGAACCGCAGTGTAAAACATAATTTGCCCTGCTTTTGTAACATCCCCCTGGACAGCCGTTTAAATTCATACAGCATATATACCCCTCCATTACAACAGCGCACTTCCCTTCCCGTTCGCTTAGCAATACATGTCTCACATTATAAATACCTAACTTAAATGTGATTATCTGTGATGCCTTTAAGTAACCTTGATTTTGTATGCCCCTACATGCTGATGTATGATCTTGCTTTGTATTGCCATGTTCGGCCTCTGCGTAGGTTCAGGTTCATATGCACCTTTATGTCGCTGTTCGACTGCATTATTTGCAACTAAAATAAAAACCATTTAAAACACCCTAAAAAAAAAAAAAAATACTTTTACATCCAAGATCAAGGCTGCTGTAGTCTAACAAAGGGGTGGTGGAGCTTAAAGGGACACTATAGTCACCAAAACAACTTTAGCTTAATGAAGCAGTATTGGTGTATAGGTCATGCCCCT
Source organism: Pelobates cultripes (assembly GCA_933207985.1). NCBI lineage: Eukaryota > Metazoa > Chordata > Amphibia > Anura > Pelobatidae > Pelobates > Pelobates cultripes. The sequence goes on from OW240914.1 coordinate 292,718,006, forward strand.
GCAGTTTCACTGCTCAAATTGTAACTAAAATTGATTAAGCTGTAAATTGAGCACAGTTTATTTCAGAGGATACTTTGTACTATATGGAACACATTCTGTAAAGATTATTTGTTTATTATTTCTCATTATGATGCTTACTCAATGACTACGCTAGTTTTGTTGGAGCAGATTTTGGCATCCATGCATAGATAATTAATACTTTAAAAGTTAAAGGCAACACGTGTTCTGATCTTCATATGCTTAAAGGATCACTATAGGGTTAGGAACACAAACATCTATTCCTGACCCTATAGTGAAAATCCACCATTTTGGTGGCTAGCCCCCTCAGAATGGGTTAAAATTAGGGATTATTCTAGTCCTAGTGACTGAGTAATCTAAATTTTATTAACGACAGGAGGCGAATATTTGCTTTATCTTTCTTTACTGAACCTCCCAGCAGGAAAGAAATAGTTAACAATAATGTAAAAATAATTCAACCAATCAGAGTGTATAACAGTATTATATGATGTCGTCAAACTCCTCCAATATCCTCTTTCTTGTTGTAGCCGACGATATCAGAGTATCAACCATGTAAACCGTAACTGTGAACTGTGGACCAATTCGAGGTCCTGATGTAGTCAACCATGTAAACTTTCAATGGGATTGATGAATCCATATATCACAAGTGTTGGGATTCTTCACACTAAAGGGAAGTAGAGAAAAAACCATGAGAGTATAGGTTCTCATACTAGTTGAATGCAAGTTTATGGCATGCACACTAGGAACAACAATTTCAATACATTTCATGTAAAATGATGTTGAGTATATCAAACTCTTGGTTAGTGTTGAGGTGTAAACCTATGACAGATGATGTATGAATGTGTTTGAAACAGATCGACTAGAAAAAATATGTAGTAACTTACCTTAGGGCGGGTATAAATGATAATGAAAACAAAGAAGGGAGGGAAAATATTCGCCTCCTGTCGTTAATAAAATTGAGATTATTCAGTCACTAGGGCTAGAATAATCCCTAATTTTATGGCAAGACAGGAGGCTTCATATTTGCTGTTTTAATGCTCCTATATGATAGAAGATGCAGCATGTGGCATAGGTTTGAAATAGAATGTACGAAAGGTAGACTCCCTGGACCAATCCGCAGACTACAAAATGTCTGAGAGGGAGCTCAGACATTTTGTACGAAAGGCTGAGGATGCGGCTGCTCCTCTGAATTCACTCCAAAAGAGGAGTCAATACCTGCTTGGGCTAGTATCCATCTGATCCAATGCGCGACGGTGGGAGCGGACACCGGTTTGTGTGGTTTGACATAGGACACGAGAAGGGGTCCTGTAGGGGGACGCAGAGTGGTTGTGGCATTTATATAGGGCCTTACACAGAGTGCCACGCAGGGTGACTGTCTATTTGGAAAGTAAGGGTAGAATACAGAGGAGGAATTAGTCTTTGTTCGCCTGGTGATGTGAAATTTAACGCCTTCAGACGAGAAAACTACAGCGTGGAAATCAAATGCTTGAATGTCGGAGACCCTATGGAAGGATACCAGACATAGGAGTAAGGCCAGTTTGGCAGAGAGTTGACGTAATGTCAAATTCTCGTTAGAGGGCCAGGATTTAGGCCAGAGCACAGGTAACGTTTTCTTTGTTTTTACTATATATTTTAAGCTGTTGGATACTAAGCCACTGCTGCTGTAAGCGTGGTGCTTTATCTTTGTGTTTTGTATATGAATTTTGTATCACTCAGCTATGTTACATTGCTGCCAGCCTTCCCACGTTTGTCTTATTAAGACTTTATAAGTATGTAGGGGCAGCACCCCTTCCTGTCTCATCAGAGAAATTTGCCTTTTAGCTGATACCAGCAAGGTGATTTGTATGTTATAGCCCTATACAGGGTAAAGTATGTAGGGGTTTATAAAACACCCTTTCATGTCTCATTAGAGACGTCTATACTTTGTCTGATACCAGCAAAGATCGTCTAGTGCCTGGGGCCCAGGAATCCCATAGGAGAGCCTGAGCTGTCTCCGAAAGTCCCGAGACATTCCAGCATCCCCTGAAAAGGTCCAAGCTACAAGCTGGAGCCGCCTTTGAAGGGCGAGTGGGTGACAGTGCCCTGCTGGATTCCTGAGGATGTCGGGGAATCGGGGTAGTAGAATTGGACAATTCACAGACAGTTCTAGCAGGGTTGGAAACCAAGTCTGGGCTATCCATAGCAGAGTGACAATAACTATCGTCACTGCTAAGGCTTTGATCCGGTAAAGGGTGCGCTGGATCATGGAGAAAGGCGGGAATGCATAAGCTCCTGTCTCCGGCCAAGGGTGTAGAAAGGCATCGACTGCCCAGAACTGGGGGTCTGGGAGTCAGCTGATAAAGGCCTCTATCTGGCGATTCAGCCGAGACGCAAACAAGTCCAGTGCGAGGGGCCCGCGAAGACAATGAATTTGATAGAACAAGCGGGGATCCAATTGCCAGTCACTTACGTCCCTCCAATGGTGAGAGAACCAATCTGCGACTAGTTTGTCCGTGCCCGAAAGGTATTCTGCTCTGATGGATACATTCCGCTCTAGGCAGAATTGGTAGAGTTCCATGGTAAGGTCGGACAGTAATTTGGATCGGGAACCTCCTAACCGATTCACATAATGCACTGCAGAGACGTTGTCCATGCGCAGTACGAGTGAACAATTGAAACAATCTTTTGCGAAACTACGAATCGCAAAAGATCCTGCAATCAATTCTAGACAATTGATGTGCATTGCTTGTTCAGAGGGGGACCATAGTCCCCAGGTGGACCTTGCGGCGCCCCACCCCCAAGGGACTGGCATCGGATTCCAGAACAAAGTCTGGTTGTGATCCGAAAATGGCATTGCCATTCTAGCTTCCATGTTGCGAAGCCACCAGTGAAGTTCTATACAGACTTCGTCTGTTAGGTAGATAAATTGGTCGTAGGAGGTGGACCGGTTTAGATAGAAGGTCTTGAGCCGTTGCATGGCTTGGTAGGGGTCCCGGATAAATGACTTGGATAGAGGCAGACAGTAGGCCTATGATATGATCCAGATCGCGTAGGCGAATCTGGTGGGCTGATAGCAATTTGCGAATATCTTTCTTTATAGCCTTGACCTTTGTAGAAGATAGTTGTAAAATTGCCTGTACAGTGTCTATTAAGAATCTGAGAAACTGAACCTTCTGAGAAGGTTCCAGGTCCGATTTCTGAAAGTTGATTACAAACCCTAGGTTTTGTAATAAGGCCTTCGTCATATCCGTGTGTTGACATAAAAGATCTGGATCTTGAGCCATTATCAGGATGTTGTCCAAATATACAATGGCACTAATCCCCCGTGATCGGAGTGGCACCATCACTGGTTTCATCAGCTTTGTGAAACACCATGGTGCGGAACAAAGACAGAACGGGAGGCATGTGAACTGCCAAATTTCTTCTTGCCAGAGGAATTGAAGAAAAGCCTGATGGTTGCGGGCAACCGGGACAGTGAGATATGCGTCCTTGAGATTGAATCTGGAGAACCAGCCTCCCACGCAAAGGAAGTTCCCTGAGAAGATGGATGCCCTCCATTTTGAAATGACAATATCTGACATAGTGATTCAGGTCTTTCAAATTGATTATTGGACGCAGGTCTCCAGATTTTTTGTGGACCCGAAAAATATTGCTTAGAAAAGTATGTGGGAAGGGAGATCTTTCTATCGCCCCTTTTTCCACCAGTTTATTCAATTCTGTGTGTAATGCCAGGTTGTCTGTTGCAGACATCCAAAATGGTGTAGGTGGTGCTTCCTGGAAGGGAGTGGAAAGGAAATCTATTTTGAACTCCTTGGCTGTGTGTAGGATCCATAGATCCTGTGAAAGCAGTTCCCACTTTCGGAAGAAATGGGTTAGTCGACCTGCTAGAGGTACATTGAAAAAAAGGAAGGTTTATTACCTGGAGCAGTGCATCCACGTAAGGAGGCAGATCCTCTATTGGGGAATAACTGCCGGTGGTAGAGTCGGGGGGGTCCTGAGTTCCAGTAGTTTTGAGGGACCAGGCCTGTATCCTGTGAAGGCAACTCTGCTGTTCGTTCGGCCTCTATAACATCCAGCTCTCCCAGAAAAACGACCTGACTGGAAGCGAAATACCCTGCGTAGGGAGGATTGGGCCTTGTTTAAGGTAGTAAATACCACTACATGTTTTGGACAGATCTCTCATGAAAGAGTCCCCAAATAACAAGCCATCGGCTTCTGGTCCCAGTTCTCGTGAGCTTAAGTCTACTAATTTAGCATCAAGTTTAAATAGTGCCGCCCCACGTCTCTCAGTGGATATAGCCACATTTGCATTGCCCAGGAAGCATAGGGCTCTTTGGGGGTCAAACTCCCCACTAGTTATAGCTTCGTCAGCTAGGATGAAAATTTGGATGATGCGACCAACGATATCCAGGAGTTTGTCCTGGGCTGTCTTAAGACCCTGCTTAATATCCTTGCGAGGGTCTTTCCCTGTTTTAGTGAGGAAGGTTACAAATAGCAGGTCAAATTCTGGCGTGAGAGCCACTTTACTTGGTATAGTTGGCCGAGGACATTCGGCTGTGAGTTTAGCCCTTTCTTTTCAAGTGGCTTACGCAGCCACATCTTGCAAAATTTAGAGATGTGGTCGGGTGGGGCCCATTCAGCCGAACGTGGGTGTCTGATGAACCTTGGGTCGAAAAAAAGGAACACCCGAGGCATCCAGAAGGGTGTCTGAATCGGGTCCTTTGGTTATAGAAATATTGGTATCTGGGTCTTTTTTTGCAATGAAAGTTTCCTTGACAAATTCTGATGTAGAATTCCCTAGCGCATTCGCAGAGGGCTCCTCATCAGAATAGCCGAGGTAATAGTCCTCAACCCCATCGCCCGTGTTGAATGTAGAACCCTCTAAAGGGTCGAAGGTAGCTTGGACGGGGCGAGTGACAGACAATTTTTGGGACTTGGCAGGAGCCTCGCCCTTGCCCGCAGAGATACTCTCCCCTTTCCAAGGGCGTTTACGTGTGATCTCTTGATCTAAAGGGTTGGGAATCCTCTGAATCAGAGGGTAGACCTATATTAGGATTGACTTTGGTTGAAGTCTTTTCATGGAAGGCTGCTAACGCCTTGGGGATAGATTCGGTAATGGTTGAGACGAGCCAGGATCTAAGCTCTTGAGAGATTATCTCAGTATTATCAGACATGGTCGGTCTATTAATTGTGAGCTGAGAGTAGTCAACCAAGGGAAGTATTGAGTGGGGTTCACCCAGCAGTATTTAGTAAATTAGAAATGGGGGTCACCCAAAAGGTGTTTTGATTTAATTTGCAAGGGTGGCACACAAGTATTCAGTGGGTTTACCACTATTCAAATAACAAGTGGGGTTAGCCACTTAATTCAAACAGACACTGGTTGTGTCAACAATTATTAGAAAATCAATTGAGGGGTCACCTAAGTAATGTAAAGTGGGCGCCACCCACTCAAGTAGTGTGTTAAAAACACTTTAATAAATTGAATAGTACCAATAATTCAAAGGTGGGGGTCAGCCACAACAATCAATACAATTTCAAACCACGAAAAATAGTGGGGATCACCCACAAGGCCCTCCTTTATTTAACTCCTTAAGACCGCAGCCAAATGTACAAGTTGTGATCAAAACAAAACGTAAACAAAACCTGGCATTTGCGCTGTATGTCTGTCCAACCGTAATTCACCTCTTTCATATTAAATGCACCCACACTTATTATATATCATTTTATTCAGGGGAAACAGGGCTTTTGTTTAACATCAAATATTTAGGTATGGAACGTAATTTAATGTGAAAAAAATATAAAAAAATTCGAGAAAATAAGAATTTAAAAATATTTTTTTAGTTCTACGTGACATTTTAACTGTAAATGTCAAAATACTGTTTGCTTTTACTGTAGTAACATACACATATTTGTATTCAGTGCTGTCTCACGTGTAAAACAGTACCCCCTATGTACAGGTTTTATGGTGTTTTGGGAAGTTACAGGGTCAAATATAGGATGTTACATATTTCAGTTTTTTCACATTGAAATTCGCCGGATTGGTTACGTTGTCTTTGAAACCATATGGTAGCCCAAGAATAAGAATTACCCCTATGATGGCATACCATTTGCAAAAGTAGACAACCCAAGGTATTGCAAATGGAGTATGTCCAGTCTTTTTTAGTAGCCACTTGGTCACAAACACTGGCCAAAGTTAGTGTTAATATTTGAAAATGCAAAAGACTAATTTGAACGCAAATTTTGGCCAGTGTTTGTGACTACGTGGCTACTAAAAAAGACTGAATATACCCCATTTGCAATGCCCTGGGTTGTCTACTATTGCAAATAGTATGCCATCATGGGGGTAATTTTCATTCCTGGGCTACCGTACGGTCTCAAAGGCAACTTGGCTAATTTTAAAGTGAAAAAACTGAAACACAAGCCTTATATTTGACTCTGTAACTTTTGAAAACACCATAAAACCTGTACATGATGGGTACTGTTATACTCGGGAGACTTCGCTGAACACAAATATAATATACAGTAAAACTTATCACAACAATTATATCGTCAGTGTAAGTGCCATTTGTGTGTGAAAAATGCAAAAAATTTCACTGTCACTGACGATATCGTCGTTGTAATAAATTTTACTGTTTTGAAATACTAATACTAATACTAATATTTGTGTTCAGCGAAGTCTTCCAGGTCCTGCAAAATGTAGTTAATAAAATTACCTAATTATGTAAAATTATTACATAAATACATACGTAGAATTATTTATATATATATATATATATATATATATATATATATATATATATATATATATATATATATATATATATATATATATATATATATATATATATAACAATTTTAAGGTCTTTTGGCCTGTAATTGTGGGAGGGGCGTATGACACACACCTTCCCTACTTAAGGGACACCCCTTACCTGGCTCCATACCGTTCTAGGTCAGCGCTGCATGAGGATCCACTTCCGGTTCTCATACGGCGCCATCTTGGTTTTCAGAAACCCACGATTTCTTCAAGTGTAGCTGTGTCCTGGAAGCCCTTCTTGAAAGTCTTTTCCGCCCGTCCAGCTCCTTGTATACTCCGGTCTTCGTCGTAGATTACGTTCCAGGGACTTCAAAATCGTAAGTCCGACGCCTGGATCATTCCCACGGCGTTCCGTTTTTCAACGGGTCCTCACTTTACGGCTCTCCGGCCTTACGGCAAGGTCGCAAATCATACGTGGTTTTCCCATTTCGGTTCATAAATTCGTGCTATAATCCTTTCGGTATGTTTCTAATGTATTACATATGGTACTCATGCACACCATTACGTGTCATTTCATTTTCTATTCATTTTACCGAAAAGCACTCATTCATGCTGCCTTCCGTTCGGTTTAATGCAATCGGTACATAATATCTTGCATCTAGGTCGGTCAAACTTGACGAATGACACTGCTCTTTCTTTTCATTCTACATGGAGCTTTCGGCAGTTTTGCTCAGTTATGCACGCAATCGTTCACTTTTTTCTATACGGCAAACTCTGGTTCTGTTTTATAGTAGACCAAATTCGGTTCATATACCTTTCTATGTACTGTTATAAATTCGTTTAAATCTGTCATACATATATATACATACTTATTCATACCATAAAAAAAGTTAAAAAGGTTAGCGCTAATAAAAGAAAAAAATGGATAAAGAGGCAGCAGCCTAATAGGGGGTCACCCTCTAACCCTCTATAGTGAAGATGTACAAGAAAACAGAGAAAAGGCTACGCCAAGATACTAAACAAATAAAATAATACATAATAAAAAAAGGTCCCAGTTTAAAAACGAAAGTTATTTGATGTATTTATTGGGTAAATACATCAAATAACTTTCGTTTTTATACTATATGCACATAAATATCATTGTATGTTCTAATATACCAATGCTGTACATTATTTTTTTACTTTTGACTGTAAATGTTTTATTTAAAATTTGCATAGCCCCAATTGGTGATCAATTTTGGCGCCAATTTTGAATCTATGCACAAGTTATATATACTCCCTATGTGCCAGGTACTAACACTACCCCAATTTGATAAAGCCTCCAAGGCGAAACGCGTTATTGGTTTTAATATTCTATATTAATAAATCTCTTTATATTATTTATCCTTTTTATTATCTTATCTTCATTTACTGTTCCTGGCATATCCTAAGGTGGGGATTATACCACCCACGCGATATATAGAGTGCAGAAAGGACTGCACTCTACTTGTGAGTATATTTTATTTATTTTTAACCTTTTATTACTACCTCATCAGAGAGCACTATTTGCTGTTTTTCCCTTCTTTTGAGAACTGGACATCAGCACTCCCCAGGAGGACAAGCATCCCTATAAGCGGAGGGTTATCCGCTGTATGCCCATCATACTAGAGCTAGTCCTAGCTCATGGAAATGTGAGTGCGCAATTTATATTTTAATTTCATTATCATTTATTCATACAATCTGCACGACTGGTTTTTTTCCCATTGTGTCTTTCATATCGTGAGACGGACGACTGCTAACAAAGAAGACACCATACCAGTTTGGACTACTTTTAATATTGAACTATTTTATATTACTTTTTACTATTTTATACTGGGACCTTTTTTTATTACGTATTATTTTATTTGTTTAGTATCTTGGCGCAGCCTTTTCTCTGTTTTCTTATTCATACCATACTAGGTTTTTACATCTTGATCAATATTTTCTCATGTATATTGGTTTAATTTATAGTTAATTTAAGTTACTTAATTATAGATATTTCAGGTATATTACAGTAATGGTTTATGGCTTATTTCTAAAGTCGTATGAAGATCATGCTTTTATTCAACCATGTACATCAGGATTACATGGCTCTTACAATTTTCAGACCATTTCTTGACATACTCAGACGACATACCACGAGTATACAAGAACACGGTCTTATCTTTCACAAGATTTTCGGGTTGAATCACACGCTTTGGTTCAACGATTCATACGTCACGTTACAAAATTCAACCTCATCCACATCATTCCAATTTTTATGCCACAGCGCATATATATATTCTATACATAATCATTCCAACCCTCCCTGCACTTTTTAATACTTAAACCCTAGCATTTCCCACATCACTTAGTGACATACGTATCATCTGGTCAACCTCTGTAGACACACATACACGGCCAAGCCCCTACTACCCGGTTCAAACTCAGCTTTACACCTAGCATGGGCCAGTCATGTCACTATCATACTCATAGTCTTTTACCTCCCGCAAATACTGGTAGAAGCCCAAACCCCACCTTTACATACTACAAGTCTCACAGGATCCATGATCACTCTCACTTTTGTTTCTACCCATTTAGGTTTAGCCAGGTGTTGTTATACCTGTCGAATCTCAAAACTTTATACATACTACCAGGTACATAAGCCTGCTCACGTTGTAGTTCACATACGTTTCATTTTCCCTAGGCCATAGAGTACTGGCAAGTTAGGGGTATAGGCCCAAATAGGTATCTCCCTTCTTGGCATTCTGCCTATCGTTTAGTGGTCCGCGAGGCCAACACCCCGCCTCAATGTTTCGGAGGCAAACGCCCATCGGGCCACACGTGAGTTAGCCGCCTCGCAATATTATAGAGAGGGCCTCACCTGTCACTCCCTCCCCCTGTTTTTCTTTTACTATCACCGAGAGGCCTACGATTCCTGCCACTACGACGGGTGGCCTCAATATCCCCTCGTGCCAACGCATAGACAGAGCGTCTCATAGCCACTTGGCAACTAGCAGGGCCTTACCTGTCTCCAAACAAGATAAATTTTTTCGCCTTTCCGGCCTAGTTAGCCTGCCAGTACCACCCCTGGGTTCCATACACTAACCAAAATATTTTGTCATTTAGTATGTCTCAAGAACGGGTAGAGGATTTCTCCCTACCGGGCACCCCGGCTAGAGCAAACTCCCCATCACAGGGAGGAGAGGTGGCTAGTCCAGCATCTTTCAGGTCATGGACAATCCCTTGCATAACCAACGAACTCAGGAGACTGCAAATCACGTTCCCCGCAACAGCAAGGAAAGCGGAACTCTACAAGTTACTGCACACCTCTACCGATAACATTGATGCCGGGGAAGGGACTAGCCAGTCTAACCCGGGAGAAATACACGGCATGCTCTCATCCCTCATGGCATCCAAGTCAATTCCAATTCCAGGCTGGAGAAACTCGAATCGGTCACCACAGCCCTTACCATGGCTAGGCCGGCCGCTGCGACCCCTCCAGCACTGGTGGCTAGGCCGGCCGCTGCGACCCCTCCAGCACTGGTCGAGTTGCAATCAGTTGCTCCAGCCACCACCTCTGATGATCAGGAGGTTAACCCTGCTCATATGATACCTGAGCACCTAAAAAGAGACATCCTGGAAGGTAAAGATGTCAACTTGGCTTCATTGCTGATTGCCTCCCAGGATGTGGTGGAACATAAGACTTACGCTTATGATGATATTTCTGTGGTGGTCAAATCTAGGGATGCCCGATTAAACAGGAAACTGACCATCCCTGAATTTGTGTTGGCATTTGGCATTTATCGTGATGTTATCTGTGCAGTATATCCCCACAGACGTGGGGAGTTTGATTTGTATATGCACAAGCTGGTGGACCTGGGCAACAAATATGGTGGGTCAGCTTACTATGATTACCGTAGATCCTTTTCTGCCAAGGTGTCTGGCGCTTTCTCCCAGTACGGGACAAGGTCCAACTGGAGTAAGATTGATACGGTCATTTTCTGCAGACACTTTGCAGATCTAAGAACGCCGGCTTGTGCATACTGCTCCTCCATGGCTCATACGGCCAATTCCTGTCCACCCACTGCGAACGAACCTGCCCCCTCGAACGGCACTAGTTCTGCTGGTTCTGCAGAAAAAACAACCAAAGACAAACTGGGACGGCATATAAAGTTTCTGGGCAATTCCCAGATATGTAATAATTTTAATGTAGGTTCATGTAATTACAGTGGAGGTCGGTTACTGCATATATGTTTAAAATGTTACAGGGCACATGCCAAAACCATGTGTCCAAATAAAATGTATCCTAAAATACTTAACGTCGATAAACATTTCTGTACTTACGACATTACTGTCACATCATCCATCTAGACATTTGGTAGAATTCATTATATCTGGTCTATCAGAAGGATTCCACACAGGTCTCATACACATGCCTTCCGGAATCCTGGAATGTCCAAATTTACAATCCGCACAGCAAAATCCTACAGCAGTTGACACACTCATAGCCAAGGAAGTGGCAGAGGGCTTCCTATTGGGGCTCTTCCAGTCCCCTCCTTTCACCACATGGCGGAGAAACCCCATCGGTATTGTCACGAGGAAATCTTCCCACAAACAGAGACTTATCATCGATCTATCGGCACCACACACCTCTGCCACTCCTAGTCTGAACTCCCTTATACCCTCTGAGGAATTTTCACTGCAATATTCCACCATAGATCACGCCATAACGGCTATCATGCAGGCAGGGGTCGGATCATGGCTCAGTAAGACCAATATAACAAATGCTTTCAAGTTGCTGCCTATCCACCCTACACTCTGGCACCTACATGGCCTCAAGTGGGCCGGGAACTACTACTTTTTCTCACAATTAACTTTTGGTTCCAAAAGTAGTCCAGCCATCTTCAACGTATTATCTGGATGATTTCTTATTGGTCGAGGAGAATATTTCCCCTCCCAGTAGCCTCAAAGAAACCATCAGTCTTTTCACACAGTTGGGTGTCCCAGTCTCCCCCACCAAGACTGAAGGACCAGATACCTTCATCACATTTCTGGGTATCATACTAGACTCAGCCACCATGCAAGCAAGCCTGCCACGTACCTAGGTAGAAAACATTCTTACAAACATAAATCTCTACATACAACTCGGTACTTGCAACCGCAAAGAACTACAGTCTCTGCTGGGGTCACTAAATTTTGCCATGCGCATCATACCTCAATGCCGTGCTTTCATCTCACGACTCCTTCACATCTTTTCAGACATGATGCACACAGGTTATCCCTGGATACTGCAGCCACGGCAGACCTACTCATGTGGAGAAACTTTTTAACCACCTGGAATGGTAAAAGTATGTTCCCCCCTGAATTGTCTGACTCCTCACCTACCATCTGGTCAGACGCGGCGTCTACCACAAGTTTTGCAGCAATTTACGGGAACGAATGGCTTTGGGGTAGCAGGCCTTCAGAAGTCAAGGACCTCGAGGGTTTTTCCACTTCCTCAGCACTGTTTGAGATATATCCCATAGTGGCGGCTGCCGTGGTATGGGGGCATTTATGGGCATGTTCGCCAGTACGTTGCTACTCAGACAACCAAGCAACTTGCCACATTATTAACAAAGGCCGATCCAAATCACTGACTATTATGAGATTCCTGAGGAAACTCACTTGGTTGGCTGCATGTCATAATTTCTTCTTGTTTTGTGTTCATGTTCCAGGTGTATGTAGCACAGCTGCTGACAATTTGTCTCGTTTTAATTTCCAGGCTTTTAATCAAATCCTCCCGTCAGCCGCACTCACAGCCACGACCACTCCACTATTCCACCATCTAGTAATGGACTAGACGCTATCATGCAACATAGCAGAACATTGGCCCAATTAGCACTGTCTACTAATACCCGTAACACTTACGACAGAGCTTTCATTTTATTTAAAAGATTCCTTTCGGAACACAACATCTTACAACCTTTCATCATGACATCCTTGTTGGGCTTTGCTTCTTTTTGCCACCTCAAACTCAAATTATCATACAACACAATCAAACTATATCTGACAGGCATCCAACATCACATGCTAACTTTACAACCCAACAGTTCGAGTTTCATGTCCGCCTAATAAATTAAGAACATCCTTAGGGGTATTCAGAAATCCGAACCTCCACGTACGGCCCAGAGACTACCTATAGATTTCCATATTTTTAAAGACTTATCCAACTTACTAGATTTAAAACCTTTTTCCAACAGCACAAACCTTGTCATTAAAACCACTATATACGTAGCTTTTTATGGTTTCTTGAGACCAAGAGAATTTACCGCCATCAGCACAACACAGTCCACTCACATCTTACTTCATTCACACTTAACAAAACACACGGACTCTTATATCTTGACCTTGCCTCATTCCAAAACCAGTCAACATGCACCTCCAGTAGAGGTTAAGTACTATCCTACTCACAACAGGTGGTGCCCAGTCAAACTACTGGATTCATATACCCAGCATAACAACGCATCACCAGATAAACCACTTTTCAGTCTACAAGGTTCCACCACCTTCATGACCCACGTCAGGTCCTTACTTACCCAACTGGGCCTCAAATCAGCTAACTCTTCGGCCACTCCTTCCGCATAGGAGCGGCCTCCACAGCATCCAGTGCAAACATCCCAGTTCATGTTATCAAGTCACTGGGGCGCTGGAAATCATCAGCTTACTCTAGATACATACCTAACCCGGTACAAGAAGTAAGAAATGCTTTTCAAAACATGTCTGGTTAAATGTACGTATATTGCTGGTATGTAATAAATTAGATTTTCTATTTTTGCCCTCTTTATTTACAGGCCTACCTCATCGTCGGTTCCGGCACACCACAACCGACTTGCTCTTTTAATACCATCCTACAGTTATTGGTGTTTTGTTTCTTCTGTACTATCATGAGCCCTTACCAAAAATATTAAGGCCTTTTGGCCTGTAATTGTGGGAGGGGCGTATGACACACACCTTCCCTACTTAAGGGACACCCCTTACCTGGCTCCATACCGTTCGAGGTCAGCGCTGCATCACCCTCCCACCACTCCTCATTATTAACTCTTTTCTCTTTACATTTCTTCTTGGTGGGCCCTCTTTATTGATAGGTCTACCTCATCGTCGGTTCCAGCACACCACAACCGACTTGCTCTTTTAATACCATCCTACACTTATCGGTGTTTTGTTTCTTCTGTACTATCATGAGCCCTTACCACAAATGTGTATATATATGTGTGTGTGTGTATATATATATATATATATATATATATATATATATATATATATATATATATATATATGTAGGACAACCCATTGTACTTCTGGTTTTCATGCAAACTGCATTTTAACAGTAAACTAAAAAAATAACATTGCAAGAGTAAAAAAAAAATGTATTTGTGCTTTTGATTAATGGCAGCATTTACATGTAAATATATGGTATCTAACATTACCTCAACATATAAAGTGTTTATATAAAGGTTAAAACTGTTCCCTTAAAATTACAGAATAAGATGTATAATTTCATTTCAACGGAAGCCATCCAATAACAAAATTCTAAAGAACTGTTCCAGATACCTATAATGATATAGTTTTAAATATTCTTTCACACTTTACATGTTAATACATTGTAAACCATTTACACTACAAGCTATTATCATTTCCTAACTGTTTGCTTCCTGCATATCCTCTAGGGGGCGCCCTTGGAGCACTTTTTTTTTGCAGAGCCTGGACATTTCTCTGTGATATGTGAAGTTTGCTGCCATGTGATGTGAAAACATGCTATGCACTGATCAAATATTACAGAATTTTGTGCATTTTAGTATCATTTTTATATTTATATCGGAGATTCAAATTTTATGTATCCAGAAATGCCTATTTTAGTTAGTATATTTTTGTACTTATGCTGTGTGTAATACCATGTTTGTTTTTTTATTACTGTATTCATTTATTTGTTACTTTGTTACTATATAATATAATGCTATGTGTTTTACCTGTAAAATGGTCTTGCTTAACTTTTTGTATTTTCGATAGTAAGGAAGCCCAATACTCTGTTTAGTTGTTTTGAGCCGGGAGTGCCATGCATGCCTGCATTGAACGGTTCTTCAAGGCACTGGTGAATTGGCTACAGTAAGTTGAAAAGTTTAAAAAATGTTGTTTTTTAGTCAGGGGCAGAAGGACCATATCTCCCAGCTCACACTCCCCCTTTTAAGCTGTGACCTTGGCATAAAGGGCAGTTCGAATACCGATCATTGGGAGAGGGGCTTTCTGCCACGGCAGGTGAACAGGAACTGAACTTTGGTTTGAGAGTTCTGCAGGAGGGTTGGTGGCCTTTCAGCCGGCGTTACTTTCAATGTTCTTCAATTTTGATTAATTTAAAATAAAAGCTGTGGCCAAGCCCTTTTCCCCTTACTCAGTGGTTATATTTGTATTTCCATTGGGAAAGGGGTCTGGGCTGGTTGAAATAAGGTTTTAGGTTGGCCTTTGGCAGTCAGGAATTTTACATGATATCCATGATAGCATATTTCTTCAGTAAATTTATGCACAAAACTCTGGACATAATTTCTCCTAGAGAAGATTATTTTCTACTTAATTTAGAATTGCATGCAAACATTTTACAAAATGTAGCATATTTACTATAGCATCGTCCTTGATGAGAATTATTACTTCAATATCTTTATTCCAGTGATTTCACTATTATCTGCAGACCTGATGCAACTAGTTTTAAATCAGTAAGCCTAGGAAAGAATTCATGGTGTGCTAGAGTCCTGTTAGTCGATTTTTTACAAGCTGATTAAAAGTTAAGTCTTATTTTGGATTTTCAGAGTCCTGAGTGTGCTATCTGATCTTTTTCTTTGTATTTTGCTGGACAAGCACCGGGCAAACAGTGCTATATAAACTTAGAAACATAGAATGTGACGGCAGTTATGAACCATTCGGCCCATCTAGTTCAATTTTGTTTTTTAAATACTTTCATTATTCCCTGGCCTTATCTTATAGTTAGGATAGCCTTATGCCTATCCCATGCATGCTTAAACTCCTTCACTGTGTTAACCTCTACCGCTTCAGCTGGAAGGCTATTCCCTGCATCCACTGCCCTCTCAGTAAAGTAATACTTCCTGATATTATTTTTAAACCTTTGCCCCTCTAATTTATATATAAATACATGTATATGGTTTTTCTTTGAATTATAGGAGTCACTTTGTAATGTTTTACTATTATGATATTCTAGATACTGTAGATACTGTAAATTATAATAGAATGACTGCTAGGTTATAAATAACATATTCCATGATAAGGGTATGTCATTTTGTAACAAGTAAAAACAAATAATAATTATTATTATTTATGTAGGCTTTTTATCCAGAATAATTTATGGAGTTAACTAATTGTTGGCAAAATGTCATTCACTTGTTGCAGAGTTCTTTACTATAGTATGAATAGTCGGAAATTTAAAGGGAATTTCAAAATTCATGTCAAAGAAGCTCAAATAGAAAAAGTCATTTATTTTGTCCTACAATGTGAAATTTCTTTGAATTCACTTTGGAGTTCTGACAATACACACTTTGCTGATATAAAGCTGTCAATGTTTTTCATTTATTCTTATCAGAAGTGTCTCTGTAAACAAGTGAGGATCCATTTTTTTCATGAGATGTTTAATCCCAAGAGTATTTGAGTCAAAAGGATTGCTCAGACTTTCATACTTGCCCTGCAGGACATTTCTCTGAAAAGTCTCATACTTTCTGTAATTTCAAACTAACTGTGAATCGGAGGTACTTTTAGTCTTGATTTCGGTTTGACCATTATCTTCACTGAACGCTTTTTCAAAAATAGACTGGATTGAGGTCCTGAAGGTCGTCTTGAAATCTCGACCTATGAAGACGTAGAGGAAGGGGTTGATACAGCTGTTGAAGAAGGCTAGGCTGGACGTAATTGGACCCCCAATTTCTACCGCGCTTCTCAGGGAGTCATCCTCACTTTCATTGTAGGCCACTTCCAAAAATGAAAAAACATGGTATGGAAACCAACAGATAAAGAAGGAAAGCAGAACAGCTATAATAATTTTGAAGGGTTTGGTTGATGATGCCATGCGATTTCTGTGAAGTCGAATTACAATAATAGTGTAACATGAAAAAATAATAGTGAAAGGGATGAAGAAGCCAAAGATAAATCGAGTAATCACGGTAGCTTTGAGCCTTAAAAGGTGCAAATCATAATCCGTGTCATGAAAGTTGTTGAAACACCTGATCTGTCCCTCGTCACCAGCTGCATCTCGAAAGATAAAATATGTTAAACTAAAAAATATTGCAAGAATCCAAACAATTATGGCCACTATAAAAGCCATGCGGGGTGTCCTGTGGTTCTGTGCCCATACAGGGAACACCACAGAGATACAACGGTCAATGCTGATAACAGTGAGTGTGAAGATACTTGCAAACATATTGAGAAATGCCACAGCGCTATTTAGCTTGCACATGAAGGTACCAAAAGGCCAGTGGAATACAAGGACAAGGTATGTAATACTAAGTGGCAAGAATAAAGTAAAGATAAAATCAGCAATGGCTAAATTAAGGAACCACACCACATTGACTGTTTTCTTCATTCGGAAACCAGCGACCCAGATGACCAAGCCATTGCCTGTTGTCCCCAGCAAAAACGCCACAATGTAAACAATCAAAGAAAATGTATGAACGCTGTTAAAGGTAATGCTAGGCAAATCCTCTGTTTCCTCAGTGGTGGTGTTGCTCGGAAGAATTGTTGCTGTAACGTTCTCCATTCTTAACACTGGGAGATCTGCCAGAAAACACAAAGTATTGCTTCATTTTCAAAATATATTTAGACAAAACATTCTGTTGAATTATAATAGAATATTGGAGGGGAAAATGGCAAAATAATATTTAATGCTGATAGTGGCCAGTGCACCCCAAAAGGTAAGTATCTGTCAAGAATATTTAAAATCTCTTGTCTTAAGTTAAATACTTAAAGGGATTTAGTCACCCAATAAATGATAAAACCGCCAACATATCAAAGTATCCCATTAACAAACCTTTCTCTAGGTAACTTTGAGGGTAAATTTTAATATTACAGCTGATGTTGGACATGAAGAGTCAAGACTAATTCAATTTAAATTAAGAACTATGGCACTTTTATTATGCTTGTAGTAAATTTGTCTCTCTTTTAAATCACAGCTATTTTTAATGTTAATTTACATTATTGGCTTTGATGCATAATTCAAGAGTAACTGTATTTTATATAAAATAACATTAACAATCATGTACTAAGCTTAAAGGCTTTTTTTTGTTTTTGTTTTTCAACTTGACAATTTTTATTGGTTAGGACAAATATTTCACAGTTACAGCAAGACAGTTCCGCACATAATATTCATAAACACATTGTTGTCACGATGTCGAGTTGTCAACAGTTCTGTACATAAATCGCAATGGACTTGCAATTACTGCACTTGGAATTAGTTGCAATTATTCACAAACAATGGTATGAAGAAGAAAAGCGAAAGAGGGAGATAGAGAGAGCTGGTGTTGATAGAGTAGTGAAGAATTAGTTTAGGGTTGTCCAGACGACCCGAGTAAGAGGGGGGGGGCGGAGGAGCAGGCTCTCTGCATGCCTTCCACCAAAAGCAATTTAGCCCCAGTCCCCACATTCTGTAAGGTTATCGTGCTGCAGATCTGTGGCTACTTCCAAGTGGAGTTTCAATTTCCAGGTGGAGTTTCAATTGGGGGTGTTAATTTCAATTTCTTAATTTGATATTTTAATCAGTTATGTAACCCGGTCCTGGCTGAAATTAGACCACAGCTCTTTTGTAAAATGTATTTATTTAAAAAAAAATCATAACTTATGTATTAATAAGAAAGTACACCCTCTTTATCTATTTAATTACATGCCTTTATCCACATGTTCCCCGTAATTTCCTTTTGGGGTAATCACCCATTGACTTTCATTACTATATTTCATTTGTACTGTCTCCATTTAATTCTATTTTACAAATGATTATTATATAATTATTGCTGGTGATTGTGACACTATTTTCTTAAAACGCAATAAAGAGTTTTTTGTAAGAAAAGCAATAAGAGAAATTCCTTTTTTTCTGTTTTTCCACAATTTCAATTTCATCACTGTGTCGTTTATTCACTAAACTATACATTTAAAAGCAGACACTATATTTCTAATTTTAGATCAAAATAGCCATACTGAAAAACATATTTTAATTTAACTTTTAGCTCAATTGTATTGTTCTACAGTTTTCATTTCCCCAGGAGGTTCTCTACAATTCACTATTTAGTAACTTAACCCCTGTGGGTTTTTTTCTTTATTCATTACTGGTTAGCACATGCCTCCCCGTTTAGAGTTATTTTCTAAAGTGAGAATTCATAGTGAATTCAACATGAATTTGAAATTTAAGGTCAGAGTCGCTGAACGGAAAGTATAGCTGATAAAGAGAATTTCTCCAGTTTGACATTTTTTAATTTTAAATTCTAAAATCACTTTGAATTCTCACTTTAGTAAATCACTCTGTAAATCAGAGTATATCCTCTCCATCTGTAATATCTACATAAATATTTACCTTTAAGGGACACTATAGTCAGCAGAACAACTACAGCTTAACCCATTAGTGACCAGACCGTTTTTCAATTTTCTTACCGTTAAGGACCAGGGCTCTTTTTACATTTCTGCTGTGTTTGTGTTTAGCTGTAATTTTCCTCTTTTTACTGTACCCACACATATTATATGCATTGGTGCTGCCCCCTAAGGTGAGTTTTAACCCATTCTGAGGGCACTAAGGGAGGGCAAACCACCTAAATGGTGGGTTTTCCCTATAGGGTCAGGAATACATGTTTGTGTTCATGACCCTATAGTGATCCTTTAATCATAGGCATTATTGGTGGGGAGGCTTGGGGCTGAACCATGGGATCAGCAGCAAAAACATATGTGAGGATGTCTGAACTTGATGGGCGCAAGTCTCTTTTTAGCCATGTAACAATGTAATATGGAACTATGGAACTATGTGGGGCTCTTTAGCTTCAAAACTTCACAGCTGGCATAGGGCCGGTAGGATATAATTGTGTTTTTTTAGTTTTTAATTTTACATCCGACAGCTGCTTCTCAAAGCAACCACCTATTATAAAAAGAAAGATCTGTAGTGTAGTGCTCTGTTAGGCTTCTTAGTTAGAGGAATATATACTCAATCCTCTATAATTGATACATGAGGGTCTGTTAGTCAAAAAACTGTGACTTTACAACTTAAAAAACTCTGGAAAAAATAAGGACAAAAATGGCAAAAAAATAAAAAAAATCTTCAATATAGCCAACTTAGACTTTTTTTTTTATCTCCTATACTGACTTTCCTTTTGTAACTTGGTTCATGCATTATTGCAACAAACGGTTTAGCAAATACCCCCAGTGCTTATTATAGTTTCTTAAAATAGTAAACTAATGCCAAAGCATATTTTATGTTTTCTCCAGATCTAACAAAGCTGGCTGTGTATCAGCCTAAATGCATCAATATAAAGATATGTTTATGATAACTTACATGTTGGCTGATCTGTAACCTCCTGGCTGACTTGCAATCTTGTGGCTTTTTCTCTGAGTGGATTGATATAATTAAGGAACAGCTGACATCTCCTTTTGATTTCCTGTATGTTTAGGGAAGTTGTGAAAGCATACATAGAATACATCGAAATGCAATGCGTAGATCCGGAATATACTGAGTGGTACATATGTTATAAAAAAATGTACAAGGATGAGATTTCTCCTATACCCAATTAGGGTTTGTTATAGTTATTGAAAATAGAGCCTAATATTTTTTCATACTTTTATTATAATATCTCAGTAAAAAAAAGACTCAAATTATTTTTTTACTTTTTATTACTTAGCTCACTCATTCCTTTTAAAGAGAAAGTGTACTTAGTATTTTTTAAAGAAAAAATAAATGTAGTAAAAGAAGGTCCTTGAGCCACTAGCACTATTACTGATAACACAAAAAAAGACAATACAATTATCAGGTGATTCCCCCTAAATAAAAGTGTGAGTGGGTTGTTATAAGTGAATATAATGTACCCCTACTATTACTTGGGGTTTCATAAACAGCATATACAAATAAACAAAAATACAAACAATACCGTAACACAGTAACATACTAAATAATTTGTGGTATCTAGTGGGTAATATCGCTCACATTATGTGGAGCCTAAGTGAGCAGCCTCTGGTTTTAAAGGACTTTGTACTGTTCAATCAGAACCCCACGTGTTCAGCCAAGTCTTTTCCTAAAAAAAAACAAAAAACAAAACAAAAAGAAACAACATGTGCAGTATGCTTAGGAATATGATATGTAATTTGTAGGGTCTTATAATACCTTGCTCACCTTTGCAGGTTCCAGGTAAATAAAGCGCAGTGCCAATCAGGGTAACACCTCCCTGTTGGATGTGTATCTCAGGTATGGTAGAGGTTCCCAACTAGACAATATTTAATAATAGTAAATGCAAAGTAGCAAGAATTAAAAAAAATAGAAAAGGCAAATACTAGCTAGAGTCTATCCAATCCTACCATTTTTTTTGTATTTTTCATTGAAGGAAAATACCTAGCTAAATGGGTGGAGTGCTGCCTTAAAAGCACAAAGGCCTTCAAAATCAGAGCATGTGCATTTAGGCTCCATCGAATGTGAGTGATACTACTTACTGTATACCACACATTGTTTTTTATGTTACAGTATTATACTATTGTTTGTAGTTTTGTTTATTTTTATATGCTGTCTATGAAACCCCAAGTAATAATAGAAGTAAGTGTTCTCCTCTCACATGTTCATTTAGGTGGAATCACCTAATAATTGTATTTTTTTTTTGTATTACTCTGTTGTGTGGATCACAGGGAAATTGTCCATGGGTGTTGCTCACACATAAAGCCATTTTTAAGCACTTGTATACACGTTCACACATCTGACATTGGTTCTCTTGCCAGAGAGGAGTACAGCATAATGTAACAAAGTGATAAACTGTTCACTGTATCCCTATTTTGGAGTGGTAGACAGCCTTCGTCAAAGTGGTGTGGTAGGCAACTTTCTCCAAAATTGCTCCTGTAACCATGATCCTGGCAAAGCATCAGGGGAGGTGTAGTCCACAACATCTGTTGCAACACACACCATCTCTCAGTGTGAAATAACCTAGGTTGGAGAAAGGAAACTTCAGTCATCTTCAGTATATTATTTTTTTAATTACGCTCCCTCATAAAGAAAACATACCAGGTATATAAGAGGTAGGAAGAATGTGTTAGACTAAACCATCGAACAGAGTGTGGCCTCCGTGGATTTGAGAACCAATATTCAGTCCCAATACAACCTTTCTGTAGTTCCACTATATTTAGAGCTATCTTTCGTATTAGTTGTCTTAATACATCCACCCCAAAAGTTGTACTCAAAACTCTATAACTCCTTGTTGTAGACTTAGTAGAACCTCAAACCACAAAGCAAATGACATGAAAGTGAACAGATGATTTTAAATGAAATAAAGATGTTGATGGGATGTCTGCATAAGACAAGAAGTTATGAACCCACCACTTTGATTAATTAATCTATATATTGATTTATAGACGAGCGCAAAGAAAATCAGTGAACATCTTTTACATGATTGCAAATACACAACTTACAATAATTAGTCATGTCATTATGTACTCATTAAAAAAAAACTTACTAATAGTTAATAATGACTAGCTTTTCCATGGCATCTCCCAGAAATAATATGTCATTGTTACACAACAAAGAAGTGTTAAAAAAAAGCTTGACATGAGATTAAAAGCCCCTTTAGTTTCCAATCAGAAATCATATAGTTAGAGATAACGCCAAGATAATATTCTATTTGTCCCATTATGTCTTTTCAGCACCACATTCTGTCTGTCCAGACCCAGACCCATACTCTGTCCACCCACCATTCTCTGTTTCTCCACCGCATTTCCATTCTGTCCACCCCAAATAGGAGGCTATTTTATCTGTCCACCCCCATTATATATTTCCCCACTCCCCATTCTGTTTGCTTACCCTATTTATCAGTGTGTCCACCCCAATCCTCTTCTCTGCTTAACCATTCCCCATTTTCCAGTATCTGTCTATCCATGTCCCAGTCAATGCATGTTTACCCCACATTCTGTTTGTCCACCCCCTTTTCTGTCTATCCTCCCCCGTTCTTTTTTTGTCCACCCCCATTCACTCTGTCCACACCCCATATGTAGTTTGTGCACCTCGACCCCCCATTCTGTATGTCCACTCCCATCCTCTGTTTTTTAACCCTCATTCTCTGTTCACCCCTTATTTTTAGTCTATCTATCCTCCTATTTTCTTTGTCCACCCCCATGTTCTCTGTATGTCCATTTTCTTGTTTATTATTATTAATTATTATCTCTAACCTTAACAATAGCATGTCTGAGCAGTACTGAAGCAGAATACGTTGATTCTTCTCTGGTCGGGATCTTATTTTCACATCTAGCATGAATAGTGAGTGGAGAGAGGACAGATTATGACTTTAAGATCCTGCCCCCTCCACTCACTGCAGGTTGCTACAGACAGACCAAGCAAAGGAGCATGATCACTCGGCTGTGATACATATGGACCAGTTCAGAGCCAGCAGAGTGGTGCCATATGCACCCCCATCTGGCTGTCACCCAAGATGATCCACTCCCAAGTAAAGCTACCCCTGATGAAGGTGTGTCTTCACACCAAAATGCACGTGGGGCTATGCCTTTTTCATTATGATTTAACACTTTTCTTACACTCACATGAGTAGCACTGTCTGATAGCACCTTTTATTTAATTATTCTATTGAACCATGTTCCCCTGTTACTCTCTGTCTCTGGGTATGTGTAGGCACACGTTTTTCCTAGTGAGTGCTGAGATAGCCCCAGGGTTAAGTTCTGTAATTTGGTTATATGTACGTACACCCCTAGTGTGGGCTGAGGTAGTCGTAGAGTGAAGTTATGTAATTTTATTATATGTACACACACCCCTAGTGTGGGCTGAGGTAGTCATAGAGTTAAGTTCTGTAATTTGGTTATATGTACGCACATCCCTAGTGTGGACTGAGGTAGTCATAGAGTTAAGTTCTGTAATTTGGTTATATGTACGCACATCCCTAGTGTGGGCTGAGGTAGTCATAGAGTTAAGTTCTGTAATTTAGTTATATGTACGCATATCCCTAGTGTGGACTGAGGTAGTCATAGAGTTAAATTCTGTAATTTGGTTATATGTACGCACATCCCTAGTGTGGACTGAGGTAGTCAGAGAGTTAAATTCTGTAATTTGGTTATATGTACGCACATCCCTAGTGTGGACTGAGGTAGTCAGAGAGGTAAGTTCTGTAATTTGGTTATATGTACGCACATCCCTAGTGTGGAGTGAGGTAGTCATAGAGTTAAGTTCTGTAATTTGGTTATATGTACGCACATCCCTAGTGTGGACTGAGGTACTCATAGAGTTAAGTTCTGTAATTTTATTATATGTACGCACACCCCTAGTGTGGGCTGAGGTAGTCATAGAGTTAAATTCTGTAATTTGGTTATATGTACGCACATCCCTAGTGTGGGCTGAGGTACTCATAGAGTTAAGTTCTGTAATTTGGTTATATGTACACACACCCCTAGTGTGGACTGAGGTAGTCATAGAATTAAGTTCTGTAATATGGTTATATGTACGCACATCCCTAGTGTGGACTGAGGTACTCATAGAGTTAAGTTCTGTAATTTGGTTATATCTACGCACATCCCTAGTGTGGACTGAGGTACTCATAGAGTTAACTTCTGTAATTTGGTTATATGTACGCACATCCCTAGTGTGGGCTGAGGTACTCATAGAGTTAAGTTCTGTAATTTGGTTATATGTACGCACACCCCTAGTGTGGGCTGAGGTACTCATAGAGTTAAGTTCTGTAATTTGGTTATATGTACGCACATCCCTAGTGTGGGCTGAGATACTCATAGAGTTAAGTTCTGTAATTTGGTTATATGTACGCACATCCCTAGTGTGGACTGAGGTACTCATAGAGTTAAGTTCTGTAATTTGGTTATATGTACGCACATCCCTAGTGTGGACTGAGGTACTCATAGAGTTAAGTTCTGTAATTTGGTTATATGTACACACACCCCTAGTGTGGACTGAGGTAGTCATAGAGTTAAGTTCTGTAATTTGGTTATATGTACGCACATCCCTAGTGTGGGCTGAGGTACTCATAGAGTTAAGTTCTGTAATTTGGTTATATGTACGCACATCCCTAGTGTGGGCTGAGGTACTCATAGAGTTAAGTTCTGTAATTTGGTTATATGTACACACACCCCTAGTGTGGGCTGAGGTACTCATAGAGTTAAGTTCTGTAATTTGGTTATATGTACGCACATCCCTAGTGTGGGCTGAGGTACTCATAGAGTTAAGTTCTGTAATTTGGTTATATGTACGCACATCCCTAGTGTGGAGTGAGGTACTCATAGAGTTAAGTTCTGTAATTTGGTTATATGTACACACACCCCTAGTGTGGACTGAGGTAGTCATAGAGTTAAGTTCTGTAATTTGGTTATATGTACACACACCCCTAGTGTGGGCTGAGGTACTCATAGAGTTAAGTTCTGTAATTTGGTTATATGTACGCACATCCCTAGTGTGGGCTGAGATACTCATAGAGTTAAGATCTGTAATTTGGTTGTATTTAGGCACACCCCTCCCTAGTTTGGGATTAGATAGTCATAGGGTTTAGTTTTGCAATTTGGTTGAAGACTAGGAAGGCACTATTCACCCAGCCATCTAATTTAACATAGTTTCTTATCTACAGGCAACTATTTGAATATTATACTATGAATGGCAATTTTTGGAATTATTTGTCTTAGCCACATTTGCTAATGTATGCCTGGGTACATGTTTCTCAAGAAAACATCTGGTATATTTAAGAATGCTTTTTTTCTCACTCGATGTTCTACCTCCAGGCAGGATTGACACCAGTAGCATTGACTCTTTCACCCTTAGATATGTTTTAACTCTATATTTAGTAATAGAAATGGAGATAAAAAGGCAATACCTTACAAAGTCTTTACAATATTAAATAAATCTTCCCAGTTTGAGTTTCTAAAAAACACAAAGAAAAAACGGAACGGACATAGTGTATACCATATAAAACGATGTAATAATAGAAAAAAAGGGGGTAAAATCCCACTCACACTTTTTAGAGCTATAAAATAATAGCTCAATTTCAGCGTTCTTGGGGTTCAGTAAAGGCGACCCTCACCCTTCTTGAGTTCCAGTGCTTCTGGTGTTCTATTAAAATGAAACAGGACAAATATGGTGCAGTACCGTTGGTCTTTAAAGAAAGATAATAAACCAAGATGGGGTACTTACAAACTTAGAGCCATCCAAATCGGCTCTGATCTGTGCATTTATGTGGATAAGGTCCACACACCTTCTTTAGAAAAAAATGTAGCAGGGATAATGCCAATATTGTGTAAAAGTACAATATTTATTATAATAATAACATTATAAAATATATATAAGTATATAAAATATATGTAAAGTAAAATTGGCATATAAAAATCCAAAGTCTCACAGTCTTTATTCCAGGACGCGTTTCGCCTATATCGGCTTCCTCAGCTGGATAATAGTGATGTAGTCTTCCTTGGGATTCTCCTGCTTTATATACCCCTCTCCCGGGTGGTTAATTGATGTTTGGCTTGTATTTTCGCGGGCAATCACCATGGAAACGGTGATGCCCTGCGTCTCAAGCCTCTTCCTCGTTCTTCCTTCCGGGTTTGAGCTCCGTCGCGTCACTTCCGGTTTCGCCGATACGTCATTTCCATGCATTCCACCGTGCGGTCCACGGATTCTTTCTTCCTCCCAGACAGATCGGCAATATATGCATGAGTAGGAAGTAATATCTCAGTAGTATACAGGCTTCTTTTTCAATTTCCACACAAAAAACAACCATTTTATATATATTTACATCATTAATAAAGATAATACTTTGAATTCATTAAAACACTAATCATTAAATATATAAGAAATATAAGGAAAGGCTTCAGTGTGTGCTTGAATCTTCCCTATTTCGAAAAAAGGATATATATATGAAGAGGTGCATAAAAGTAGTGGAAAAACTTTTTATATATATATAAAAATTATTTAAGTTAAAAAATGACACATTTCAAAATCAGCGTTAAGTCCGTTCGGGACCAGAGTGTTTAACTTAAAAATCCACTCCATCTCTATTTTGCTCATTTTAATATCAAAATTTCCACCTCTCCAATCTTTGTCCACTTTTTTAATACCCAAAAATATAGTATCTTTAGTGTCACAGTTATGGGCCATCTTATAATGTGCTGAAACACTATGTTTCTCAAAACCTTTTACAATATTGCGGCCATGCTCTTCAATTCGGATATGTAATGGTCTAGTTGTTTTTCCTACATATCTTAAACCGCATGGACATATTATTAAGTAAATTAAATTTTTTGAATGACAGCTTAAGAAATCTTTAATAGGATATTCTATTCCTTCCTTATTAGTAAAACTTTTTATCTGGCGTTTTTTATTTTTGGTCCTCTTACACGCTAGGCATTGGCCACAACCGAAAAAACCTTTTTCTGTATTTAAAAAAGTGTTTTTATCTTTTTTCTCCCTCAAAAAACTTAAAGTGAGGGTATCACGTAGATTATTAACTCCTCTGTGTATGAATTTAGGTTTTTCTGGTAAAAAAGTCTTAGCGATCGGATCTTGCAATAAAATAGGCCAGAATTTGGAAACTATTTTTCTTACCCTATAGTTGTCAGTGCTAAAATTACATATAAAGGGAATTTCCATAGATGTATTTTCCTTTTTCTCTTTATATTTTAAAAGGTTTTTTCTGTCTGTATTTTTCACTGCTTCTCTCGCTTTTTCTAATTTAAAATCCTCATATCCTTTATCTATAAAATCCTGCTTTATTTTACTAGACTGGATTTCGAAGGTAGTTAGGTCTGTGCAATTACGTCGTATCTGTAGGAATTGTCCTTTCGGGGCATTTTCAAGCCATGGGGAGAAATGGCAACTCTCCCTCTCTATGTAGCTGTTAGCCTCAACTGTCTTAAAGTGATTTTTAGTTTTAATTTTATTATTTTCAATATATATATGGAGGTCTAGAAAAACCACTTCGGTCTTGCTCCAATTACTGGTAAGTTTTATACCCCAAGTATTTTCATTAAGATGGTTTAAAAATGTAACGAGTTCCTCCTCTTTTCCTTTCCATATAAAAAAAATGTCATCGATATAGCGGCCGTATGTTACTAGACTTTCCCCCCAGCCATGCGCACCATAAATAAAAGTACTTTCCCAATGTGCCATAAACAGGTTTGCATAGCTGGGGGCAAATTTCGTCCCCATAGCTGTCCCATTTACTTGCAGATAGAATTCCTCGCCATACCAGAAATAGTTATTAGTTAAAATTAATTCTATTCCCTCCAAAATATATTTCATTTTTGTGTTTGTAAACTCTGAAGAATTTTTAAAAAAATGTTCCACGGCATCACATCCGTATTGGTGTGGGATGTTACTGTAAAGAGCTGTAACATCACTTGTGACTAAAAAACAGTTAGTGGCCAATCACATCCCTCCAAAGTATTTAAAACCGTGATAGTATCTTTGATATATGAAGTGGTTTGTTTGACTAAAGGTTGTAATTGTATGTCCACATAATGGGATAATCTGCTTGATACGGAATCTATTCCTGCCACTATCGGTCGTCCTGGAGGTTTATTAGTATCTTTATGGATTTTGGGGAGAAAATAAAAAACTGGGATTTTAGGATGTTTTATATTTAAATATTTGTACTCCTTCTCATTCAGAATTTCTGATTCCAAACCTCTTTTAAAAAATTCTTGAAATGTTTGGTTAATATCCTTATATCCTATAACCCTAGTAAGGATATTAACCAAACATTTCAAGAATTTTTTAAAAGAGGTTTGGAATCAGAAATTCTGAATGAGAAGGAGTACAAATATTTAAATATAAAACATCCTAAAATCCCAGTTTTTTATTTTCTCCCCAAAATCCATAAAGATACTAATAAACCTCCAGGACGACCGATAGTGGCAGGAATAGATTCCGTATCAAGCAGATTATCCCATTATGTGGACATACAATTACAACCTTTAGTCAAACAAACCACTTCATATATCAAAGATACTATCACGGTTTTAAATACTTTGGAGGGATGTGATTGGCCACTAACTGTTTTTTAGTCACAAGTGATGTTACAGCTCTTTACAGTAACATCCCACACCAATACGGATGTGATGCCGTGGAACATTTTTTTAAAAATTCTTCAGAGTTTACAAACACAAAAATGAAATATATTTTGGAGGGAATAGAATTAATTTTAACTAATAACTATTTCTGGTATGGCGAGGAATTCTATCTGCAAGTAAATGGGACAGCTATGGGGACGAAATTTGCCCCCAGCTATGCAAACCTGTTTATGGCACATTGGGAAAGTACTTTTATTTATGGTGCGCATGGCTGGGGGGAAAGTCTAGTAACATACGGCCGCTATATCGATGACATTTTTTTTATATGGAAAGGAAAAGAGGAGGAACTCGTTACATTTTTAAACCATCTTAATGAAAATACTTGGGGTATAAAACTTACCAGTAATTGGAGCAAGACCGAAGTGGTTTTTCTAGACCTCCATATATATATTGAAAATAATAAAATTAAAACTAAAAATCACTTTAAGACAGTTGAGGCTAACAGCTACATAGAGAGGGAGAGTTGCCATTTCTCCCCATGGCTTGAAAATGCCCCGAAAGGACAATTCCTACGGATACGACGTAATTGCACAGACCTAACTACCTTCGAAATCCAGTCTAGTAAAATAAAG
>OW240914.1:292747748-292760626 GCA_933207985.1 Pelobates cultripes
ACTTAACTCTATGAGTACCTCAGCCCACACTAGGGGTGTGTGTACATATAACCAAATTACAGAACTTAACTCTATGAGTACCTCAGCCCACACTAGGGGTGTGCGTACATATAACCAAATTACAGAACTTAACTCTATGAGTACCTCAGCCCACACTAGGGATGTGCGTACATATAACCAAATTACAGAACTTAACTCTATGACTACCTCAGTCCACACTAGGGGTGTGTGTACATATAACCAAATTACAGAACTTAACTCTATGAGTACCTCAGTCCACACTAGGGATGTGCGTACATATAACCAAATTACAGAACTTAACTCTATGAGTACCTCAGTCCACACTAGGGATGTGCGTACATATAACCAAATTACAGAACTTAACTCTATGAGTATCTCAGCCCACACTAGGGATGTGCGTACATATAACCAAATTACAGAACTTAACTCTATGAGTACCTCAGCCCACACTAGGGGTGTGCGTACATATAACCAAATTACAGAACTTAACTCTATGAGTACCTCAGCCCACACTAGGGATGTGCGTACATATAACCAAATTACAGAAGTTAACTCTATGAGTACCTCAGTCCACACTAGGGATGTGCGTAGATATAACCAAATTACAGAACTTAACTCTATGAGTACCTCAGTCCACACTAGGGATGTGCGTACATATAACCATATTACAGAACTTAATTCTATGACTACCTCAGTCCACACTAGGGGTGTGTGTACATATAACCAAATTACAGAACTTAACTCTATGAGTACCTCAGCCCACACTAGGGATGTGCGTACATATAACCAAATTACAGAATTTAACTCTATGACTACCTCAGCCCACACTAGGGGTGTGCGTACATATAATAAAATTACAGAACTTAACTCTATGAGTACCTCAGTCCACACTAGGGATGTGCGTACATATAACCAAATTACAGAACTTAACTCTATGACTACCTCACTCCACACTAGGGATGTGCGTACATATAACCAAATTACAGAACTTACCTCTCTGACTACCTCAGTCCACACTAGGGATGTGCGTACATATAACCAAATTACAGAATTTAACTCTCTGACTACCTCAGTCCACACTAGGGATGTGCGTACATATAACCAAATTACAGAATTTAACTCTATGACTACCTCAGTCCACACTAGGGATATGCGTACATATAACTAAATTACAGAACTTAACTCTATGACTACCTCAGCCCACACTAGGGATGTGCGTACATATAACCAAATTACAGAACTTAACTCTATGACTACCTCAGTCCACACTAGGGATGTGCGTACATATAACCAAATTACAGAACTTAACTCTATGACTACCTCAGCCCACACTAGGGGTGTGTGTACATATAATAAAATTACATAACTTCACTCTACGACTACCTCAGCCCACACTAGGGGTGTACGTACATATAACCAAATTACAGAACTTAACCCTGGGGCTATCTCAGCACTCACTAGGAAAAACGTGTGCCTACACATACCCAGAGACAGAGAGTAACAGGGGAACATGGTTCAATAGAATAATTAAATAAAAGGTGCTATCAGACAGTGCTACTCATGTGAGTGTAAGAAAAGTGTTAAATCATAATGAAAAAGGCATAGCCCCACGTGCATTTTGGTGTGAAGACACACCTTCATCAGGGGTAGCTTTACTTGGGAGTGGATCATCTTGGGTGACAGCCAGATGGGGGTGCATATGGCACCACTCTGCTGGCTCTGAACTGGTCCATATGTATCACAGCCGAGTGATCATGCTCCTTTGCTTGGTCTGTCTGTAGCAACCTGCAGTGAGTGGAGGGGGCAGGATCTTAAAGTCATAATCTGTCCTCTCTCCACTCACTATTCATGCTAGATGTGAAAATAAGATCCCGACCAGAGAAGAATCAACGTATTCTGCTTCAGTACTGCTCAGACATGCTATTGTTAAGGTTAGAGATAATAATTAATAATAATAAACAAGAAAATGGACATACAGAGAACATGGGGGTGGACAAAGAAAATAGGAGGATAGATAGACTAAAAATAAGGGGTGAACAGAGAATGAGGGTTAAAAAACAGAGGATGGGAGTGGACATACAGAATGGGGGGTCGAGGTGCACAAACTACATATGGGGTGTGGACAGAGTGAATGGGGGTGGACAAAAAAAGAACGGGGGAGGATAGACAGAAAAGGGGGTGGACAAACAGAATGTGGGGTAAACATGCATTGACTGGGACATGGATAGACAGATACTGGAAAATGGGGAATGGTTAAGCAGAGAAGAGGATTGGGGTGGACACACTGATAAATAGGGTAAGCAAACAGAATGGGGAGTGGGGAAATATATAATGGGGGTGGACAGATAAAATAGCCTCCTATTTGGGGTGGACAGAATGGAAATGCGGTGGAGAAACAGAGAATGGTGGGTGGACAGAGTATGGGTCTGGGTCTGGACAGACAGAATGTGGTGCTGAAAAGACATAATGGGACAAATAGAATATTATCTTGGCGTTATCTCTAACTATATGATTTCTGATTGGAAACTAAAGGGGCTTTTAATCTCATGTCAAGCTTTTTTTTAACACTTCTTTGTTGTGTAACAATGACATATTATTTCTGGGAGATGCCATGGAAAAGCTAGTCATTATTAACTATTAGTAAGTTTTTTTTTAATGAGTACATAATGACATGACTAATTATTGTAAGTTGTGTATTTGCAATCATGTAAAAGATGTTCACTGATTTTCTTTGCGCTCGTCTATAAATCAATATATAGATTAATTAATCAAAGTGGTGGGTTCATAACTTCTTGTCTTATGCAGACATCCCATCAACATCTTTATTTCATTTAAAATCATCTGTTCACTTTCATGTCATTTGCTTTGTGGTTTGAGGTTCTACTAAGTCTACAACAAGGAGTTATAGAGTTTTGAGTACAACTTTTGGGGTGGATGTATTAAGACAACTAATACGAAAGATAGCTCTAAATATAGTGGAACTACAGAAAGGTTGTATTGGGACTGAATATTGGTTCTCAAATCCACGGAGGCCACACTCTGTTCGATGGTT
The DNA here is from genome assembly GCA_933207985.1 of Pelobates cultripes. NCBI lineage: Eukaryota > Metazoa > Chordata > Amphibia > Anura > Pelobatidae > Pelobates > Pelobates cultripes. Next base: position 292,750,822 of record OW240914.1, read on the forward strand.
TAGTCTAACACATTCTTCCTACCTCTTATATACCTGGTATGTTTTCTTTATGAGGGAGCGTAATTAAAAAAATAATATACTGAAGATGACTGAAGTTTCCTTTCTCCAACCTAGGTTATTTCACACTGAGAGATGGTGTGTGTTGCAACAGATGTTGTGGACTACACCTCCCCTGATGCTTTGCCAGGATCATGGTTACAGGAGCAATTTTGGAGAAAGTTGCCTACCACACCACTTTGACGAAGGCTGTCTACCACTCCAAAATAGGGATACAGTGAACAGTTTATCACTTTGTTACATTATGCTGTACTCCTCTCTGGCAAGAGAACCAATGTCAGATGTGTGAACGTGTATACAAGTGCTTAAAAATGGCTTTATGTGTGAGCAACACCCATGGACAATTTCCCTGTGATCCACACAACAGAGTAATACAAAAAAAAAATACAATTATTAGGTGATTCCACCTAAATGAACATGTGAGAGGAGAACACTTACTTCTATTATTACTTGGGGTTTCATAGACAGCATATAAAAATAAACAAAACTACAAACAATAGTATAATACTGTAACATAAAAAACAATGTGTGGTATACAGTAAGTAGTATCACTCACATTCGATGGAGCCTAAATGCACATGCTCTGATTTTGAAGGCCTTTGTGCTTTTAAGGCAGCACTCCACCCATTTAGCTAGGTATTTTCCTTCAATGAAAAATACAAAAAAAATGGTAGGATTGGATAGACTCTAGCTAGTATTTGCCTTTTCTATTTTTTTTAATTCTTGCTACTTTGCATTTACTATTATTAAATATTGTCTAGTTGGGAACCTCTACCATACCTGAGATACACATCCAACAGGGAGGTGTTACCCTGATTGGCACTGCGCTTTATTTACCTGGAACCTGCAAAGGTGAGCAAGGTATTATAAGACCCTACAAATTACATATCATATTCCTAAGCATACTGCACATGTTGTTTCTTTTTGTTTTGTTTTTTGTTTTTTTTTAGGAAAAGACTTGGCTGAACACGTGGGGTTCTGATTGAACAGTACAAAGTCCTTTAAAACCAGAGGCTGCTCACTTAGGCTCCACATAATGTGAGCGATATTACCCACTAGATACCACAAATTATTTAGTATGTTACTGTGTTACGGTATTGTTTGTATTTTTGTTTATTTGTATATGCTGTTTATGAAACCCCAAGTAATAGTAGGGGTACATTATATTCACTTATAACAACCCACTCACACTTTTATTTAGGGGGAATCACCTGATAATTGTATTGTCTTTTTTTGTGTTATCAGTAATAGTGCTAGTGGCTCAAGGACCTTCTTTTACTACATTTATTTTTTCTTTAAAAAATACTAAGTACACTTTCTCTTTAAAAGGAATGAGTGAGCTAAGTAATAAAAAGTAAAAAAATAATTTGAGTCTTTTTTTTACTGAGATATTATAATAAAAGTATGAAAAAATATTAGGCTCTATTTTCAATAACTATAACAAACCCTAATTGGGTATAGGAGAAATCTCATCCTTGTACATTTTTTTATAACATATGTACCACTCAGTATATTCCGGATCTACGCATTGCATTTCGATGTATTCTATGTATGCTTTCACAACTTCCCTAAACATACAGGAAATCAAAAGGAGATGTCAGCTGTTCCTTAATTATATCAATCCACTCAGAGAAAAAGCCACAAGATTGCAAGTCAGCCAGGAGGTTACAGATCAGCCAACATGTAAGTTATCATAAACATATCTTTATATTGATGCATTTAGGCTGATACACAGCCAGCTTTGTTAGATCTGGAGAAAACATAAAATATGCTTTGGCATTAGTTTACTATTTTAAGAAACTATAATAAGCACTGGGGGTATTTGCTAAACCGTTTGTTGCAATAATGCATGAACCAAGTTACAAAAGGAAAGTCAGTATAGGAGATAAAAAAAAAAGTCTAAGTTGGCTATATTGAAGATTTTTTTTATTTTTTTGCCATTTTTGTCCTTATTTTTTCCAGAGTTTTTTAAGTTGTAAAGTCACAGTTTTTTGACTAACAGACCCTCATGTATCAATTATAGAGGATTGAGTATATATTCCTCTAACTAAGAAGCCTAACAGAGCACTACACTACAGATCTTTCTTTTTATAATAGGTGGTTGCTTTGAGAAGCAGCTGTCGGATGTAAAATTAAAAACTAAAAAAACACAATTATATCCTACCGGCCCTATGCCAGCTGTGAAGTTTTGAAGCTAAAGAGCCCCACATAGTTCCATAGTTCCATATTACATTGTTACATGGCTAAAAAGAGACTTGCGCCCATCAAGTTCAGACATCCTCACATATGTTTTTGCTGCTGATCCCATGGTTCAGCCCCAAGCCTCCCCACCAATAATGCCTATGATTAAAGGATCACTATAGGGTCATGAACACAAACATGTATTCCTGACCCTATAGGGAAAACCCACCATTTAGGTGGTTTGCCCTCCCTTAGTGCCCTCAGAATGGGTTAAAACTCACCTTAGGGGGCAGCACCAATGCATATAATATGTGTGGGTACAGTAAAAAGAGGAAAATTACAGCTAAACACAAACACAGCAGAAATGTAAAAAGAGCCCTGGTCCTTAACGGTAAGAAAATTGAAAAACGGTCTGGTCACTAATGGGTTAAGCTGTAGTTGTTCTGCTGACTATAGTGTCCCTTAAAGGTAAATATTTATGTAGATATTACAGATGGAGAGGATATACTCTGATTTACAGAGTGATTTACTAAAGTGAGAATTCAAAGTGATTTTAGAATTTAAAATTAAAAAATGTCAAACTGGAGAAATTCTCTTTATCAGCTATACTTTCCGTTCAGCGACTCTGACCTTAAATTTCAAATTCATGTTGAATTCACTATGAATTCTCACTTTAGAAAATAACTCTAAACGGGGAGGCATGTGCTAACCAGTAATGAATAAAGAAAAAAACCCACAGGGGTTAAGTTACTAAATAGTGAATTGTAGAGAACCTCCTGGGGAAATGAAAACTGTAGAACAATACAATTGAGCTAAAAGTTAAATTAAAATATGTTTTTCAGTATGGCTATTTTGATCTAAAATTAGAAATATAGTGTCTGCTTTTAAATGTATAGTTTAGTGAATAAACGACACAGTGATGAAATTGAAATTGTGGAAAAACAGAAAAAAAGGAATTTCTCTTATTGCTTTTCTTACAAAAAACTCTTTATTGCGTTTTAAGAAAATAGTGTCACAATCACCAGCAATAATTATATAATAATCATTTGTAAAATAGAATTAAATGGAGACAGTACAAATGAAATATAGTAATGAAAGTCAATGGGTGATTACCCCAAAAGGAAATTACGGGGAACATGTGGATAAAGGCATGTAATTAAATAGATAAAGAGGGTGTACTTTCTTATTAATACATAAGTTATGATTTTTTTTTAAATAAATACATTTTACAAAAGAGCTGTGGTCTAATTTCAGCCAGGACCGGGTTACATAACTGATTAAAATATCAAATTAAGAAATTGAAATTAACACCCCCAATTGAAACTCCACCTGGAAATTGAAACTCCACTTGGAAGTAGCCACAGATCTGCAGCACGATAACCTTACAGAATGTGGGGACTGGGGCTAAATTGCTTTTGGTGGAAGGCATGCAGAGAGCCTGCTCCTCCGCCCCCCCCCTCTTACTCGGGTCGTCTGGACAACCCTAAACTAATTCTTCACTACTCTATCAACACCAGCTCTCTCTATCTCCCTCTTTCGCTTTTCTTCTTCATACCATTGTTTGTGAATAATTGCAACTAATTCCAAGTGCAGTAATTGCAAGTCCATTGCGATTTATGTACAGAACTGTTGACAACTCGACATCGTGACAACAATGTGTTTATGAATATTATGTGCGGAACTGTCTTGCTGTAACTGTGAAATATTTGTCCTAACCAATAAAAATTGTCAAGTTGAAAAACAAAAACAAAAAAAAGCCTTTAAGCTTAGTACATGATTGTTAATGTTATTTTATATAAAATACAGTTACTCTTGAATTATGCATCAAAGCCAATAATGTAAATTAACATTAAAAATAGCTGTGATTTAAAAGAGAGACAAATTTACTACAAGCATAATAAAAGTGCCATAGTTCTTAATTTAAATTGAATTAGTCTTGACTCTTCATGTCCAACATCAGCTGTAATATTAAAATTTACCCTCAAAGTTACCTAGAGAAAGGTTTGTTAATGGGATACTTTGATATGTTGGCGGTTTTATCATTTATTGGGTGACTAAATCCCTTTAAGTATTTAACTTAAGACAAGAGATTTTAAATATTCTTGACAGATACTTACCTTTTGGGGTGCACTGGCCACTATCAGCATTAAATATTATTTTGCCATTTTCCCCTCCAATATTCTATTATAATTCAACAGAATGTTTTGTCTAAATATATTTTGAAAATGAAGCAATACTTTGTGTTTTCTGGCAGATCTCCCAGTGTTAAGAATGGAGAACGTTACAGCAACAATTCTTCCGAGCAACACCACCACTGAGGAAACAGAGGATTTGCCTAGCATTACCTTTAACAGCGTTCATACATTTTCTTTGATTGTTTACATTGTGGCGTTTTTGCTGGGGACAACAGGCAATGGCTTGGTCATCTGGGTCGCTGGTTTCCGAATGAAGAAAACAGTCAATGTGGTGTGGTTCCTTAATTTAGCCATTGCTGATTTTATCTTTACTTTATTCTTGCCACTTAGTATTACATACCTTGTCCTTGTATTCCACTGGCCTTTTGGTACCTTCATGTGCAAGCTAAATAGCGCTGTGGCATTTCTCAATATGTTTGCAAGTATCTTCACACTCACTGTTATCAGCATTGACCGTTGTATCTCTGTGGTGTTCCCTGTATGGGCACAGAACCACAGGACACCCCGCATGGCTTTTATAGTGGCCATAATTGTTTGGATTCTTGCAATATTTTTTAGTTTAACATATTTTATCTTTCGAGATGCAGCTGGTGACGAGGGACAGATCAGGTGTTTCAACAACTTTCATGACACGGATTATGATTTGCACCTTTTAAGGCTCAAAGCTACCGTGATTACTCGATTTATCTTTGGCTTCTTCATCCCTTTCACTATTATTTTTTCATGTTACACTATTATTGTAATTCGACTTCACAGAAATCGCATGGCATCATCAACCAAACCCTTCAAAATTATTATAGCTGTTCTGCTTTCCTTCTTTATCTGTTGGTTTCCATACCATGTTTTTTCATTTTTGGAAGTGGCCTACAATGAAAGTGAGGATGACTCCCTGAGAAGCGCGGTAGAAATTGGGGGTCCAATTACGTCCAGCCTAGCCTTCTTCAACAGCTGTATCAACCCCTTCCTCTACGTCTTCATAGGTCGAGATTTCAAGACGACCTTCAGGACCTCAATCCAGTCTATTTTTGAAAAAGCGTTCAGTGAAGATAATGGTCAAACCGAAATCAAGACTAAAAGTACCTCCGATTCACAGTTAGTTTGAAATTACAGAAAGTATGAGACTTTTCAGAGAAATGTCCTGCAGGGCAAGTATGAAAGTCTGAGCAATCCTTTTGACTCAAATACTCTTGGGATTAAACATCTCATGAAAAAAATGGATCCTCACTTGTTTACAGAGACACTTCTGATAAGAATAAATGAAAAACATTGACAGCTTTATATCAGCAAAGTGTGTATTGTCAGAACTCCAAAGTGAATTCAAAGAAATTTCACATTGTAGGACAAAATAAATGACTTTTTCTATTTGAGCTTCTTTGACATGAATTTTGAAATTCCCTTTAAATTTCCGACTATTCATACTATAGTAAAGAACTCTGCAACAAGTGAATGACATTTTGCCAACAATTAGTTAACTCCATAAATTATTCTGGATAAAAAGCCTACATAAATAATAATAATTATTATTTGTTTTTACTTGTTACAAAATGACATACCCTTATCATGGAATATGTTATTTATAACCTAGCAGTCATTCTATTATAATTTACAGTATCTACAGTATCTAGAATATCATAATAGTAAAACATTACAAAGTGACTCCTATAATTCAAAGAAAAACCATATACATGTATTTATATATAAATTAGAGGGGCAAAGGTTTAAAAATAATATCAGGAAGTATTACTTTACTGAGAGGGCAGTGGATGCAGGGAATAGCCTTCCAGCTGAAGCGGTAGAGGTTAACACAGTGAAGGAGTTTAAGCATGCATGGGATAGGCATAAGGCTATCCTAACTATAAGATAAGGCCAGGGAATAATGAAAGTATTTAAAAAACAAAATTGAACTAGATGGGCCGAATGGTTCATAACTGCCGTCACATTCTATGTTTCTAAGTTTATATAGCACTGTTTGCCCGGTGCTTGTCCAGCAAAATACAAAGAAAAAGATCAGATAGCACACTCAGGACTCTGAAAATCCAAAATAAGACTTAACTTTTAATCAGCTTGTAAAAAATCGACTAACAGGACTCTAGCACACCATGAATTCTTTCCTAGGCTTACTGATTTAAAACTAGTTGCATCAGGTCTGCAGATAATAGTGAAATCACTGGAATAAAGATATTGAAGTAATAATTCTCATCAAGGACGATGCTATAGTAAATATGCTACATTTTGTAAAATGTTTGCATGCAATTCTAAATTAAGTAGAAAATAATCTTCTCTAGGAGAAATTATGTCCAGAGTTTTGTGCATAAATTTACTGAAGAAATATGCTATCATGGATATCATGTAAAATTCCTGACTGCCAAAGGCCAACCTAAAACCTTATTTCAACCAGCCCAGACCCCTTTCCCAATGGAAATACAAATATAACCACTGAGTAAGGGGAAAAGGGCTTGGCCACAGCTTTTATTTTAAATTAATCAAAATTGAAGAACATTGAAAGTAACGCCGGCTGAAAGGCCACCAACCCTCCTGCAGAACTCTCAAACCAAAGTTCAGTTCCTGTTCACCTGCCGTGGCAGAAAGCCCCTCTCCCAATGATCGGTATTCGAACTGCCCTTTATGCCAAGGTCACAGCTTAAAAGGGGGAGTGTGAGCTGGGAGATATGGTCCTTCTGCCCCTGACTAAAAAACAACATTTTTTAAACTTTTCAACTTACTGTAGCCAATTCACCAGTGCCTTGAAGAACCGTTCAATGCAGGCATGCATGGCACTCCCGGCTCAAAACAACTAAACAGAGTATTGGGCTTCCTTACTATCGAAAATACAAAAAGTTAAGCAAGACCATTTTACAGGTAAAACACATAGCATTATATTATATAGTAACAAAGTAACAAATAAATGAATACAGTAATAAAAAAACAAACATGGTATTACACACAGCATAAGTACAAAAATATACTAACTAAAATAGGCATTTCTGGATACATAAAATTTGAATCTCCGATATAAATATAAAAATGATACTAAAATGCACAAAATTCTGTAATATTTGATCAGTGCATAGCATGTTTTCACATCACATGGCAGCAAACTTCACATATCACAGAGAAATGTCCAGGCTCTGCAAAAAAAAAGTGCTCCAAGGGCGCCCCCTAGAGGATATGCAGGAAGCAAACAGTTAGGAAATGATAATAGCTTGTAGTGTAAATGGTTTACAATGTATTAACATGTAAAGTGTGAAAGAATATTTAAAACTATATCATTATAGGTATCTGGAACAGTTCTTTAGAATTTTGTTATTGGATGGCTTCCGTTGAAATGAAATTATACATCTTATTCTGTAATTTTAAGGGAACAGTTTTAACCTTTATATAAACACTTTATATGTTGAGGTAATGTTAGATACCATATATTTACATGTAAATGCTGCCATTAATCAAAAGCACAAATACATTTTTTTTTTACTCTTGCAATGTTATTTTTTTAGTTTACTGTTAAAATGCAGTTTGCATGAAAACCAGAAGTACAATGGGTTGTCCTACAAACTCTTCATTTTAATACATAACACATAATTTGTTATTTACTTATATATATATATATTTGTGGTAAGGGCTCATGATAGTACAGAAGAAACAAAACACCGATAAGTGTAGGATGGTATTAAAAGAGCAAGTCGGTTGTGGTGTGCCGGAACCGACAATGAGGTAGGCCTGTAAATAAAGAGGGCCCACCAAGAAGAAATGTGAAGAGAAAAGAGTTAATAATGAGGAGTGGTGGGAGGGTGATGCAGCGCTGACCTCGAACAGTATGGAGCCAGGTAAGGGGTGTCCCTTAAGTAGGGAAGCTGTGTGTCATACGCCCCTCCCACAATTACAGGCCAAAAGGCCTTAATATTTGTGGTAAGGGCTCATGATAGTACAGAAGAAACAAAACACCGATAAGTGTAGGATGGTATTAAAAGCGCAAGTCGGTTGTGGTGTGCCGGAACCGACAATGAGGTAGGCCTGTAAATAAAGAGGGCAAATATAGAAAATCTAATTTATTACATACCAGCAATATACGTACATTTAACCAGACATGTTTTGAAAAGCATTTCTTACTTCTTGTACCGGGTTAGGTATGTATCTAGAGTAAGCTGATGATTTCCAGCGCCCCAGTGACTTGATAACATGAACTGGGATGTTTGCACTGGATGCTGTGGAGGCCGCTCCTATGCGGAAGGAGTGGCCCGAATAGTTAGCTGATTTGAGGCACAGTTGGGTAAGTAAGGACCTGATGTGGGTCATGAAGGTGGTGGTAGTGAGTACAGAACCCTGTAGACTGAAAAGTGGTTGATCTGGTGATGCGTTGTTATGCTGGGTATATGAATCCAGTAGTTTGACGGGGCACCACCTGTTGTGAGTAGGATAGTACTTAACTTCTACTGGAGGTGCATGTTGACTGGTTTTGGAATGAGGCAAGGTCAAGATATAAGAGTCCGTGTGTTTTGTTAAGTGTGAATGAAATAAGATGTGAGTGGACTGTGTTGTGCTGATGGCAGTAAATTCTCTTGGTCTCAAGAAACCATAAAAAGCTACGTATATGGCGGTTTTAATGACAAGGTTTGTGCTGTTGGAAAAAGGTTTTAAATCTAGTAAGTTGGATAAGTCTTTAAAAATATGGAAATCTATAGGTAGTCTCTGGGCCGTACGTGGAGGTTCAGATTTCTGAATACCCCTAAGGATGTTCTTAATTTGGTAGGCGGACATGAAACTCGAACTGTTGGGTTGTAAAGTTAGCATGTGATTTTGGATGCCTGTCAGATATAGTTTGATTGTGTTGTATGATAATTTGAGTTTGAGGTGGCAAAAAGAAGCAAAGCCCAACAAGGATGTCATGATGAAAGGTTGTAAGATGTTGTGTTCCAAAAAGAATCTTTTAAATAAAATGAAAGCTCTGTCGTAAGTTTTACAGGTATTAGTAGACAGTGCTAATTGGGCCAATGTTCTGCTATGTTGCATGATAGCGTCTAGTCCATTACTAGATGGTGGAATAGTGGAGTGGTCGTGGCTGTGAGTGCTGAAAAGCCTGATGAAAAGCCTGGAAATTAAAATGAGACAAATTGTCAGCAGCCGTGTTACATACACCTGGAACATGAACACAAAACAAGAAGAAATTATGACATGCAGCCAACCAAGTGAGTTTCCTCAGGAATCTCATAATAGTCAGTGATTTGGATCGGCCTTTGTTAATAATGTGTCAAGTTGCTTGGTTGTCTGAGTAGCAACGTGCTGGCGAACCTGCCCATAAATGCCCCCATACCACGGGAGCCGCCACTATGGGATATATCTCAAACAGAGCTGAGGTAGTGGAAAAGCCCTCCAGG
>OW240914.1:292760726-292778035 GCA_933207985.1 Pelobates cultripes
GCCATGTGTCTCATACCCTCAGTGTCCCCACGTGTCTCAGCTCCAATGTCCTCATATGTCTCATACCCCTAGTGGCTGCATGTATCTCATACCTTCAATGGTCCCTCTATGTCTCATTCTTCCAGTGTACAAATACATAAAACAGATAACCGCGCCTTAAAACACAGTAATGTACAAAAATGAAGTCAAATATAAATCATATGTACATACTTTTTTGATAAAAGTCTATGAAGTCTTCAGTTGATATACAGTGCATGGTATCTCAAGGAAAAAGAGACAATAATAGTGCAGTATGTCTTTAACACCGTGAAGTAGCATGCTATAGCAAAAACTCACTCACAATTTATAGAGCTACAAAGAGCTCTGCTGTGTAGGGCATAGACGGTACAATCCCTCTCACTGGATATATTTTCAGCTTCAGTGGTGGTAGTCTTTATCTGTGTCTCGAATATGTGAAGACAACAATTGAAATATCCAGTGGTGCAATATGTATCTATATAACAGCCAAAGACTTCATAGACTTTTAACAAAAAAGTATGTACCTATGATTTATATTTGACTTCATTTTTGTACATTACTGTGTTTTAAGGCGCGGTTATCTATTTTTTGTATATCTTCTGTATCTCTATTCCTACAAGGTTTTGGGGAATCCTTGTACGATTTACTGCTGCCTTAAAGTATATAGTTGTAAGAAATAGTAGCATATAAATCAAATTACAAAAACACAATATGTGCTGGCACTCAATTATGCAAGGTGCAGGTATTCGAGGTTTAACCCTACAACAACCTCCTAATCTAAATCACAAACAATTATGAATACCGCACTCAAAATGATTATAGTAAAATCTAATCCTGTATTTACTTGCAAAAATATTTATTGTAATGATTATTGGATAAATTCATGAAGTTAATTATAATGACACTCATTTCATCCTATATACATAGATTATATACATATATACACCCAAAATCCTCCCTGTGCTAAAGTTCATGAGCTGTGTGTATTTACAATGGGTGATGATCCAAAAAATGGAAAAAAATCCAAAAAATGCCAAAAAAAATCATTTAAAAAATGGAAAAATAAAAAAATAGAAAAATATAAGAAAAAAGAAAAGAAAAGAAAAAATATATATGATACAGTCCTGAAGACTAATAGTCCAAAATATATGCCTGAGTACCGGAGCCTCCACTTTGTTGTGTTGTAATGCTGCCCTAATGCTCCTTTTATCCTCCCCTATCCGCTCTTTCACTGGCCTGATGGTCTCCCCCACATACAGGAGTCCACAGGGACACTTAAGAGCATATACAACAAAGTCTGAGTGGCATGTGAAAAATTCTTTAACATAAAATTTTTTGCCTGATTTGGGATGAACAAAATATTCCCCCTTGATCACACTGTTACAGTGTGAGCAATTTAAGCATGGAAAGGCACCCTCATCTGGTATACACTACTTACAGACTTCAGCATCCTCCTACTGTGCATGCTTTAAAGCAACATCCATATATCGGTCAGATCCATCCATACACAAATGAATTGTATAGTGCACTATATTTTGGACTATTAGTCTTCAGGACTGTATCATATATATATATATATGTGTGTATATATATATATATATATGTATATATATATATGTGTGTATATATATATATATATGTATATATATATATGTGTGTGTATATATATATATATATGTATATATATATATGTGTGTGTATATATATATATATATGTATATGTATATATATGTGTGTGTATATATATATATATATGTATATGTATATATATGTGTGTGTATATATATATATATATGTATATGTATATATGTGTGTGTATATATATATATATATGTATATGTATATTTGTGTGTGTGTATATATATATATATGTATATATTTGTGTGTGTGTGTGTATATATATATATATATATAATTTTTTTATTTATATATAGGTATATATAGTCATATATACGTATATACTTATGTATATAACTGGTAGTATCAAAGGTTGCGCTCACGGATTCATTAAAAAATAACTTTTATTGAACCTTCCTTAAAAATCGACGTTTCAGCGTGTGTAGTATATTTTATGCTCCTGCTTGGATTTCAATAGACCTAACATCAGTAAACTTATAAGAGATATATTGTTTTACTATTGGGTAGACTATAACACAGTATAATGCACTGTTGATGTATATATGTATATATTTAGAATTCTGTATATGTAATAGTGACTTTCTATTCCCCACCTGGGATTGATCTGCTTTGTAGTTTATATATATTCCTCTCACTGTTTTGCACATGCATATGATCCTCTGCACTTTGCACTTTTTGTCACCTATAGATCATCCTTATAGTGGGGTTTTTACTTGATTCTGTCCTCCATATGTAGTACTCGCTATCTGCTTCTTCGATCTCCGGTTAGAGAAGGAAGAATTAGACATTGTTAGACTGGTTGCTTAGCAACCTTGTCACATGACTCTCTGTCACATGACCACCCCCACGTGGTCTGGAGCACTTCCGGGTATCACGGCGGCGCCGGCTACCCGATCTTCTGTTTGTAGCATTATCACTCAGATTACTCAGTAACCCAGTCACATGATATGCACTGTTCACGTGGTCTTCTCACTTCCGGTGTCTGTAGCTGATCGGGGTCTCGACTATCTGATTGGTAAGCGACACTTTATTTGTATGTATATATTATTCACCATAACCACATTTCACTGTGATCTTGATAAAGACCCCGGCAGGGTCGAAACGTTGATTCTCTCCACACAGAATTTGTATCATGTTTTGGATACAGTAAATACTTTTTGCACTTTACTGAAGTCCTGGTGTGCTCCCTTTATTGATTTTTATATATATTGGAACGCGGGATTGCACCCAGGCATTTGAGCCTTTACTAGAAGGATTTTTGGGTGGAGTGCCTTGCCCATTCATTTTTTGTATTCATATGCAAAGTGCTAGCGTGGCACTTGCGAGAGCACCCCCATATGTAACAAACCGCTTATCACCTAAACAGTGATTTTCACCACCATCAGGATCCATCTAATATGGAGGATTTTTTACACCAGGCTGGAGCATTATCAGAAACAGCAGAAACTTTATCTATTACGGATGAGCAAGCACAATTGGTATTGTGGCCACGTAGCTCCCAAGACTTACCTCACATACACACGGCAAAAGACCTATACAATGACCTATCGAGATTAAAAAAGAGAGAGGTGGATTTGGACCTACATGGGGTCTTTTTGTCAGATTATTACAGATCCAAACGCATTCCAAGAGGTTTTCGGATAAAGAACGCTCCAACTATAGGGAGACAGAATCCCAACTTCTGTAAGAAATGGATGAATATATCGAATAAATGCTCTCTTGATTGGATGGTAATAGTGATTGAAGAAGTTGGAATAGAATTGCTTCAGGTGAAGAAATCAATACAGGAATTTGAATTGACTCATGTCACAGCATTGCAGACTATGCCACCTACTGAATTTATGCTTAAACTACAAGACGATATTCAGAAATATCAAAATGAACTGATTCGTTTTAAAAAAGTAAAAGTTGAAAAGGTGAACCACGATTACAAGTTTCATCAGGTCTACCGCTGGTTAAACGGGTCAGACTCTAATACACGGAATCCTACTCCTAGATTTAGGACATGCATCAGAAAACCTGCCTTACAAACAGTGGATATAAGCTCGGGGGAATCAGCCTCAGATGGGGAAAAAAGGACCGACCTTCAAGTGGAAAGACAGGTGCCTTTTTTAAAGGATGGGAGACATGTAAACGACCCGCCACGAGTAACCAAGACCAACGAACAAAATCGAAGAGACGAAAGAGATGCCCTAGACGTGGACAAAAGGGTAACAAGAAATATAGGAGCCATGGGAAAACCTCCCAGACAACGGAAGTAACATCCATCTTTAATCTCTCTAATAAGATCCTGGATCATAACCATATGTCGCTTTTACAAAAGGGCCTTACATTTATACCCGTGGCCAAACCTAGAAAGTTTGAGATGGCTATTGATTTATATAAAATGCAAAGAACTTTATACAGCCATGACATCAAAAGGGATGAATGTCTCACCACGATACATACTTTTCCTAATCGGTATAAGAAAGACATCTACACACCTAGTCACTCGATTAGGACTTTCATGCAGGTTATAAGGCACGAGATCGACCCTATGGTAACTACTCCACCACATTACAGGGATAACCTAACCAAGGGAGAACATGCAGCATTGAAGGATTTAATCCAGGATCCTACTATTATCATTAGGCCTGCCGATAAAGGCGGAGCTATAGTGATACAAACCTATGAGGACTATAGGGGAGAAATCCTGCGACAATTACAGGATACAGCTACTTACTCAAGACTTACCTTTGATCCCGTTGCAAAATTCCAAAAAAAGATTGAAAAACTTATAGGTGAAGGTCTGCTACATCGTTACCTTGATGAAAGGACTGCTAAATTTTTGTTCGTTAAATACCCAAAACATCCGGTCATGTACACAGTACCAAAGATCCACAAGGACTTGGTGCATCCACCTGGCCGTCCAATTGTATCAGCCAAAGGTGGGTTAATTGAGCCGATTGCTCAATTTATTGATTATTATATCAATAACAGCGTGAGAAAACTTCCAACTTGTCTGAAAGACACACAACACTTTATCAGTCAGATACAAGATATTGATCTTACAAACAAAGAGATCATCTTGGCTACGATGGACGTCCAAAGTCTTTATACAATAATTCCGAAAAAAGAAGGAATTGAAGCGATCGCCGAGATTCTATCTAATGATGACACGTATAGTGGTCCACATATCTCTTATCTGATGGAATGGCTGGATATTGCACTATCATGTAATTATTTTAAATTTGAAGATGGCTTCTACCTTCAAACCTCGGGTACTGCCATGGGCGCAGCCATGGCACCAGCCTATGCCAATGGCTTTATGTACTGGTTTGAAGCTAAGTACATTTTACAGCAATATCAGCCATATATACTTAAATATGCTAGATTTGTGGACGATATTTTTGTGATCTGGGAAGGCACTGTATCCACACTTCAAGAGATGGTTCAGCAGATCAACACTTTACCCATACCAGTTAGGTTAACACTGAATTGGAATGAACACAGCATTGAATTCTTGGATGTGAAGATATTTAAAACTGAAAATCAATTAGGGTTTACTTTATTTCGAAAAACAACAGATCGGAATACACTGTTGTCTGCAACTAGCTTCCATCCTCAGCATGTCAAGGACTCACTACCTATCTCACAATTCCTCCGGGTTATGAGGTATAATAGTAATCCAGTTAACTGCGATCAGCAGCTCCAGGAAGCTTGGGATCGCTTCCTGACAAGGGGCTTTCATCCACGAGTCCTGGAAAAAGCTATGATGAATGCTTGGAAGAAATACAATCAAAGTAATAATATAAGCCCTATGAAGAAGAATAATATCTTCCTTCCCATCACATTCAACACTGCAACTCCCTTCCTCAAAAGATGCATTCGTAAACATTGGAATATGTTCCAGGTGGACCAAAATCTTTCTGACAAATTTAAAGTCAATCCTATCATCAGTTATAAAAGAAATCGGAACCTGAGAGATCTATTGGTTAAGAATGATCCTCGAGTATGCTATGCCAAGATGCCAAAAATCCAAAAGAAAGGCTGCTACAAATGTAGCGGCTGCGTTACATGTGGCCATATGCTCACTGGAACCACATTTGTACATCCGCACAGTGGTAAACGCATCCCCATCAAGCACTATATTTCATGTATGACAACATATGTAGTGTACATGATTACTTGTCCGTGTGGCTTAGCCTACGTTGTGAAGACCGACATGACTTTAAGAGATCGGATTAGGGGACATCGCTCGGGAATCAACACAGCCTACAGAGATCAAAAAACGGATAAACCGGTGGCGAAACATTTTTTATCAACACAACACCATCTGCCTACTCTCAGATTCATAGCCATTGACCATGTACCGATACCACCTAGAGGAGGTGATAGATCTAAGTTGCTACTCCAACGTGAAGCCTACTGGATACATCACCTAAATACCGTAACCCCGAAGGGACTTAATGAACATTTAGTTCTCTCGATGTTCCTTTAACATGATACAATATATATTGTTGATGCCCACTCTTGTTCACATATCTAGGGTAGCAACACAATACGTAGTTTTTCTGTAGAATCTGGATTTTCCCTGTACATATTTATTCTTTTGTATACTTTTCTTGAGTATACTTTTCTATCCATTTGTTGCATATATTCAACAATAGATTCACCATGGAAAGTAAAGGTAGATAAGATTTGGTCAGTGCCGTCTGACAAATAGGAAGTAGAGCTCAGTAATACACACTTAGGACTCAGAGTCCTGACTTTATACACACACAGCGTGTGTAGTATATTTTATGCTCCTGCTTGGATTTCAATAGACCAAACATCAGTAAACTTATAAGAGATATATTGTTTTACTATTGGGTAGACTATAACACAGTATAATGCACTGTTGATGTATATATGTATATATTTAGAATTCTGTATATGTAATAGTGACTTTCTATTCCCCACCTGGGATTGATCTGCTTTGTAGTTTATATATATTCCTCTCACTGTTTTGCACATGCATATGATCCTCTGCACTTTGCACTTTTTGTCACCTATAGATCATCCTTATAGTGGGGTTTTTACTTGATTCTGTCCTCCATATGTAGTACTCGCTATCTGCTTCTTCGATCTCCGGTTAGAGAAGGAAGAATTAGACATTGTTAGACTGGTTGCTTAGCAACCTTGTCACATGACTCTCTGTCACATGACCACCCCCACGTGGTCTGGAGCACTTCCGGGTATCACGGCGGCGCCGGCTACCCGATCTTCTGTTTGTAGCATTATCACTCAGATTACTCAGTAACCCAGTCACATGATATGCACTGTTCACGTGGTCTTCTCACTTCCGGTGTCTGTAGCTGATCGGGGTCTCGACTATCTGATTGGTAAGCGACACTTTATTTGTATGTATATATTATTCACCATAACCACATTTCACTGTGATCTTGATAAAGACCCCGGCAGGGTCGAAACGTTGATTCTCTCCACACAGAATTTGTATCATGTTTTGGATACAGTAAATACTTTTTGCACTTTACTGAAGTCCTGGTGTGCTCCCTTTATTGATTTTTATATATATTGGAACGCGGGATTGCACCCAGGCATTTGAGCTTTTTGGGTGGAGTGCCTTGCCCATTCATTTTTTGTATATATATGTGTGTGTATATATATATATATATATATATGTATATGTATATATATGTGTGTGTGTGTGTATATATATATATATGTATATATATATTTGTGTGTGTGTGTATATATATATATATATATATATATATATATATATATATATATATATGTATATATGTATATATTTGTGTGTGTGTATATATATGTATATATTTGTGTGTGTGTATATATATATATATATAATTTTTTTATTTATATATAGGTATATATAGTCATATATACGTATATACTTATGTATATAACTGGTAGTATCAAAGGTTGCACTCACGGATTCATTAAAAAATAACTTTTATTGAACCTTCCTTAAAAATCGACGTTTCAGTCCTACTTGAGGACTTTCATCAGGATTATGAAAACAGCATATAACAAACAATAAGACTATATATAGGGTATGATAGATTGCAAATAGACTCACCACAGGTGCTCCGTGCTGTGACCGGCGTCCAAACCGGAAGTGTGTGCAGGGATAAACTCCGCCCCCGAGCGTGACGTCATGCGTGCAAAGCCGTCGTTACCACGGTAACGCAGCTAAATATAAACAGTAAAATATTGCGATCACCAATATGTACTAGGCATATGTACCAAACAGTGATCCACCTCTAATAATGTTACCATAATAACATATTGTGAAATAACTAATAAAATGATAATAAAAACACCAGTGAACATCATAGGACAAGTTTGTGTGTGGACTATATTATGTAAAGGAAATAAAGTGCTGAATAGTCTTAAAAAGTGCTAATGCAAGATCAAGTGTTACTTAAAGTGCCATAGACATGTAAGTAATAAAGTGCCAAAGTGCTGAAGTGAATATACTATGACCTAATCCAAATTACAGTATTCAAGTAATCCTAATGACTAAATACATATATAAGAATAATGAATGAAAAAATATAATAAGTAAATCAATAAAACTGAAGAATTTTGTTCATCTGTCACTCAAAAAATATATAAATTCAAAATATTGGTTAGTGATACTATTGTGTCCGGCATCGGGACATATATATCAAACTCTTAAGGATGACTACTGATGCCTGCTTTCGCTAAACATACATACAATATAGTATCTAATTAGAGGACGACAGCAAAATCATCAATAAAAAATGCATATAGGACAACATTAAATATAGAACCACACATTAAAATAACATTAGGGGGCGTCCAGGCCAAATTAATTATAAAAAAGAGTGCAAAGATAAGGCTTCATTTAGTCCTTTTGGGGACACCGTGTCCAGCTCATGTATCCAATATGCTTCTTTGTTGAGTAGCATCTTCCCCCTATCACCTCCTCTTCTACGGACAGGGATATGGTCAATGGCCATAAACTTCAATGCAGCCAATGGATGCTTTAATTCAAAAAAGTGTTTTGCAACAGGTTTATCTGAACAACCGTCTCTATATGCCAATCTAATAGAGGATCTATGTCCTCTGATCCGTTCGCAGATAGCCGTCTCCGTCTTCCCAATGTAACACAAGCCACAGGGACAAGATAGTTTATATACCACATGTGTCGTCTTGCAAGTAATGGTATATCGAATAGTGTATTTTCTGTTATTATGAGGATGACCAAAAGTTCTTGCAGGTGTCATGTGACTGCAAGTCACACAGCCAAGACAGCGAACTGATCCTCTTATTTGTTCCTTCGCAGTATTCATATAACTTTGGGAAGTATCCGTATGTACTAACATATTCCTATTTCTCTTATAACAAATTAATGGCCTTTCTTTAAACACTTTCGGAAATGTGTCGTCACTTGACAAGATTCTCCAATTTTTCCTGATGACTGATGCCACTTGAGGAGTGGATTGATTGTATACCATAGGGAAAACCAAACTAGAAGGTTTCTTCTTTACTTAAGTAGCGCGTGCACTCAGTGCTTCTTGTAGCGCTGCATCCAAGATGTACCTATCATATCCTCTTTGAGAAAATATATTTTTCATTTCAAGGATCTGGGTATCTCTAGTTGCCACATCCTAGTTGTTCCTGATTACTCTTAGGAACTGTGCCTTCGGTAATGAATTTTTCAGAGCCCTGGGATGTGCACTTTGGTAATGAAGGAGTGTATTTCTGTCCGTAGGCTTTGTATAGAGAGAATATTGTAAGTTTGTTGCTCCCAATGAGATTTCCAAATCCAGATAGTGCACCTTCTCAGTGCTAATATCCGCAGTAAATCTTACTGGTGTTGAAAGGAGATTGAGTTCTCGAACCATTTCGTGGGCTGATTCACATGTTCCACTCCATATGATGAACAGGTCGTCAATAAACCTGTAATAAGCTAATATATTGCGTTGGTATTTCTCTAATATGTGCTCCTTCTCATAGATGTACATATACGCATCGGCGTACATAGGCGCCATAGATGCACCCATTGATGTGCCAGCCACTTGCAGGTACCAACTATCTTCAAAACGAAAGTAGTTGTTCTGTAGAGTCAAAGTAAGTAGTTCCAAAGTATACTCTATGGGGGGACCATGATAAGTAGTGGATTGAGTCAAAACTTGCCGCATAGCTTCCACCCCAGCATCATGTGGTATCACCGTATATAGGCTAACATCCATTGTTATTAAAACTGGTCTTTGGTCAACATAGCTTAATTCATTGATATTAGTTATAAGGGTTTGGGTATATACTTATGTATATAGATATATATATTATTTCGTTCTACATGTATTTTGATATCAATATATATATTAATTTTAAAATACAGTTAGAACGAAATTACGCATGTATATATATTTTTTATCTATTTTTAATTTTTTACTTTTATTTTTTAACATTTTTATGGATTTATTTATTTATATATATATATATATATATATATATATATATATATATATATATATATATATATATATATATATAAAATTAAAATATATTTAATCAATATCATTGTACGTGTATTTTGATATTTTTATATATATATATATATATATATATATATATATATATATATAATTATGTATATATTAATATTTTAATACACATAGACAGTGTATGTGTATTTATGTGTGTGTATATATATATATATATGTGTGTGTGTGTGTGTATATATATATATATATATATATATATATATATACACTTAGATCATATATATAATATATATGATCTAAGTATATATTTAATTTTACACTGTTTTAACATCTTTTAATTTTATTTTCAGACAGCAGGGGGAGTACCTGTCATTACAGGCACTCCCCCTGCGGGCAATGCCTTGGACAGCTATGCCGTCCATGTGATCGCGGGGTCCTCGCAAATATAATAAAAATCGCGGGGAGACAAGCCTCCGTTGATTTAAAGGAATACCCTCGATGAATTAAAAGATTTAGCACAAAAAACACAGAAGTGAAACGTATATGTTAGGTACAATTGTGGGAGTACTATCCAAATAAAGTAGTGTTATGAATTTAAATGAGTATGAATGTTAGATGTAACATTTACCAGAGAAAAATAATTTTAGTGATAATAGGATGTATAGAGCTATAAAAAATACCAAATTAAGTAGAAAATTTGTTCAAATATTGCACTAAAAGGCAAAAACCAAAGGCAATATAATTGGAACAGACTCACCTAGGAGGCAAGCAGCAAAGAAAGAGGATATGGGAGGAGTTTGACATCATATACTTGTTAACTATTTCTTTGCTGCTGGGAGGTTCAGTAAAGAAAGATAAAGCAAATATGAAGCCTCCTGTCTTGCCATAAAATTCACCTTATTTTCAGCTCCCCACAGGTCTGCTGACGCTCGCCATGCCCCCTTGGTGACACCATCAAAATTGCTGGTTTTTAGCCAATCCAATGCTTTCCCATGTTGAAAACATTGGATTGGCTAAAATCGACAAAGGGGGTGTGCCAAACACCGTTTTGGCCAATCAGCACCTCCTCATAGAGATGCATTGAATCAATGCATCTCTGAGGAAAATTACCAGATTTTACTAATTTCATGACGTAAAGTCATGATTTTATAAAGGACACGGAGGCGAGTATTATGCTTTCCTCTTTCTTTTATTCTTCAGCAGCAAAAGAAATATAGTATATATATTCAATGCAAAAAAAAAGGAAAAACAATTCAATAACACCACATCATAACTTCTAAAGGGTTAATCAAATACCACATATGAACCAATCAGTGTCCCCATTACAACAAAGTCCCATGTGACCCTAAGCCACTCCTCTTTCTTTTGGTGTTGCTGATGGACACTCCAAATTTCGGCAGTGAAAAAACAAACAGTGGACGTGTAAAGAAAAACAGCGAATCCAATAGAAAATGATGTCAGACGAAAACTCAACAAATCCGTAAGAAAAAACTGGTCATCTTCCATCCGCACACTTGTGGGCATGCCTGAAACCATTATGGCACTCCAATTAGGAAGCTGTAAAACAGAGAAACGAGATGGTAAAATGTTGTTGGATAGTATTTTTCCACGTTCATAATCCAAACTATCTAGCACAAAATCATTCTCAAGTTAGTCACTCAAAGGCAATAAGATAGCACATATCACACGGCTCCATTCCCATAACATACATTATATTCCCAGCGGCGGTCAACTTACCTCTCGTGGGCGGGATAATACTCGCCTCCGTATCCTTTATAAAATCATGACTTTACGTCATGAAATTAGTAAAATCTGGTAATTTTATTAAAGGACACGGAGGCTACTATTATGCTAGTTCAAAGCTGTGTGATCACTGACGTGAAAAAATGGGAAACCGGACGGAAATAAAATTCATGGAATGTAGATTCTCTCGACCAATCGGCAGTTCGGAGGAGATCTTCCAATTTACAGCCTAATGAAAACGCTTTTGATGCCATTGCACCCCTCACTGAATGTGCTCCATATGTGGAAGTATCAATGCCTGCCGACGTCATGATCCATTTGACCCAGCTAGATAGGGTGACTGTAGAAACTGGACGATGCGGTTGTCGAATGGTCAGGAATAGGTCCGCACATTGAGGGTCTCGGACCGCAGCCGTCCTTGCTTCATACTCCTTAAGGCAGGCTACTGGGCATAAGTTACTGTTGTGTGGAAAAGCGGGGTAAAAAACCTTCGTGATGGATGTTTTCGTCATCTCGATATATCAAAGGCCACCCCTTCCGGTGTATATGAGCGTGCCTGAATGTCCAATGCTCGTACGTCTGAGACCCGTTTACAGGAGATGAGGCAGAACAAAGTGGCTAATTTTGCGGTGAGTTGTTTGATCGACAAATCTCCGTTCTTCAGCCAACTTTCAAAAAGTCGGAGAACGAGGTTCACATCCCATAACTCGGAATACCGAGGTCATGGTGGTTGTGCAAATTTTATGCCTCGTAGGAGTCGACACACCAACGGGTGTTTCCCTGTTTGAATTCCATTCCAACCTACGTGGCCTGCCAAGATAGCTGATCTATAGAGATTAATTGTACGATACGCCAGGCCGTGGTCGAAAAGTGAAGTAAGGAAACCCAGGACGTGACTCACAGTTGCAGATATGGGATCCACGTGTTGTTCCACGCACCAACCATACCATGCGTTCCAGGCATGTAAATATGATTTCCTTGTACCAGTGGCCCAAGCTCCTGCCAGGAGGTCCAGAGTCGTTTGTGGAACATTTCGGGTGTCCTCGAGTCCCCTGAAAAGAGCCATGCCAAAAGCTTGAGATGTCCCTGTAGTATGAGAGGGTGCGGATTGCCATAGGGATCCAGGAGGATGTTGTCGTGTACTGGCAGTAATCTCGGTAGGTCTATGGACAGTTCCAGGAGTGTAGGGAACCAGGGTTGAGACGTCCAGAAGGGAGATACAAGGATTAGGGATGTCCGGCGTCGTCTGAGGTGCAGCAAGGTCCGTGCGATGAGAGAAAAGGGGGGAAAGCGTAATGTCTGGTGTGCAGCCACGGTTGTCGGAAAGCGTTTGCCGCCAGAGCCTCCGGATCTGGCCTCCAACTGAAAAACTTCGGTAACTGCGTGTTCAGCCGTGACGCGAACAGGTCGATGTCCAGCGGCCCCCGTAGTGATTGCAAATGGCAGAAAATGGCCGGTTTCAGCCGCCAGTCGCTGGCATCCCGTAGATGTCTGGAGTTCCAATCCGCTACTACATTGCTCATCCCCAGGATGTGTTCCGCTTGCACTGATATGTTGCGGTCCAGGCAGAACTGCCAGAAATCCTTCGCCAATTCCGCAAGTATTGCTGACCTCGTGCCCCCGAGGTGATTGATATATCGAACCGCGGACACGTTGTCCATGCGTAACAGGATGGAACAGTTGGTTGACACGTTCAAAAGACTCCGTAAAGCAAACGAACCTGCCAACAGTTCGAGGCAATTGATATGAAGTCCCTGTTCCTCCCTGGACCATCTTCCTCTGGTGGAGAAAGGTCCGCAGCGCGCACCCCAACCGAGCAAGCTGGCATCGGATTCTACTACGAGGTCCGGCGCTGTTCAAAAGATCGCGCGGCCATTCCAGGCCTCCATGTGTTGTAGCCACCATTTGATTTCCTCTTTGGCGGCACAGTCGAGAGGAACAGAGTCGGAGTATGAGTGCCCCAAACGAAGGTATTTTGCCTTCAACCGTTGAAGTGCTCTGTAATGTAGGGGTCCGGGGAAAATGGCCTGAATTGACCCCGAGAGGAGGCCCACAATCCTGGCCAGCTGTCTCAAAGTAAGGACAGGACGTGCGAGCGTCCGCCTGAGCTCCTTTTTGATGGCCTTGACCTTGGTCGTTGGGAGTAGGAGTGTTCCGGTCACCGCGTTTATGGTGAATCCCAGAAACTCTATAGCCTGCGAGGGTTCGATGACCGACTTCTCCCAGTTGATCAGAAAGCCCAGGTTTTCTAACAGATTTGTCGTCCAAGAGAAATGTTCTTGCAACAGAAGCGGGTCCTGGGCCATGATGAGGATATCGTCCAGGTATATTATGAGTCATACGCCCCTGCTGCGTAGGAGGGCCACCACTGGTTTCATGAGCTTTGTGAAGCACCAGGGAGCCGATGAGAGGCCGAACGGTAGGCATTGGAATCGCCACACGTTCTCTTCCCAGCGGAATTGCAGGAAGTGGTGGCAGTCGTCGGCCATTGGGACCGTGAGGTATGCGTCCTTCAAGTCGAGTTTGACCATCCAGTCCCCTGTGAGGAAGAGGTCCCGGAGGGAGTGTATACCTTCCATCTTGAAGTGGTGGTACGTGACAAACATGTTTAAAGGTCTCAAGTTGATGACTTGGCGAACACCTCCGCCTTTTTTGGGTACCAAGAATAGGTTGCTACCCGGTGTGGTAGAGGGAACAGTATAGATTGCCCCCTTGGAGGCTAAGGCCTACCTCTTGAGTTATCAACTCCCGGTCCCGCGTGGGGAACACCATTCGGCCGGGGGGTTCCAGTTGGATCGGGTATTGTACGAAGTCTATAGAATAACCCCGGACCGCGTGGAGCACTCAGGCATCTGCCGTGATCATGTGCCATGCTTTGACAAAATGGCCTAGTCTGCCCCCCACCATAGTTAATGCAGACATATGAGGAGGTAGCGCACTTACCATAAGGTCATATGAAGAGCCTCTGGGTCCTCGGGTTTGCCACGGTCTGCCTCGAACCGGGAAAAATGGTGAGGCTTGCTTGGGTTCCGGGGGTGTGAATCGAGGTTGCACTGAGCCATGAGAGCCCCGGTACGAGCCCCGGGGCGAGCGGCCGGGCAGACGGCCCCGATATCTGCCGGCCCCGCCAAAAACCCTCTGATGGAACACTCGTTTCATGCTGGCTTGAGCCTTATCAAGTGCCGTAAAGGTGCCCACATACGTGCCTAGTTCTTTCACAAAGTTATCCCCGAATAAGAGGGCTTTAGCCTGGGGACCTGGTTCTGAGATTGCCAGGTTAACTAGTTTAGGCTCAATTTTTATTAAAATCGCCTTGCGCCTTTCTGTGGCCACTGCCGTATTCGCGTTGCCCAGGAAGCACACGGCACGTTGGATCCACCCCCTGAGGGCTTCCAGGTCCAGCGGTGCACCCCCCCGCCAACGCGATTTCGATCATATCGAACATCCTCGCGATCGGGCCAAGGATGTCCAATACCTTATCCTGGCAATTTCGCCAGGCAAAATCCAGGCCCTTCTTGGCCTTCCAGCCAGATTTTCCTAGGAATTGGGTGATTTTTTGGGTCCACTTCCGGGGTGGCGCATGCCATATCCGGGACCATGGGGCGTGGGCACTCTGCCCGCAGTTTGTTCCGCGCCACCTTATCCAGTGGCTTTCTGATGCGGGCAGCAATATATTTTGCTACGTGGTCCAGAGGGTACCACTCAGAGGACCTCGGGTGCTGTAGGGTATCCGGGTCAAACAATGGTTCGCCCTGCGGGTCAACCAAAGCTGAGTCGTCAGTTCCGTTTTTATGGTCCATGTCCGTGCCCGTGACGGAGCTATAGTCCCGCAAGTGAGACTCCGTAGAGTCCTCATTATAATCATCAGAGTCCTCCTCTTCGGACTCGCTCTGAGCCTCCTCTAGCTCCGATTCAGAGTCCAGTAGGGCCTTAGCCCTCTTCCATTTCCTCACCGATTTTGCCCGGTGGGGGGCCCTTAGTTGTGGTCCAACCACAGGTTCTGTGACAGGACGTGCCCTGTCCGTCTGTAGGGTTTTGGAGGCATAGTCGTCCAAATGACGAGACTTTATAGCGGCCTTACGCCCGCTAGGGGCCACCTGCTTATTCTCTGGAGGGTTAGCCAAGGGGTTAGTTGGTAATTGCATGGCTCTCATCGCCGTGGTTATGGAATGGGATAAATTCTCTGACATGGCACCCGTGGCAGTAACTATGGCCTGCGTTACAGACTTCGCCATAGCCGCGTCTAAGAGGGAATGCAATTCCTCTGAGTCCATATGCTCCTGCGCTGTGTCCAACGAAGTGGGCATTTTGGGGCCCTGTAGGGGAGGGGTGGGCATGGTGGCTCTAGGTGTAGTGGCACTATAAGCATTGTGTTCAGCCTGCATGTTTGGGATGGACGGGCAGTAAATATAGGCAAGGCTGAGACTTATACCCCTGCAGCAAATTGATAGAGTGGCTAACTCCCAACTATAGTAATGAGAAAATACACTAGCAGGCACCAGACACCAATGTGAGCAAGGCACAGCAGAAATA
Source organism: Pelobates cultripes (assembly GCA_933207985.1). NCBI lineage: Eukaryota > Metazoa > Chordata > Amphibia > Anura > Pelobatidae > Pelobates > Pelobates cultripes. Next base: position 292,777,142 of record OW240914.1, read on the forward strand.
TACAATTGAATCAACAAATGCAGCAAGCTCACAGTGTTCCCTCAGGAATAAGCTCCTGGGGAACACAGGGAGAGTTTGCCCAACAACAGGGAGTAAGTCCCGCCCCCAAACGCACAGTATTGGCCGCGCTAGTAAAAGCGCAGCAAAACTGCCATTCCCAAGATGGCCGCGTTGCGCACTTGTGTTGTGCGCATGCGCGAGCGACCGCGGTTACCGCGGACCACCGGGACCGCGACCGGCAGCGGTACCCGTGCGAGGGGAGAGAAAACCCCAGAGGGGAGTGGGTGGCAAGAGGAGAAAAACGGTCGGGAAATAAACAACCCGACCGGAGGTAGGAGGGGGGGGCTGGGAAGATAGAGAGGGAAATACTACAGTGAGGGCAAAGACCCAAAAGAGACAAACCAAAGGGATTACAAACACATATTAACCCTGAGGGAAAAGAAAAATTATTTAAAGGTAAACTGACTGAAACAAAGCTAATAACTGTCAGCAACAGAGGAAGGAAAAATTTTGTACTTATCTGAGGCTGCAGCAGCAAAAGAAAGAGGAGTGGCTTAGGGTCACATGGGACTTTGTTGTAATGGGGACACTCTGATTGGTTCATATGTGGTATTTGATTAACCCTTTAGAAGTTATGATGTGGTGTTATTGAATTGTTTTTCCTTTTTTTTTTGCATTGAATATATATACTATATTTCTTTTGCTTCTGAAGAATAAAAGAAAGAGGAAAGCATAATAGGAGCCTCCGTGTCCTTTAATAAAATTCAGCATCCCCATGCAGAGCGTGGGGCGCTGAATGGCAGAGCTGCTTACTGTGTAGCCCTGAGCCAGGAAGCCCCTCCAGTGGCCACTTGGAGGTGTCCCTAGGGTCAATGTAAACACTGCCTTTTCTCT
>OW240914.1:292778135-292884201 GCA_933207985.1 Pelobates cultripes
AGAGAACGTATAGCGTAGGAAAAACACATAAGACAAAACAGTCCCTACTTTTCCTTATGTTTCAAAGGAAACTAGATCAGAAATAAAGAAAAGAACAGATTCTGAAAAAGGAAGAGAAAATAATAGTAGAAATTAAGTTCAACGTGACCGTGCCGCTTTAAGCTTTATTGCCATATTTACAGTTCTGATGCCTTTACTGCAGTGCCACTGGTTTATTGTTAAAGAACGCAAATGTGGTGTTAATAGCTGAAAGGGTTAATGTTGTAATGGACTCTAATCCCCTCGGTTCTCGATCCCTCGGTCACCATAATCAACGTTGATGGAGAATCATTTGTAAGCAATAACACACGGACAACAGCTTTACAAGACTCTCAAATGAGTGTATTCCAGAGCTGGCTTTTATACATAGTTTGCTTACATTAGCCATGGTATATGCAAATACAGTACAGACTATAAGATTTATTACTTCCTTATATTACGTTATTCTGACAATGGAAAGATAAGCTTTTGCATACGTCTGGAAAAGAATATCCTGAAATCGGAATGGGCAAGACATCCTGAAATTTTAGCATTGTCTTACATCCTATAGAAGAAATACCTTAGTCTGTCACAGTCAGCATATTATGTCGTTATTCAATATCCCTTCAGTCAGCAATAATCATGTTATAAACCTTATAAAAGCATAAAATACATATAAACAAGTTAACTATTTAATATTCTTACATTCCCCTCTTTGAGCAATAAAACAATTGCTCATCTTATCGATAAAATCTTACCAGGACAGAGAAACTTCCACATGGTATTTTCAGGGGTGCTAGTCACTCCCTGCGGGACTTTCATTAATTTCTTCACCTCGATTCCCATGTGGTAATTCCTAAGGCCCAGTTTAAAGATGGGTTGATACCCTCCAGTGGCAGAGAGGAGAATTTCTAATTGTTTCTGTTCTGCATTATGGATTAATTTCTGTACTCTCTTTCTCAATGTACAAGTAAGATGGCAGTTATACAAAATCATACACAATAAAATCAGGACTATAATAAAAAAATGATAGAAGAATGATTTCATTATCTGGGATCCAGTAGGGGACCAACCAGTGAAGCATCGTACCAATGATGGGCTAAATCATTCTGAATTTGTGAACTCACCTTAAGGAGTTCTCCTTTTAGGATATGCGTGGCTACCTGTGTATGTTATCTTTGGGAAAAATATAGTCCCCTGTGTATGTGGGTGCCCACCAGGTTAAATTCTTGGCAAAAAGATCATAAACTGGTACTGGTAATGTGTTAAATTGACAAGCTAATTTAACATCCTTTGATGTTGTATGATATAATGTAAAATAGCATGAGCATGAAAAATGTGAAACATTACCAGTTAACCATCCATTGCATTTACTGGATTGGGGTTTTAGAAGTAACCATTCATTATCTGTGAGGTTACGCTTCCTCTAATCTTCTCTAGTTTAGGAATCATTAGTGTGTTTTCTAATGCCAATCCTTGTTGTTGTATCCATAAATACCTGATGGCACAAGTACTCCAGTTACTTAGACCTGTAGTGAATTTCATAGTTGCAACAGTTAAATTATCTAAATAATTATACATTGATTTATCTAAATCCAATCCTATAACCTGTGATTTAACAACAATTGGAGCCCAATTTGCACTAGCATGAAAACCAGTCCCTATATACATGCTGGCTGTGTTTAACTTATTCTTGAGGGTCTCCATATCTATAACTATTTAGTATACCCATAGTGGTTCCAGCACCTCCTAACAGTGTGTCATACCATTCCCTTTTCTGCCTTTGTTTGTTGTATTACATAATGTTACAACAAGAGTAGTGACTTTTAATGACACATGTACAGCTTGTAAGAAGGCAGTTGTATTAACACATGTGGACGGAATAGGTGTGTGTGTGTCGTGTTTGACTTTTGGTTCTATGGTAGTGGATGAAGGACAGTAATAAGGTGTAAAAATATAAGGTAGTGTATAGTTCTCAATTGCAGTGTCGTTCATAATGACTAACATTTGTCCCCTTTTCCAATTAATGATACCAGTTATATAATCATTATTAAAAGTAATAAGGCCTGTCTGTTTACATTGATATGCAACCTTAACTGTGCACATTTCTGCGTTATAAGATCTAACAATTTTCTGTGAACCTTTAAACAAACATAATGCATCGGTTTCATTAGCTGTAGACACATTTCATATGGGTAACTGGTACTTATAAGGGTTACTATTTGTCCAATTCATCCAAATGCGTTCAGTCAATGAATGATTGCATATTACATGCTGATAGAAAGGTGGTGGAGAAGGGTTCTTGAGAGGGCGTGTGTGACGAATGCTAGATGAGGGGCTAAGGCCTAATTGGGCTGGGGGTATTGAAGAATTGTTCATCATGTCAGAGTCTTTTTCCAGAAACTTGCCATTGACTTGTACTCATAATGGCATTCAAGGAACAATATCAGAGGGAGTATAACAACTCCAGAAAGCATAGCGCACAACATAATCTTGGTCTCAGGTACGTATGATCCTCTCAATCTACGATATGGTGTAAAAGCCATGATGCTTCGCTGAGGAGAAATTCTTCTGTTTCCGAGCGAGGAGTGGTGTTGTCTTCCTTGGTTCCCCTCTTTGGACACAGCTTCACTCGGGATGCGTGAATCCAGATGTCATGGGAATCTGTGGACAGCGGTTCTGGGTACAGCAATCACAGTAGCAGGTGGTCCAAAAGGGTATCCTCCTTTCTTGGTCCTGTTCAGCTGACGGATATACACCTTGTCACCGGGCTGGTATGAATGAGTAGGTTCCTGTGAAGGTAAGGGAAAACTGCGAAGAAACATTGTCATACATACCATTCGGTTTTATCAACAATTCATCTTGTGGGGATATATTCTTATCTCAGCTAAAATAGCTGGTAGATATCTAGTCCAATTTACCCATGTTCCTGGGTAAATTCTGGGCTTTTCCTTAATAGTCCTATTCATCCTTTCAACTACCCCTGTATTCTGTGGATGATAGGGTATATGAAACTGCCAGGTAACTTGCAAGAATTTAGCAAGTTCCTGGGCAACCCTACTTGCAAAAACGGGGCCATTATCAGAGCCAATCTGCAGAGGGCAGCAATACCGGGGAATAATTTCAGTAACAATAATCTTCACTAGCATCTTCCCTAGATGTCACAAAGGCCTCATGCCATCTACTAAACTGATCAACTATGACCAGTAAGTATTGCTGTTTCTTACCAATTTTGGATACATGAATAAAATCAATCTGTAAGTGTGTAAAAAGAGCAGCGTTCACACGATCTTACAAAAGACTGTACATGCTGCCTGAGATTCCTAATATAAAATGAATTCATGAGGAATTGAATGGTGCTTGCTATGTGCCTGACTGATGAAAATAAATCAGCTTGCTTCAAGTATGCCTATTCTTCAAGTATGCCTATTCTCCCCTCTTTAGAGAACAGATCATTTTGATCTTTCTCTAAACCTTGTTTAATCCAAAAGACAGATTCTGGGTATTAAAAAAAAGAATCTCATAACCACTGAAGCGCTGGGCTGTCATGTGTTGTATGGTGATATTTATCAGCTGAGTGACCTGGTGACTGGCATGAAGTATTGTAGGATGCCCTAGTGTGATAGTAGTAGCAGTTTCAACAGCCATTGCACATGCTATCAATGCTCTGAGACACGCCGGCATACCCTGTACCGGAGCTCGAACTACTTTGGAAAAGAATGCTATGGGACGCATACCGCCTCCTTGCTCTTGTGCACAGACCGCGGCCATGGTTTTACAGTTGTCCCGAGCATACAAATGAAATGGTTTACAATACACAGGTAGTCCTAAAGCCTGGGCTTGCACAATAACAACTGTAAGGGCAATATATGCAGCTAGCATGTCTGGTGACCAGCAGACATTTTCAGGGCTGTCAGAACGTACAGCCTCCCTTAGGATTGAGTCATAATGGGAGCATTCAGGGATCCATGGTGGCAGTAATTAATCATGCCGAGGAAGGTGAGCAACTCCTTCCGAATAGTGGGTGTAGGAATCCTCTGAATGACCTCAATACGTTTTGGACTCAATTGTCTGGTGCCTAAAGCCAGAACAAAACCTAAGTATTCAACCTTTGATTTACACAATTGCATTTTGTGTTTAACAACCTTGTGACCTACAGTTGCTGACAGTATCCACAGTGCTTGCCTCATAGCTAGGGCTACATAACAACAAATCATCAACATTTTGCAAAAAGGACGGAACCATGACCGGTGGTCCATGTTTTTAGAGTATGTTGGAGTACCAACGAATAAACAGCTGGGGAATCCACATAGCCTTGGGTAAGCGTGTCCAGGTAAACTGACAGCCTTCAAAAAGTAAAAACCATAAGTAGCTGTGTCTCTTGATCAATAGGTATAGAAAAAATGCATTACTTAAATCAATGACAGTGAAGCAAGTGGCATCATGTGGAATGGCTGTAATGAGGGATGTCACATCAGGGACAATGGGTGAAATGGGCACAATTAAACTATTCAGGGCTCTAAAGTCCTGAACTAAGCGATATGCTGGCCAGTGGTGTTGGGAGTGGGTCTGGTGTTGTTCTTGCCTACAGGGCATATTTTGAGAATTGTGGGGTTGTTGGGGTGTGTGGGGTTTCCTGGGGTGTGGACACTCATTCCTCCAGTGGCCATATTGGCCACAGTTGAAACAAGTGTTCCTGTCTATTCCTCCTTGGTTACCCCTGCCCCTATAACCCTGATTTCCCTGTCTCCATCCCCTTGCCCCTCTTTGACCACCCCTTCCGCGGGCTTTATGTGCTCCATCCCATCCTCGCTCTCAGCCTGTGTAGCTGGACATATGTTGCAATCCCTGAGCATAATAAGCAACCTTACTTTCCTAAACCTTTTCTTAATTCAAAACAACCTGCATTTTCCTTTTCTATAACCTTGGTAAGAAAATCTGAGCTATCCAAATTGGCCCAGTCTGAAATCAATTGTTTGACAAGCAAATAATACTGTGGCAACATATTACCAAGGCATGACTGTATTTTAAAGATATCTATATCATCTCCAGACATCAAACCTGCCTCATCCTTCCAACACTTGTAAAATTTATTTACAAAAATCATATTACCAATCTCTTCCTTTGCATCTTGCTTATATGCCAAAGCAGTGAATATAGACTGCTTATTCTTCCATAATCCCAACATTTCAGCTTCCACCTTGTTCCAGATTTTAGCACATCATACTGAAGTACTAAGCTCATAATCACCAATTCATTTCAAACCATATAACTCATACTCAGCATCCAATGTAATATTACACGTCATCTCACAAAACAATATCTTTGTAGAAACACATAATGGGTACCCAGCAGATATGCCAATACAGAAATCACATTTATGGGCACACAACTACACACTCTGTCTCCCTCCTAGGAAACACGGATACACACAATATAAAAGCAATCTTAAACTAACACCTCCAAATCTCCAACTATTCTTGGCCAAAACGCTAGTATTCAACAACTAATAAAACAGTTATTTGCTAGGTTATTTGGCTGTCATTCTTATCAGTATCACTAGACTGTGACAAACTGATTCACATATAATTTAAAACAATACAGCAACATAAATTAAACCACTTTCAAGTTAAACTGCACACTTCACACATTATCACAATCACCATTTACACAAAATAAAGAGTTAACAGCTGTATTCAGAACATATTATTGGAAAGTATACCAATTTTAGTTTAGATTTATTTTAGGGATTCTTATGTATACATTTTCTTAATTAACTTCATTACTTTAATCTACTATAGTATTGTATTTAAAGAAAGGATCCATTTATATAGCGCGCTCATAACTCAACTATTTGTATAAAACTACCATTAACTAATCTGAGATGATGCTGCATCAACTTAAATCCTATAGAAATTGAACGAACATCTGGACCAGATTAAACAGACATGGTTTCACCTGAATCTTTCAGAACTCTCAGAGACTTAAAAATTTATACTATACCATGTTTTAAAGGCATGGCAAACCTTTAGACCGGTCAGTCTCCAAGAGCCCTTTGTAATACAGGTAAAAACCTTTTGTCCATGATGTCTGATTCAGGCTATATACCACAATTTAAAAGAACACATAATGTGAGACATAGAAGACACAAGCAGTAGTTATTACACTGGATCATTTAAAAGGAACCTGTTGCAATAAAAAGGTTAGTTTACAGTGCAAAATAAAGCATGTGTTGGACCGCTGAAAATGTAAATGTTGCTCTCTTATTTTCAAACAAAAATCATATTTACAGTATGGATCCTTTGCAACAAACACACAGGGCAGGGAAGATGTGCTGATTGGTGTTTCTATACAATTAATCCCATATGGGGAATTAACTTTCAAATACTAATGAAGTGACTTTTTGTCTCAGTTATAAAATATACTGAGCTCATCATGCAAACAATGTAACACATTTACACTATCCCACTCTCATAATAAGTGTAGTGGGCTTATAGTATTTTTAAAGCAACAATCATTCCAGGCACACAGTTCCCATGTGAAATAACTTACAATAAAACAGAGTAATAAACTTATACTTCTATGCGACAGAAAGAATAAAGCAAAAAGATTTAAGTAGGTCTATCAGGTACAACCTATGAGTCATTTCTTTTCTAATATACAGTACTGCTATCTTGCAAAAAGATAAGTCCTGCGCTCACTCCCATCACTACTGGGCAGCAGCAAGGACTACAGTACACATCAGCCCCAATATATGGTAAAAACCAAAGAAAAACAAGTTACCTGCGTTCTCTCCTTAATCCCTATGTATTTTTAAAACCTCCATTTGTTTAAAAGTACTGCTATCTTATATATACACATATACATATACACACACATATATACATACATATACACATATATACATACACACACATATACATGTACATATATTGGTCACTCAGGACATGAACTCACATTTCCCATACTGCTGACTCAGAGTGGGGACACTACTAACTTACCAAAGTGTGTCCCCAATATAGACAAACAATCACCCACAAAAAACACTTAAGACAAACAAAGGTGACCGGGAGAAAGAGAAGTTTGGGTTATACAAACCGTGCTGCTCAGAACACCTATAGACTTAATAAACCGGAGACCTCTTATGGTCTCAAAAACCTGTATCTACCTGAGATACCCTGTATCTATCTTAGATACTAACCTGGGTTACCAAAACCCTATAATAAACCGGAGACCTCTTATGGTCTCAAAAACCTGTATCTATCTTAGATACTAACCTGGGTTACCAAGAACCCCTATATATATTTAGACCAAATGTCTAATAAACCGGAGACCTCTTATAGTCTCAATATAACTAGAGTCCTTACACCTTTCCTATCTACTGGATACAGACTTACTGAACCAAAGGGGGGTCATAGACAATCAGCGTCAAATAAGACACAAAAAGGCTACTCACCGCAAATGGTTTTGCTGATCCAACTTCTATCCCTCTTCTAGACACCAAGCTGAAAGGGTTAATGTTGTAATGGACTCTAATCCCCTCGGTTCTCGATCCCTCGGTCACCATAATCAACGTTGATGGAGAATCATTTGTAAGCAATAACACACGGACAACAGCTTTACAAGACTCTCAAATGAGTGTATTCCAGAGCTGGCTTTTATACATAGTTTGCTTACATTAGCCATGGTATATGCAAATACAGTACAGACTATAAGATTTATTACTTCCTTATATTACATTATTCTGACAATGGAAAGATAAGCTTTTGCATACGTCTGGAAAAGAATATCCTGAAATCGGAATGGGCAAGACATCCTGAAATTTTAGCATTGTCTTACATCCTATAGAAGAAATACCTTAGTCTGTCACAGTCAGCATATTATGTCGTTATTCAATATCCCTTCAGTCAGCAATAATCATGTTATAAACCTTATAAAAGCATAAAATACATATAAACAAGTTAACTATTTAATATTCTTACAATAGCTGCATGTTCGTCCGACCCCGAACTGATGCCAAGATGTAAATCTGTATGCTAGGAGTTTGTGAATGACTTTTCATTTGGGGGTTCCATGTTGTATGTCCATTTCAGATACCATCTCAGAACTTAAAGGACTACTCCACATCGCAAAAGCACTTCAGCTTACTGAAGTTCTTTATGGGTGAGGAGTACCCTCATTTAATCCCAGTTTGTAAAAGTGCTGATTTCTATAAAAAAATCTGCACTTTTATAAACTAACTAGGAAACTCCCTCCTGGATGTCAATCTAACAGCCAGGGAGGATTCCTTCCTACTTCCGTTAGCTCCTCTGAGCTCTACTTAAACGCGCCTTCATCTCCCTCTCAGACCAGCTCCTCAATCTCAGAAGTCTTAATAATTTTAATATCTTGTACAGAGGTTTGTTAACCAGTGACTGCTCCTCTTTTGCTGAATTTCTAAGAGATGTTGATATAACCTTGGAAGAACTCAAAAGCAACAGCCCTCCCTGGCTTTGTCTATTTAGTGTTATTTCATAGTTCCTGATTACTTTTCCTAAAGTATTCTCCTGCAACATTTCTAACAACTAGTGACCGTTCCAGCTGAGCATACAGTGTCAAATATTAAGCCAGCATTTTTTATCAAGACAAATACTGCCTTTAACAGCAAGTCTACAGGCAAATGTAAATTATTCTGCAATTGATTGTACACCTTAGTTAGTCAGATCAAGCACAATTGTAGAAACTCTGTTCTTTACAGTGTTCTTACAGATTCTGACATCAATGTTCAAAACGGTCTTCTCACCTTCTTCTTTTTTTTCTAACTGTATGAGATATCAACCAATCACATATATTGTCAGTTTATCAGCTTCCGGCCAGCCTTTCATTGGTTTGGATGATTTAATATCAGGCGTTATAGGCTTATCGGAAGCCAGTAAATATCACTTTGATTAATATCTAGTTTAGAAAAATAGATAGCTGTTGGTGTCTAAAATAAGTTAGTATTTCTTTCTTATTTTACTTTTCTGCAGTCCCCCAAAAGTAAAAATCCATAAATTCCTGTTGCTACTCTTAAAATACGAAAGAAAGAAAAAAACATACCGCAAACAAAACAATACGAAAACAATTACATATTAAAATAAAAGTGGATAAAAAAACAATCCACGTGAGCCCTGAGAGGGCTCATAACATATTTCATGGTGGGAGAGTCCTTGTAAGCCATCCATTCAAACATCCAATTGGAGCACTCTGGACAGTCAAGTCTCACTTATCTTGAAGTTTGCATGTGAATTTTCCCAACAAAGTTTCTAGGACTCTCTGATCTGTTGGCTTTCAAGCCGAAAGGGCTTTCCCATCGTGCAATCTGGGTTTGTGCTGAGCCCTCACATGGATTGTTTTTATTGCTTCACATTTTCTTTATTTACTTGACAATCTGGAGTTTTCTTGTAAAAAGAACACAAGTGGCATGGAGAGGGACAAACTACCCCAAAATAGGGGAGTTCACAAGTGTCTCCCCCTTTCCCATGTTGATGTCTTTCAACCTTCTCTATATTCTCTGTTGTTTGTTTTCCCACTGCCTTTTTTGTCCCCTATGCTTTCTTCTCTCACCTTATTTAAAGAGACACTGTAGTTATCTGACCAACTACAGCTTATCATATTTGTTCTGGTGAGTAGAATCCGTTCCTGCAGGCTTTTTCCAGTAAACACTGTCTTTTTAGAGAAAAGGCAGTATTTACATTCCTCCATAAGGACCCCTACAGTGGCCACTCATCAGATGGCTACTAGAGGTGCTTCCACCCTCTGCATTTATTCAATACATCTCTATGAGGAGATGCAGATTTTCCAGGCTTTGTGGTAGAAAGATACTCTTTCTCCTCTACAGAGAAATGCCAAGCCGCTGGCAAGATAGAACAACTGCTCAGCAGATCACTGCAGACAGTAAAGACTGTGTATAAACTTAAAAGCAACTGCACTATTATATCACTGCTATTGGTATATAGATATATTGTATATCTCCATATACATACATACATACATTTAAAAATAAAGGGTCTCTTTGCCTATTTTTTCCCCCTTTTGTCTTTCAGATGTCATTTTTATATTTCCCCTTGATAGTTAGCAATATGTTATAGATCATGCTTAATAACATTTAATGTTTTAAAAGTTATGTTATTAAAACATATTTAATTAAGGGAAACTGTGACAAATGCATCTTTGTTTAAAATGTGCTGTTTTTTGCAATTTCTGTTTTGTAGTCTATCACCACTGAACCTGCACCAGAAGCTGAAGAACCAGAGATTCCCCAGGAGGTGGAGTGTCCAATGTGTGGACAGCAGTTCTCCCTCTCCCAGATCGAGATGCATGCTGCGTACTGTGATGGAGAAAAGCAGGAAACAGGTTAGCAGCAATCTAATTCTACTAATAATGAGTGCAAATTAAAAAAAAATAGCTTGTTTATATTAGTGACGTTAATCCTATGTGTAAGGCATGCCCTGGAAACATTGCAGATGTTTTGATCTTCTGAATGCTATTATTGTTGTATAGTTAGTTTGATCGTTCATGTAATAATATTGTTCTATAGTCTTAAGGAGCAGGCGCAAATTGACTCAGAGGAATCTTGCTGGCCCAAGTAATCTTCTTCCCAACCCAGACTTTGGCAAGTAAGTAGGTATGCAGACTATTTAATGTTTCTTCTATATTTTGTAAATATGTGTCATGAAGTCAGAATTATGGAAATGTCTATGTAAAGGGACTATTTTACTTCTAGTAGGAGTTAAATCTGCTAGACAGGTCTGTTGTATGCTTAGCTTGTGTAAACCACTGTAAGGCATCTACAATTTTTGTTTAGCAGTCATCTTAGACCGATATCAAAAAGAAACTCTTCAATTAAATATATATCTAATATTGATAAAAACAGTAGACCAGTAGATAAAATAAATAAAAATAACTTCTGGATCAACAAGAAAATAACAATGATTGCAACTCAATTAGCATGTCTAAAATAATATCCAATTTAAAATATTTAGTCTACAATGCACACCGAAACAGATATATGTAGTACTTTTGTATGTGTATATACTCATGTTAAACTTTATATAGCGAATTTGGAGATCACCTGTATGTAATTCCTTTCAGGTTCCAAAGCTTTTCAATGGATGAACTCGTGGCATCCTTATATTAATAACTGCAGAACGTGTTCCCTCTTCTATATATTTGTCTGAGTCTAACTTGGCCTTCTGTGTATAATAGTTTGATTTATTGTGATTGGTTTGTTGATGGGACATTGAAATGGGTGTCTGCTATTTAGTAGATCATCTTCTTTGATATTGGGTAAACGTTTAATAAATGTCTAAGGAGCACTCCAAGCACCATAACCACTACAGATAACTGTAGAGGCTATGGTACCAGCAGTGCTCTAGCATCCTCCTAGGGAGCTACTTAATGGAACACCTCATGGTTAGGAATACAAAGCTGTATTCCTAACACTATGTTCCTCAAACTCTGTGAAACTCCTTAAGTATAGAAACTCTAGAAGCAGTCTTAGTACTGTAGTGTAAACATTGCAGTTTCTCTAAAACTGTGATGTCTTATATTGCAGGACTAAGAGGGACAGGGACCCAGATGACTTCAGTGAGACAAAGAAGTTTAGGGTGCCTATTGTGCCTATTTAAGCGCTCCGTCAGAGCTAATGCTCCCATACATTGTTCTATCACCAATTGCCAACTATAAATGCATGCACAAGCAGTGCTTGTGGTAATGACAATGCATCATTGCTGTAAATATACACTAAAGAATGTCATGACCTGTGACCTTAAAGGACCACTCTAGGCACCCAGACCACTTCAGCTTAATGAAGTGGTCTGGGTGCCAGGTCCTTCTAGGGTTAACCCATTTTTTCATAATTATAGCAGTTTCAGAGAAACTGCTATAATTATGAATGGGTTAAGCCTTCCCCCTAATCCTCTAGTGGATGTCTCATTGACAGCCACTAGAGGCGCTTGCGTGCTTCTCACTGTGAAAATCACAGTAAGAGCACGCCAGCGTCCATAGGAAAGCATTGTAAATGCTTTCCTATGAGACTGGCTGAATGCGCGCGCAGCTCTTGCCGCGCGTGCGCATTCTGCCGGCGGGGCGTAACGGAGGCGGAGAGGAGGAGGACAGCTCTCCGCCCAGCGCTGGAAAAAGGTAAGTTTAAACACCTTTCCCCCTTCCAGAGCCGGGCGGGAGGGGGTCCCTGAGGGTGGGGGCACCCTCAGGGCACTATAGTGCCAGGAAAACGAGTATGTTTTCCTGGCACTATAGTGGTCCTTTAAGTGATTTAAACCCCAGATGATACTGGTAAGGTTATCCTGCAACCATGGAACTTCATGATGAAAGGATACTTCTTAGCACACCCAGTCTTAGACACCACCACAGGGATAGGCAACCTTCAGCACTCCAGATGTTGTGGACTGCATCCCTCATAATGCTCTTACACACAATGCTGGCGAAGCATCATGGGAGGTGTAGTCCAAAACATCTGCAGTGCCAAAGGTTGCCTATGCCTGCTACTACCACATAAGTGGTTTTAGTCTACTTTTTTTGGGGTGTATGCAGGTTCGGGTGAACTCAAAGTGCATCATATGGAAGTGTGATGATGAAATTGATTACAGTACATAGTTTTTAGTTTCTGTTGAAATTAAACTATTGACATATATCCTTTTCTACATTGTATTATATTGGTTTGTACAATATTCTTGCTACCAACTACGTAAATAAATATTTTTACTAATTATGTAAATAAATATTTTGGTTACCAGCTAAACGCAAATAGGTTGGTGAATACAGCTATACTAAATTAATTTTAAACATCTATAATACCTAAAGGACACCAAAAACAAACTTCATTTAATCTTTTCCTTTTTTTTTTTCTCCTGTGCACTCAGTTTTTCTTCGTAAAATACATAAAGAAAAGTAGGGGCTATTTTTCCTCATGTATGGCAGTCAAGTTTACAAACCTTGATAATGGGACCAGCTTAAAGCAATGTACTATTTCAGTTACCAATCAAATTCACCTACAGTTCATCAGTAAAATCAATTCCACAGCAAACATCATGGGCAGAGGAGAACAAAATGGCTGTGCCCACATATTAACATCCGGCATGAGAAAGAAAAGATGTTAAGTATAAATAGAGGCAGGTGGCGAGTGTAATCATTAAGCTACATAAAAGGAAAACTAAAAGAAAATGACAGGGTAGCTTTAAACTGAAATAATTTAAATAATGAGTCAGAAGCCGTTAACTGAAATAACATTTTATTCTATACGGCTATTGAGTTAAATAAAAGAAGCAGACAATTTTGCAAAGCAGAAATTCCACTTGAGGGCAGCCAACCCTTACTTGTTGACAAGATTGGGTGCACTGATGTGAGTTTACTTGGCATTGTGGATATGGTCTGCCACAATGGGACCAGTCCGGTATGACATGTAAATACTTTCTCTCTAGTGGAATTTGCAAACTAAAACTTTTTTATTTTGTATTTTAAAACTGTTTTCACATTTTTGTCCTGTAGCACAACCCTGTTTGAGCCATAAGTTTTAAAAAGCTTTTGAATACTAATTCAAGTATTCACATGCTGCACAGAATTAATTTTGCTTTGTTAAACATGTAATTGACATTCTAAGTACTTGACTGCATTGTTGGAAGTCTTTGACTTCCAGCATTTTAAGTTAATAGTGTCAATGTGCTTCCGTTGAAGTAGGTAAGAATAGCACTTATGATATAACAACATCACTTCAATGTTCTCACAGTAACAGATAAGGATATGAAACTCTAGTAAAAGAAGTCTTTACTTTTATGCAAGGTTTCAAAGTTAGGTAACGGTAAGCTTGTTGTATACTTGTGCAGATCGAGAGGGCCTTAAATCTAAAATAAAAAAGCAACACTCCAAAGTTGGAAATTCTTTCATTTGTAACTCTGGAATGTTCATTTTATCTTCATATGTATTTAGTTTTTGTTTTTTTAATTATTTAAGGTTTATGAATGAATTCTAAAAAAAATAAATAGCTCTCTTTTATATAGCAATGATTTATCATAGTAGATTTGAGACCACAAGTGCTCATGTCTGATTTTTGTTAGTGGTTCAGTCTTTCTTGTGAAATTTCCTGATTACCGGACTTATAAGGAAGGGAAACGGTGAAGGAGTAGATGCACCAGGAAGACCACAAAGGTTGAAACACGTTGTGCTTGGACTACTAGTCTCTATACAAGTTTGCTTTTGCACTTGTTTTTAAAAACATTTTTTTAACTAAAATAATCTGGAATACTCTTTATTGCTGAGAAAGGAGTGGGGCAGATTGCCTGTGGAGTACATTAACCAACACCTTTTTAGCCAGAGCCTGCTACATGTGGCTCTGGGTATTGTGAGTGCCTTTTTTTGCTTGTAATTTACACCTGCCACTAAAGGATAACTGCTTCCAGTAGACATTTCAGTATTGTTACTCCTGTCACATATGGAGTTTGTTACTTTTGTAACAAGCACAATCCTATGTTCATCCTGCTATCATATACTGCACTATACGGCATTTCAGAATGTTTGCAAACAATAGGCACCAAGATACTTCCAGGTGGCAGAACGCAAGCGGCTTCCACTGACTTGAATGAACTAAACATATTATTTGAACATTTGTAAAGATATGAGGCACTCGAGATCAGCAAGAATCATGAGATTAAAGAGGAAGCTTTAACTGATCAGAGTTATCGACTTCGCTGGACAACATATACAGGAGTATAAATCAGATTGGGGCATGTTGCTATGCTATGCTGTGCATCAGATTAACCGGTAGAAAGATGAAACAGGGATATGTTATGACAGACATGGTTACCTAGGAGGTTTTCACAGGCTTGTGTGCTCAGTATGAAAGATAAGTCTAGGCTAAACAATACTGAAGAGCATTAGGTGTGCCAGAGAAAATTTAACAAATTGCGTTTTTCCCCCATCTCTTGCGCCGTCCAGGAGTTTATTCAGCCAATTCCTGCTGAGGTTGTATAATAGTTCTGCTTCCCAGCAAGGCAGTGCAAGCCTTTGGGCCCAGATGTTGTCAGACTGGGTAGGTCAGCTTGCAGGGTCAGGATCGTGCTCAGACTGCTGGCTTGGAAACCTGGCAGGTGGAGTAAGTAGGCTTGTCGGGTCTGGTAGCGTTGGATCGTGGCAGTCTGATCGGCGGGAGCACAGTGACGCACCACATCGATATATGCTAGTCCAAAGATACTGTGGTGCCTATGCCCCCACTCGACGAAGAGGTAGGAGAGACTGCAGGCAGACACACGCGGCACAGAACCAGCTAACCAGACCCAGCAGACATACCCTCGGGCCTATCCAGACAGCTGGCACTTGATGCACAACATTGCTCCCTCTCTCAGATCTGACCCGCAGCACCTCCACGGTGGCACCGCGACATTCACTAGCCAGACCACAGCAGTATAGAACCAAACAGCCAGAGGGTATCGGCTGAGGCGAACTCTTTACCACAGGGGGACTTTACTGCCTTCAGCCTCCACAATGCGGACTCTTAAGTAGAGGGGGGGGGGTTAGGGGTGTCTGTACACTATATGCTTGCTTTTCTCAAAAACCATCCCTTTTTAGATAGCAAAAGTAATAAATACAATCAAAATAACGCTGAAATGTAAACTTCACTTTTCAGAACATTAGTGGACTAAACCTGTCTAAAACAGATTATATTTATCGAAGTAATTTTCAAATTTAATGTTTAAAGTATCTGGACTGGAAAGATTCTTTAAACCCTGAGAGTATAATCATACAACCGTCATGAAGAAGATTCTAAGGTGTATTGTACATTTGCTTTGAGAATAAGTCACTGAGGGAATTTTTAATATTTAATGGACTGTGCATACGCTGGGCCTTGCATGCCACCATACTGTATTTGAACGTGTCTCTATGTAGCTATTGTCATCTCCTCAATTCTTTCTTTATATGGCCAAATTTGTTTTGTTTTTGAATTAGAGCAACACTTTAGTGTTAGGAATACAAAGATGTATTCTTATCATTAACATGTTCCTCAGCACCTGCACCTTGGCAGCGAGTGTTGCGAGCAAATTCGGCCTTCCCCATAGAAATGATTGACTTTGTTGCTTTCCTATGGGATTTTCTCTGAGGCTGGATGTCCAGCGTCATATCACGGTGTCAAACTCCTTAAAATTCAAGGAAACGCCTCTAGTAGCGATCTGGTAGACAGCCACTAGAAGTCGTCTTAGTACAGCAATGTAAATGTTGCAGTTTCTCTAAAACTATGATTTCCATTGCAGGGCTAAGGGGGATAGGGACACTGCACCCAGACCACTTCAATGAGATTAAGTGGTCTGGTTGCCTATAGTGTCCTTTTAAGGAAATATTTGCGTGGAAAAGTTTGAAATATTCTATTTAATATAGTCCTAAATTGCACTAGTGACCTTGTTTTCCACCTGATGCTATTTGACAGATTTGAAAAATGCTACTTGTGCAAGACTGTGGTTCAACTGGAAGATTATCAGACACATGTGGATAATTGCTTAAAAATGGCCACACTGGAGACCCCAAGAAGCCGTAGGTTGAGGAGCACCAAAGTGAGTGTCTGTTGTAGTCTGTCCCAACTTCAAAACATAACACTAGTCATGAAAACGTTTTCGTTAAGCATATGGCAGAAACCAGCAGATAGACGACATGCAGAGTTTCGTTCCACTGGTAAAGAACTCTGTGGGACTGGACCTCATAATATTAGAATTTCATTATGTATGTACCCAGTTGCGTATGATTATTCAGTCCACCATACCTATTACTTGGGGGGGTCCCTTTTTTTTGTTTTTGGTGTGTTTTATTCTCCAGTAAAATAAAACATTGATATCCTTGTGGAATTGCACACAAAGGCTACTTCACGATTTGTTAAATAACAAATTGTCTTTAATATCTTTTACCTGCTTGTTATCAGTAATGTATTTGTATCTACTGTAAACGTATCTTGTTTAAAATTATATTAAAAAAAAAAAAATTCTGTCATCACACACAATTTTGTTGCCCCTGTAATTTTGAATGCTCCTTATAATGACCACCAATTGGACTAGAGCATATGATTTATTTATAAAATATTTTACCAGGATGGATACATGGTTTTCAAGTATGTCCTGGGTCCACAAAACATTGCATTGTTACATTTTTTTATAATTGAATTAATATCTTGCTGGAAAGTAATCCTTCCATATTAGCAGCAGTTGCTTTAGTGTTTGTATACTAGACAGTTATTTTTAAGGGGTTGGCTTTAACTATTTATGAAATATAAAATTCTAACCATTTCTGTCTTCATGCACAAAGTGATGAAGGTAATTCCATCTCCTCATTCAGAGGCTTTACAAGAAGACCACAAACTGGAATGGCGCTCATACTTCTGTCTGTAGCTCCATTCAGAAAAGTAGGAATGAAGTTGTCTGTTAGCTAATTTGCTTGGGCAGCACTCCCATTCGCTTTTCTGATTAATGGAACCACTGTAAATTGCTAAAGTTCATATCCTGCAGATGTCTCCTGAGCAGGTTTTTTTCATATTATTATTATTGTTATTATATGGAACACATTAAATAACGTATTGGTCAAATATAATAACTTAAAATAAGTGAGTCAATATAAGATGGACCTGTGTGCATGTTGTGTGTTATTGTTCAGAAATGTCATTGGTTCAGATTATATAATGGTGGATCCCAGCTTACGCTTGACCTTTTTGTTTTTGCGGTCTTTTTATAACAGCAGGAATCAAAAGGGCAAAATGGCAGACTGCTGAGTATGCTGGATAAGTCTGAAGCAATAACATCAGGTATGATACATAATGTGAATGAGTAAACAGGAATGTATTTTTATGCAAGGATTTGGAACTGACCTTTTGTTTTTAACCTGATAAATTCATTAACGGGCTTCCAGTAAAACTGTTATAAATAAGAAAGTGGATTTTGAACACTATATTGTATTCTGATACTGAAAAGAAAGGCACATGGAAATTAGATGAGAAAACAAATTCAAAGTACCATCTTCATATTGGTTACATTTAATACATAAATTGAGATTTGCAGATTTAGTTGTAGTCACAGAACATATAAAAAATGAACATTTTGAAATCAGCACAATAAATACAGTCAGTCGTTCTAAAACTGTTTCTTGGGACTGTTTAATGGCGGGAGTTTCAGCGGCTCCAAGAAATGTGAGTATATGTATTTTTCATCCTGTTCTTGGCTGTCACATCTTTCTTTTTGTGTGCTGTGAGATCTGCTATGTGATTTTTCTGTACAGTACTGCCTTACACTGTCGAGAGACATTTGCTACATTCCACCAGCAGTAAAAGAGGACACAGGAAGTGACAATGAAGTCACTCTGATTCGTTGAGTCCAGCTAGAAAAATCATTTCACATTACAATGTTTACAAATATATTAAACATCCAGGTCTAGTTCTGCCCTGGGTGATCTAGTAGTAGGTAATACAAATGAGCAATAAGTGCAGTTCAGCTTAAACTTTCTGGAGTTTTCCCAAAGTATTTACCTTACTTCCCAACAGTAGTAAAATTACATTTTGGATTCCGCTTATGTGTTTCCCTTTAAGGCAGCAATGTTCCTCATCCTATTTGTAAGTCTTTGTGCGTACACACATTTAGTCGCTTTAAGGATAAATGGCTTGAAGGAAGAGTGCAGCATATTACTCTTTTTGCTGCACATAGAACATAGAGTTGTTATGATCTCTGCCTGTCTACATACTAAACAGCTATCACGTGCAGTGAGAAATCACTGCGAGTCACATTGCTGCCTTTGTTAAATTTTTCAGGAGATTTAGTTTAAAATAAGGTATGTGTTTTTATATGCATTTTGGGAGACAGATCCACATCTCCTGATTTTTATTCTCCTCCCACCACCACCCCCCTATAAATTATAGTGCCAGAAAAACAAAGCCATCCTAAAGTGCCACCCTCCTGCGTCGCTGAAGGGGTTAAAACTACATCAGTCTCTTTTCTGAATCCAGCGCTGATGTCCCTCGACGCTGGTTCAGGCTCTGCCCACGCTCCTCCCCCAGCCATGTGAGCCGACAGGGGAGACCTCATGCGCATGCGCTGTAATGGCTGCGCTCGCATTAGGATTTCCCCATGGGAAAGCATTATTCAGTGCATTCCTATGGGGGAAAAATGGATGCTGGATGTACTCATCCAGAGCGTGAGGACATCCAGCGTCAGATAACGGACCAAAAGTCTGTTTAAAACCAGGAAGCCCTCTTGTGATTGTCTGGTAGACAGCCAGTGGAGGTGGAGTTAACACTGATTAGTAATTATTACAGTTTCTCAACTGCAATAATTAATATTGCATGGTTAAGGGACATGGGATATTGCACCTAAACCACTTCAATGAGCTGAAGTGCTCTGGGTGCCTACATTGTCCCTTTAAACATTTGGAATTTCAATTATCACATGGGTATTTATTGGCAGCATGCTGCGTTGTTCCCTGTCATTGCTATGTGCAAAAAATGCATGGGTAGCCTGGCCTCTTCTTTTTTGTAAGTGCAGGTCTGACTAATAACTGCTGCAGAGTTTGCTGACCTGATCCAATTCTCCTCCACTCACTCTGGTGGAACTCTGATGGCATTGGTCTCTACATGTTTTCACTGTGCAAACTAGCTCTTTCTGTGTTCTGTGTAAAAGGTCTTGTTGAGGGAGTGCAGTAGGAATAATATTTTATATATTGTCTTGCTCCTTCGACAGACATCAACACCTCAAAAGATATTTGTACATAAGTGATTGACTGCTGCACATCACCTAATCCACTTAGTCAAACTGTGACATCCAAATGTGATTTTTTTTGTTGTTGTCATTCTTTGTTTTATTAAGGCATACTTTTGACAAACAGAATAGTAATGCAATAGTAACAGTTTCATTATAAACAAGGAGTTAATATCACATGAATGATGACTTTAGTCTGCAAAAATGCTTATCAAATGTGATCTTGATTATGAATTAATTGATATTGTTAATGTGAAAATGAAACTTCCACCTTAGCATGTTTGCCAAGCAAGGGGAAGTTTTCTCTAACAGCTTGACCAAGAACTGGAGGACAGTGTGGTGTGTAGTTTTTCTGGTTCTTTTTAAGTACCACTTTTTGATATGGACCATTGTGCTGGGAAGGCATATAATACTGAAGATATTCACTAATCAGGGAATTTTAGAGAAATTGCAAGACTTGGCCCATTCATCCATGGTGCTAAAATAGTGCAGCACCAACTAAACCCCCCACCCCTCTTCCCCATATCCTGTAAATAAGCTCTTTTGGCCTAAATTTTGCAGTTTGGTTTTCTGTTCAGTGGACTTCACATTTAAGTGAATAAATCATGTAGAACAGGCTGTTTTTGAATGTGCGATATGATGCAGTTAATATTACTTATGACAGTACTAAATAAGGGATTTATGACACTGTATTGCATATTTTTTCCCTTATACATGATCTTACTGGGGGATTTTCAAATTATTATTTTTTAGGAATGTGCATTAACGAGCCTCTTTAGTGTTCATTTGAGTAAAGAGTTTGCGTTTAGATAGGCAATACATTTATGTGCACACCAGACTGATTTTATTTTTTTTTTATTTTTTTTAAATGCATCCGTTTTACAGGAGCACACAGCAGTCTCCCAGAGGTGGATTGTATGAGGTGAGTGTTGCGGTCCCTTTGCTGGTCCATCATTAAGCGTGACGTCTAACGTTTAGTACTGCCTCTTTTATCGCCTGCATACAATTAATGATGTATGAGTCTACAACCCTAAACCTG
The DNA here is from genome assembly GCA_933207985.1 of Pelobates cultripes. NCBI lineage: Eukaryota > Metazoa > Chordata > Amphibia > Anura > Pelobatidae > Pelobates > Pelobates cultripes. The sequence goes on from OW240914.1 coordinate 292,798,944, forward strand.
TAACTTTGCTACCATATTTTTCAATATGTACCATTCTTTGCAGATGTTATGTTTTGTTCCTGTTTTTATCCTAGTTACCGTATATACAGTATATAAGACAAGTTTTTTGGCACTTTTTTTGTGTTCAAAAAGCCTCCTCGTCCTATACTCGAGTCATGGTCTGTATTATGGCAAATTACATTGCCATAATACAAACATGACATGTTGGGGGCCGGAGCAAGCTGTTACTTACCTTTACAGCTGCTCCGGTCAGCTCCCAGCACCTCCGCGCGGCACCTCTGTGCTGCTCCCAGTGTAAATCTCGCAAGACTTACACTGGGAGAAGACCGCGTGTAGGTAGGAGGGTAATTGTTAACGGCCGTCCCCCTGCACAGCCCCCCCTGCCCCTGAAAAGCCCCCCCTTGCCCCTGAAAAGCCCCCCCTGCACAGACCCCCCTGCCTCTCGCGAGCTGAGTGTTGCCGCAGTTACCATGGCAATGCTCCGAATCTCACGAGAGTGAACACTAGCCTCAGGAGCTGCTAGAGTTCACTCTAACCACTGGGACCACCAGGGATTGCCCTCCTACCTCCACAGACCCACAATAATTACCCCCTACACACACACACACACACACACACACACACACACACTGCCCCCTTACGCACACTCACATCCTTCACAAACACAATGCACTTTGTACACACTGCACCCCACACATTGCTCCCCTCACACACACATACATTGCACCCCTTTCAAAAACACTACCTCACCTATGCCCTACTATAAAGCTGCACAGCTTCTCAACCTACTGTAATTCTTTCAAAATTCAATTCTCATATGTTATAAAACAATTTTTTTTATTTTTTACCTAGGATTTCACCTCCCAGAGAAGAAAATAATGAAAGTATGAATAATGAGGATTTGACAGTCAGCGATTCTCCAATCAGATCATTTGTTTCCATTTCAGAGGCCACAGATTGCCTTGTCGACTTTAAGAAGCAGTTCAGTCGACAGCCAGGTGGTGGAGGTCCCAGACGCCATGCAAAAGGTCAGCCAAGTGGTGGAGGCCCCAGACGCCATGCAAAAGGTCGATGGAGGAAGCGGTGATGAAAGGGGGAAAAACCCTATAAACGACAAAAACCACTTTGTGATGAAGCCAGATTTTTTTTTACCCAGGGACCAGTGAACTCTTTCTCTTTTGTGGCTCATAGCTTAGAACTTTGGTTCAAATATATTTATATATTTTATTTGACATAAAAAACAAAAGAACTGTATATAAAATAGATAATGCAGAACTTTTTATTGTGAATCGTCTTTATGAATTATATTGCATAGAATTTTCACTTGAGTATTTTCTGATGCCGGGTGTTTTCCAAGTAGGGGAGACATAATAATGATTTTCCAGAAAAGTTATTTTTTTCTTTACATTCCCATGCAAAGTCAAAACAAAGCTTTGCATCATAGCAGTGCATTAAAAAGCTGTGTAATATTGGGGTACGGTGTGTGAAAACTTTTTTTCTTCTTTTTATATAAGTTTTTATTTTTGTTTTCCAATACAACAAGAGAAGATATGCCAAAGTTACATATATGTACATGTCACAGAAGACACAAAATGAAACCACGCAAATCAATGAACAGAACAGAGTTTGAAAATATGATGGGGTCGAGGTTTCGCCCATGTTAGTAAGGGTGTAAAGAACCCCCCCCTCCCTCAGGGACCACTAAACCATCCAACATGTCAAGGGAGTATTTAAAAAAAAAAAAGTCTTAACACAATGTGTATTATTTTAGTTTAAGTGCCTGCAAAGGTAGAATTATGTGTTTTATGTTCATGTATGTTAAACGAGTTTTATATACTTGTCAATTAAGTTATCTTGTATACACTGAGAATAACCTGGTGTCCTAGATTTTTAGAAATAAGTATCTGTTAAAAAAGAAACGTCAATTTCTATTACCATCAAAGCAGCACAGCTTATTTTTCTTCAGTTATTCACTTCACAATTATTTTGACTATTTGTTAAGGTATATGGTTATTTAAAAACATTTTGTGGTTTAACACTTTCATTTCATTTTTGAATATTGTCTGGGGGTTTTCTCCTTTTTTTAATTTATTTTTCCCCCAGATATTTTCCATATTAATAATGTCTGCATTTGAAAAATGTAAAATCATCTATTAATTCCCATTACTCCATCAGGACATGGGTTAGATATATCCTGACAATATTGTCCAATCACCTATCAGGAATGGATTAAACAGCCATGTAATAAATGATCACTGCAGTGGCTAAACCACATACTTTCAGTGAAGGGAGACAACTTTGTTGTTGTTGCTTTGAGAGTGCACCCCACAAAATGTATTATAAATATTTTATATATTTTTTTATTTTTTTCCCCTCTTTTGGTTTTTCTTTTATTATCCTTATCAGACTCTCCAGATTAGTTAATAACACCTTAATATATTAATCTAAGAAAGACCACATGCCTGAAAGAATTTAAAGAATTGTTCTTTGTGGCTGATGATGGGCACAATAATTGAACTGTCTGAACATGTAAACTGCACAGGTCAGATTAATTACCAGTTTTCAGTGTACTTTTCAGAGCAAACACTATTGAATATGTGCATTTTGAATGAACTGTGCCATTGATTTGAGTTAGCGTTACAACTGCCAGTTTTTAAATTTAATTCATTTTCCTAATTTATAAATATTATTAAAGGTACTTTTGTTGTCTATACAAATTGATGGCATGACTACTTAAGTTGGTCACTTTTCAGACGTAATTCTAACTGATATATATCTAACGTTCTCTTTGCTGTAAACTATGTGAAAGCTGTAGATAAGCAGGCCTTCTGGGGGTGTGTAGTTAAGCATTCAATATCCGGGGAACTGCTTGCTTCTGTCCCCATGTAGATGATGGTTTTCCTGGTCCTATGAGTGGAGCCATGGAAGCAACCATGATTGCTCATGGCCAAATCACTGACTTTAAAATAAAGCTGTGTAGGTCCCACCATGCTTCCAAGAGAGATGAGATAGTTTATACATATCCCAACACACACAATGCACAAGTACACGGGCAAGCAGATGAAACTTATGCTAACGTTTTAGTTTTTTAATATTCTTTAATACTTTTGCTAAAGTATACAGTGCATATCAAATACAAGGACAATCAAGGGAAACCAATAAAGTCTCTCATACTCAGAAAAGGCATCCGATTAAGTGAATTTCTACTGTTAGACGTCATGTCGCAAGATGAGGAGGATAGCGAAGAGTGTGGGGGTGGAATTACAACACCACACCATAATATTCTGTGTAGTCGGAGACCAAGGACCTCTCTCAGCACAGGTGCCTTTTAATATATTCAATCTGAGTGCCAACGTACGGGAAGACATATCACCCCGTCATACAAAAAAGCTGTCATAGCTCCCATAGTACCTGTGTCTTCATCCCTTTCCACCCACTGGGAACAATGGTAGACAACCAGAGGACAAGGAGTAAAGACTTGGCAGCATTAGGGTCTTTTAAGACACTTCTTGTAAGTAGAAACACAGTAAAAATGTTTGTTAAAGTGGGCTGATAGCGGTAAAAAAATGTTTTTGCGCAAAATGCTATGGTTATAAATAACTAGGAGGAGGGACACAGAACAATGTTGTCCCATAACCTTGTTTAAGCCTTATATCTGCAATGCAACCATATATTTGTCAAAACCTATTCCATGTAAAGAATAACATGAGAAGTTAAATGTGAGATTTCTCCAGTAAAGCACTATTTTTCTCATACCAAATTATTGAAGTTTTAAGTATTTATTTTGTGTGTCAATGCCGCCAACATACTTTTCAGCATTTCCTCTCCATTTTTTTTGGCCAATGAATGGAATAATAGTCTTTTTATGCTCTCCTCTTTTTGCTCGTTAGTAAATTTTCTGTACTAAAGTAATAGCAGTGTCACGTTAGAGGATATAATTATTGCAAACACCTTATCCACTGATTCATTACTTAGTCATGGCTTTTATTAGAAAAGATCTGACAACATTTGCCTTCATGAATCTTAAGAAATAAAAACTAAAGAGGCACACCATCTGATTAGGATAATTCAAAACGTGCTCTTTACAAACACATTTTTATGGATTGTAAGAAATAAAAATGCAAAAATAGAATTCCACAGAGATCACAATGTAATTGGCAAATAAAATACCAAAAAAACCTTTGAGATAAGTTCACATATGTATAAGGTCACACTATAATAAAAGCAGATTTATATAAGAGAGCTGGTAATGGGGTCTATACAGAACTCCTACCAAAACATTTCATGATTGAGCTGTGGAGGCAGGTAAGATAAGGTCATGGATACAGAGAACAGAGTAGCTGAGACAAGCCAAGATCAATAACCAGGAATCTGAGTATGTAAAAAATATGCTCTAGGACAAGCATGTCAAACTTGTGGCCCATGTGATTATGGAAATATTTGCAGCCCATCTGCCCTGGGGTTACTTCGCAAAGATATTTACTGTCTGATTCTGGTCTTCCCTCCCATGGCCGATCGCATGCTCCCGCAGACTAACCACTTCCCCTTCCCTCCTGCTCGCAGTGCCAGAGGAGCATCTGGCCAGAGTCTGTCCCCACTGTTACCACTTCAGACCTGTACACTTGAACAACGAAGGGAAGGGGAGAAGCATTGACGTATCCTACCTAACCTGGCCTACATGTGGCATTGGCTGACCTGTCTCGGCAGACTACCCTACTTCAAGTTACAATATTAAACATCTGAAAAGCAGAGAACTAGTGTGTTTATTATATGTTTTGAACCAAGTGGCACTATCCTCATGCTATATTAAGCCTGCGATAGTATTGCTCATTAATTAATTTAATGACTGTGCACAAGTTATGCTTTGTAAAATCCACAAGTTTCTGTTCTTATTTCTTGCTCTTTAAACCTCGCATTGCATCAGTCCTCTTGAACTCAATCTACTCTATCCTGTTCAGCAAACTGCCAGTATCTATGTCATGGCACATTCTATCTCTCCTCGCCTATATACTGACACATCTTGCATAAGCCTGATTATTATATAAAAAAATCTGTGCAGTCTTACTCTGTGCCATACTACAGTTTATTATATATTGCCTGTCTTTGCTGTTGTGGCATTTCCAGCTTTTATGTGTACCTCTTTTGCACAACAAAAATAAAGAATTATAAAAAATTTCCCAAAAATTACATAAACTTTTAGCATAAACTACTAATTATTTTGGCCAAAAGGCTATAAAATAATGAAAAGTTGTGTTGGTGTGTATCCTGTAAGTCTTAAGTCTAGTGGTAGTCATGGCGTGCCCAGAAACAGTATTCCATGCATGTCTTTAACACTACAAAACACTTCTTAAACTTGGTACAGGCATGGGAGTAGTGCCCTTTGTTTTTTTTAGCTTGAAAGTTTTTATTCCTTTTCAAGGTGATCGCTGAAATAAGACATTGCACATGATACAACTTTGCAAAATAACATTGTTAGTATTAACTAGTGGGTCTACCATAAGAAAAGGGGGTAAAGAGAAAGAAGAGGGGAAAACAAGGAAAATTAGGGTATGTCAATTCTATTTAAGGGAGCGTTAGTTGCTCGCTTCACGTAATGCTGTTTTCAATATATGTTACCATAATAATTTTATTACCTAATAAATCCACATTTCTGTAACTGGATTATGGCGACAATGTACTAATTGTGTGCCGACACAGTACCCTCAGTTACGTGATGTACAGCATAGTTTCGTAGGAATGCTTCCCACCTTCCCCTTCTTATAGAGTTGCTGGATTTGGAAAGATTTGTGACTGTGCCATGGTTTCATATGACCTATTTAGAGAGAAAGGTTTTTGTGTCAATTAAATAGAATTAAATAGAAGCGTCAAATACTGTGGTTACATCAGAGTTTTAAAAAGTCAAATTTTTTTGGTGCTAATCTGCTAAATAGTAAATTTGGGGCGTGCTCTTCATATCTGAGAGTGAAATAGAAGCGTCAAATACTGCTGTCACGTTGCAGTTTTAAAACGTACATTTTTTTGGGTGGTAAACTGCTAAATAGTATTTTAGTGGGATGCACTTCATATCTAAGAGTCAAATAGAAGCGTCAAATAGTGCACTTACAGAGCAATTGTAAACATTCCAATTGTTTTGGTGTTAAACTGCTAAATAGTACATTTTGGGGGTGCCCTTCATATCTGAGAGTCAAATAGTGCGCTTATAGCGCAATTGTAAACATTCTTATTTTCTGGTGCTAAACTGCTAAATAGTACATTTGCGGCCTGCACTTCATATCTGAGAGTCAAATAGAAGCGTCTTATAGTGCGCTTACAGCGCAATTGTAAACATTCTTATTGTTTTGGTGCTAAACTGCTAAATAGTACATTTTGGGCGTGTGCTTCATATCTGAGAGTCAAATAGAAGCGTCAAATAGTGCGCTTACTGCACAGTTGTAAAATTCTAATTGTTTTGCTGCTAATCCGCTAAATAGTACATTTTGGGTGTGCTCTTCATATCTGAGAGTCAAATAGAAGCGTCAAATAGTGCGCTTACTGCGCAGTTGTAAAAATTCTAATTGTTTTGGTGCTAAACTGCTAAATAGTACATTTGCAGCCTGCACTTCATATCAGAGAGTCAAATAGAAGCATCAAATAGTGCGCTTACAGCGCAGTTGTAAACATTCTTTATGTTTTTTGATGCTAAACTGCTAAATAGTACATTTTGGGGGTGCACTTCATATCTGAGAGTCAAATAGAAGCGTCAAATAGTGCGCTTACAGCGCAATTGTAAACATTCTTATTTTCTGGGTGCTAAACTGCCAAATAGTACATTTGCGGCCTGCACATCATATCTGAGAGTCACATAGAAGCGTCTTATAGTGCGCTTACAGCGCAATTGTAAACATTCTTATTGTTTTGGTGCTAAACTGCTAAATAGTACATCTTGGGCGTGCTCTTCATATCTGAGAGTCAAATAGAAGCGTCAAATACTGCGGTTAAAGCGCAGTTTGACAAATTCTAATTTTTTGGGGTGCTAAATAGTACATTTGTCATATCTGACAGTCAAATACCAATATAACAATATTGTAATTCTGGGGCAATAACCTCACAAGTCAAACTGAGAGGTCAGTTTATAGGGAAAACTGTTGCCTGGATACAATTCTAAAACAATTCCCATATGTCCTTTGCAGAGTTTACATGCTGGAAAAACACAGGTGCCAACTGCTGTGGCTTTCTGCAGTGTGCAGACTGGAAAGGAGAGCAGGGTTGAGGAGTGGGTGGAAGATGATGTGGAGGATGATGAGGTCCTAGACCCCACATGGAATCAAGGTCATGCGAGTGATGTGTGCAGTTTGGAGGAAGAGGCATAAGAGGGAGCAGGGGGCAAAAGCGGAGCGGCCGTCCCCTAGCGCTCGTCTCGTTGTATTAGCTCAAGAATTACCAGTTATCCAAGTAATACATGTAGTGATCAAAGGATCCATATTAGAGTTGAGCGAACCCAAACTGCAAAGTTCAGGTTCATACCAGATTTAACGATCCATTCGTAGTTTCACAGTCAGATGGGCAGTCCGGTGACCAGGACCCAGACACTGGGCGGCGATCGGACGACCAGGACCCAGTATGCCTGTTGTTGAAGTTAGGAGTCACAGTGTGGAATGGATTAGCAGGGTCTGGTGCAGGGTAACCGCACAGCCCCTGGTGTTGAGCACCAGCGTTTGTGCGGCCACATACCAGGACCCTGATGCAGCTTCAGTAAAAAGAGTACTGGATACCAGAAGCCATCACCAGATTGATCTGCAACTTGGAACAGGATGTGACATTCACTGTAGTGGCTGTGCGCGCTTTTGGCGTTCTCACCCTGCTGCTGCTCTCCTGTCTGCGCTGCAGCGTAACTTTGGCCTTCCTGCTCACCGCCTCATATGCGACGTGCCCACAAGGTGGAACTCAACCTTGCACATGCTGGAGAGACTGTGCGAGCAGCAGCAGGCGATAGTGGAGTTTCAGCTGCAGCACGCACGGGTCAGTCGCTCTGCACCAGACTTGCCCTACAATTGATCAGAGTTAAAGGATTTCAAGTGGACTTATTACAATTACAGGGCCTCTAAAGAGTCCTGTATTGTTTTTTGACGTCACTACCTTCCTGCGTCGGGAGTGGGTCATTTGCGCGCCTGCTGCCTTCTTTGCATGTGGTAGCCATTTCTCATATTCCCTCTCCGTAATCCAACCCTGATTCCCCGTTACCTGTGGTCACCATGGTAGGCGCAGTAAATGGCAAAAGTTGATATGGATGACATACGAATGTGTCGTCGCCTTGTCGTTGGGGAGCCCATTGAAAAAGTGCTCTATTATGACGAGCTGGGTGATCTCCTCTAGGAACTTGGCTTGATGGGAGTTGAGCCAGTTCTGGGTGGCCCTTGTGATGTGGCATGCCCACTCCGCATGGGAGTCCTTCTCCCCTGTCCGGGTCTCCCTAATCTTTCGGCGTTATTGCTCGGGGGTGACCACATACCGGGCCAGGAGGATTTGGGTAATAAAGGGATAGTCTCTGATCTGCTCTTCTGGTACAGCCCTGTAAATATCCGCTGCCTTCCCCACTAGTTTGCTGGCCAGGATTGGTGACCCAGTCGCTGGGGTCCACGTCTTGGAGTAGGCACTGGCGCTCAAAGTCTTGTAAAAAGTCATCGATGCCTTCTTCTGCTTCCTTGAAGTCTTTGAAGGCATTGTATGGTAGCTTGTGGGCCAGGGTGGTTGTGCTTCCCAGCGCCCTCTGCTCCCTTCTTCCTTCATCTGGGTTCATGGAGGTCGCCCTCTGTCTATTGGCAAGGACATAGGCTTGCACGTCCAAAAAGGTCCTGCTGACAATCTCCTCTGAGGGTGGCTCTCGGTAATATGCCAGGCGCCATTACACCTCCTTGCGCACTTCCTCCTAATCTCCTGCTGCTGTTTGCCTGTCTGCGCTGCAGTCTAACTTCGGCCTTCACGCTCACTGCCTCATGAGAGCCGGCGATAGTGGAGTTTCAGCTGCAGCACGCACGGGTCAGTCACTCTGTGGAACAGAGTTATATTTTTTTATATGTCCCAATATTTTGGGGGCTACCCCAATTAAAAAGAGGCTACCTCCTCCTCCACCGCCGCTTCCACCTACACTGCCACGGTCACCGCCTCCTCAACCTATGTGTCACTTAGTATAAACTATGTACACAATAGCAGAGACTTGTGAAGGCCTTTTCTCCATGCATCAGGAGTTGAGCTCAGTTTGAACAATGAAAGAGAATTCCCTGCATTCCAACCCTCTCTCAAATGGATAATTCTGGTGATCCTCCTGAAAGCCATGCTTTAGATTTTGATTTATGTTCTTCCAAAGCTAAAATCAAAGATTCCATCTAGTGCTATTTTATGGCTCAGCTGTATTTTTAATTTTTATGTTATTTTAAGTGATTTCCCTATCCACATTTGTTTGCAGGGCACTTGTCCTACCCTTACACACATTTTACTTCCTTTTGCAGCCCTCTAGCCCTTTCCAGGACTGTTTTAGATGCATTTTTGTGCCCAAAAGTTCGGGTCCCCTGTTGATTTCAATGGGGTTCAGGTTTGGGGCCAAGTTCGAGCACGAACCTGGACTTTTTTTCAAAGTTCGGCTGTGTGAAATCACACTGTACCACTATGAAATTCATTTTAATTCTGGCTCTGAAGGCACACAACATTAATTTTATTAGGTGATTTGTGGACAACTAGTTAGCTTTTTAAACAAACGTAAAGAATTTTACTTTTTTTTCCCATTGTGGAATTCTTGTCAAACCACCGTTTAATGCATCGACTGACAGATTTTTGGAATATAAGTTTTTTTCTGTACGTTTTATTAGGAACAAGTTCATATTTAGTTTTTCACTTTATTTTGGATAAATAGAGGCAGAAATGTGTGAAAGGCTCGCATTTGACATGATTTCCCACTACGGAAATTTCCAAGGGGGAGGGGTGGGGGGGATGTTGGGGACTCTGGCCCTTCTGGACTTCAAGTTTTATTACCAGGCCAAGAAGGTGGTAGAATGGTACGAACAAGGGATATTGAAGCTGTGGAAGGAGGCTGAGACAACACAGATGGGAAGATTTATGATGACTCTGCACTTGGCTGGACCTGATTCATTGCTCTTGACTCGCAGTTGCTCACCTTTTCATAAAACTCTAAACTTGAGCTAACCTCTTTTCTCTCCCCTTGTACACCTTAGTTTACAACCTGGCTTTGGTGGGAACATTCCCGAGACTAACAGGAGACAGCGTCCCCCAAATGAGACATTTGCTTACTCACAGGAAAGTGAAATGGATCCTATAGTTCCAGTAAAACAAAGCCATTTTCCTGGCACTTTAGGGTTAATACGTCCCCCTCCCTCGGGTCCCCGCTCCCTCAGAGACCTCTCATTGAAGGAGACCTCACCCCTATGGAGTCTGTATTTATAGATTCAGACACCTTGGAACATGTGATCTTCTTCTTATATAATTCGATCCTGACACAGAGTAGGTTTCCACCCCCTAGCTTCATGAGGAAATGGGAGGAAGTGATTGTGAAAGGGAGGGGGTGATGGTGAGAGGTAGGTGTGTGTTGGTGTAAGGGAGGGGGTGGTCGTGAGAGGGGGGGATGATGGTGTGAGTGAGGAGGGGTGATGGTGAGACGGAGGGGGCATAATAATGTGTGGGAGGTGGGTGATGGTGTGAGGGAGGGGGGACTAAATACCTTTTGTCATTCCCTGGTGGTTTGGCCAGATCTTGCGAGACACATGATCTGCTCTGCGGAGCTGCAGACCAGCGGCCACAGGCGCTCCCCCTCCTGGTGTCGAGTCCTCGGTCACTGACCGAAGACCTGACACAGTCTGCCATAAGGCGGTTTAGGTGGCCGCGTGGCCCCAGCCAGCGCGAGGCCTTAGGCGGACACCTTAGCCACATAATTAGAGAGTCACCTCTGCAGGCAAGCAGACAGAGGCCATTTTTTAAATGATTTTGGTCGACCTGGTGGTGCAATTGCACCACCATCGCGCCACCCAGACAGACAGCCCGCCCGCCCGCCGGGGTCAGCAGGGCCAGCCTCGGGGGGGCCCTGAGGTGGCCGTCTTCTGGGTCCCCCAGGAGAAGATGCTGGCCCTGTGGCCCGGGCCCGGCCGCAGCCGCGACCCCTGCGACCCTGGTATGTACGCCACTGCCTCCTTGCAAAACTGCTCCAGCTCCTTCAAGTTGGATGGTTTGCGCTTGTGAACAGCAATCTTTAAGTCTGACCACAGATTTTCTATTGGATTGAGGTCTGGACTTTGACTAGGCCATTCCAACACATTTACATGTTTCACCTTAAACCACTCAAGTTTTGCTTTAGCAGTGTGTTTGGGGTCATTGTCCTGCTGGAAGGTGAAGCTCCGTCCTAGCCTCAAATCACACATAGAGTGGTACAGGTTTTGCTCAAGAATATCCCTTTATTTAGACCCATCCATCTTTCCCTCAACTCTGACCAGTTTCCCAGTCCCGGTGTTCTTTGGGTGATGTGATGTGTTGGGTTTGCGTCAGACATAGCGTTTTCTTTGATGGACGTAAATTTAAATTTTAGTCTCATCAGACCAGAGCACCTTTTTGCAAACTCAAAACGTGCCTTTTTGTTGAAAGTAATGGCTTTCTTCTGGCCACTCTGCCATAAAGCCCAACTCTATGGAGCGTACGGCTTATTGTCGTCCTATGTACAGATACTCCAGTCTCTGCTGTGGAACTCTGCAGCTCCTCCAGGCATACCTTAGGTCTCTGTGCTGCATCTCTGATTAATGCCCTCCTTGCCCGGTCCGTGAGTTTTGGTGGGCTGCCGTCTCTTAGCAGATTTGCTGTTGTGCCATGTTCTTTCCATTTGGTTATGATAGATTTGATGGTGCTCCTGGTGATCATCAAAGCTTTGGATATTTTTTTATAACCTAACCTTGACTTGTACTTCTCAACAACATTGTCCCTTACTTGTTTGGAGAGTTGCTTGGTCTTCATGGCAGTGTTTGGTTAGTGGTGTCTCTTGCTTAGGTGTTGCAGCCTCTGGGGCCTTTCAAAAAAGGTGTGTATATGTAATGACAGATCATGTGAAACTTGGATTGCACACAGGTGGACATCATTTCACTAATTATGTGATTTCTGAAGGTAATTGGTTGCACCAGAGCTTTTTATGGGCTTCATAACAAAGGGGGTGAATACATACACATGTGCCAATTTTCTATTTCTAAAAATTAGTTTTATGTATATATTTTTCTCATTTCACTTCACCAACTTAGACTATTGTGTTCTGATCTATCACATAAAATTCAGATTAATAAAACATTGAACTTAAGGCTGTAATGTAAGAAAATAGGTAAAAAGTCAAGGGGGGGTGAATACGTTTGCAAGGCACTGTACATGGAATCCTGGAGTTGGGGTCTGGGTAGGGGAGGACACAGGTTTTCATTAGGGATTGGTTGTCCTGCTGCCTCCCCCACCTCATTGTCTTCCCCACTTTTTTCTCTTCTTCCTACTCTGCAATGGGAGACTCCACAGCTAAAACATCCTTTTATTTGAGAAGGGAGGGCTCCACGCCATTTTTTGAAACAGATAACCTACATATATAACTGCATGCCTGCTCTGGAGACAAACCTCCTCGCTAAAACATGATTTAACTGATGGCTGCTGGTTTCTACACAAATTTACATTGATCTTAATATATGTTTATGTTAACCTTTGTTTTAAAAGTCTTTGTCACTATACATGTGAATAAACAAACGTAGTCAGAGACCTGTATGCCTCTTATGCTTACTGTGGCGAAACGGACCTCGCCACTGGGCATTGGATTGCTAGCCTCCTGCCCTGCGACTATGGCCCTGGGATGTATTGCCCTTTAAGAACTGATTTGGACTTATGGACTTTTATTGTACAGTGCTGGCCCTTTTAAAAACAGTGTATGGACACATGGAAACTTTTTGGACACTTTTTCTTCCCCTTTGAATCCCTGGGAAGGTGAGGCTCTTCCCCTCCCCCAGCTCCATTGTTCCCCAGCAGGGAGTTGTCCCAGGGACACTGCCAGACCAGTGGGAACTGGTTTGGGAAGGAAAAGCCATGCTTGCAATTGATAATAAAGGGACCTCAACCTAACTTTTTAACCCCTGGACGGATTCATGTGATTTTTACATAAGTTGCTCCCCAAGTTATGCTGATCACAGAAATATAGTTTTATTCGTATGTGATGTAAGCTCACAAAGCTATAAAAATGTATAAAAAGTGTAACTTTTCAGCTTGGAGATAATTGAGTAGATACAGTCATTGACTCAATTATCTCCTAAGCAGAGGGGAGGAATATGATAGGTGTGTTTCTGTTGTCCCATTGTGTCTGATTGGCTGCTGTACTTGCATTGTATATGTTGTAATGTGTTTATTGGTTGTTCTGAAAAACCCTGTGGGTGGTCCTATGTAGGAAAAAACCTGCATAAAAGAAGGCCCTTTACCCCTTTGGTGCCAAGTAATACAGTTCTACTTCACCCTCAATTTGGAGTCCTGTCTCTTATTGGGGGAATCTGCTACAAGGGATTGCTATGCTCTGCATATTCCCTAGCTTTAATCATTCCTAAATTCTTGTAAGAGCTTGTTCCTGCTTCACTTTCAAGGAAGAGAGGTTCGGCCTGCAGTGGTTGTGGTGTCGGCTAGAGTGCTTGGGGTCCTCAAGAAGCGCTAGGAGCATCCTTCAACGGAGGTACCCAGTCAGGGTGCCAGGTGATCCGTTACACTTACTCTTTCTTTTGGAGACCTGTTAGTTATCTTATTTATCTATCTCATGTTGTGTTTCATTAAGAGCCTTCTCGAAGATTTATTCTTTGACCTTACCATAAAAAATAGAGAACTTTCTCTCAATTAAATAAAAACAAATTTGCAAAAAATAAATGTGTGAAAGGCCAAATTTGAATGGACTTATAGTCTTTGAGCAGCCTGTGTTACTAAGTAACTAAATCTGTTTCTTTTGGTCATCAAAGATCTGTCTACCTATCGATTACTATGACATAGCAAAATGTAATCTGATATAATCTGAAATAGATGTATTTGGTCACTAATCATTATTTATCCCTATCAAGATGCTTATTAGGCGCTTTATCAATATTACTTGATAGGCCCCCTATAAACTAATAATTCAGATCAATAAAATATTTAAATATCATTAAAGGACCACTATAGGCAACCAGACCACTTCAGCTCAATGAAGTGGTCTGGGTGCCAGGTCCATCTAGGGTTAACCCTGTCTGCTGTAAACATAGCAGTTTCAGAGAACATTAGGGTTAATCCAGCCTATAGTGGCTGTCTCATTGAAAGCTGCTAGAGGCGCTTCTCACTGTGATTTTCACAGGTTGAAGACGCCAGCGTCCATAGGAATGCATTGAGAATGCATTCCTATGGACTGACTGAATGCGCGTGCGGCTCTTGCCGCGCATGCGCATTCGGCGGAAGAGGGAGGAGAGTCAACAGCGCCGAGGGAGCCCAGCACTGGAGAAAGGTAAGTGATTTAACCCCTTCCTCCCCCTAGAGCCCAGCGAGAGGGGGGCCATAAGGGTGTGGGGGACCTATTAATACTATAGTGCCAGGAAAACGAGTTTGTTTTCCTGGCACTATAGTGACCCTTTAACCTTTCTTTTTGATTGTAGAACTGTTCTTCACACATCTGTCAAACATAAAGAACAAAATATAAAAACACATCTTCCCAATAGGTTTAATTTCTTAAAATATTGTTTGTAGTGTTGTGTTCTTAAATTCTTTATCAAACGAGAAGAACAAGGTGTCCCTGATCATTTATCTTCATGCATAAAGTGATAACAAGAGAGTCAGAGTGCAAAGAGGATCATTTAAAGTATTCTTGCTCTTTCCGTAGTCTGTTACTCCTTCAGCTATTTGTAAGTATTGCTTCTAAGCTTTCATTTAATTTCCTGCCCATATCCCTCTTTAATATGTTCATTTATCAAATACTACACACTTTATACAAACAGCATGCGCATTGTTACCTGCAGCAAGCATGAATCTTCTTATAATTAAACATTAAGGCGTTTATTTTTATATCTGGTTTGCGCTTTATGTGAAGTCGATATTTAGTATCTGGACTCTGTTGTCCTTGTGTCACTGTTAAAATGTTAAAAACTAATTTATATTTTGTGGTCTCCACATCAGTGATCCCGACTTTTGTATTTTTTTATATTGCAATTACCTGGAGACGTATTTATGTGAGTAAAATTGCTACCATTACACTTGTTAGGATAAAAAAACTTTTTGGTGTTTAATTTGTACTGTACAATTAAAAAAATGTCACTAGATCTGAAATAAGAACTCTTCATTTTTAACTCTTAGTCGGATTAACGGTTTCTATACAGCTATTAAAATATATAGGGAGACATATTTATGAAACTGATCAAACGCATGTTCTGATCATATCACTTCTAATAAACACTTTTACAATGTAGTTTAATTTAAAAGCTTCTTCTATACCTGAAATAAATTGGGGTTATTTACTGATTGAGTCTGTTTTAAAAGGTGTTCTTTTTTTAAAGGGATGCTGTAGGCAATATAACAGCTTTATCTCTTTGAAGTGGTTATAGTGAATGAAGTCTCTTGGCGCTGTCCTTCCATTCAGCATTAAGCTTGATTTAAAGCAACACTCCAGACCCCCAAATCACTTGCTGAAACGCTTTCTGTATGAAGAGTGCGTCCTCTTTTTTTCATTTTGCAAAAATGCAGATTTCAATAAAAATGGACACTTTTATAAATTTTTTTTTTTTTAATTCTTTATTTTTGAGTGCAGAGGTAAATATACGTTTCAGCAATATAACATGGCTTTAGAAAAAGATTGACAAAGTTCCGTATAGCATATTCATGGTGTGCTGCACTTTTTTTCTTTTTTTTTTAACAGGATTAATATCAAGATATAAAACAGGCTTGTCAACATTTTCTGTTGTATGTATTATAACAGGAGATAGTTTTCTTCCAAGCACATCTGAGAGGAGCGGTGGGTGTTAGGTGTCTCGAGAA
This sequence comes from Pelobates cultripes, assembly GCA_933207985.1. Lineage (NCBI taxonomy): Eukaryota > Metazoa > Chordata > Amphibia > Anura > Pelobatidae > Pelobates > Pelobates cultripes. Next base: position 292,814,964 of record OW240914.1, read on the forward strand.
GATAGGCTCTTCTGATATGATGTGTGAGAGGGTCGTATGAGGTTCTGTGTGGAGGTTTGCGGTGGCATCCCATGTGTATGCCTGTGGTATTCTGAGGGAGCTCCCCGGTGTGTGGGGTGTCATTTGCCTGGTGGCTGCGATATTAGGGTACGTGGCCAGGAGCTCTGCCAAGGCATCTGAGGGGAGATGTGTGACCTCCTCTTTATGTGTTGCCCCTAACCCAAGGGGTGGGGGGGGGGGGAGGTGTTGCAGTGTCAGTGTGCCTCAAGGGGTTTGTCTCTGCAGGTTCTAGCGCTCTGGTAGAGCAGTGGTCTGGAATGTGTGTAAGAGAGATAAAGAGAAATCAGAAAACCAAATATACAAATGCAACTTAAATCAAAACAGGTATAGCGACTTGTGTCGAATTTGTCCCAGAAGTTTCTATTCCGGTGCCGTGGCCATATGCATTGGCCCAGTCCCCATTAGTTGTCAGCCGTCCGTCGCCTGACACTTTTATTAATTAACTCCCAGCATTCAAGCAGACAACTGGTCCTGTTACTTCCTGGTTTGGTTAGCTCAGTGGAGCTAAACTCAAGAGGCGGCAAAAGCTCAGAGCATCTGCCTTGCAGAGACTTCTCATTGTGCTGCATTGGGAAGTCTGTGATTGGACAGCTACAGAAAGTCTGAGTGGGGTTAGAAGGGGAGGGCTTGCAAAGACAGCAGACAGGAGGACTGTAGGTTTTGTAAGCTGTTTTTAGATATACCACCTAATGCAGAAAAATGCATTATTAAATACACTCAAGTTTTCATTTGGGTATATTTTGTAAACAGTGATTTTTTTTTTTTATATATTGTATTTGAGCAGTGGAGTGTCCCTTTAATGTTTTGATGTTAAATGAAGTAGCCAGCAACTCATCCCCTCTGTGCTGCTTGGGCTAATGTGGAATTATTAGCTTGAGTAGCAATGGGCAGCTGTGATTAGCTTCAGTTTCAGTTGGCCACATTCAGCCTCTCCCAGTGCCCATTGCAGGTATGAAACAGTATGGCTACAAGGTAGTGTGTAATCTCTGCCTTACACATACCAACACTTGGGTGGTGGTGGGGGTAGAAGCAATAGGAAGCCTCTTATTTGGTGTTAAACTATATAGGACATGGTTTAACACTGAATGGCGGTAAAGTGCCAGGGAACATCAGGCACAACAACTTATTAATTGATATGATATTGTTACAGTCCTTCACCGTCTCCTTAAATAAGAAATTCTACTTGTTCTGTTAAATACTCCCACAAACCAAATAAATTGTAATAAATGATTGCGGGAAATGTATTCCACTACAAGCTGGATGATTGCTGTTAGATAAACTTACAAATAAAACACTGCTGTCTATTTTCCCAATTGACATTATAGCAAGGTAAGAACTCTGTATTAATACAAAGAATGTTGATTTATTTATCTGTTAATATCCAGAGGTAAATGCACCATCGCAATCCTTTGCAGCTCACTTGTGGGATGTTTAGGTTGAAGCTAAATGCAGCCACATTAACATCTCCTTTTGTCATATAAAAATGTTATTATTGCAGAATGACCTTTACATCCATATCTCAATTTGTCTTACTTCATATAAAATTTGGTTTTATAAAAGTATCACTGACCTTTTAAAATTAAATATATACATAAACCTAAGGCCTGTGGCTGAAAGATGTGACAGGATGAACCAAAAATGTGCACAAATTGGCTGTTTTAATATAAATATTATGTATATATTTTGCAGTAGTTTGATAAGTGTATTTTCCCACCATTTGGTTAATAGATCACGTGAAAAGAAGTAAGCAATAGAGTGGAAAAGAAGGATGGGGAAACCTAAAGCTTTGCTATGGGGATTTTGCAAAGTGTGGGGACATCCAGCATAATTTCATGAGGCAGCAATTGCTCAAATCACCTGTCTTGCAAAGACATTTCATTGAGCTGTATTGGGAAGTCTGTGATTGGACAGTCACAGAAAGTCTGGGCGGGGTTGGAAGGGGAGGGCTTGCAAGTCCTGCAAACAAGAAACTGCAGTTTTTGGAAGCTGTTTTTATATATACCCCCAATAAAAAAAAAAAAAAAACATAATTAAATGCATGCAAGTTTTTATTTGGTGTATATCTACTAAACAGTGATTTTTATTTATTTGTATTAGTGCAGTGGAGTGTCCCTTTAAACAAAATGACATAACTATTTGGGTGACACAATCTTCTAAAGTTCTCTTGTTCATAATCAGAAACACAGCTTTACATGTGGACTCTTTAACCATGTGGATCTACATGTGGATCTTTCTTTAAGCATGTGGATCTACTCGAGAAACCACATTTGTCTGCAAAGTAAGTGCATGCATTCATACATTTTAATATGTCATATACAGCTTTGTTATGAAGTACAAATAAAACCTACAACATGCTCAAAATAGAAAAGGCATTCCAATCCAGATCCACATTTTTCTTTTTTTCTTTCAGAGTTTTGTCTCCAAAGTAACTGTAGCGTAACAATCCATTTAGATTGAGGATTTTCTCATATATACACTTGATGCTGTTCAGCACATGGAGATTTGTCAAATGTAATCATATTGACTAGAATGAATCAAGCTACAAGACACTGCGGTGTATGAGATTTAAATTTATGAAACAATTATACTGCCACAATGTATTATTAACGTGCCAGTCTTATGTGTGCTCTAGCGCTATATGATTGCTGTTTAATTGCTGGTTTTGGTTAGCTTAAGCGGATTTCTATTAAATCACAATTTTGCAGCTTTCCATTAAAAAACGTTGGAGTGGATCTTTGGGAATCTGAAATATTCAATTTAACAAAAGGTAATCCAGTCACGTGTTGAACTAGTCATTGTGTTTGTAACGTCCTCTGCTGTTTGGTGGAATGTCCCGGGGCTTAGTGATGGAGGTGCGTGGTGAAAGCCATTTCAACTGTTTGCAGGCAATGATCTTCTTCAAAGCCAACATTTACCAATGATGAGAGTTCCTGAACACTTTACACAAGCATAATAAACTTTGGAATGTTTACAAGACTCTCTTCTTTGATAAGGTTTTTTTTTTATAGTTTAACAGATTAAAGGAACTGTATATGTAAAAAAAATGCATAGCCTTGTTTTTAGTTTGCAATCAAAAAATGTAATAGTGAACAGAATTTGAAACTTCACATGCCCATTATATTTCTAGTGCCTAAGCACTATTAAACCGTGTGTATTGGTAGAATTAAAATAGATGTATTAATCAGTCTGGGAGAATGATGAAAATTCTTGATCACAGAACTGAGGACCAGAGCAATATATTCAATGACCAGAAGATGTCACTATTTAGAAGCATGGATAAAGTCAATGTGAACCAAGACCTACCGAAGCAACACCCTAAATTATACAGAAAACTACATTTGTGTACATTCCTGTGTACACTACCAGTCTTCATAAAGTACAAAGAAAATACCTATACTACATTCCTGTGTACACTACCAATCTTCATAAACTACAAAGAAAATACCTATATTACAGTCTAAAGGTATTCAAGCACACAAATATGTAAATATAAATATATGTATGCTTTTAGGTTTATACACAGAACAAATTTTAGCCTAAAAGTGCTAATCTGGAAAAAATAAGTTGTAACAATAATATGGCTATTTTAGCCACAATTTAGCAATTTGTTTTTTAAAGGGGAATCTAAGCACCAAAACCACTAGATCTTAATGTAATGGTTTTGGTGCCTTGATACTGTCCTTTTTCAATGGGAATGTAAAATTCCTACAAAATGGAAAACACTTTTGGAAACAGGAAAATCCACCCAATTCTGTTAATATGAATGAAAATAGTGGAAAATATATGGTGTATTTTTGTGCTACCCAGTCAACTTATGTGGCCACCTGGTTTCCATAGTTGAACAATATACAGTCCTCTGACTTTATTCTATACAATTGCAAAAATGGAAAAGGAACCACACTCAATTCACTTAAGACAGGGTGCTTAACTGAACCAAGGGCCAGCACAAGCCCAGAAGATAATAAATACCAGTATTAGAAAAAGGGTCCAGGCAATCCAATGTCTTTAGGCACCTTTATTAGAACATGTGGAACATTGCAACGTTTCAACTCCCAATGGAGTCTTTGTCAAGTTTGCCTGAACCCTTTTTCTAATACTGGTATTTATTCTATACAATGACACTACCAAAGCTAGTATCCACTAATTGTGGGGATATTTATGGGATGATAATATTAAGCAGTCGAGAATTGCCCACTATTTTAATTCTCTTAGATCTTATCAAGTAAGTGAAAAGTATTCCATACAATTAATGATCACAATGTGTTATAAAAATAGATTTATTTATTATGCCCAATAATTAACAATAATATTAGGCAGCATGCATGATAATAATCAGTGAATATTTAGTACAACATAAATATGCAATACAATGGAATGGCTATACACGGTTCCAAAGGCTAAACAGCACCAGCTGTCAAAGGCTAAACAGCACCAGCTGTCACTTATCCTTACAGACAAAAAGTGAAGCTTTTCACAGCAAAGGGCCATAAAACCCTTGCTAACAGTTAGATCTACTGAGTAACCCTTTCAATGCTGGCTAGATCCTCCTAGGCATATAGTATCCTATTCTCCTGTGATTTTCAATTCAAATAACATTTAAACCAGCTCATTAGTCATTTCCTGGAACCATCCAATAAGAATAATCTACCAGATTTTTACAAAAACAAAACCGAATTTTAATTTGGTTAAAAAGATATCTTATCTTATTTTAGAGCAATCAATACACCTGGATAAAAACAGCGGTATGCTAACACGTGATAATATCACATTAATATATAATTATTCTTAATTCCACCTGCAGAATGGAATGTTTATAACTATATATTCTTTAGTTAACTAAGATTTCTTAAATATGGAAATCTGACCGTGATTTATCCAGTCATATATCATGCTATTAGTAAATTTGAATTAATTTAAATTAATTAAATAAAACCAGCATAGTTACCAGTTATGTAGATATTCTCATCAGATGAATAGGTAGTCCCAGAAACTTGATTGGTTGTATGGAAGTACGTGAGTTATAGAGAAAGTGGTGTTAGTTAGAAAGTAACAGTAAAATTCTAAGTGTTAAGAGTTTTAAGAGTTGAATGTTAGTCCCAGATATTGTCCTGGATTTCTCTGCATGTCCGAGTTGGAGTCCCCAAACTTCAACTCCCTCTCTCTCTATCTCTGTATTCTCTATCCCTCTCTTTGCCCTTTGTCCTTACTTTTAAGAGCCAGACTCTTTGTACGTCATTAGTTGATAAACCAATAGGAAGCCGTAGGTGTGTCCAATCTATGGATCGCAATTTAGGTATTTGATCTATAGAGGGCAGTCTCGTCTAACGAAACCTTCCTATCCAGGAAAGAGTTAACTTTTCCTGATGACGATTTTGACGTCATTTGGCTTATCTAAAATGACTACCATAACTTAGATTTGCTGTCAGTTCAAAGCGTTTGTCCCAGTCTTTGTGGCAACTACTTTGGTCGTAACTTGTAAAATTGACAGTTCTAAACTCAATTTCACCCCTTATTTTACAATGGAACCTTGTAAAATTTAGAAAGTAAAATTAATTACTTAGTCTTCTCTGTCACTAGTGTCTGTGTTTAGATAAATGCATTCCTTAGTGGTTAGTGAAAGTAAGAAGAAACTATGTGTCTGTTATCCTGAAGATAGCAAAATGGAGTCTGCTCTGTTTCTGAGTGACTTGGCAATATACACTTTTCATTTCTTTCTTAGCACAAAATGTCTGCCGATATAAATATTCTGACATAATCCAGGTACTTTAAGTGCATATTTAGCACAAATCTTATTCCTCTGAGCATAGTATACCTAACTATACTTTCCTCCAAATTCTTCCTCATCTATACCGCCTAGATTAGAACATAATTAATTGCCTTTACTTTTTACTTTTGAATGGGGATCTGAAGATTCCTTATGGCAAAACGAGTTCCCTATTCCAACTAAATGTACTTGGGATCTCTAAAATGCAAATTCATCAATACAGTCCAAGACATCTTCAACCTTCATATAATGTTTTTATATGGACTCTTTTATCTAAATACTATTTTCATGGTTCCTGTCTCACTCATCTGGGGGTTCCTCGCCGCGCTTCACTCCTCATCCGTCCCTCTTTGGTGCACAGTGTATCCTTTGGCATGGTCACCATCAAAGAAGGATGGTCGGCATCTTCTTCATTAATAGAAGTGGCACCATGTCTCTTCCCTCTTCACCGTACCCATGATGGTGATGGAATCCCCACAAAATACATATGCAAGAGGCGCACGTGATCAAAAGACTTAAAGGGGCAGGAGGCAGGGTAATTAAAAGGTGGAAACAGTATTACCAATAGAGTGAGAGAGCTGTGGCCCACTCCCCTATAAACCCACATCTAACCATGTCCTCAGTGCTCATCTATACTGTGCTCTTGGTGTATACACATCTTAATTGCATCCTATTGATTCCCTGTTTTTGACCCATTTTTGCCTATTTCCTGTGATCCTGTAGCACCTGCCCATTCACAAGAAAGGTAATAGGGAGGAGTCGGGCAACTATAGGCCAGTAAGCCTTACTTCAATAGTGGGGAAAGTGATGGAAACCATGTTAAAGGATAGGATTGTTGAACATCTAAAAACACATTTCAAGATCAGAGACAACATGGGTTTACTTCAGGGAGATCATGTCAAACTAATCTTATTGATTTTTTTTTTTTGATTGGGTAACTAAAATTATAGATCAGGTTGGTGCAGTAGACATTGCTTACCTAGATTTCAGTAAGGCTTTTGACACTGTTGCACATAGAAGGCTTATCAATAAACTGCAATCTTTAAGTTTGGATTCCAATATTGTTGAATGGGTAAGGCAGTGGCTGAGTGACAGGCAACAGAGGGTTGTAGTCAATGGAATATATTCGAAGCTTGGGCTTGTCACCAGTGGGGTACCTCAGGGATCTGTACTTGGACCCATTCTCTTTAATATTTTTATTAGTGATATTGCAGAAGGGCTTGATGGTAAGGTATGTCTTTTTGCTGATGATACTAAGATATGTAACAGGGTTGATGTTTCTTGGAGGGATAAGCCAAACAGCAAATGATTTAGGTAAACTAGAAAAATGGTCAGAGTTGTGGCAACTGACATTTAATGTGGATAAGTGCAAGATAATGCATCTTGGACATAAAAACCCAAAGGCAGAGTACAGAATATTTGATAGAGTCCTAACCTCAACATCTGAGGACAGGAATTTAGGGGTGATTATTTCTGATGACTTAAAGGTAGGCAGACAATGTAATAGAGCAGCAGGAAATGCTAGCAGAATGCTGGGTTGTATAGGAAGAGGTATTAGCAGTAGAAAGAGGGAAGTGCTCATGCCATTGTACAGAACACTGGTGATACCTCACTTGGAGTATTGTACGCAGTACTGGAGACCGTATCTTCAGAAGGATATTGATACCTTAGAGAGGGTTCAGAGAAGGGCTACTAAACTGGTTCATGGATTGCGGGATAAAACTTACCAGGAAAGGTTAAAGGATCTTAACATGTATAGCTTGGAGGAAAGACGAGACAGGGGGGATATGATAGAAACATTTAAATACATAAAGGGAATCAACACAGTAAAGGAGGAGACTATATTTAAAAGAAGAAAAACTACCACAACAAGAGGACATAGTCTTAAATTAGAGGGACAAAGGTTTAAAAATAATATCAGGAAGTATTACTTTATTGAGAGGTAGTGGATGCATGGAATAGCCTTCCAGCTGAAGTGGTAGAGGTTAACACAGTAAAGGAGTTCAAGCATGCGTGGGATAGGCATAAGACTATCCTAACTATAAGATAAGGCTAGAGACTAATGAAAGTATTTAGAAAATTGGGCAGACTAGATGGACCAAATGGTTCTTATCTGCTGTCACATTCTATATTTCTATGTTTCTACCTGTTCTGACCTTTGGCTTTTCCTGATGCACACTTTTAGTTCCTCGCTTTGGCTTATTTCTGCTATCTGTGATCCTCCTGTCAAACCATACCTATATAACATTAAACATTATCCTTGTGTTATATAACGAACTTGAATTTTCTGTATAATAATCAACTACAAAAGCTAATTTTACATTATCCATTAAGGTTGTAAGCATTAATCTGATTTGCAGAACCCGGCTGTGAGGCTGGGTTCCCTGACCAGCCAATAAATCTATTAATGGGAAATAGTATTTGTTTGCAGACACAGTGAGAAAGTGAGCAAAGGATGGTGACCCACCAATATTTCTAAGTATGGATAATAGTTACACGATGTAAAAAAAGAACAACAAAAAAAAAACAGCATGGGCCTAGATTTATTATATAATAGGATTTTATCTGGTGCTAATACGGCAATTGTATTAAGCCACTATATATATATATTGCACGGAATAAGTCGATTTGGAGTTTTCTATAACGTGCAAATTTTCTCTTCATCTGATAAATATAGGCCTCCGTAGTAAGAGTCTCAGGAAATGGGATGCCAAAAATACCGGTCTTCAATCCATTTTATTTCTGACACAGCGTGTACATTTTTGCACTGCTGTGTTGTTTTAAATTTGACAATATAAAAATGGTTTATTTGTTGAAGGAAGAATTGTGCACAGCGAGTTGCAAATCCATCTTCCAGGATGAACGGTGGCTCAATACTACAGCTATATTTAATCTGTATGCAGAAATGTGTGGCCATCATTTATTTATTTACTTTTACCGGTAAATACAATGCTTCACAATATTATCATACAATAAAAATCTAGTATGGTAATAAATAAGACAAAAAGCAGTATATATAATCTCTCCATGTATGTATATATCTGCATATGAAGATATGCACATTGAACCACTGTCGGGGATGGCTCACGTTTTTTTTTTTTTTTTTACATAAATGTATATTTTTATGAATTTTGCCTTATGAGAATAAAATGTCATAAACAAAAGCAATTCATTTATTGTTCTAATATCAGTGAAACGATAGCAATGAGGCACTCTGTGTCTCTGTTCGTAGTTGCATGCTTGGCTGGCTCAGAGGCCTCCAGTGGAATATAAGCTCCCCTTGTATCACTCTGTGTCTCTGTTCGTAGTTGCATGCTTGGCTGGCTCGGAGGTCTCCAGTGAATGATAAGCTCTCTTCATGTCACTCTGTGACTCTGCTCAGAGTTGCATGCTTGGCTGGTTTAAATGCCTCCAGTAGGGACACGTTTTCCATTTGTTCCATTAAACCACCCTGGATATTGAGAGTTTTTAAAGGGTTTCAAAAACATAGAGAGTACCATTTCTTAATGGATGGTTTTCATGGCTTTAGTTGTATTGTAAATAAGGTATAAGACACATGTGGGAAATTTATTGTAAAGACCTAATATTGATACATCCATGTTATGCTTCCAAATTATTTCTCTGAAGCCCGGCTGGGTATCTTAGTGATGCAAGTTTTAAAGCAAAGGCGGTCAACCCCAATGCTATAATGCTGGTGATTGTAGATATATAGGAAAAGATCTGATTTTATTATGGGACAGCAATAAATGTATATGGTAGTCAAAGAAGAACGGTCCAGGCATTCCAAGGCTTTAAATAGGCAAATGTATTTGACCAAAATGTTCAGCAGCAACGTTTCGACCGAAGAAGGTATTTTTCAAGCTTCTTCAATCCATAAACATCCATCTGCTGATGTTCTCCGGGATCTTGATGAAAGTATAGCCAGAATCAAGCCATACAGCCACATCACGTAACTAATAGAGGGTTGTATTGCAGAGTTCTGTTAACCAGTACTCCCTCTCAGCAATCATTTGGGTTGCATCATCCATTCCTCCTTAGATGTCTGATGGAGAACTGTCCTAATGATGATTCATTTTTTATAATAGACAGCTGCTTTGAGAAGCAGCTGCCTGATATAATTTAAAATAAAAAACAAACTAATATGTGTCAGCCATATCCACCCACTGTAGAGATCCAGGGAGGTAGACCCAGGGTCGGTGCAAGGATTTTTGGGTACACAGGCGAAGATGATTTTGGCATCCCCCCCAAAAAAACACAAAACACATCTTCACCTGTTTGCCTCTTAACCCCCCTTTTGTGTCTTATCCCCTCTTTTAAATGTCTTATCCCCTTTAGTGTATCATATACCCTATTTTCCCCATTGTGTGTTTTATACCTCCGTTGTATATCTCTTACAACCCCCCTTTTGTGTGTCTTAATCCACCCAGCGCCTTAGTGTGTCTTCTTCTCTCTTAGCTCCTTTGTGTGTTTCTCTTTCACCCCCAGCCTGTCTGTCTCCACCAGCCCCTCTGAGTCTATTTTTCCTCTTCTCCAGAGCCTCTGTGTCTCTTTCACCCACAGTCCCTTTGTTTTTACATCCCCCAGGCCCTTCTGTGTGTCTCTTACATCACCAGCCAAATCTGTGTGTCTTTCTATCCTCCTCATGTCCCTCTTTGTGTCTTTCTCCCCACTCAGGACCCCCTGTATGCCACTCTCACCTCCATGTCCCTTAGTGTTCCTCTCCCCTCCCTTCAATGTCCCTTACTGGTGCTCTCCCCTTCCTGTCCATTAGTGGTCCTCTTCTCTCCTCGTCCTTTAGCGGTCCTCTCCCCTCTCTTCCCTGTCCCTTAGAGTATTTCTCTCCTCTCCTCCATGTCCCTTAGTGTTTCTCTTCCCTTCCCTTCATGTCTCTTAGTATTCATCTCCCTTCCCTTCCTTGACCCTTAGTGTTCATCTCCCCTCCGTCCCCTGTCCCTTAGTTTTCCTCTCCCCTAACCCCCTCCCTTAGAGGTCCTCTTTTCTGTCCCTTAGTATTCCTCTCCCCTCCCTCCATGTCCCTTAGTGTTCCCCTCCCCTCCCTTCCATGTCCCCCCTTCCCTTAGTGGTCCTCTTCCCTGTCCCATAGTGTTCCTCTCCCCTCTCCTCCATGTCCCTTAGTTTTTCTCTTCTCTTCCCTCCATGTCTCTTAGTATTCATCTCCCTTCTCTTCCTTGACCCTTAGTGTTAATCTCCCCTCTGTCCCCTATCCCTTAGTTTTCCTCTCCCCAACCCCCTCCCTTAGAGGTCCTCTTTTCTGTCCCTTAGTGTTCCTTTCCCCTTCCTCCATGTCCTTAGTGTGCCTCTCCTCTCCCCTCCATGTCCCTTAGTGTTCCTCTCCCCTCCCCTCCCCTTATTGTCCCTTAGTGGTTATCTCCCCTCCCCATCCATTAGTAATCCTCTCCCCTCTCTTCCCTGTCCCTTAGTGATACTCTCCCCTCCATGTCCCTTAGTGTTCCTCACCCCTTCCTCCATGTCCCTTAGTGTGCCTCTCCCCTCCCCTCCATGTCCCTTAGTGTTCCTCTCCCCTCCCTTTTATTGTCCCTTAGTGTTCATCTCCTCTCCCTCTTCTGTCCCTAAGTGTTCCACCCCCACCCTTAGTGGTCCTCTTCCCTGTCCCTTAGTGTTCCTTTCCCCTCCCCTCCATGTCCCTTAGGGTTCCTCTCCCCTCCCCTCAATGTTCATTTGTGTTCCTCTCCCCTCCCTGTCCCTTAGTGTTCCTCTCCACCCTCCCTTAGTGGTCCTCTCCCCTCCCTTGTCTGTATTTTAGTGCATCCACATCCTCCTTAGTGGTCCTCCCCTCCTCCTCTTAGTGTTCCTCTCCCCTCCATTCCCTCTCTTTTAGTGCCCCCCAAGTGGTCATTTTCCATTCCCTCTCCTGTCTCTTAGTGCCCCCCCTCCCTTAGTGTTCCTCTCTCTCCCTCCCCACCTTAGTGGTCCGCTCCCCTCCCTCCCTTGCATGCCTCATTACCTTTCCTGTAGTATGGCCGAGCGGAGCGGACTGTGGTACAGGAGCTTCTGATTCCTGTACCTGGCCGGCTGCTTTCTCAGTGAGCATTTCCTGTCAGTCCTGCCGGCTACAGGAAACAGATCCTCCTGTACCGCGATCCGCTCTGCTCGGCCACGCTACACTGAGTGACTGGTAGGAGGGAGCACTGTGCACTTCCCTCCTGCCGGTCACTCTAATCTAGTGCCCCCCGGCAGTGGTGTATCCTGGTTTTGTGCTGCCCCCGCCCCCCAACCTCCTTACCTTTGGGAGTGCTGGAGGGAGGGGTTCATTACCTCCCTGGTGGTCCAGTGGTTGCCGGGCTGGGCTGGGCAGGCGGCTGGCGAGGGATCACTTCCTATGAGCTGTCTGCTCAGCTCCCTCGCGCACTGCACAGTGAGGCTGGGAGCCGGGTTGATGACGTCATATTCCGGCTCCCAGCCTCACTCTGCGGCGCGCGAGGGAGCTGAGCAGACTGCTCAGGGGAAGAGCTCCCTCGCCAGCCGCCCAGAGCCCAGCATGTCTGTTAGCCGCAAGGCTAACAAGACATTTGTCCTGGGCATTTGGGGGGCGGCGTTTTTTGCCGCCCCCTGAAAAATGCCGCCCAAGGCAAATGCCTTGTTTGCCTCGCGGCTAAAACGCCCCTGCCCCGGAAGACAAACAGATCAACAACCCAAAAGTGTTTGATTCCTGCCGCCCTGAGCAAAGATCCATTTTGCCAGCCGCTCATAAATGCAACTACATTCTGTCAGAGGTATATTCACTGAAACCTGAATTGCAGTGAAGAGATATTTAGGGAAAGAAGACACACTGGGGAGACATTTAGTGAAAGCAGACACATCGGTAAAAAACATTAAGAGAAAGGAAACAGCCTGGGGAGACATTTAGGGAAAGGATAGAGAGAGTTGAGATATTTAGGAAACAGATACTGGGAGGCACTTTAGGAGAGAGACACCTTGAGCAGACATTTAGGGAAAGAAGGAGGCAAACTGCCCAATATAAACACACACATCCAGTATGTAAATCCACACACACTGCCTAATACGTATATCCATACACACATACTGCCTAATGTATGTCTCTGTATGACGGTCTGTGTATGTACACAGGATGGCTAAAAGATAGATCCCCATCTGTCGTGCAACTTCAACAATAAGCTGGGGCTCTACCGATTCCTCATGCTTGCAGGATATTTAGCATGGAGCCAAGCATATGGAGTATGTTTGTATGATTGTAGCGGTGTGTTTGTATGTAGTGTTTGCACAAGCATGCATTTATGTGTAGTGTTGGTTTTTGAACGTAGGTGTGTGTTTATATATAATTTTGGTGTCTGATACAGAGGTGTGTTTGTATGTAGTGTTGACATTTGAATGCAGGGGTGTGTTTGTATGTAGTGTTGACGTTTGCATGCAGGTGTTTATTTGTGTGTAGTGTTGGTGTTTGAATGCTGAGATATATGCACATATACACATACACTGCCACACACGCACACACTGTGATACACATACACAAAGACATACTAACAGACAGACATACACACACACACACACACACACACACACTGACAGACATTTAGATACACACAGACACACGGACAGAGACATATACATACACACACACTGACAGACATGGATACACACACACACACACACTGACAGACATAGATACACACACACACACTGACAGACATAGATACACACACACACTGACAGACATACACATACACACATACACAATGACAGACATACACAAAGACACACTAACAGACAGACATACACACACACACTGACAGACATTTAGATACACACACACACACTGACAGACATATACACACACACTGACAGACATAGATATACACACACACTGACAGACATATACACACACACACTGACAGACATATACACACACAGACACACTGACCAACAGGTTCAGGAGGGTGGCTTACCTGGGATCCAAAGTGCTGCCTGAGGTAGTTGGGAGTTGGAGGAGCTGGTCCTGCCCAGCCCCCCTCCTCTCTGCCTTCTGCTGTTCTAGTCTTCTTGGGAGGACTTCCTCCCATGCTGATTAGAAGGGGGCCGGTGGTAGCTCCGCCCCTGCTGGGCGCCAGCCGCGCTGTGTGCTACAGAGGGAGCAGGGATATGACGTTCATATCCCCGCCCCCTCCACACAGTCCACGGCACTGCAGGTTGGCGCTCGGCCACGCTACAAGAAGTGACCGGCAGGAGAGGGGAGCTGTGCGCTTCCCTCCTGCCGGTCACCTGGACATTTGCGCCCCCGGGCCGGTGCGCCCTAAGGCGGCCGCCTGTGCCGCCTTATGGACGCGCCGGCCCTGTCCATACACACATACTGCCTAATACATATATCCATACACACATACTGCCTAATACATATATCCATACACACATACTGCCTAATACATATATCCATACACACATACTGCCTAATACGTATATCCATACACACATACTGCCTAATACATATATCCATACACACATACTGCCTAATACATATATCCATACACACATACTGCCTAATACATATATCCATACACACATACTGCCTAATACATATATCCATACACACATACTGCCTAATACGTATATCCATACACACATACTGCCTAATACGTATATCCATACACACATACTGCCTAATACATATATCCATACACACATACTGCCTAATACGTATATCCATACACACATACTGCCTAATACGTATATCCATACACACATACTGCCTAATACATATATCCATACACACATACTGCCTAATACGTATATCCATACACACATACTGCCTAATACATATATCCATACACACATACTGCCTAATACATATATCCATACACACATACTGCCTAATACGTATATCCATGCACATTATCCATACACATCCATATCCATACACATTATACATGTTTTATTGTATGTGTCCTGTCCCATCTTCCCCTGCCTGCAGGAAGCATTGCTGGGGTTACAGTAAACCCCGCTCCCTGTACAGATAATCGTTGGTGAAGAGAGGAGTCCAGCAGATGAATGGCTGGACTGACAGGGTGGCTAAACAGCCGCAGACCTTTGCAGGGCAGCCCCAGACAGCAGGTGGTTACCCCACCATGAAACCTCTCCATGGGTGCCCCCGACAGGTTGGGGACCCAGGCGAATGCCTTCTTCGCCTAACGATAGCGCCACTGTGTTCAAACGCAGTAATGTTCCCCTTGTTTGCAATGCAGGCGGGGGGCCCTTAATGACTGTTGTCACGTTATACGTTTGCATAACCACAACAACTGCCCAGAGCACCTCCTTTGCAAAGAATTCTCATTAAGCTGCACTGGAAAGTCTGTGGTTGGACAGCCACAGAATGTCTGGGTGGAGTTAGAAGGGGAGGGCTTGCAAAGGCTGCAAACAAGAGAGCTGTAGCTTTTGCAAACTGTTTTAAGAAATACACTCAATTTAAAAAAAAAGTATAATTAAATGCATGAATGTTTACATGAAAATGTTTCCATTGGAGTGCTCCTTTTAGCATGGATCTATATTTTCTTTACTTGAATCAGTAGGCCATAAATTCAATTAAAACCTGCTGGAATAACCCCACTCCTTGACCACATAGAAAAAAAAAAAAAAGACTGCTTAAGAAATGTAAAATGTTGTGAGAGAAGCATTAGTTTATAATGATACATATTTCCTTTATCGGTATCTTTACAGTTATAGATGTCACCAATCTCCTTTAGTATAGCAATATAATATGGAATTGCATACTGCTCAGCAATGCATGAAAATCTATTACAGAAAATCTAGTCTGAATCAGTGTCAGTATCATAAGCAACACTGTCTAACACAATATCATATAATATAACCTACAAAACAATAATTGCATTCATTTCATATTGCTACACATGAACCCCATTATAATCTGACTTGTCTAAACATGAATTTTTACGATGTGCATCACTTGTGTGTATAATTTAATTTGGAACCCTAGTAATTATTTTTATTTCTTTGGTTGTAAGAAGCATGGTGCTTTTTTATATTTTGGTTAGGGTGATATCATATAAGTTTTTCTAGTGTAATTCTAGAGTACACATTTTTTAGAACACTCTTTTTATACATGCACTGAATGAAAAGGCTTCTTCAGCAAATGAAAGGCTTCACCTTCAAGACTATCCTCTTTCAAATTCCACTACTATTACTATGACTTTCTCTCTCCTCCTAGCTATAGAGGTAAGTAGCAGTAGGAATCCGATTTAAATGAGACATTGAGCAATAAAGAATGGACTGATATTCTACAGAACAAGCATTATTTAAAACCTTTATCACAGTTAGGGAAAATGCATTTAGGTGTAAGGCCACAAGAAAGACTTCACATCTCCTCTATTTTTCTTTAGGGAATATGTTTTGAAAGATAATTACCTTCATCAGCGCTTGAATACCTATAAGGTGGCATAGATGACCATTTATTAAAGGGGATACTCCAGGCACCCAGACCAGTTCTGCCTATTGGAGTTGTCTGTTTCATAACCTGCAATATTTACATTGCAGGGTTAAGTCCTCCCCTAGTGGCTGTCTACTAGACATCCACTAGAGGGAGTTCCGTGTTCATAGAACACGAAAAGTGTTTTCAGCGACGCTGGACGTCCTCACGCTATGTGAGGACCTCGAGCGTCGCTGAAATCCCAATAGGAAAGCATTTTTTAATGCTTTCCTGTGGGGAAGTCTAATGCGCGTGCATTAGGAGAGTAGGCAGAGCCTAACCCAGCACCGAGGGACATCGGTGCTGGACTCCGGTAAGTCATTGAAGGGGTTTTAACCCCTTCAGCAACTTGGGATGGGGGTGGGAGGGAGAGGGGCACTGCGGGAACCTGCAGTGCCAGGAAAACGAATATGTTTTCCTGGCACTGGAGAATCCCTTTAAAGGACCACTATAGTGCCAGGAAACATACTCGTTTTCCTGGCACTATAGTGCCCTGAGGGTGCCCCCACCCTCAGGGTCCCACTCCCGCGGGGCTGGATAGAGAGGAAGGGGTTAAACTTACCTCTTTCTCCAGCGCCGGGCGGGGAGCTCTCCTCCTCCTCTCCGCCTCCTCTCCTCCTCTTTGGCTGAATGCGCATGCTGGCGTCTTCTCACTGTGATTTTCACAGTGAGAAACGCGGAAGCCCTCTAGCGGCTGTCAATGAGACAGCCACTAGAGGCTGGATTAACACTAACATAAACATAGCATCTCTGAAACTGCTATGTTTATAGAAAAAAGGGTTAACCCTAGATGGACCAGGCACCCAGACCACCTCATTAAGCTGAAGTGGTCTGGGTGCCAATAGTGGTCCTTTAACTGAGTGTTAAAACTACAAAGGTACTCTTAAAGTGGTCTGCACCCAATACGCACACAATGCTCCCACACCAGATCACCAGGGATTTTGATATCAGGATGCCACCACTGGACCACCAGGAGGGGAGCAAAACACACACCCAGCCATTACGCACACACACACACAACTCTCAGCCTCACTAAGACTCCCATACACACGCAACATTTAGACTTATCCACACACACAATTCAGCCACCACACACACAACAGTCAACCAGCAGACATAGGCACACTCAGACTTGTCCACACCCAACACTCAGCCTTTACTTTTGCACAGAGCACTCACAGAACAGATCCCAGGGCTCTAGAAAGGGGGCATCAATCTGGTATCTTGCCAAGAGCCATTGGCAACCTTATTCTGGCTCTGACCTTCATATATGGAGGGAGTACCAGGTGATGATGTATATGTAGTCTACAGTTTTCACTAATATCAGGGCAACTGTTGGAGTGTGCTTGGGCCCTTTTCCCAAGACTGCCCTTTTATCTTTCCATATTGACCTGCAGTCTTACATTCCCAGTCCATACGGCCACCCGTTTAGACATAGCAAGATACTGGAAAGCTGGTGCTCTCTTATACCCACAAATCAAAACCAACATTTGGAATCTATTTTTATTGTAAAACCGTACTGCTTCAATTAACTGATAATCACAAATCCTTTGTGAAACATGGACTCCCTAGATAGAACCCTCCCAACTAAAACCTGCAGAATCCTTTTTATTCCTCACGCTATTTCCTTCTGCTTTGCTATCTCTCCCTTCCCTTCTGCCTGTTCACCATATAACCATTTCCTGTTTTTCATCTTTCTCTCTCAGCCCCGAGGCCATCAGTTGATGTTATTTGTTCTGTATTACCTCCTAAACGATGACTAATGAGACTTGATATTCCTTTAGATTATTGACCTGTTGAGAGTCTCTACTGCTCTCAATGAACATTGTTGCCTTTATTTGTTTCTTATTATCATTCTAACAACTAAACTGCGCAATGTCTACACTTATTGCTTTTCTGTTTGAAAACTCAATAAACTTTAATTGAAAAAACAAAGTTAATTCCTTCTATTGAAATATGGTGCACAGCTAACTTACGCATGTGTGTCCGTGATGACACATTTTTGTGACATCATTTCATTGCCTTTAAGTGCTTTAAATATTTCTCCTACTTAATTAAACATTTTAACAAAAGACATGTAATAATAAGAAATCAGTGTAACCTAGAGGGCTGCGTACAAATTTGAATGTAAAGAAAGCCTAGGATGTGCAAATAACAGTCGCTCGATCTTAAAAAAAACTATTTATACAGAAAGGGCAAGAGAAAAAGCAATATTAAAAAGACATAAGCTCAGTTTAGAATCATATATATATAATTTACAGGCAAAAATGAAATCTGTATTTAATGTCAACTGATAAAACCAGATTTTGGATGTGTTTCTTTCTTTTTTTCTTTTTTTTTTTAAATTCTTTATTTTTGCGGGTACTTGTGAACATCATGGCACATTGTGTGCATTAAAGGCAGTCAGCGGAGGTTACAATTTGTAATAGAAAACAGCATCACATGCAAGGCATGCCAAATTTTCATATATAAAGTATTTTCTAGCGTGGATTCCTCCTGTCTAAACATTCGGTTAGCTTAATTATGGATCGAAAAGTTGCAGGGTATTAGCGCGTGCACCCTTCGTGTTATCTAGTACGGCTATGTCTGGGGTTGGCGGCGCTTAGGGCGCGTGGGTATTGAGCAGTGGACTATTGTCGCCTGCAGGGTGAGAACCTAGTTTTTTTCTAGGTGGTTTGCCCAGAGGAGGTCATGACAGCTAGGTTGGTATGCCCTGAGGGAGCTCTTGTGCTATTATAGGGAGGGGGCATGTAAAAATAATTTGGGGGCGGCGTCTGGTCATATTGGCTGGATTAATAGCTTGCAGAGCCAGTTACATGGAGCACATGTATAAATGCATATTCAAACCGAGGGAGGCCTAGGTTAGCCTTTCCAAATAATACAACATAAATCAAATGCAACATAAAACATAAAACAGAGCCTTGAGTGGCCACATTAACAGCAGGTGTTGCTGGGTTCAGGTAGGGAGAGCATCTGCGCCCGTCCTTGTTCCTTTGGGCACAAATGGGTTGCTGTTTGCTACCGTCCATATGGGGCGGGTGTCCGCTGGGGTTGCTGCAACCGGTAGGCCTAGGGCCCAGAGGAAAGCCGGCGCTTTAGACCTGTGCGTTAACATGTGTTGCTTGCCGTCTCTCTCCACCATCAGTCAGTGCTGCCCCTACTTGTACGTTATGGATTTCTCTCGTAGTTGTTGTGTGAGCTGTCCCAGTGACCTCTTCCATGTCAGAGTGTGTCTGGATATGTCCCTGAAAAAGGCTAGGTGTGCTCCCTCAAAGGGGACCGTGGGAGAGTCTTTGGTGGCACCCATGAGTGTCCCCTAGTCAGAGTCCCGGTTAAATTCTTTCTTTTTGCCTATTTTTTTTTTTAGTGGGGTTACTCTAACCCTTTAGGACATATATATTTTTAATTTACAATGCCTTATTTGGCTATCCAACCCAGGCCCCCCTTTAAAGCTTTAAATAATATTTTAAGTTACCTGAAATCACATGCTGGGTGAAGCTCCCTGCTCTGCAGTTCATACCTTTTCTGACCTCACAAGATCCAAACAATTGGTGCTCATGAAAAAGCATTTGATTTAACTGTTTCACTGGCTCGAAGTATATGTAACGTATGGAGAGAGGCAGATGCCCACCTTGCAAGAGAGAGAATTATTATATTTCTAGCCAGAGCGCTGTGCGCACTGATGGCAGATGTAATTTTTTGCAGGGGTTTGATATTAGGCAGATTGGAACACAATACCGGGCTCCCTAAGTCGCCATCCACCATGACCACTTCAGTGCTGGCATTGTGTAACTAGCCTCCAGCACAAACAGAATTAAATTGCTGAACGAGCAGCGTTTCCAGAAACGCTCCATATCCAGATTCCTATCACCATGACTACTTCAAATCACTGAAGTGGTTATGGTGGATGGTGGATGGGGGAACCCTTTAATTCGGGCTGCAGCTAGTGTCCATGTTGTGCATTTGTGCATGTGTACTTCAACAGCTGTAAGTAGTTTATTTATTATAAACATGAATTAAGCTACTCACACATTATACAATACGTGTTCTCTCATGGAAAATTATGAATGAACCCTTGCAAAGCACAAACCATTGTATCAAATATTGTATCAAACCTTGTACTCACCTTATGAGTGAGTGGGGGATGATGTATAGTGGCCGCCATAATGAATAGGAAAAAGGTACAAGTAAGAAGAGGGCTTGTAATGTTGTTTTAACCAATTAAATGTCATTCATTAACTGAAGTTGGGCATAATTCATTAATGAAAATAGGAATGAAATTCTTCATGTAATTAAAGAGCATTAAATTGTTAAATAGTGATAGAAAAAACCATTATGAAGAAAAAATTTAAAATGAAATAGGTGCAAGGTAACGTGCGATTGCCACTTTTATTTGTAGAACCCTTCTCACACTTAATGTAGAGCAAATATTACCGGAGGGAATGTTAATGTGAAAACCTGCAAATTATCGCTCACACAGACGATGTTGCCTTAACTCACAAATCCTGAGAGCATCCATTAAAAAAAAAATCTATTTTCTCCGCTGGAAAAAAAAATTGTCTTCTTCGTGCATTGCCAAAAACACATTTAAAAAATGCCAATCGCTAAATATAAGCTTAATGGGAGAGACAATTAAAACGTGTGAATTTGCGATATTTTGTTTTTAAAAGTCTGGGTGTTTAAATAATGCTAGACTATGCAATTTATATAAGACCAACACTCCCATTTTACTGAGAAAAGAAAAAACAGATGTTTAGATGAATGGAACAAAAAAATATATGAAATTTGTAAAGAAGAACTAATTACACAGCTGCTGTAAAAATCTATTTAATATATTTGTAATAATTGGAAATCTAGAATAAGCAGGCCAATAGTTTTCTCATGTCGAAAGAGGGGAGGACTGAGGATTTTAAATATAAAACTGTATTATTAAGCAGCTTAATCAATGCAACATTATACATTCTTCTGGGAAAATATAGACTCTAGACTAGAGGATGTTACGTTCAGACATGAAAACACTGTCAGATTTATTCACTAACCCTAGAATAGAGAATTTTCCCATTTCAGGCCAACATAGTTGAGCTGGATTAGGGGTTGATTTGGATAATTTTTCCAGTTTGACTCCTTTGGCCTAAATGTAAATTTAATTTCCTTTTTTCAGTAAACCCTGATTTAGAGGATAATCCTGTCTGTTTCTGAACCACACCGCTCGAGTCACTCCTTTTGCATATATGAATAAATTACATTTCAGAGATGAAACACATGTTCAGTGCTGCCGTACCTTTTTGTTGTGCAGTTTCACGAACAGAACTGGCAGTATACATGCATAAATTGCACCATGGATATCTATAGATAGAAGGATAGGATATAGTAGGACATCAAACGGGCGCACAGAAATAAGGTCTGAAAAGAGAGCAATACTATAGAATCGTCGCAATATACGCCAAACAGTGAGCTCTCACAGTAGTGAGATACCTTATCTGTAGAGATAGATCCAAACAATGTTCTGCAGATTTAGAACTAAAATATAATTAACTAAGAACCCACACAAAAAAAATAATAAGATAACTAGAGCATTTTAGATGAGTGTATGTCGAGTAATAGTAAGAATAAAATTACAAATACAATAAAACACAAGTCCACTATAGAGAAAAATAGCCAAATCAAAGCTAACGAAGACTCCACATTGCACCTGATATTAGCCAGGTACACCTCATGCCCTCATCCAATTTCAAATCTGTGGGAAGACCCATGTAGTAAATAGTCCCATGTAAAAGGTATGCAGTTGAGAACGCTAGCTTCAACTCAGCACAAGGTTTCCACAGGGTATCTCAAAGGCAGCAGATGCTATCTTGTAGAAAGACCTCCCAGGACCCTGGACCAAAGCCTGACTCCAAACTGACACAAACTCTGCCCTGGGCGCTTAAAGGCAGATCCAGATTCTGCCGGCATCTGTCATTGGGGAAGAGATTCCAACTGACAGGTTGGGTTATTCACAGGCCTGAGACATGAGGTGCTCATGAACATAAAGATAGGTTGCTTCTCCGCCACAGGTGGCTGTATGCTTCCCTGCCTTGCCGCCATATGTGTCAGGATGTGATCAAGTCTGGCCAGTGACAATTTATGGTCTCTTGTATATGTTTTCATTCAAATGAGAAGAGAGGCACTGGAGAAGTGTCAAGATTAAAGAATGATCTAATCTGCAGATATTGTTAAACTGGATCTTGGGGAACTTGGGTTGTGTCCTCAATTGTTTAAATAACTTAAGCAATTGTAAATTAAGCTATACATATTGCCCCATGAGGGCCTAAAGAGATCCCCAGTCGCATGGGCTCTTTATATGTTATAAAAAAAAAAAAGCAGCCTGATTGGGTCTGGGAGTTTTGACCTGATTGGGTCAGTTCAGTCTCCTGAAATGATATATATAATTATTTGGCATCTTCCACATCTCCCAGCTTGTCTATGGAAGTCCACGGCCTAGACCACAGTCAACCCTCCTTAATTTGTGTGACAAGACCAATCTCGCCACTGTGCATTGGAGGAGCCTGATTGCCTGCCTGCTGCCTATGGCCCCATGTTGAAACACTTGATTTTCCCCTGCGAAGACACGAAAGCCGGGTCATTCGGTGCTGGCCCTGTTTGAGCTGTGATACCCCAGATAGCTATGCCATGGAGCCCATTCATATAATGAAAGACTATGGGAAAGACTTTGGCTCCATGGCAATTGAACTGTATGTGTGTGCTCTGAGCGCCATTCAGTAATAATGTGCGCTCAGATCTGAGCTATCTGGGGATATGTTGAATGTACCTGTTTTGTGCAATGGCTGCACATTTATATATTTTTATGTATTTTATTGTCTTTTGCTGCCATGTGTTCAATGGAGTTTTGCCTCTGTCCTTTGAGATAATTGGATTACTTCCCAATTATCTCCAGGATAGAAGACTCTGTGGAACTTGTTTTGGGCAGAAAAGCCATGCTTCATTTGGTCACAAAGGACTTCGATCTATCTTTTGAACCAATGGACCAATTTGGTTTATGATTTATGTGTGTATTTGGAGTATGCTGATTCTGAAAATGTAAGTTTTATGTGAATGTGATGCATACTTTTCAAGTTATGAATAATGTGGAAAAACTGTATTTCTCTGCTGGTGATAATTACATTACCCATTGTGTAAGGTAGGGGAGGATTTTGTGTGGGAGTGTCTGAGTGTATTGTATGTGTTTATTGGTTGTTTTCCAAAACCCTGTGGGTGGTACTAATGTATATATGAACAATAGCCCAAAGCTCTGGCTGTTCACTGCTTGACCCTCAAAACAGAGCCTTGTCTCGTTCTTGGGGGGATTTACTGTATGCTGTTCCAGTTTGACTGCTAGGAGTGTAAACCTATTCGTATGGTTTTTCCTATTCGGCTGTTTACAGCATTCGTATGGTTCCGGTTCAGCTGTTTACAGCATTCATATGCTTCTCCGTTTTGGTGTCTACAGTAGCTGTCTGCATATCTGGAAGGGGAATATCTCCTAAATCACAGCACTCTTATGTGCAAATCTTTTCTTGCAAGACTTGTCCTCTAATGTGGATAGAAAATATTGGCCTGTATTAATAATTGATATAAAGGAAAATTTTACATCAAACAATCTCACCAATTTATAATTATTATAAAAAAAACTACCCAAAACACAGCTATGTACTAGTATTATTAAGAAATTTGGTGAGACTGAGAACACATGAATCTTTAATATTTAGAAATTCTATTAAATTTCTAATAATAAAAACAGACAACTGATTGGCTGGTGAGGTTTTGTTGCCATAAAAAAAAACAACAACAACAATAAAAACTAAAATTTGAGTAAAAAAGTAAATATAAAAATGCATTTTCTGTAAAAAATTGCTAACTTGGATGTAACGGACCATTTTGCACACAAGAGGTTAAAAACCATTTAGGCGATATTCCCCTTTCAGATGCACAGGCAGCTACTGCAATCACCAATCTCCCGAACTGCAAACACACAAATTCTCCAACTCCCGAACTGGAACCATACGAATCCTCTAACTCCCGAACAGAAAACACACGAATGCTGTTAAACAGCCGAACAGGAAAAACCATACGAACAGCTTACACTGGCAGTCGCACTGTAACAGCATACAATCCAATTTCCCCCAAGAACGACACGACACTTTGTTTGAGGGTCAAGAAGAACTGGTTTACTGGTGCTACCTGCCCGGCTTTTATGCAGGTCTCCCACCTGGTGGACACTCCCCTAGGGGACCAGATGGAAGACTGGGATACAGGATAGACACTGACCAATTACAGACATACAGTGTAAAAACATTCCCACAATACATTGTAATCCCTCCTCTCTATCCTGGAGATAATTGGGAAGTAATCCAATTATCTCCAAGGGCAGAGGCAAGACTCCATTAACCACATGGCAGACAAAGGACAATAAAAGACATTAAAATATACAATGTTACATTTATTACCTAAAATACACACATGTAACATATCACCAGATAGCTTAGATCTGAGCGCACATTATTACCGAATGGCACTCAGATCTCACATATACAGTTTAACTGCCATGGAGCCAAAGTCCCTTATTACATGAATAGGCTCCATGGCATAGCTATCTGGGTTAAAGCATTCACATAGTTAAAGTCCCGACTGATCCGGTGTTCGGCTAAACGACCAGAGCTAGAAGCAGGGAAGGCTGGGGACTCAGCGGTGTTCGTGAGTAAAAGTGTCCGTTTTTAGTTCCATGAATTTGGGACTGAACACCGCTGGCCACGCAGAATGCTGCCACCCTGTGTTAGTTATGCGCAACCGCGACCACCCGGTAGCAATCAATTCAGCTGCGGTTAACCGCAACTACTGGGTAGTCAATTGACGGCACACACCACTTCAGGGAGGCCAATTGAAGACATCCGAAAGTCCCTGGTGATCGGCCGTTCGTTAGTTTGTTCGGTAGATTGAATCTGCACGAATACGCCTTTCTGCAGGGAAAATAGTGTTTTTAAATGCCGGTCCATAGTCTGAGGGGAGCAGGCGGGCAACCAGGCTCCTCCAATGCACAGTGGCGAGGTTGGTTCTGCCACATTGGAGAATTTTTTTTCCAATTCAGCTACATTGACCTACATTTGAAATTCTCTTTGAATTCACTTTAAATTTTCAAGTTAATAGTGAACAAAAGCCATCTCTTGACCCTACCTTCCCTTCCAACTATTGTCCCATATCCCAGCTCCCTTTCGCCTCAAATCTTTTGGAAAGACTTGTCTTTACCCATCTGACTTGCTTCCTCTCTCCTTGACCCTCTTCAGTCTGGATTTCGCCCCCCCACTCCACTGAGACTGCTCTGACTCGAGTTACAAATGATCTCATTGCAGCGAAACCCAAAAGACACTATTCCATAATTCTTCTTGACCTCTGTGCTGCCTTTGACACTGTTGATCATGACCTCCTTCTCCTAACTCTTCAATCTCTTGGTCTCTGAGACACAGCCCTCTCATGGTCCTCCTACTATCTCTTCCAATGCTCCTTCAGTGTCTATTTTTCCAACGACACCTCCTCTCCTTGACCTGTCTCAGTCGGAGTCCCACAAGGTTCAGTTCTCTCAGTTCCCCTTTTGTTCTCTCTCTATACTGCCTCTCTTGGCAAATTCATTATTTAATTTGGATTCCACTACCACCTGTACGCCAATGACACCCAGATATACCTCTCATCCCCTGAAATCTCCTCTGCTGTCCTACAACGTGTCACCAATTGCTTCTCTTCTATCTCTAAATGGATGTCCTCCCACTTTCTGAAACTCAATCTCTCTAAAACTTAAAAAGTTTCTTATTTTTCCTCCTCATAACACTGATCCTTCTCCTTCACTCTCCCTGCAGGTTGACGGTACCTGCCTCACCCAATCCTTTCAAGCTCGCTGTCTTGGTGTAATTTTTGATCCTGGCCTCACCTTTGCGCCTCATGTCCCGTCTGTTGCTAAAATCTGTTGATTCCAGCTTAAAAACATTGGCCGCATACTCCCCTTTCTTACGCAAGATACTACCAAGGAGCTGTTTCATGTTCTAGTAATCTCTCGCCGTACTGCCCCCCTACAATCTGGTATGAATGCTGCTGCCTGGCTGATCTTGCTCTCCTGTCGCTCCTCTCAAACCTCACCCCTCTGTTGATCCTTACACTGGCTTCCAGTACCCTACGTCTTATGCCAATATGTATGATAAGCTGATAATCTGTTCCTTTTCCCTCTCCATTGAAATGGTGTGACCCTCTTCTGAATGTTTGCTCAATACCCCAGGGGATTTTATAGGACTGTTCACAGACATGGTTTTAAACCAGACATGGTTTCTTTGGACTTCTAATTCAGGTTGAGTGCTGGCATGTGTCTAAGTTTCTGAAGAAAGGCCTTGATGGGAGTGCATTTGGTTTAAGTTTGACTCCTGTTTTTCATTACTGCCATCTTGCAAATCCTTTTTGGCTTGCTTACAAGCTGCAATGACTAGCTTACTGCTTGTTCTCAATGGAGGAGTCACCGTGGTTAGTGGAGGCTAGTTCAGTCAAGGCTAGTCATAGAAGTAATGCTTTGTGCTTGGGGTTCCATCACCACACTATATGTTTGTTCATCCACATTGCATTGGACAGAGGGTCTGCTGTCCTGTGTTGTGTTAGGGGGAGCTTCTTTGAATTTTACACTTTCTAATTTTACAGCTTGTGGAGTAGATGTGGTGCTTGGATAAAAGGAAGCAGTAACCCTGACCAATGCATGTTTTCTCTGTTCAAAAAGAGGCTTTGTCTATTTGAGAATTTGTTACAACTGAGAGTGAATCAAACGACGAGGTCCTCAACCGTCCACCAGTGGTAGCTGTAATGACTCTCTGAGAGTTCTGCCTCTAAGTAGAAATGCCAAGATTTGGTTTTTCATGAATCTCTTTCTGCAATCGTTCCAGCTGTTCTTCTGCATTCATCCTCTGCTTCCTAACAGCGCCAACTAGGAGGTGAATATTTTACTTCTTTAATAATCTTGTGACCTTTGGGGATGGACACTGGGCAAGAGGATGGAATCAGATTATAGTCTACTGCATCCTTATTGGGTTTTACAGCATCTCTCTCAGCAGTCGATGCCTGTTGTCATTCATTGCCCTTGAGTTACAAATCAGTCTGTTGTTCATTGAACAGGTCTTGTTTATTCTGCTGCTGGTCACTGTTCCCTCTACTCTGTCAATCTATTCCAGGGCTAGCAATGGCCTGGTGGTTCTTGAGCAGAGGAGGTCTAGGAGGAGTATATTCAATGTCTGCATTTCCTTCTCTCTGGCTTAGAGGATTCTGACCAGAATGAAGAAGGAAGCTTCTTTGATAGGCAGGCTGGGGTTCTCCAAGTATGGATGAAGTCATTATTACTGCGGGATGTCGTGTTGACTCAAGGATTATGTGGAAGCTGCTTTTATTATATCGCAAGCAGGAAATAATGGCATTGATCATCCAAAGATAACGCAGGGCTGCAGCTGGCTCCTGTGGATGCCCCATTTGACTGACACGTTCCAAAGTCCCCCTCAATGCTTGCAAGTCCCTCTCAAGAATCTGATATTTCTCCCATGCTCGCTCTTGTTCCAGGAAAAGGTCACAGAACATGCATGCACATATACAAGCAGTGGCGTACATACCGCGGTCGCAGAGGTCGCAACTGCGACTGGGTCTGTCACTCCAGGGGGTGCGGCCACCTTGCGGACCCCTGCGACCAGGTGCCCACCACCATGTGTTGCGGCCCCGACCCGCATGGCAAACCGCCGGGGCTGCACGTTCATGCTGTTAGGGCCATCCGATGGAGATGAATTTCCAGGGGGCCCCGGTCAGCGCTGCGGCGATTTAACAGTGCAACCGGGCCCACTTTGGTGACATCACAGCTGGGAGGAAGTGACTGCCCGTCACTCCTCCCAGCTCTCAGAGAGGCCGCGTGGGATGAAGGAGAAGGAGTCAGAGTGGGAACTCGCACAGGGGCCCCATGGATTGTGTGTACGCCACTGTATACAAGATCATCCTGCAGCAGCCTCTGTTGGTACCAAATATTTTCTATAACATGATTTTAACTCTGGAATGCATCAAGGTCGTGGTGCATCATGTGAAGGGTATCCTCTAGGTTTTCCTTCTCTGCTCAAAGATAATTGGTTTCCTCTTCAATGCTGACCACAGACCTTTGACAGAAGAACATTAATGCTATTGTTGGACAGTCAAGGTTGATGAAGGACTCTCTGCATGAGCACCGGTTTGGCCTGAGAATGAAGGCAGGGGAGGTAGCTGGGAATAGCTGGCAGAGACCAATTTTGACAAGTGTCTGGGTGCACATCTATGCCCAAAACCTCAACCAGAAAATACTGCTCCAAGAGCAAGTAATGACCTCTCAGAATACCTTGGTGTCTGGTTTTG
The DNA here is from genome assembly GCA_933207985.1 of Pelobates cultripes. NCBI lineage: Eukaryota > Metazoa > Chordata > Amphibia > Anura > Pelobatidae > Pelobates > Pelobates cultripes. The sequence continues at coordinate 292,843,679 of OW240914.1, forward strand.
GGGTCTCCTAAAGGATGGGGTAAGCAATAACTCTGCACGGTACTCTTCTATTATAACTTTTTCGTTTGGATTATTTTGCCCTTTTTGTAATCTATTTGGATACTACTGTAGATCTGAGATTTGGGTGGCAAAGGTACCCCACAATCATCTACTAGTCTTTCATCTCTAGTTCCAATAGGTTGTGACCTCCAGTAGTAACTACCCTTTGCCACTTTAGATAAAAAGTAGGGATCATCCGATGGTATGACATTATACTGATCAGACAGTGTGACAGACCCATCTGTATGACTATTATTTGTGGATTTGTCTAGTTTCCCTTCCTTTCGTGGAAATTGCCTGTTTCTAAAGCCCATGCGTATGATTGACTTTTTACCGAACAAATCAACTGAACGGACGGCCACCCAGAATAGAAGTGTGCTGCTGGTTAACCTCCGCAGACACTTCTTAATTATAACCGAATACAGGGTGGTCGTCGTTCGCATGTTGACCATGAGGCAGCGGCCATTTTAAATCACACGAAAGACCAGCGGTGTTCGGCATTGATTCCATGGAACTAAAAACTGACACTTTTTCTGCCAAACACCGCTGAAACAACAGGTCACCCTTCTCCGTCGACGAAAGCATGCGAACACCGACCGTTCGGGAGTGTTGAATTACATAAAGAGACTTAACCCAGATAGCCTTCCCATGGAGTCAATTGCATACCAAAAGACTGTAAGAACTTTGACTCCATGGCGATTGAACTATGCGTATGGGATCTGAGCGCTATTCGCTAATAATACGCCCTCAGATACAGGCTATCTTGGGATACGTTATACGAATGTAAAATGTTCGGTAGTTGTGTAACTATTTATTTTCATGTGTTTTCTGGTGTTTTACTTAAAATGGCGATTTGTCTTTGTCCTGGAGATAATTGAATTACTTCTCAATTATCTCCAAGGCAGAGGGGAGGAAACCATGCTGCATTGTGGGAAAAGTTTGTGCTTGTATGTCTGAAATGGCCATATGTCTCTCTGTCATCCCAGTCTCCCATTTGGTCCCCTAGGGGAGTGTCCACCAAGTGGGAGACCTGCATAAATACCGGCGGGTAGCCCACAGTAAAGCGAGATTTTGTTTTACCCAAAATGCGCAGCTTGGTCTCGTTATTGGGGGGATTTATTACCGACGACTAGAGACTGATTGCTGGAGCCGAAAGCCGCTTGGTGGATATACTTGTTCGGCGGCTAGCAACGATTCGTGGATTTATGTTCGGGAGTTTGGAGCCCTCTTACGGATCCCGGTCGGGAGATTGCCGCTTCCCCTGATGGTGGTTCGTACACAGCAGGATATGCGAACGGAGATAGTAAGATTGCGAAGGGGGAAGCTTAACTAAACGGCGGTTTCACTCATAGGCACCAGGGGTTTTCATCTTAAGCCCTAGCTTGCCTAACACCAAATGTTTGAGGTCTTGATAATGAGGACTTAACAATATGGCATCTGGCCTTGGAGCTGGTTATGAAATATTCACCAGATCTTTCTTCATTATATCTGAAAGGAGGTGCAGAATTTGAGAGTCTTTCTTCAAAAGGAAGGAGGTCTACCCACCCAATCGGCGTGTTTGATCAGCCTGTCAGAGTGATCACTGCTGCAGGGACAGCGTGATGCTCCCGGTCTGCCTCGAATACAGAGGAAGACCGGAGGAGTGTTAACCCCGCGATCGCCGCGATCTGGGGTTAACTTTAGTGCATGACAGACCCGGTCCATCATCTGGTGTTAACTGCTTGCCCGGCATGACGGACCGGGTCCGTCATTTGTCACTGGAAATTAGTCTTTGCAGTGACAAGGATATTTAACTATTTGCCGACTGGCTCTTTAACTTATTCTGGACATTGTTAAATAGCGCGAACAAGCATAATTTTGGAGTCTAAATGGCTTCATACATAGCCCAATGGTTTTGCCCTGGTGTACATTCGTTGTTTTGTGAATAACCTTGTTAGTTTACAAAGTGCACAAACAATTCATTGAAAGTCATCTGGGGTTACAAAATGAACTTCCCCACTTAGGGAAGAGAAAGGCAGTTATATACTCTAAAACATTTAAATGTGTTATGTAGGAGACAATAACAACGTAACATTTTGTAGTCTGCAGAGATGTCGTACATGCATCATTCATCAGAATAACCAAGGCAATCACTGCTTGAACCGTTTCTTGGCAAACAGATTCACATTACAACCAGTACTGTTATTCCCTCATTATGCACAATCACTTTAAGCAGTCAGGACAGAACATCATAAGAATGCATTGCCGCTATAATGAAAGTGTAAAACGCTTCAAACATTTAAGAATTATCTACTAAAAGTATGTAATTAAAATAAAAACAACAAAATTGCTTTTGGAAGATCTGTACACTTTCATTTTAGATAAAATAAAAAAAAAAGCAATATGACGAATTAGACTTCAAACTTTTAAATCCCTGCAAAAATTGTTTTTCATTTAGCAATGCTATGGATCTAAACGGCACGCATAATTTTAGCAAACTGGCAATATATGTCGCCCATTAACCAGTTGTGTGCATAGTTTTTCTTGCATCTCTGCATGCCTCTGCAATGTTTAACACATCTCTCCTGTTTCCCAAGATGTTTTAGTTTTCCCTTAAGATTTCCGAAATAACTGAATTGTTAAACACTGTAGACATGTGCTTCTGAATTTCTGATTTTTTACAAACTAAAACTAACTGGAAATTAACACATTTTGACAAATCAAAAACAATTATTTGGGATAAGGATATCAAATTAGAAACCTATCTACTAAGCAACTGAAACAGCAGAATTAAGAAAAAATTGCCTTTTCTTTATTTTTGCTCATCAGCTGCTTAGAAGATAGCACCCTAATTTGGTATCCTTACATGGGATTGCCATAATCAAGGGTACCATATTACAGACCTATCTACTAAGCAATTGAACGAGCAATTGTAAGAAAAAAGTATTTTAATATTTTTGTTCTTTCATCCAAATTAGGGAGTTATCGCCTAAACATCTGAAAGATCAGAAATCCATATGATTCATTTTGAGCCTTCCACTGTATTTAGTATTTAGAGAGCGTTGCCACTCCAGGGTAGCTGTGGACAGGGCAGGAAAAAATGTTAAGGAGTGTTCCTCAAATTGAAAAGGTGATCTGTTACGGATGGCCGCCATGAAGGCCAGACGGTCCTGACTCTGCCAGAAGCGGACAATGGTGTCTCTGCTAGTACCCAGGGAACCTGTGGTTGGTTTGGTGATTCTATACCATCCATCTAGAGGCATCGCCTTAGCTTGTCTGGCTGAGAATAGTGCATTAAGCAACCTACGAAATAGGTGTGTAAATTCAGCAGGCTCTAGTGTGTCAGGCAGGCCTCTGATTTTGATATTTTTCCAGCACCTCTTGTCTTCCATTGCCACCATAGTGTCCTGGGCTAGTGTCTGGGTGCGCTGTAGGGTTGACAGCTGTCTCTCCAGTGACTGTATGTGGTTATCTTGGTCCGCAGAGTTCAGCTCTGTATGTTGCAAGTGTGCTGAGACTCCATTAATTTCTTCCCGGAACCGCAATGTTCAGGCGTAGCTTGTCTAAGAGGCTCTGCAACGTGTCCTCTGTGACAGGAGGCTTTGCAGCTGGTGCGGATATTGGGGGCACGGGTCTAGTAGGTACCCTAGTGTCGTAGTCGTCCCCGTCAGCTGAGATCTCGTCGCCGGATGAGAGTCCATCTGACGTTGGCGCCATTTCAGGCCTCCCGGTGGATTGCGGCCTGCTCAGGAGCTCACCAATGTCGGCTGTTGTGGGGGGTCTCTCAGCTTTATATTTCTTATTACGACTCCCCATGCTTTCAGCGAGGTATATAGCAGCTTTGTGTGGAGGTAGGTAATAAAATTCCTGTGATAAATGCTTATTATCTGCGTTCTTGCTTGAGGGAGCTTGGCTCGGCCCCCCCCATTTCTTTTTCATGTCAACATGAAAATGTAACATTGAGCAGAAACAAAACTCATGAATTAGTTTTGAAAAACAGCAATGTTTCCATTTGCCTGAAACCATGTCTTTTATGACTATCAGACTAACAGCAACTACAGGCTCTTCCTCGTGAAGGCCTTTGAGAGTGATAACACCAGGATTATGCCAAAAGCTCTTGATTCTCTATGGGAAACATTAGAATGGCAGAGCAAGGCAATTGCCGAGCATACATCCTATGTCCCCAGTACTTCTCTACGGTGACTTCACTGGAAGTGGAGCTTCTGCCAGCGGATACAGACCTGGAAGATATAAAGGTGAGTTTTATAGTGTGTGGCAAACCTAGCCACTTTAAGGCTTACTGTATAACTTCAGAAGGTTGTCTGCTTTTATTGTGTGTATGAATGTATTCGTGTTGTAGCGGAACGCCAATATTAAATCCACGAATTCTGCTGGTTCAGGAAGTAATCCACAGTCAAGCGCTGGAAAAAGCAAGGCAATATCCCAAACCTCCCAGTAACCGGACGAAACACAGTTCTGAGAGTCAACTGATGTCTTTATTTTCAGCTCCACAATTTATACAAGTCCCCATGCAAGGGGTTTCCTGAGTCCCCTCCCAGGGACATTCCCAGAGGGGACTACATGGGGGACTTACAATACAGAGCATTTCTCCCATCAGGCACTGCTGCACGAGAGGGATCCTCCCACAGGAATGTACCGTTAAGTGGATTATCCCTCCATGCAGCAGAACCGACAATTTATATTAAAATGCATAACTGTGGTAATATACGGTTCATTTAAACAAATGGACGTTCGGTAGATAGCTGGGGTCTGAGCGCATCATTCGTGAGATTACCACTCAGATCCCAGCTAAACCAACCGAACGCTGCACGAAAAACACATTCATTAAAAGACATGTTCAAAATACCGATTGCCTTCCAGGGAACCAAATACCGAACGGCCCGGGACTCCCGAATGGCCTGGAAGCTCATCGGTGTTCGCGCCGTCGAGTAGACGTTTTTAGTACCATGCGCTCGACGACCAAACACCGCTGAGGGAACAAAGGATCCAAGATGGCCGACCGCTGCATAGTCGGTAGTCGAACGACGGCCACCTTGGAGAGCCTCTAATTACAGATTGCAACGTTGTTGCAATCGGTTAACAAGCGCCACACGTCTCTTAGTGTGTGGGCTATTAAAGGATAGTTCATTCGGTTCACGAACGGCCCGCAAAGGTGCCGTTCGTGAAACGAAAGGAAATCAGCTATCTGCTTTCAGCAGATAGCCAATGCAGGCAATACAGTGTTACACAATTCACATTACATTATACTCTGGAACATGCATATCACGAAAATCATACAGGCAACCCTTAAAGCAACAGTACTTAAATAATGTCCAAGTGGCTAGGTTTGCCACACGTGTATTTGCAATAAAGAGTTTTCGTATGCTAACAGCCAAAAGCCGCTAGCATTCATATGGTAGTTTCACGAACACTGACTTTAGACACTGTTCGTGAAACGAATAAAGTACCGAATGGGAGCCCACACACAGAGGGTCGTGTGGCTCCCATTAACCGATTGCAACATTGTAGCAATCGGTAGTTAAGTGCTTTCCTGGGTGGATGTCGTTCGGCTACCGACCACGCGGTGGTCGGCTATCTTGGATCCTTTGTTAGCCCAGCTAAAACTAAAATCTGCTACTCGACGGCGCGAACACCGCTGGACTTCCAGGCCGTTTGGGAGCACCGGTCCTCCGGTATTTTGTTCCCTAATATGTATTCGGTACTTTTAATGAGAATCTAAAATAAAGTGTGTTTCGTGCGGCGTTCGGTTATTTATGCTGGGATCTGATCGGTACTTTCACGAAGTGTGCGCTCAGACCCCAGCTATCTACCGAACGGTCATTTAAGGGAATCACACGAATAATATTAAAGTTATGGATTTTTGTGTTAAGTATCCCTCACGTACAGCAGTGCATGGTGGGAGAAATGCTCTGTATATTCAGTTCCCCATGTAGTCCTCTACTGTAATACCCCTGTAAAGTGACAAAGGAATCCCCTTGCATGGGGAATCACATAAATACTGGAGCTGTGACTAAAATTGTCAGTTGACTCCCAGAACTGTGTTTCATCCGGTTACTGGGGGATTTTGGATATTGCCTTCTTTTCCAGCACTTTACTTTGGATTACTTTCTGTACCAGCGGAGATCTTGGGATTTAATAATGCAGCTCCGCTACAGAGTGATTTAAAAAAAACAACAACATGAGTGTACCTTGAATATACTAACAGGAACACTCTAATGTTAAAAATATAATTTTACCAGTAATAATAACCTATTACATTATATCTAATTAAAAGTTAGTTACCTGAGGATATTTATGGTGTAATAAATATTAAAATAATATTTTCATAAAAATTATAAACAATTGATTTAATAATTTTTAATATATCAAAAATGTATATATTGGCTCTGTTCCCCTTGATTGATTTAAAGCAAAGTGTTACCCACTATTTTAACTCTTACAGACCTTGGAGTACGTTTTATTAGAGAATTTGTATTTCACACATTAATCACAAATTAATTATAAAAATATAATTTATTGTGACAATGAATAATAATAATGTGTAACATGCATGACAATAATCAGTGAATATTTAGGTATTACATAAGCATACATAAGGCAACCATTTTGATACAATTACAGATAGTTCAATAGCAACATATCCACATAGATGAAAATTTCAACAAATTTACAACAGTACACTTCACTTTGAAATAAGATATGCATTTCTTAACACAGAACTGTTCACAATGTCTCACAACAGCACAGCTAATAGCCATAGAACTTTTCTGTTAGTCTGAATCACACTGAACTCACTCATTGCTGGCTACATTTCTCATACGATAAATACCTTTAATAATGCAATTGACAACCAGATAAGTTTAACCATTACTTCTCATCCAATAACCAATGAATAATTCTAGCAGATTTTACATTTGCAGAAGATTAGCTTTCCTGATTAAAGGTTAATTATCCCTAAATTCAAATAAGTCAATATCTTTGGATAAGAGCTTGATATGCTACACTTGGCAAATTACCAGTAAATAATATTGTTTATTTATTCCACCTGCAGGAATGGAACTTAAATAACCATATATTTCCTTAGCTAATTATGATTTCTAAGTTACAAATCTGACCAGCTTTTATCCAGGTATATTCCTGCTTTGAGTAAATATTAATTATTTAAATTAAATTAAATAAAACCAGCATATTTACCAGCTTTTTTGGTAGAAGTTATTTTAGGCTTGGAGATATTCCATAAATAGTGTATGCAAGTATGAGTAGAGAATTGTGAAAATAGGAAAGTTATCAGAGTTCTGAATATTAAGAATTCCAGAGTTTCAGCTGGAAAAGACAAGTGTTAGAGTGTTTACAAAGTTCCAGAATTAGTTGGAAGGAGACAGATCCTTGTCTCCTACTCCAGATCTCAGACTTCCACTTCTATTCGGCTTATCCTCAATTTTTAAAAGACCAGCTTCCCTAAACTTTCTTTATGTCACTATTTTAAAGTGGCGCATAGAGTCAGGTGGGAGTATCATTCTATAGGTTATCATCTAAACTTTGGTCAATATATGGCGTTGTAACATCACAGGAAATTCTCGTCAGGAAGTCCAATTATCACTTTGTATAAGGGGTTAATTGACTTTCATAATGCGTTTGAAGTCATCATCCTTATCTTTATGGATAACCATCCATCAAAGATGTATCATTCTTCAAAGGATTTTGGTTCTTTTTCTGCAGACAGACCATCTCCTCTTTGGGTCATAAAATAGATTTTAACACATAATGAACCCTTGTTCACCTTGTCTAATACAATGGAACTTTGTATCAATACTTTAAATTTAAAGTTAATTACTTTTAGTGTTATCTGTTTCTTGTAATCCTGTGTCTGGTTTTTGTGTGAAACTATGTAGTACTTAGTAATGTGACAACATGTGATATGTACATGTATTTTGCACACATTCAGCTAATATTAGTTTAATAATAATGACATGTCTTCATTGGGATTCTATCCATGAATATTCAATATTATTAACAAAGGTACTATTTATATATGATAAAGTATAATTATAGTTGATCTATATGGATATATATGGATATATATGTATATGTGTGTCTGGACTGTTTCAGCCCCCCTTCTTGTAAGAGAGTCTTATCTCTGGTCAGTGTTTACGCTAGCCGTATTCCATTGTTTAGGGATCTTTGAATGAATAGAGTTACAGAGAAATAAAATGTGTGTCTGTCTTTGCATTTTTGTGACTAACAGTATACATTTGTAATTTCTATCTTAACACAAAATGTCTGGCAGTGGAAATATACTGACAGTTATCAGAACTGATATTTTTTTTTTTTAATTTGGATTGGTATTACAAGGTTTGGTGGACCACTGTATTCTCGCTGCCAAGGATTCCCTTTTTTGTAGTGTAATAGCTCCTTCCAGAAAAAGTAGTGATTATAGTTAGTATAGCTTTCCCCCACCCATATATTAGACGAGACTTAATATTGGGAGTAGATCTGGTTTATTCAGGCAAGGCACACAGCATTTATACAACTGCACCCAGCATGGGGTCTCCATTCATTGACACATATACCCGCCCAGGATAATTATCTCCTGGACACAACTGGTTCAACACAAACAAAACTTAAAATACATAGTCCAGTACCCCCACAACTCATATATCCCCAGGTAGCTGATCTCCGAATGCCCAGTCTGTCCAAATAATGCCTGGATCCATAGAGAATTGACCAAATGCCACCAGGGTAAAGATTTGACCGGCAGCACACGAGGTCTACGTCCAAAAATATTTCCAGAGTGATTGGTGCTTTGGCCGGTCAACTGTCGGGGGCTCCTGTGTACAAAGTAAATAATATTCCTCTTGGCAATCAGGGGGAGATTGTAACCCTCCCCTTTAGCTACCTTTCCTCCAAAAAGCACCTGGCATGTTGGTAAAGGGTCATTACCTTGGGTAAAAATGACTGGGAGCTGCGACAACTCATAGCCGATTTGAGTTCCATAGTGGTCCCGCTGAAGCCATTCGCAAGATTTTATGCACGAATGACGGCCAGGGAGTGAGTGTTCGGATAAATTCGGGAGAGGGACGGCACTGAACCAGGAGAATCGTAGATAGGACTCTTGGGGTGGCCGTGCAGGCTAACTCCTGATGTTAGAATGTAAACATGCTCCCTTGACAAAGGCTTTTTAGCTGAAATGTTGGTTTTTTTTTGATTGACTCTGTCCCTACTTCTCACTGAATTTGGTATGGTTTGCTGCATTTTTTTATATGTCTGGGTTTTCATTATACTAGTATTATAGTGGACTGTTTACATGATATTTCTTTCATTCATTTATTACGCATTGAGCATTTATATTTGCTTATATCATTGCTTTTCTGGTAAATGCTTTTGAATAGCATGACTTTGTACCTCTGTGGATAATATTTAAAGAGACAGTCCTATAGTATATACCCATTTAATAAAGTTTTTTTTCATATATATAAAGATTTATGGTTGTGCTCCTTACTCTATTCACACTGTTAGAATGTAAACAAGTAAACAAGTCTGGAGTATCCTGACTTCCACTATAAAATCAGATTATCCATGGTTCATTGTACTAGGACTTCCCACTTAAAAAATAACCTATTATATTATATCTAAGAAAAATTTAGTTTTAAGCAGCTATTTTTTTTTATTTAAGAAACTTTATTTAGATTGGTCATACAAGGCTTTGCTGGAGCATCCTGACATCCACTACAAAATCAGAATGCCCATGATTCATAGTACGAGGCCTTCCCCAAAAGATAAACAAAAACATCATAGATGTGATACAGGCTATTAACATAAACTATAATACAATAGAGATAAAGATTAAAAACAACATAACCCATCATTTCTAACACATCAAGGTTTCATAAACGAACACTCAAGGTATTAACATTCTGCTAGTTTATCTTTCATTCTCACTTTTCTCTCTAGCTTCACTGCTTGAGCTGTTTATTTACTTTTCTTCAGGCATTTCTTCAAATGACAGACTGTGGACTCCAGTGACATGCCAAATGAGCAACTCGGAGACAGTTATTTTCTAGTAATAGAGTTGTATATCCTCCTCCCCTTGGATATTATTGTTATTGGCAAGCAAGTGGTTAATTATTATGAATTTACCTACTCACTGCGTCAAAATTATATTTTACTTTGGCACAGAGATAATTACATTCATTTAAGCAGCATTGGTAGACGTACTCACAACCCTGTTTGCAATACAGCCAACGACCGTCCTCTTCCCAGACCAAAGACATACTTTCCTACACACTATGGTGAGGGAACAACTCTCACACTACGCACGCTCGATTCCCCAAGGACCGTGCTAGACAAGAGAATGTATGGAGTTCGAATCTCTCTGCTTGTTAGACACACCACCCCCGAAAGCTATATCCCAGATATATACCTCGCTGGCAATGGGCCGATACCTCCTGGCACCGCCATGCATTAGGCGCTCGGAAGAGGATCTTGATGACACACTTACAGACACAGATAAGATCATCACTCTCATCCAGAAGACCCCAGGGTCGGTGAGGCTACAAGAAAATTCATATAAAGTATTTGCGAGATGGTACATCACCCCTGCTGACCTCCATGCAAGAGACAGCTCGAAACCGGCTACATGCTGGCGCTCCGGGATGGAGAACGGAACATTTCTCCACCTATGGTGGGACTGCACCCTCATCCGACCTTTCTGGGAAACAATAAGACGAGTGATTCACGAAATATCCGACGAAACCCTCTACTATATCCGCACCTTTTCTACTATATCACACGGCAATACCTACGCTGGCATATAAATGATCTGTGATACCGAGACTCCTCAATGCAGCGAAAGCAACCGTTCCCATATTCTAGAGACAACCGCGCACTCCCCTGGTCCGGTGATGGGTGGAGGAAGTGGTGGACACAAATTTGAAGACCTGAAGGCAATCACACCGAATGCAAAAGAAAAATACACGAAGCGATGGTTCTATTGGCTGAGACATATCGCCTCGGATGATTTCGTGACACTCCTGAATACACCCTAAAGACTACCATGTCACGCCTTCTCTAACACCAACACGAAAGCAGCAGCCCCACATGGTTTAAACCAACTACATGCAGAAATATGACACCCATATTGGACTACGTAAATGCCTAAACGCTATATTATCCCAGTCACATAAACTCGATATCAAAGCGTCATGATATCGCTCTCCTTACTTAACACACATCTAAACATGTGGCTTTACCCTTAACTACAAACTTAAGCGGAATGGTCACCCAGTTACTGTGAACAGCTTACTATTACCTATGTCGCACGTGATAAATAACTTGTAAACAGCTCTGTTGCACAATCTACTATGCCTCTGCGTAGGCACCAGATTGTCAATTTGCCTTATGTTTGCTATTACTATACATGCAAAATAAAAACCTATTTAAAACAAAATTATAAATTATTCTGTCAGTTTTATTGTGATTCATTGCAAAATGGCTAAGAAGGATATTGTTAAAATAAAGTTACCTAAGAACCTATTGTTCCCTCTACCTCCAATGAATGTGAGCTCAATAGTGAGGAACATTTAAGGAATATTTTTTATTTTTCTATGAATCAAACCATCTCCAATACTATTGTCATGGCTAAGTCCTCCATGCAAGAGTCCTGTCCAAATCGTTGTCATTAGCTTTGTCTAAAATGAATCCAATCCAGTTGCATGTGCAAGGTCTAATAAAATAAAAACTTAAGTTTAAATGTAGTAATAAATATTTCTATAACAGTAATCATATGGCGACGATATCATGGCTTGTAAGCGTATTGGAACGCAAAGTGTAAGTGTGAGTGGAGTTAGCTATTTCATTTTTTTTTTCAACAGATGGGAATATTTTTTTATTTGACAGTTTTTAGGAAGCTAAAGCAAATTTTTAGATACTGACAGCATAAAAAGAACAGGTACGCTAAATATAGCTCACCTAAAAAAAAAATTACAAAAATAAACTAAAACATTAAATGTTAATATGTAGAGGATATAATGCATTTGAAGGACACTTATTAGGGTCAAAGAACATTTTTTTTTTTTTATCAAATAAAACATACCATGCATTGTGGACACAATATAGAAAGTCATCTTGCCTTTGTGTATTTTTATGAAATATGCTGCCCTGTATAATTCACACAATGTAAAGTTTCATATACATATCTTTGGAAATTCTATACCCTCGAATATTACATTGACATTTCTCTAGTTTTCAAATATGTCCTTGAATGCATGAACAACAGAAAAAGGTGACAAGGTGACATATTAGATACAAATACATAGAAAACAACACAGCATTTATTATTGCATAAAATATATTGGCTGTTGGATGACAAGTGATCTTCCCTTGCGCATGCATTAGTTGATGAATGCTGCTGTCACATGATGGTAAGTTACCTGCCGCTTTGTGAATATCGCACTTGGTAAACATTCCTACCCATTACATAGTCAAGTATTCACCCCCCTTTTATATTATTTCACATTTTCCATCATTACCTTCAGGAATTAATATGGATTTTATTATGATTTTAACCATTTTATATAAACAACTTACTTAAACTTCAAAGGTGTAAAATAAATTTAATGTGACAATAGTTAAAAGAATACTTTAGGCACCATAACCACTTTATTTCTTATGGTGCCATGAGTGTTGTAAGGAATCAAACCGTTTTAGAATGGGGGGAGGAGGATCAGTGATCTAGAGTGCTTATGGTGATTCTTCAAAGTGCCCCTTTAAAGTGTCTCTGTCACCCCCTATCACTCAAAAAATTGAGTATTTTGCAAACATAAAATATTAATGAAATACTTACGCTGACTGTGTAGAATTTACCTGAAATTACTGAAAATTATATCATAAGACAAAGCAAGGCCTGCTTTATCCTATGCATTTTTCCTACACATGATAAAACTTGAAAAAAAGAGGCACTATCACTATCAAGTTTTGCACGTTACCCCATCCATCACTGCTGCAAGGAAAATCCTCCAAAGGCATCAGCACATGCATGCTCAAGAGTACAACACTGACGTGGGCCCCAGGCAGATGAAGCATCAGAAGTGGAATAGGATCCACCAGATAAGGAGAGCCGTGGCTGCAAGGGACACCTTCAGGTGAGTAAAATGTTCCTGCCCCTGTACTCTATCACCTCCGCACACGATGTAGCAATGTCACCATCTGGCGTCTTTGTAAAACAGGACCCCAGAAATTGAGTTGCTTTAATTAAAAATAAAACAGACCTTTGTTAGTTGTACAAGTATTCGCCCCAAAATCGACTCTGGTGCAACTAATTGCCTAGAGTCACTTTACATTCATAGTGTCTACTTATGTTAGAGTTTCCATAGTAGGCTCACATATGCAGGACTGACTTATGTCTACGATAACCCTCCCACTTCACTTGTCTTTCCTCATCAACCCCATGTTTCTACATGTTTCATCAACATATTTCTCTTTACATTAACCTAAAATGTTTTTCTCATCTCTCAGTCTCACATTTCTTCCATCTCACGTCATATTTTTTCCCATATCACCCTAATATGTTTTTTGTTTTTTTTTGACAATCTTTATTTACGATTTAGATTTTTGTACAGATATATAGGATAGATAGTACAATACAGGTAGAAAAGAATCAAAATCCAAGAAACTCTTGCATAAATATTACTTGTAACAGTTGGCAGCAACCATGCAGCCCATATTGTGCCAGGAAACACAGAGCAATGGATAGGAGATGAAAGTGAACTTTAGCAAGACCGAATAAAATGTGTCAGTAGACCTTACAGTCACATGCAGTGCCTTGCAAAAGTAGTCACCCCCCTTGGCATTTTTCGGGTTTTCTTGCCTCACAACCTGGAATTAACATGGATTGTTTGAGGATTTGCATCATTTAATTTACAGAACATGCCCACAACTTTGAAGATGTTTTTTTTTTTGTTTTTTTTATTGTGAAGCAAACAACAAATAGGACAAAATAACAGAAAAAGTCAATGTGCATAACTATTCACCCCCCTAAAGTCAATATTTTGTAGAGCCACCTTTTGCGGCAATCACAGCTCCAAGTCGCTTTGGATAGGTCTGTATGAGCTTGCCACATCTTTCCACTGGGATTTTTGCCCATTCCTCCTTGCAAATCCACTCCAACTCCTTCAAGTTGGACATAGGCGTGCGCAGCCTATTGCATTAGGGTGTGCACCCTAAAGCACAAGCACACGCCGCATATATATATGTATGTATGTATATATATGTGTGTATATATATATATATATATACACACATATATACACACATACACACACTGCTGTGTGTGTGTGTGTGCTGTGTGAGGGTGCTGTGTGAGGGTGCTGTTAGTGTGATGTGTGTGTGACGGTGCTGGTAGTGTGCTATGTGGGTGAGGGTGTTTGTGTGTGTGTGCTTGTGAGGGTGCTGTTAATGTACTGTGTGTGAGGGTGCTGTTTGTGTGTGAGGGTACTGGTAGTGTGCTGTGTGTGTGTTTGTTAGGGTCCTGTTTGTGTTTGTGAGGGTACTGTTAGTGTGCTGTGTGTGTGTTTGAGGGGGCTGTTTGTGTGCTGTGTGTGAGGGTGCTGTTTGTGTGCTATGTGTAAGGGTGCTGTGTGTGTTTGTGAGGGTGCTGTATGTGTGTGTGGGTGCTGTATGTGTGTTGGTGCTGTGTATGTGTGTGGGTGCTGTATGTCTGTGGGTGCTGTGTATATGTGTAGGTGCTGTGTTTGTCTGTGGGTGCTGTGTATGTCTGTGGGTGCTGTATGTGTGTGGGTGCTGTATGAATGTAGGTGCTGTGTATGTCTGTAGGTGCTGCATGTGTGTTGGTGCTGTGTATGTCTGTGGGTGCTGTGTATGTCTGTGGGTGCTGTATGTGTGTTGGTGCTCTATGTGTGTTGGTGCTTTGTATGTCTGTGGGTGTTGTATGTGTGTTGGTGCTGTGTATGTCTGTGGGTGTTGTATGTGTGTTGGTGCTGTGTATGTCTGTGGGTGCTGTATGTGTGTTGTTGCTGTGTATGTCTGTGGGTGCTGTATGTGTGTTGGTGCTGTATGTGTGTTGGTGCTGTGTATGTCTGTGGGTGCTGTATGTGTGTTGGTGCTGTGTATGTCTGTGGGTGCTGTATGTGTGTTGGTGCTGTGTATGTCTGTGGGTGCTGTATGTGTGTTGGTGTTGTGTATGTCTGTGGGTGCTGTATGTGTGTTGGTGCTGTATGTGTGTTGGTGCTGTGTATGTCTGTGGGTGCTGTATGTGTGTTGGTGCTGTATATGTCTGTGGGTGTTGTATGTGTGTGCTGTATGTGTGTTGGTGCTGAATATGTCTGTGGGTGCTGTATGTGTGTTGGTGCTGTATGTGTGTTGGTGCTGTGTATGTCTGTGGATGCTGTATGTGTGTTGGTGCTGTGTATGTCTGTGGTTGCTGTATGTGTGATGGTGCTGTGTATGTCTGTGGTTGCTGTATGTGTGTTGGTGCTGTGTATGTCTGTAGGTGCTGTATGTGTGTTGGTGCTGTATGTGTGTTGGTGCTGTATATGTCTGTGGGTGTTGTATGTGTGTGTGTGTGTGCTGTATGTGTGTAGGTGCTGTGTATGTCTGTGGGTGTTGTATGTGTGTGTGTGTGCTGTATGTGTGTGGGTGTGTGTGTCTGTATGTGTGTGTGTGTGTGCTGTATGTGTGTGTGCTGTGCTGTGTGTGTCTGTGTGTGCTGTATGTGTGTGGGTGTGTGCTGTGTGTGTGTAGGTGCTGTGTATGTCTGTGTGTGCTGTATGTGTGGGTGTGGGTTATGTGTGTGTGTGTGTGTGTGCTGTGTGTGTGTGTGGGTGCTGTATGTGTGTGTGTGTGCTGTATGTGTGTAGGTGCTGTGTATGTCTGTGTGTGCTGTATGTGTGGGTATGTGTGCTGAATGTGTGTAGGTGCTGTGTATGTCTGTGTGCTGTATGTGTGGGTGTGTGTGGGTGCTGTATGTGTGTGAGTGCTGTATGTGTGTGGGTGATTGTGGGGGTGGAGGTGGTGGTACATTACTTGATATCCCCCGTCCCTTCTTACCTTATGCCTGGGAGGGGGGATCCTTGTTCCTGCTGCTTTCCCTGGTGGTCCAGTGGAGAGTGAACTCTAGCCCCTGTGGCAACGCTCATATCTAGCGAGAGGAACCCGGCGGAGCTACTGGCAAGAGCTCCGCCGGTCCTCTCCTGCCTCCCTCCCTGCATGTGGGTCGGTGGGGAGGGAGGCTGAGAGCAGAGCCGGCGCTCGGATAGCGCCGGCTCTGCAAGAGCCGACAGGGGAGATCCTGAGATCTCCCCTGCCGGTCTCAATATACATAGGCATGTCGCGGGGATTAGGGTGTGCCCAGGCACACCCAGCACACCCCGTGCGCACGCCTATGAAGTTGGATGGTTTGCACTTGTGAATCTTTAAATCTGACCACAGATTTTCTATTAGATTGAGGTCTGGGCTTTGACTAAGCCATTCCAACACATTTACATGTTTCCCCTTAAACCACTCAAGTGTTGCTTTAGCAGTGTGTTTGGGGTCATGATCCTGCTGGAAGGTGAACCTATGTCCTAGCCTCAAATAATGCACAGAGTGGTACAGGCTTTGCTCAAGACTGTATTTAGCACCATCCATCTTTCCCTCAACTCTGACCAGTTTCCAAGTCCTGGCTGCTGAAAAACATCTCCACAGCATGATGATGCCACCACCATGTCCATGGGGATGGTGTCCTTTAGGTGATGTGATGTAGGCTTGCGCCAGACATAGCGTTTTCTTTGATGGCCAAAAAGTTAAATTTTAGTCTCATCAGACTGGAGCACCTTCCTCCATACATTTTGGGAGTCTCTCACATGCCTTTTCGCAAACTCAAAACGTGCCATTTTGCTTTTTGCTGAAAGTAATGGCTTTCTTCTGGCCACTCTGCCATAAAGCCCAACTCTATGGAGCATACGGCTTATTGTCGTTGTGACGAAGTGCCCTTCGCCACTTGGTCCTGGAGAGGCCTACTTGCCAGCCTCCTCCCCTGTGACTATGACTCTTTCATGTATCTGGCTTTAAAGCCCCTAGTCTACCTTCAGACAGACTATTTATGTAGGCTGCTTTATTTATCTTATGTTTTAGTCACCCTGTACCCATTATAGGTGCAGGGTGTGTGTAATGTAATTGTTTATAGTGTGTGTGTGTGTACTGTGTAATGTATTGCCTGCTCTCTTGTATTGCTGAGGTTTGCTACCAACTAGGTGGGTTTGGCTATGGAGCTTGTCTAGTGCCCTCTGTTGGTAGCAACAGCAATATGCACTACCTGAATTGCAAGACTGGTTCATTTGCATATTCGGATAGATTTGCATATTGCTAATTCTGCAGGCAGGTGAGATATTTACTGTTAAATATTGTCTCCCCCCACCCCTTTAAAAATGTGCCATTGTGTTGAGATAAGTCACTGTGTGTTGCTTGATATGGTTGGACTGTTTGTGATTTTATTGAGGTTTCACAACAATGTTATTGTGGTGGCCCTATTGGCTGGTCCCAAGGGAAATAAAGGTTTTGACAGTTCTTCTTGATCCCTCTAAACGTAGCCTTGTCTCGTTATTGGAGGGAGCTGTTATAATCACACTGGGGATTGCTATGCTCTGCATGCTCCCCTGAGCTTGAGTCACTTAGTTCTTTTAAGAGCTTCTTCCTGACACGCTCTCCTTGGAGGAGGGGTCTTCACCACACAGTCCTGGATGCTGGAGGTTCATACAGGGTGGAAGGAAGAGTTCTTTCCCACACAGTCCTGGAGGACAGAAGCTGATTCAGGGTGGAAGGAAGACGGCGAGACTCCAGTCAAGATACGGCGGTTGCGGAGTCTGCGGTGGTTGTGGTGTCTGCTGCAGCGCTTGGAGTCCTCAGGAAGCGCTAGGAGCATCTGTCAACGGAGGGTACTCAGTCGGAGTACAAGGAGCTCCGTTACAGTCGTCCTATGTACAGATACTCCAGTCTCTGGTGTGGAACTCTGCAGCTCCTCCAGGTCTCTGTGCTGCCTCTTTAACTAATGCCCTCCTTGCCCGGTCCATTAGTTTTGGTGGGAGGCTGTCTCTTGGCAGGTTTGCTGTTGTGCCATGTTCTTTCCATTTGGTTATGATAGATTTGATGGTGCTCCTGGGGATCATGTGTTGTTGTTGCAGCCTCTGGAGTCTTTCAAAAAGGTGTGTATCTGTAATGACAGATCATGTGACACTTAGCTTGCACACAGGTGGTAATCATTTCACTAATTATGTGACTTCTGAAGGTAATTGGTTGCACCAGAGCTTTTTATGGACTTCATAACAAAGGGGGTGAATACATACAAACATGACAATTTTCTGTTTTCTATTTCTAAAAAATAGTTTTATGCATATATTTTTCTCATTTCACTTCACCAACTTAGACTATTGTGTTCTGATTCATCACATCAAAGTCAGATTAAAAAAACATTGAACTTAAGGCTGTAATGTAACAAAAAAGGTAAAAAGTCAAGGGGATACTTTTGCAAGGCACTGTATCAGTCACTGTTCCAGTTATGCCTCTTGTACCCAAGCATAGTTTAATAGAAACTGGTGCTGAATGGGCAACCTCATCTCACGAGAAATCATAACACTAACCGGAGTAGGAAGAGTAGAGGTGGGAGGGTATATGGGAAGAAGGAAAGTAGAGGAAGAAGATAGAAGGCGAGAGAGCGAGAGAGAGGAAAGAAAAAAAAAGAAGAGGGGGGGAGAGGGATCGTGAGTGAACCTTCCCGAGAAGGGAGTGTGGGCTGATGAGGTGTTAGATCGTTAGCCTGTACCCCATAATAGGGCTCATGGAGATAGTTTCTACCTGTCCGTTCTACACCATATCTTTTCCTAAGTTGCAGCCTTGGATTAGCTATTCTAAGTCTGTCGTTGAGACAAGAAGTCTATTGATGGAGTCCACCTCTGCAAACAGCCCTCCGAACATTTTTCAAGGAGGCCGTGAGCGTTTCCATTTAATGAATCTCTTTCACTTTTGCCATCCACTGTTGGAGGGTGGGCGCATCGGCGGAACACAGTCTAGCTGGGATCAATAGTTTGGCAGCATTTAGGAGATGCTTAGTGAGTGCCTTCGCATAACTCGAGAGTTGCATTGTAGTGTGATGAAGGAACATCTGGAGAGGCTGGAATGGGAGGTCAGTATCCAATATGTCTTTAATCGTTTTGTGTATAGCAGCCCAGCAGGGAGCCAGTCTTCAGCATGACCACCAAATGTGGAGATCAGTCCACATCTTCCCCACATCTCCAGCAGGTCTCAGAGACCTAAGGAAGCATACGGTGTAATCTCAGTCTCCGGCATTCTGTACCACCCAATCAGTAACTTGTAGTTAAATTCTTGTTGTTTGGAACACATAGAACTCTGGTGTGTCAGAATGTGGATCTTCATCCACTGAGGGTCTGAGAGCATGACACCTGTGGCTCGTTCCCAATGCAAAGTATGTTTCATGGGTTCAGATGGAACGGATGACAGAAGTAACATGTATAGAACCGAGATACCCTTATGCAGGTGTACTTGTTCCCTGCACAATTCCTCAATCTCCATTAGATTCCTGTGAAATAGGTGTTGTTCATATTGGGAAGCGTAGTGTGATTTAACTTGGAAGTAGCGTAATCTGGACCCATTGGGGTCCTGCTTAGCAATAAAACCAGCGTTATTGCATCCGATGTGCACCACTGGCGCATGTAAGTCCAATCAGATTCACCAAAGGTGTTGATGTCTCCATGTGCAAGACCACCAGCTACTTCAGAGTTATAGATAATCGGGGTCAGTGATCCCGGAGCTGTGGTTATCATCCCACCTTTTGATACACCCTTATTCACCCAGTTACGTGAATCTCACATCTATATAAAAAAAAATACATGTGCTCTTTATATAGCAAGTAGCAAGTGGTCCAGTGGTTGAGGATGACCATCATCAAACATTTACAATCTCTGCAATGTCCACAATACAAAAGTCAACACTTCCGAAATATTTAAATGTAAGAGAATGTAATGTAAGAGAACACCGGTACACAGTAGTAATGGTGATTTTTTATTTTATTGTCACTCTGGAGCGAATTTAGTAAACTGTAGTTAAATTAAAGGTGGGGGGAATATTGGGTGTCCACTATAATTAACCTAATAAACTTGAATGAAATGAACTTGGAAGAATCATGGAATGATATTAACAGAGTGGTGGCAGAGTTAATTCACTATTGAAAATCAGGACTTAGTGAATAGACTATATGTAGGTTGCCCTGGTAGAGTCCACAATGTATTCTAAAGGGTTCTAGGTTACATTTTACTTTCCATCTTAAGAATCAACGTACTCAGTGAATATTGCTAAACATTTATCTGCATTCACTGTTTACAAGGACAGCTGGGAAATGACAGCTACTGAAATGTGCAATTCATATCAAGTCAGTTCAAAGCAATGTCTGAGAAGTGTTTAGCTTATGTCTGTCTGCATCAAGGCTCATTTCATCCGCAACTCCCTAAGGTCCTCTTTGTAGTAGATCATCCACAATATATCTGAAGCTATTACTTAAGCAAACAGGTTAAGCAGTTTTTTTTTCTACCAATTTAATTTTGGAATAATTTTCTTTGGAGCTGCAAGAAACCTTAAAATAAGAGGAATTATCTCTATCTCCTGTAATTCATTGTATTGGAACCCTCTTCGCTGAGTGTTTTGAAGATTAATGTTGTTTTTTCAATGACTTGAAGGAGCAATTTGCAATAGCTGTCTGAAAAACAGATTTTGTTGATGTCACCTGTACAGCCCTTTGGCAAGAACTGGGGTTTTCTATCTCATTACTAAGCAATGTATGCTAAGCAATCTGGATTTGTTTGAAAAGTATTTGTAAATGTAATGTGACAATGAGTCTTTTTTGATGGGTCGACTTCAGTTAAATATATCTCTCAATTTCAAGGCCGCAAAAAAAGGGTCAGATATTTTTTGTTTTGCTGTTTGATAACATGTGGTCTTATAAGGGATTAGTTCTTCATTTAAATCCATGTTTCTGTGCTTTGGATAGGAAGGTAATTTGCTTTCTTCCTGTGACTTTTTGTGTGTTAAATTAAACTGGCATGAATGGAGGTATCCGTAATAGGGAAGACGCTGCCATGAGACAGCTGGCAAGTGGCGAAAGGGTGGGCTAGCATGAAATCAGGGGGGCAGCATGTTGGGGAGAAAGAGTATTGGCATGAATTATTGGGACAGCTTGTATAAAACTAACCCATCCAGAACCCTTCAAAGGCATTATTTTTCCAGTAATACATACTGCACTATTATACATTCATTCTCTCTCTCTCTCTCTCTCTCTCTCTCTCTCTCTCTCTCTCTATCTATCTATCTATCCACACACACATGTTTTGATGCATTTTAATTTGTTTTTGTTTTTTTCCCTCCCCATTCAGCTATTATTTTGTTGTTTTTGCACTATCTCTTACTTTAATCTGACTCTTTCTGACTCTCTAGAGTGGTTCTTCTCGCATTGCAAAAACCTGTGTAATGTCTGTCTTGTTCTTGCTGTAAGCCCTGTGTCAAGTGTAGAGTTGAGCGAACCCGAACTGTAAAGTTTGGGTTCGTACCAAACATTACGGTTTTTTGACCCCGAACCCGAGCCCGGACATTTCAGTAACAGTTCGGGTTTTGAAAAGCTGCAGGGCAGCCAATCAACAAGCTTTTGACCTGTGTGCCCTTAGAAGCCATCACAGCCATGCCTACTAATGGCATGGCTGTGATTGGCCAGTGCAGCATGTGACCCAGCCTCTATATAAGCTAGTAGGGGCATGTCTATTTAACAGTGAGCAGCCTGTGGCTTTAAACGGGGCCCCCCTCCCGAGCCCCCATTCGTGACGTGCGAGTGGGGGATTTTAATCTAAAGGGGGACCTATTGCCCCCCCCGGCCCCCACCCCTGAGCAGCGGGTGGGAGCCCTAAAGTAAAAAAAGGGGGGAGGACCTATTGTCCTGCCCCCCGGCCCCCACCGTTGAGCGGCAGGTGGGGGCCCTAAAGTAAAATAATGGGGGGGACCTATTGAGCGGCGGGTGAGGTCCCTAAGCGGTGGGTGAGGGCCCTAATTAAAACTGGGGGGGACCTAATGTCCTCCTCCCTGGGCCCCACCGATAAGGGGTGGGGGGGGCCCTAAATACCAATTGGGGGGGAACCTAATGTCCTCCCCCCTGAGCGGTGGGTGGGGGCCCTAAATAAAAATTGGGGGGGGGGGAAGACCTAATGTCCTCCCCCTGGCCCCCACCCCTGAGCGGTGGGTGGGGGCCCTAAATAGCAATTAGGGGGGGACCTAAGGTCCTCACCCTGGCCCTCACTCCTCAGCGGTGGGTGGGGGCCCTAAATAGCAATTGGGGGGGGACCTAATGTCCTCCCCCCTGGCCCCCACCCCTGAGCGGTGGGTGGGGGCCCTAAATACCAATAAGGGTACCTTGTATCCTTGGAAAGAACAAAGCTGCTCTGTAATTGCTTGGGCAGTGCCTTAAAAGAGAGCAAAATCTAAAACAAAATAATCTTTATTGGTCCCTCATAAGGAACAACACGAGAAAAAAATAATAGATGAATACTTAACACTATGTACAAACCACGAAGAAACTAAATTGTGAAAAATGAAATAAATAACAAACAAAAGTTAAAATAGAGCCAAACGGATTCTCAGTGTAACCAATCCAAAGTAGGGATCAAGAAAAAAGACTGTATCTAAATAGTATGTTGTATAGATAGTCTGTATAAGTAGTCTCAGAGAATTGTAACAGAACAAAAGAGTATCATATTAATCCCCTAAATTCTATGAGGACTAACCGAGTAGTACCCTTCCGAAGGGGGGGGGAGAACCAGTATTAACCACTGCGGATGATATTATTATATTAGGACCTACGGATTTCTCTTATATACTTTTGTTCTCTCTCTTTGTTAGAGAGCTGTTGACGAGGGGGTCCTTACTGAGCCTCTACTTCCAGCCTTGCTCTCTTTATCTAGGGACACCCTTCCCCCGAATCTCCTCTAGAATGTTTAGCATGGTTATACATACAAGACTTTGATTATTTCCACATATATTGATAACCAGTATGGGGTTACAGGGATATTCTGGTCTTTGAGTTATACTAACTGCCTAATACTCCAAGATAGGTAGACACTATCCCGATCTCAGGAAATACCTTGGCAATTTAGTTATTTTACCTATGTGACCATTACTATATCCCTAATAGAGATGTCGCGAATCGTTCGCGAACTTCCCGCGAACGGCTCGCCGAGGTTCGCGGCGAGCTCCGGTCAGCTGACACATCCCGGCCAATCTCCAGCAGACCCTCCCTCCCAGACCCTCCCACCTCTTGGACAGCATCCATGTTGAAGGCAGCTTCAACATGGATGCTGTCCAGGAGGTGGGAGGGTCTGGGAGGGTCTGCTGGAGATTGGCCGGGATGTGTCAGCTGACCGGAGCTCGCCGCGAACGGTTCGCGGTGAACCGCGGCGAGCTGTTTGCGGGAAGTTCGCGAAAGGTTCGCAACATCTCTAATCCCTAATTGAGTCATTACTTAGTTCTATCCTAGCGGAGTATTTCGCAAATGCACTGATTCTCCGTACCACCCTCTTACTATAATGAGGGGTACTTCTATTTTTTGCTGTGGATTGGTATCTATTTATGCTTAAGGGTATTGTAATTGCGGCTAAGTTCTCCTGGCTTAACATCCGGGGGCCACTACTATAGTATTTCATTTATTAGAATTTAGGGCCCCCACCCACCGCTCATGGGTGGGGCCGGGGGGAGGACAATAGGTCCCCCCCCCCCTTATTTTACTTTAAGGCTCAGGAGGGGGGAACCTTTTTTTTTTTTTTTTTTTAACAGTGGATGCTCACAGTTTAATAGACATGCCCCTACTTGCGGTATAGCGAGTAGGGGCATAATTTACTAATACTAAGTAATCTTTACTTAGTATTAGTGAATTTGGCTTAAAGACCAATTATTTCAGCCTTTTAGTAGATAGCTCTCTAATACTGGGGGAATTAGGGAGTTATCTACTTATTCATTCCTGTCATTACATTGACTGGCCAAGTAACTTACATTTTATATGAATGTGTGTTACTTGATTGTTGTAAGTGTTGCAAATGCTTACAGCTGAATCCTGGCTATGTTTGTATACTTTTTATTTAAAATTGTATACAGTGTAACATTCTTCTTCTTCCACTGGGTAAGTATATTAGTACTTAGTCAATACATTTTACTTCCTTTTGCAGCCCTCTAGCCCTTTCCAGGACTTTTTTAGAGACATTTTAGTGCCCAAGTCAATGGGGTTTGGGTTCGGAGTAATGTTCAGGTCAAGTTTGAGTCCTGAACTCAAACTTTTTGCAGAAGTTCGGCCGAACCCGGCGAACCCGAACATCCAGGTGTCCGCTCAACTCTACTCAAGTGTGACATACGTTTTTCATTTTGGCTACAAATTCCTTAGACTTGAAAAAAGAAATATGTTAAAATCATGCTGTTCCAAAATTATCACGACCCAGCATTTCTCAGTTTGTTTTCATATATATATATATACACACACATTTACAGAATTTAACATTATTTCTTACTTTCTTACTGACAGAGGTGTATAATTACAGCATTCACATGCTTCACTACTTCTGTAACACATGGCAATAACAAAATATACACCTGTTTCTTCTAAAGGTGTATTTTGTCCTTGATCCTGGAACCATCTGTGTACGTTCCACAGACTGCCACTTGTACTTTTACTTTCTAAATGATTCTTCCCGATACATCACAACTGCTTCCTGAATACTTTGTTTGTCCTGCTTTCGTAGGACTGCTGGTTGTGTCTGCATTCCCTTCTGGAGATCCCAGCAGCTGCTATGGAAAAAATGAACACTACGACCCCATGTGATGTGGTAAGTTTAATGTACAGGTAGAGCGTGTGTGCACATTAAGAGTTTAACATTGCATGCTGAAAAAAAAAAATGGTTGATTTCTTTAATATACAGAGAATGCCGAGACAGTAACTAGTAACTTTTACTTTTTGGCAAAAATAATCTGTATTGATATTTGTGTTTGAAAATAATACACATTCATATTCACAAAATACCAAAAAAAAAAAAAAAATCATAAAACTAAAGTTATAATAGCACAAGTTCTGTAAAACTATAAATATAAAACATATATTAAAATGCATAAAAATAAATAATACTATTGAAATAAACAGAATATCAATTTCATGGAAAATAATGAATTGAGTAAAAAGACAAATAAAAACAAAATGTGAGAATAACTGAAAATATATATAAACCCTCGCTCCTGTTAGAAGGTAAACAGATAACTTGATGAAGTTCATAATGTTTTATTGAGTTATCTGAAAGTGTGTGCTGAGCTGTTAATTGACTGTGGAACTGCAGATTTTAAGAAAAAAAGCAGAGTTGGAGAGTTTTTCCGATTTGGCGATTTTTGTCCCAAAATGTAAAATTTCAGTTTAATTCATTGACAGCTTAATTTTAGTGAATATCGATGTAGGGTGTATTTTCTAAACAGCGAATTGTAATGAACTGAAAACAGAATGGCACAATTTATTCTAAATTATCCGTGCTGTGACTATAGATATTTAGGAATATATTTTGCAATGAAACACTGCACTAAGAGAGATTAACCCCTTACTTGCCAGAGGTATAACTCCACCTCCAGGACACCAGCCGGCAAAGAACAGTGTTCTGGGTGGCTAAGGTCAATTCTGTGAAAAATTGGCATCTGATGCCAGCAATGGCGACACAACCCCATTCTCTATGCTGCCACGGTTCTCCCCACGGTCTGTCATCAGTGACTCTCTCCTCTGGTGAGGGGGAGTGAGGTAATCCAAGAGGATCGGACTGAAGGGAGAACTTGCAGTTGGCAATGAAATGGAGGTAAGTTTTAGCATTTTTTTCCCATTTTTTTTTTTTTTTTTTAAAGGATCACTATAGTGTCAGGAAAACTAACTCGTTTTCCTGATACTATATAACCCTTAGGTCCCCCCCACCCTCATGGTCCCCCTCCCGCTGGGCTGAAGGAGTTAAAACCCCTTCAGCCACTTACCTTTATCCAGCGCCGGGCTCCCTCAGCGCTGGTGACCTCTCCTCCCCGCCGATGTCAGCTCCCGAGTGGAGCGGAATGCGCATGAACGGCAAGAGCCACGCGCACATTCAAACAGTCCATAGGAAAGCATTTATCAATGCTTTCCTATGGACGTTCTGCACGCTGAATGCGATTTTCCCATCCAGCATTGCAGAAGCGCCTCTAGCGGCTGTCAGGAAGACAGCCACTAGAAGCTGGATTAACCCTGCAATGTAAACATAGCAGTTTCTCTGGAACTGCTATGTTTACATCTGAAGGGTTAAAACCTGGGGGACCTGGCACCCAGACCACTTCATTAAGCTGAAGTGGTCTGGGTGACTATAGTGTCCCTTTAAGTTTGACTGGCTGGGCAGACCACCTCAGAAAGAGTTACTCTAACCAAACCTAGTGTTTTATGAAAATATTATGCATTGAATAGTGTAAACACAACAGAGACTTTAGAGATTTCTGTACAAGGCTTTGTTTAATAATTCACTATTTTATTACCTTATTTATATGCTCAAAGTTCAGAGTATACAGCAGTTTTCAAACAACTGTACAAACTGTAAAAACTAGCCTTTTTAGCGAACATTTGTCATGAAGCAATACGTTGACTTTATTTAGTAAACAGGTATATAATGAACTGACATTGCAAATGTAGGTTAAAATATTAGATATTTAGGCTTACAGCTAAGCTAGCTCAAATTCTAGTAGTACAATTCTTTTAGTTTGTCACAATACTACATTTGGTAAATACAACTCTTGTAAGTTTACACACCATGGGTTGATTTCCATATAAAAGGGAATATAACATTTTAGAACAGCGGAGAATAGCGGAGTTACAATTACGGGTATAAATATTCTATAAAATCTGGGAGGGGTAGTTATTTACTCACAATATCTAGTGCCACCATTATTTATTCATTTATGCAATATTTTACAATGAAGGAAGCATTTAGATTTCTCTTGTTTTCAAGGATGTTAATGAGTTAGCATACATCAAAACTGCATGCTACACTATATACCAAATATACAGAGCACTATCACTATCAGGTTTATTAAAGAAAACAGCATATTGTGCTGAACTGAAAACGAAATTTCAAAATGGAATTTTTTTTTGCTGATTTGGTAAAAAATATTCCAACTCGAGTTTTATATTCCAGCTCTGCTACCTTGGCCTAAAATGTTCAATTCTCGTAAATTTCCACAGCACATAAATAAAAAGATGTTCACGGACGCCATGTAATTTTAAACCCCATACCTCGTGATAATTCACCGCTCAGAGCTCCAAACAAGGAAAAACAGTTCACAAAGAAATAAATAGCTCAAGGAGAACTACAAAGTCAGTGAAGCCAAAAACCTCAATTAAAACGGCATATTTATTATAATATCCAAAACAGATAAGGCAGCAAACAGTGATAAAGGTACAACTCACCGCCATAAAGTTTAACACGTTTCGTACCACACACGGGACTCATAAGCAATGAAAATGTAACTGAGGATTGTGGCATTACTTACTCTATGGTTCTCCCTGAGCTATTTGATTCTATGTGAACACATTTTTCACAATCCCCAATTTTATAAACCCCTGTGTGGAATGTACTGTCTGTGTAGCACATGAAAGCATGTGCACGAATGCAGTTTTGTATATCAGTGTCTGTAGATTCATTGTGAATATATTTGGATACATAGTTTCAGTATAAATGTAAATGTATGTTTGTACGTAGTGTCAGTAAATGTGAAACCAAAAGTGTGAGTGTTGGGCGAATGTGTGTGAATTACACACAAATATAGGTGAAGCAAACAGTCAATGCTTCTCTCAAGCGAAATGTAATGTGGCCTGCAGGAAAAAATATAATAATGGAGAAGCAATAGTGTAGATCAGGGATAGACAACCTTCAGCACTCCAGATGTTGTGGACTACATCCCCCATAATGATCTTACACCCATAATGCTGGCAAAGTATCATGGGAGGTGTAGTCCAAAACATCTGGAGTGCCGAAGGTTGCCTATGCCTGGTGTAGATGTACAGGGAGTGCAGAATTATTAGGCAAGTTGTATTTTTGAGGATTAATTTTATTATTGAACAACAACCATGTTCTCAATGAACCCAAAAAACTCATTAATATCAAAGCTGAATATTTTTGGAAGTAGTTTTTAGTTTGTTTTTAGTTTTAGCTATGTTAGGGGGATATCTGTGTGTGCAGGTGACTATTACTGTGCATAATTATTAGGCAACTTAACAAAAAACAAATATATACCCATTTCAATTATTTATTATTACCAGTGAAACCAATATAACATCTCAACATTCACAAATATACATTTCTGACATTCAAAAACAAAACAAAAACAAATCAGTGACCAATATAGCCACCTTTCTTTGCAAGGACACTCAAAAGCCTGCCATCCATGGATTCTGTCAGTGTTTTGATCTGTTCACCATCAACATTGCGTGCAGCAGCAACCACAGCCTCCCAGACACTGTTCAGAGAGGTGTACTGTTTTCCCTCCTTGTAAATCTCACATTTGATGATGGACCACAGGTTCTCAATGGGGTTCAGATCAGGTGAACAAGGAGGCCATGTCATTAGATTTTCTTCTTTTATACCCTTTCTTGCCAGCCACGCTGTGGAGTACTTGGACGCGTGTGATGGAGCATTGTCCTGCATGAAAATCATGTTTTTCTTGAAGGATGCAGACTTCTTCCTGTACCACTGCTTGAAGAAGGTGTCTTCCAGGAACTGGCAGTAGGACTGGGAGTTGAGCTTGACTCCATCCTCAACCCGAAAAGGCCCCACAAGCTCATCTTTGATGATACCAGCCCAAACCAGTACTCCACCTCCACCTTGCTGGCGTCTGAGTCGGACTGGAGCTCTCTGCCCTTTACCAATCCAGCCACGGGCCCATCCATCTGGCCCATCAAGACTCACTCTCATTTCATCAGTCCATAAAACCTTAGAAAAATCAGTCTTGAGATATTTCTTGGCCCAGTCTTGACGTTTCAGCTTGTGTGTCTTGTTCAGTGGTGGTCGTCTTTCAGCCTTTCTTACCTTGGCCATGTCTCTGAGTATTGCACACCTTGTGCTTTTGGGCACTCCAGTGATGTTGCAGCTCTGAAATATGGCCAAACTGGTGGCAAGTGGCATCGTGGCAGCTGCACGCTTGACTTTTCTCAGTTCATGGGCAGTTATTTTGCGCCTTGGTTTTTCCACACGCTTCTTGCGACCCTGTTGACTATTTTGAATGAAACGCTTGATTGTTCGATGATCACGCTTCAGAAGCTTTGCAATTTTAAGAGTGCTGCATCCCTCTGCAAGATATCTCACTATTTTTGACTTTTCTGAGCCTGTCAAGTCCTTCTTTTGACCCATTTTGCCAAAGGAAAGGAAGTTGCCTAATAATTATGCACACCTGATATAGGGTGTTGATGTCATTAGACCACACCCCTTCTCATTACAGAGATGCACATCACCTAATATGTTTAATTGGTAGTAGGCTTTCGAGCCTATACAGCTTGGAGTAAGACAACATGCATAAAGAGGATGATGTGGTCAAAATACTCATTTGCCTAATAATTCTGCACTCCCTGTATAAATTGTCATGTGGACTAGAGATACTGGTAACACAAGACCTTACAAAAGTAGAGTGGGTTTAGACACTGTGCTCCAGTGTATGAAGCAGTAGAACTAGTAAGGGCAATCCTGATCCCCCTTGTGTTGTATACAGCTGATACAGATACAACAGCAATGAGAAAATACTGTGTAAATATAAAAAATACACGTAACTGGATGCACTCACATGATAATGAGCCCAATTAAGCTGGCTCGACACTTGGATAGACATGGATAGTCCAAAAGAAGGTAAATTGCACTTGTTCCAAGATAATACAGAATTTATTAAAATTAAAAAAAACAGCACAAAAGTCTGATTAGACCAAAACACGTTTCGCACTATGACCTTATTCTTTTTGAGTAATCCTGAATCTTCTCTTCTTGTTTTTCCCCCCTTTTAATTGTCGTAATTGAGCACAACTTCAGATCCACCCCTCGTCTGTACTTGGTATGCACGCTGCGTTCCACCGATCCTATATTCCTCTACCAGGTTCACAAACTTTATTACATAATTTCATGTTTAGCTATATGCATCCAACCCCCTATATATATGTTCAGCTATATGCATCCAGCCCTACTTAACACCATATGCGACTAAGGTGCTGGTCCATTCCACTGTCCTTTCTCACCTTGACTACTGTAATCCGCTTCTCAGTGGTCTTACGTGCTCCCAACTTGCGCCGTTACAGTCCATAATGAATACGGTGGCGAGGCTCATCTTACTGTCTGCCCGCACCGCTCACGCCTCACCCTTCTGTCAGTCCCTATATTCCTGTAAGATATAGGGCTCAATTTATAATTCTGTTTCTTGCTTTCAAATCTCTACATAATGCTGCTCCCACCTATCTATCCTCCCTAGTACACAAGTATTTCCCGTCTAGGCCCTTACGCTCTGCTGAAGACTTACGTCTATCTTCTGTCCGTACTCCCACCTCTGATGCTTGCCTTCAAGACTTCTTGAGGGCTGCAACGGTTCTGTGGAACTCACTTCCCTCCTCCATTAGATGCCCACCCAGTCTCCACTCCTTCAAAAAATCATTAAAAACCCACTTCTTTATAAAAGCGTATCAATTAAAATGTTAATAGCTCCCGACTAATTCCTCTCTTGCAACTGCCATTAGTCTAATACTATCCTTACCTTTTGTGTCACTTTACCCCACTCTCTCTAGCATGTAAGCTCATTGAGCAGGGCCCTCAACCCCTCTGTTCCTGTGAGTCCAACTTGTCTGGTTACAGCTTCATGTTTGTTCGTCCACCCACTTTAAAGCGCTGCAGAATTTTTTGGCGCTACATAAATAATAAAATAATAATATGGTATTTAGCGTATTGGAGGTGCACTGGTTGGACAATTGTTAATCCTACACATTTTTGTGTGGGACCACCTTTCTCACACGGTCGAATTACATCTCATCGAGAAGCCTGTGATTTGACCATTTTGCAATCTCAGAGAGCATGCTCTTCTCTTACTCACAACCTTTGTGTCTCTTACTCACCTTGTGTCTTACACATCCCCCATTGTATTTCTTACGCAATAACATAACATAACATGTGCATCCTCCGAACGCAACATCTGCTTTTTCCGGAAGTCTCAGATCTTTATAATGCTGAACAACTTGAAGTTTCTTTACTAGCAGGTTGAATATGGACATTATCATACATATATACTAAAAAACAGATATGAATCATAAATAATAATTCATTATAAACCCTATTAATAATACCAATCAAACCTTTTCTACAAATTATTTCTACGTAGCTGTAAATAATTCTTTATGCATTTAATTTTATTATGGAGACATTCAATGCATATAAACTAGATTTAGGGGAATCCTTATCTTGTTATTTTAACCTATTCTTTGGCAACTGGCATAAATAAAAAAAATCTATTGAAGCTGAAATTCATTGGCATAAATAAGAAATATATTGAAGCTTAAATTCATTTAAAAAATGG
Organism: Pelobates cultripes; assembly: GCA_933207985.1. NCBI lineage: Eukaryota > Metazoa > Chordata > Amphibia > Anura > Pelobatidae > Pelobates > Pelobates cultripes. The sequence continues at coordinate 292,875,383 of OW240914.1, forward strand.
CATATTTCAAAATCATTATTTAATCTACAGAGGATTAAAGTATTAAAATTAAAAATAAATTAAATTTCTTCCGTTTCAACTTTTTTATTAAAATCTCCTACCCTCCATTCTTTTTTAATTTGTCTCAAAGCAGAAAAAAAATAGACCTTCTGGATTCTGATTATGGGCTTTTTCAATATGTTGTGAAGCACTACGTGTTTCTAAACCTTTTGTTATATTTTTGATATGCTCAGAAATTCTTCTACGGAGACATCTAATTGTTTGTCCAATGTATAATAGATCACAATGACACTTTAAAACACATATGACACTTTTAGAAAAACCATTTAATTGATCCTGAATTAGAAATTTTATACTTATATGCTCCTCCATATTTACTATGTGCATTTTAACACTCTTAGATTCTCTGCATGATAAACAAAGGCCACATTAAAATAATCCTTCACTTTGATTTTGAAAAAAATGGGTTGGTTTCGCACTACTTAAATTGCTTTGTATTAAAAAAAAATTGTATTTTTGCTGTGAACCATCATCTGTTTAGCTGGTAAAAGTTTTTTTTTTAATATAGAAACATTGAAAAATAGAATGTGAACGCAGATAAGAACCATTCGGCCCATCTAGTCTGCCCGATTTTCTAAATACTTTCATTAGTCCCTTATGTTACAGTTAGGATAGCCTTATGAATATCCCACGCATGCTTAAACTCCTTCACTGTGTTAACCTCTACCACTTCACCTGGAAGGCTATTCCATGCATCCACTACACCTTCCTGATATTATTTTTAAACCTTTGCCCCTCTAATTTAAGACTATGCCTCTTGTTGTGATAGTTTTTCTTCTTTTAAATATAGTCTCCTCCTTTACTGTGTTGATTCCCTTTATATATTTAAATGTTTCTATCATATCCCCCGTCTCATCTTTCCTCCAAGCCATACATGTTAAGATCCTTTAAGCTTTCTGTGTAAGTTTTTTTCTGTAACCCATGAACCAGTTTCGTAGTCCTTCTCTGAACTCTCTCCAAAGTATCAGTATCCCTCTGGAGATACGGTCTCCAGTACTGTGTACAATAGTGAAGTCTCACCAGTGTTCAGTACAATGACATGAGCACTTCTCTTTCTACTGCTAATACCTCTCCCTTTACAACCAATCATTCTGCTAGCATTTCCTGCCTACCTTTAAGTCATCTGAAATAATTACTCCTAAATCCCTTTCCCCAGATGTTGAGGTCAGTACTGTATCAAATATTCTGTACTCTGCCCTTGAGTTTTTACATGCAAGATGCATTATCTTGCAATTATCCACATTAAAGGACCACTATAGGCACCCAGACCACTTCAGCTCAATGAAGTGGTCTGGGTGCCAGGTCCATCTAGGATTAACCCCGCCTGCTGTAAACATAGCAGTTACGGAGAAACTTCTATGTTTACTTTAGGGTTAATTCAGCATCTAGTGGCTGTCTCATTGACAGCAGCTAGAGGCGCTTCCGTGCTTCTCACTGTGATTTTCACAGTGAGAAGACGCCAGCATCCATAGGAAAGCATTGAGAATGCTTTCCTATGGACTGGCTGAATGCGCGCGCGGCTCTTTGGCGCGCATGCGCATTCAGCCGATGACGGCCAAAGGAGGAAGAGAGTCCCCAGCGCCGAGGGCGCTGGAGAAAGGTAAGTGTTTAACCCCCTTCCTCTCCATTCAGCCTGGCAGGAGTGGGATCCTGAGGGTGGGGGCACCCTCAGGGAACTATATTGCCAGGAAAACGAGTTTGTTTTCCTGGCACTATAGTGGTCCTTTAAATGTCAGCTGCATTTTTCTAGTTTACCTAAATCATTTGCCATTTGGCTTATCCTCCCTGAAACATCAACCCTGTTACATATCTCAGTATCATCAGCAAAAAGACATACCTTACCATCAAGAAATTCTGCAATATCACTAATAAAAATATTAAAGAGAATAAGTCCAAGTACAGATCCCTGAGGTACCCCACTGGTAACTAGACAATGCTTCGAATATACTCCATTGACTACAACCCTCTGTTGCCTGTCACTCAGTCACTGCCTTACCCATGCAACAATACTGGAATCCAGAATTAAATATTGCAGTTTATTGATAAGCTTTCTATGTGAAACAGTGTCAAAAGCCTTACTGAAATCTAGGTAAGGAATGTCTACTGCATCACTCTGATCTATTATTTTACTTACCCAATCAAAAAAATCAATAAGATTAGTTTGGCATGATCTCCCTGAAGTAAACCCATGTCTACTCTTGAAAGCCATGTGATTTTAAATGTTTAACAATCCTATCCTTTAACATGGTTTCCTATACAGTACTTTCCTCACTACTGAAGTAAGGCTTACTGGCCTATAGTTTCCCAACTCCTCCCTACTACCTTTCTTGTGAATGGGTACAACATTCACTAACTTCCAATCTTCTGGGACTACTCCTCTTTTAATAGCGTTGGGTGTATTCCATCAGGCCCCATTGACTTATTTGTCTTTACTTTTGAAATAGAACCTCTTCCTCTGTAAACTCACATGTAACAAATTACTAATTTGTCCTTTTTCCTAACTGAGGTCCCTTTCCTTAATTTTCACCTGTAAATACTGAACAAAAATATGCTTTGATTCTGTCTGCTAGACCTTTATCCTCTTCTACATACCTACCTTCTTTTGTTTTTAATCTAACTAATCCTTGTTTTACTTTCCTTTTCTCATTTATAAATCTAAAAAAGGTTTTGTCCCCTTTTTTTACTGACTGCGCCATTTTCTTTTCTGGATATGATTTGGAAGCTCTTATAACTTGCTTAGCCTCTTTCTGCCTAATCTTATAGACCTGTCTATCTTCTTCACTCTATATTTTTTTGTCATTACTAAAAGCTAACTTCATTTTTTACTATTTTGGAGTACCACAGTGGTTTATTAAATGTTTTGCTTTTACTGACTAATGCAATTTTCTGTTGCCTTCAGCAGTGCAACTTTTAAATAATCCCATTTCTCTTGGACTCCATTTAAACTGCTCCAGTCTGACAATGACTCCTTTATATATATTTTAATTTTAGAAAAGTCTGTTTTTCTAAAGTCATCCCTTAAGATTTGTCAAAGTTTCAGAATAGATCTACACATCTTGCTATTGTTACAAATGGACTGGATATCCTTTATGTTTTTTGTTTTTACTTTTTCTTCATAAGTAAGGATGTTCTTTTGTTAAATCACTTCGCTTCAGTCTATAACCCCTCATTTCAGCCTCTACCCCCCCCTGCTGCTCCTAAACCCCCCCCTAAGCCTTTAACCCCCCCCCCCCTATAGGTACAAACCCCCTATTACAGGTCCTAACCCCCCACTACTGCTCCTAACCTCCACTATTGCCTCTAACACCCCACTACAGCTCCTAACCCAACACCTAAGGCTTTAACCCCCCCGCTACAGGTACAAACTTCAGACTCTAACCTCCACTACAGGTCCTAATCCACACTACTGCCTTAAACCCCCCACTACAGGTCCTAACTCCCTTCCTGCCCCTAAATCCCCAAAACAGGTCCTAACCTCCCCTACTGCCCCTAGCCTGTCAATACAGCCTCTAACCCCCAGTATTGCTTTGAACCCCACACTTTAGCCCCTACACCTCACTACTGCCCCTATCCCCCACTACTACCCATAATCACTACTACAGTCCCTTATCCCCACACTACATTGTCTATCCCCTACTTCAACTCATAACCCCCTACTACAGCCCCATACTCCCCACTACTGTCTGTATACCCACAACATCCCCTAACCCCCACTTCAGCCTCTATCCACCAATGCTGCCCCTAACACCAAAAACTGCCTTTAATCACTCACAGCAGCACCAAGTGCCCCAGCTAGCTATATACGGTTGAGGGGCAGCTAACCACTTCCCACATGTATTTCCCACACATCACACATTGCCACACACAACACTCACAGCAGACCAAACCTATCACTCACAGCTTCTAACACAGCTACAAATACCACTCATAGCTACCCACACACACACACACACACACCCACACACAGCTATAGACCTCACAGCTACAACACTTATAGCCACCCTACACAAGACACCACACATTCACTTAACATGTTATTAAATATTCACATTACATAACATTAAAAAATAAGGATTTCCATTACACACACTAATTAAATGGGTTTAGCACGCCTATGACACAGAGTTTGTGCATTTTTGTACCATATCAGTGTATTTATGTGAATGTAAGAGTGAGTGTGTATTAATTAAGGTTTTTGTGTGATGTGCATCTGTGTATAACTGCAGGGGTGTATTTTAGTATTACAGATGAAGAAGTTTTCTATTGACCTCCATTTCTGCATCTCCCCATCTCCCCCACCCCAAAACACATGTTTTTCTCCAGTTCCATAAAGGGCTGTGTGGCGGGAGCGGGATATGATGAAAAAAGAAGTGCTATTCTGCCAAACAGTTGTATATTTTGTGATACGTGGCTGCCCGGTGAACAAAGCGTGTAGTGAAGCTGTCTAAACTGCACTCACTGTGAAGTTTCCTAGGTGTGTGCGTTCTAGAATATGTGCAGAGGTCAAGAAACGGAAAGGGACACTGTAGGCACTATAACTAGTTTATCTCTTGAATTGGTTAGAGTGCCCTGTATCCACCATTTTTGATCGGTTTAACACTGAATGAGTGTCGCTATCTTAACATAGGCCTGACCCACTGGTTGTGTAGATAAGACAGAGATCACACACTTTTTTCAAGCCATACTGATTCATACCAGCTATGGGCACTGTGATAGGCTAAATGTGTTTAGATGACCACCAATCACAGCTGCCCATTACTGCTCAGGCTAATACATCCTCATTTGCCAAAGCAGCACAGAGAGGATGGGTTCCTAAGGACTTTTTTTAGCATCAAAACATAAAAAAATAGTTTAAAACTGAACCAAAGACAATGAGTTGAAACAGTTATGGTGCCTACAGTATCCCTTTAGTAATCAGCTGCATCATGATCTGGGCGCAATTGTCCCCCTATCTCACCTGATTCCTACTCCCTTGCATACAAGGTATCAGACTAGATCGTATTAGCAGGGATGACCTTAACCTTGTTTAACTGAATAGCAGTTTTCCCATTGAGAGCTTGGTTTTATAATATATAAACATATCTGAGGAAATTTCATAATCTTTGCCATACATGCCAACAGTAGAACTGCTATTTCTTTATCAGAGTTAAGCTTTCTCATCTATGGGAGATTGCTTTTCTATTACCAGAGTTAAGTATTTTGTCTCCAATCTAGGCCTTCAAAACACATGAATTGAATAAATAAAATAGAATATGGTAATGGTCAATAATGAATAATGATCTGCCACCACTTCTAAGACAGAAAAAGCTTTCTGACTGACTATAATATCAACATATCATTAATTAAAGGGTGCATAAAATGAGTTAGTAATAGAATACAATACTGATTCGAATGAAATAAGCAAATAAATAAAATCATTACATAAATAAAGCAATCCACTATGGGTACAATGGAGAACTTTAAGAGTTTACCATTGGAGGAATGAAGCAAACCAGTTATTCCCCATTGCGAATATAATATAGGAAGTTGCAAAGAGCATTTGAACCTCCCATGTAAGCCAGCAGTGTCAGACAATACGTTATTCCAAGTCTGGGGAATAGAGTAAAGTCCGAATAACTAAAGCTTTGCAGTCCAATTTAGTATGGTTGTGTTTGTACTTTCAATAGGAAAAGCGCCTCTGGTTCAGCTCAATGATGTACCCCGGGGTAATGTAGTGTGAAATCCATTCATAAAATACGCAATCCTGTATAACTAGCTAACAACAATAAAACAAGTATCCGAAATATTCTATAGTCTGGTGCAACATGAAATCCTCCCAGGTTTGCGTCAAACTAAGTTCCACTCTGCACACCGCTGAGCATGTGTCAAAACATAGACCTAGTGCAAGAGAAGAGGACCCCACTATTGATATAACCCACCCACTAACTATACCTTGTAGGAAAATTTAATTATCTGTCGATATCATTAATAGATGCAAACCATAGACTAATACATAAATGTGAAATTAAAATCCAGGGTTGTTAGTAACAAAATAGGCAAATAGAAAAACGTAAATTATGCTGAAAATATTTTTATGCTGATAAATTTGTATTTAAAATAGATTAAGCTGTCTGTTCAAATGCATAAACTTGTTTTGTATGCATAAACGAAAAAAGAGAACAAAAAAGCTAGGAAGGGAACAGATAGGTCTAAACTGTTCCACTGTTCCAAATTTATATGGGGTTGCTCTAATATTCAAAGCTTTAAGTGGAACAGTTTAGACCTATCCGTTCCCTTCCTAGCTTTTTTGTTCTCTTTTTTCGTTTATGTTCTATCTAGGAGTTACTCCCCATTAAATAATAGCAACCTGATACATTCTCTCTACTCGGTCTCTAACTTAATAATTGTTTTATATGCATACAATACATTCACAGCACAAAATGTATTGGAAACTGTCCACATAATGCATTGGACTAATATATTACAATTTAAAATGTTGCTTTCCAAGAGTGTGACTACCACTCACGATCAGATATCTATAATGATGTAATTATAGAAGGTTATGGTTGTATTTTACCAACGAAAATAAAATAAAAAAAACAAAACCCAATCACTTGTAGGTCCAGTCGGAGGTGTATCTAGGTTATTTGGCGCCTGGGGTGGAATAATCTGTTGGGATCCTCCTCCAAATTGTTAAATACCATCCACCTATCCGGCATAATCCATCTCCAGCCTGCTATCTAGTTTCCCTTTCCATTCTCCAGTTTGTCTCTGCATCCTATCAGCCATCATAATGGACAACTAATGGGGAATGGCAAAATATGGCAGTGAAAGCTGCAATCTATTGTCTGTATCCCTCTCCAGTCTGTTACATAACCTTCCAAACCCTTCACTGCTATTCACCTACCCGCCATAATCTATCTCCAGCCTGCTATCTAGTTTCCCTTTCTATTCTCCAGTTTGTCTCTGCACCCTCTCACCTCCTTGTGTGTGACTTGTAACCCCTCTCATGCTATTGTTTTCCTCTTCTAACCCCCTGACATCTATTATGTCCCATATTCTCCATTACCTTTGTGTGCTTCTTGACCCTCTCTTATCCATTCTCTCTCTAAGCCCTCCTTTTGCTCCATGCTTGTCTCTTGGCCCCTTACCCCCTAATGTGTGTCTCATAGCTGCTATTCTTCTTTAGAGTCTCTTGGTCCCCCTTGTATACTTCTTTACCTCTACTATCCCTTGTGTGCCTCTTAACCCTCCTTTACACCTTGTGTGCCTATTAACTCTCATTACCCCTTGTGTGCCACTTAATCCCCTTTTTATCCATTGTGTGCCCCTTAACCCTCCCTCTATACTCTGTGTGCCAGGTTAAGTACGCCAGAGGTCAGAAGAGTCAATGGAAAGCCTGGTCACAATACCAAGGAATCAAACACACTATAATTCGCTATTGGGACAGTGACCACAAGAGGGCATAGAGTATTGGATGGACTAAAGTATAAATACTTCTACGCACCAACAGCGTGCATATACATTGTCACAGGAATGATGCAAGACACTTATTTTGATGCATGGTAGGGACCCTATAAAATGATGTGAAATATAGAGCTTTCAGTATCAGAAAAGATGCCAGGGTGGCACATTGCATCATTATAGATCCACGGTTTCAGCATGGGAGTGAAAGTGACACATGCTTAACGACATACTGCGACCACATAAAAATCACCTTACACCTGCTTCCTCCAGTCACCCTACATCGTCCTATGAGCTATTGTAAAGGACAGTAGATGAAGAATGACAAAATATGGCAGTGAAAGCTTTAGTCTCTCTCTAGTCTGTTATATAACCTTCAAAACCCTCTACTGCCCTTAACCTAACCACCATAATCCATCTCCAACCTGCTATCTAGTTTTCCTTTTCACACTCCAGTCTGTCTTCTAATCTCCCTAAATCCTTTGTAGCATGTCACTTAACTTCCCGAATTTCACCCCAGCCTGCCCATACTACTCTAATGACCATCAATAACTCCTCCTTCATCTGACATCCCCATGCCTTAAATCCCTCACCCCATTACATTTTTAATCCCCTTGACATAAATCCACTGGCTTACCTTCCAGTTGTCATTTCCACATTGCATCTCGAGGACCCTGGTGGCTGGTGGTTCAGTGTTTGGAACAGAAAGTTCATACTCCCTAACTCATGTTGTCTTCATTTTAGTTCCACCTGAATAATAACGTGTGGACATAAGACATCATGCCTTGATGCTTAATTTAGTGTCTTTATTTTTCTAGCAGCATTCAATGGAGGGAGGTGTCTTCAAAACCATTTTGGTTTTCTATTACTGCATTCTGAAACCAACAAGGCTTTTATATTGGCAACCTGTATCTTAATCCTTAATCCAGGAGATAGGTGAGATGAAAGAGAGACGAAAGAGGCATTTTAAGGGAATTTGGCTGCACATTTGGGTTAAGATAGGATGAAGAAATACATTGAATAGTAGTTTTAAAATTATTATGTTTATGAACTACTTTTATTGGACTTGACCTTCTAGCACGTGTCCAATAAAATCCTTTGTTCTGCACCAGATGAGTTGGGCAGCACAATTACATTACATCTGATTCATCACTGCAGATTTTCATACAATTCACTCAGAGCACTGCAGAAGTGGGAAAATGCTAAAATATTCTGTGGAAATACTATTTACTAGGGAAAGTCATTATGAAAAGCCATTATGTAGGAGTGGATGCTGGTTGTGTAACATTCTGTGAATGTATAGATCATATTAATGT
>OW240914.1:292884301-292967550 GCA_933207985.1 Pelobates cultripes
TTGTTAAAAATGAAAATGTACGTTAAATGCCAAATCGCCGACCAATACCAGTGGGCAGCTAGAAGAGTCTGTCTAATCCAGCTGCTATGACTAGCTCAGCTGATATTCTTGAAGTCAAATTATTTACAGAATTTAACCAGCCATTTGGTTGGTGACAATCCACCATTGCAGAATTAATAGCCTCTTTGACTAGCAAAAACTACGTATGGCATTACTGGTCCTGTAAATCTTTTATGAGACAATAAATAAAGGGAATCACTTACAGTTAATTAATTTATTAAATATACGGGCAATAATCCCACTGCTAAATTATTATACTGTACAAAAAAATATTTTATGAGTTTAGAAATAAATGAAAAAAGGTTGGTACCTTTTGAGTAAAGAAGACTACAAAGAGCAAAATAAGGAAACGTCACACGCTGTACCAAGGTATACAAAAATATAGTCACAATTAACTAACCAAAATGACAATGTAATTTGTGTATAATGAATATTTCTAAAATCGGAGCAATTACCCGGAACTGTTCATTGAAATATTTTTAGGGAAGTCACATGTAGGAGACAAAATGAAATAATTTATTTTAAAAATGAAATGTCTATACCACTTAATAAAGTATCCTATTTTAACTGTTGTTCACTGTGACATATCTAAGGTTAATTTCTCGTGATATTTTCCCTTTTGTCAATCTTTATTTTTGTAGTGCCAAGAGTTTCAGAAGTGCTTGAGTTGCCACAACAGCAAGTACAAACTAGTGAAACAATACATGGTAAACACTCACAGTTGCATGGCATTAGGTAACGGCACAATTTTTAGTAGGTATATTGAGGTTAGGTACAGACTAATTAACGAAGCTGTATAGCTATGTCAGTGGTGAGTGTTCAGAAGTGGTTTCAAAACTGTTTATGCTAACTGACCATATAAGTGGTCTTAATAAGAGATTCTAACGTGCATAAGAGATTAGCGACATGCTGCTGTATAAGAGTATATCAAGCAAGCTTAACTAAGACAATACATGGCTGTTCATATCATTCAATAACAAGAGTTAACTTTGCTAGCACAGCCAACATTACCAGCTTTCATTATGCAGGAGTCCCCCCACTCCGCTGCGGCCTCGGGCTTTCTGAGGGCTGGAAAATGTGTGGGCATACGTAGCAACAGGGTTTTAATGCTTTGGAAGAACAGGGTGCAAAATTGTAACAAGAGCCCCAATACAAAATAAGTAGTGTGATTCTCGTGAGGGCGGATTGGCCATGGTGCCTTCCATGGATGGGGCTGTTGAGGAGTGTAACAGTCACCTGGGGACTTATGGAACAGTTTACCAGGAGTTGGAGCCCAGTTGCAGGAGATGGCACAAGGAGGAGACAAAATCCAAAAACACAGTACAGATAAATGGGTAATCCAAAGGCAGGGTCAGACGAGAAGCAGAAGTCAGGGCTGGCAGTGGAGTAATGTAGTCGGTAAAGCAGGCAGAGGTCAGAGTCCAGGAAATCAGTCAGTAGTGTAGCAAAGATCCGGCAGGAAGCACCATACAGGCAAAATGACTAGATAGTAGGTTTCAGGCAGGGGTGGCTTTTACAGCCTGCTAATTAGATGCAGCTGACCCTAATTGGAAAAGGGCTACAGGTGGATCAGCACTGTTTAATCCAGGCAAGGGGTCAGGAAGCAGAATAATGCAAACATAAACTGAAGCACCCGGGTGGACCGCACGGCAGAGAACCTGACTGAGATGCTGGAGCTGTGAGTTTAAGCCAGGTCTCTTAAAGTCTAAACGTTAAAGACCTTGTGTCCCTTCAGCCTATGCCATCTTGGATCTCTTTCCCGTTCTGCAGCCCACATAGGGACTCACCTGACCTAGATTCCCTTCCTGGGTGTCCCGAAGACAGGGTCATCTGCTCTCAGCAGTAGAGGCGTGCTGAAAGGTTACCAGGGATTGATGACGTTGGTGGCCGGACCCAGTGGGGCTCTGTGTGCAGGCCATTCAAGGTGTGGAGCTGTGCATGCTGGTGTGCCTGGGTGAGGCTGTTTGCTTCTTGCACAGTAGTCACATGTGGGTTCCGACGAGTGGGTTTCCCAATCAATGGGATGCAACTTCGTCTATGGCGCCATTTTCTGTAGCATATTGCTTTACCAGGTGTGCCTTTATAGCTGGAGCAGGAGGGTAGCACCTGCAGTGTGATCTTGATTGGAGCTTGTGTGGTCATCCGCAGCTCTTCCAGAAGGTCTTGAATGCCGGGTTTAGCCGTGCCGTAATGTCTGGCTCCATTGTCGGGTTGAGATGACCTATGGTGCTTTCTGCCATCCTGTTTACCTTGGGCCGTCGCCACAGCCTATGGAGAGGCCTTCCTTGGACCGGGATAAACCATCACAAGGGTCCAGAGACAGGCTTATAGTCGTTGTAGGTGGTGGGGGAGTGGCTGTCTCCCACTCGCCCACCATGCTAGTAGTTGCGTTGCATTTTTTTGTATCCTACAGTAGCCTCCGCTGTCACCGCTTCGGTAAGTGTCTTTTTGGGTCACTTGGAGGTAGTGGAAGGTAAGTCGGGTAATGTGCCCCGTGGTGCAGGAGAATCTTGAGTCTGCTTCCACACAGCTCAGCGGTCAGACCCCACCCTCGATATTTTCCCTTTTAAGAGTTATAAGTGCAGTTCATAACACTAATGCTTCATTATTCACCAGAAAATCTCAGTTGTACCATTTATAATGCCAGGATTGTTGTGTTTGGGTAGTATTGTTTTTCACTGTTGACCTGGTGACTTGTTTTGACAGTTTTTTGGTATTCCCTTTGGTTTAAATCTTACTCTTGGTCAAAGAGTATGCTGACAGAACCTTGACTACAGAGGAGCTAAATATCTCACTTTTTATTTAATCCAAGCAGCGTGATGATCATCTGGATTGCTTTAGTCTATCTACACAACAGCTAGAGATGGTGAAAGAACGGATGGTGGAAAACCTGGCGCGGGGACTGGTAAACAATTCAGAGAAAGCCTCTACTCTTAAAATGCTTCCCACTAATGTTACATCAACCCCAGATGGCACTGGTAAGCGAGGACAGTCTCAACTCATTTTTAGGACATGCATTTCATCAAATCTAAATCGCACCAGGACAAAGGGTCAAGCAAATTCCATTATATCATAACAGTACTGGTACAGGCTGCTGTCTGTCATATAGGGAATGCATGCTGTCAAACTAACTACAGGAAGTGTTTAGGAGCATACATTTGCTTATTATGAAATACTTACAGTTTGATATGGTAATGCAAATAATAGAAAATACAATTACGCACTGTCAGTTTCCCAGTAAAGCTATTTTAGAATTACATCCCAAATAATAATAATAATAATAAAAAAAAACAAGCCTGCAGAACACACGTGCAGCCAATTATTATGTGGCTTGTAAAATTTAAAGGAAAAGGTTAATTGGACTCTGGTGATGCTCTGAGCCTCACGTCCAAAAGTGCATAACATTCTTTATATTAAGCAAACAAACAAACTACTGAATATACTAAGTAATGGTCAACTCTTAATATAGTCACAATTAAATGGTTAATTTATTGTGTATATTATACGTCTGATGTCAGATTGACATTACTGTATTGCACTTAATGAAAACATGCATGGGGAAAAAAAAGGTTTTGTTTCGATTCCTTAAATTTAGAATTTTGTTTTGTCCGAAATTTGAAAAATATTGATTTAGACAGAACTAAATTAATCTGAAAATGTTGTTCATTTCTGAAATTTTGACGCACACGTGGGGAATGAATGAAGGTAGCAGTCACAAAGTAACAAAAGTACCAGTTTAGGGAGTTATCTGCTAAACCGCTGATAGATCGAATTAAGAAAAGCCCTTTTGTTAAAGGGACACTAGAGTCACCCAGGCCACTTCAATCTCAGTGAAGTGGTCTGGGTTCAGTGACCCTGTCTTTTTCACCCTGCAACATTGCAGTTTTATTTAGAGTTTTTGGATAGGGTTTACATTGCCCCCTAGCGCCTAGAGGCGCGTCCTCTTCATTGACCAAGTAAAACTTAGTCATGTGATGTTAAACCATTCTATGGTGCAGCTTAACAAATGTAGCATGTCATACAGTACATAACTGCTGTTAGGATAATAAGACTTGTGGATTCTAATGCATGTAGATAGACACCCTGATCAAAAAATTGCTTGTTAATCGAAGTTCTGGATTATGAAAAAGGTTCTTGTTTCTTCCTCTGAGAATAAAATTAAAGCTATCTTAGAAGTATTGTTGTTGTAGATTTGATTTATTATTTAATTCCTTTAATCTACAGAACAAGGCACTTTCTTGGTGCTGGAACTGAAACAAGACACATTCCAAATCTCTCAGGTGAAACTTGACGGTCGTAACAATCCAGAAATTGAAAGTGAAAATTTCTCTATCCCCAAAACGCAGGTAATCGGAATGTCTTGAGTGGCAATTTGATATGTAACTGTAGGATACACTTTACAAGTTTGTTAACAATTGAGCAGCAAAGTATGAAAAAGGTGAGGATGTATGTCAATCAAATAGCAATGGTTAGTAAACAGACTAAATTCTAGGTAGACTCAAATGAAATAAATTTCACGAGAATCATATATTTCCTGTTAGATCTGGGAATGATTACAGGGACACTCCAGACCCCTAAAGTACTTTATCTTTTTGAAATACTTTGTGTATGAAGAGTGCGTCTTTTTTTCATTTATTAAAAGTGCAAATTTCAAATTTTTTTTAAATTAACTTTGTTAAACCCCCAGGTTTTAAAGCAGACATCAGGTTCTGTTACTTCCTGATTTGGTTAGCTCAGTGGTGATAAATCCAAGATGCTGCAATTGCACACAGTACCGACCATGAAAATACTTTTGATCTGCACTGGGAAGTCTGTGATTGGACAACCACAAAATGTCTGACCGGGGGAAGATGGGTAGGGTTATGAAAACAGTACACAAGAGAACTGCATCTTTATACATAAACCCCAATGAAAAATGCTTAATCAAATACATGCATATATAAATATCCAACACCTCTTATCTATAACCTTGTCTGCAGAAAAGGCAATAGCTTGCAGAGAGCAAGAGAGGCCCAAAGTATTTTAGGACATGTTTTAAGGGAGAACATTTTCTTTCTCTGGCAGAAATAAGCAAGAAGATTGGGAAGAATATTATAATGTAGTGTGTTGCATAGTTATGCTAGTGTAAATCTGTGTACAAGTGTCAGGTTGAGTCACTATCTGAGTGTTAGTGTGTGTCTGAATATCAGTGTCGGTGTGTGTGTGTGTGTGTCAGCAATATCTGTACATTAACTGTTTTATTTGTTTTATGTATACAGCTCTTTGAAGATATTGCTAGCTACTTGGCTACATTCAAGAAGCGTCGAAACATTCAGGATGATTTACCCATAGGCTTTACCTTCCCATTTACATTCATCGAGAACATGGAAGATGAGGTGAAACACATGTATATCTCACGGAGAATGTTTGTAGTTTTGTATCTGCAACACATTGACAGGCTAGGAAGTTGAAGGGATGGTTCACAATAGTCAGTTTAACAGATATAAAACATGTGCTAGTTAAATAATATTATAGATTATATTATTATATCAATGTCTTTTACAAATGTGATATATTTGTTGACTCAAGAGTTAAAGCATCATAACCACTACTTCCTGCTGCATTGGTTATAATGCTAGGAGTACTTTGTCACTGTTTCCCAGCTGGGGCCTGCCAGACGCTAAGCCTCCCTCATTGGCAGCTGAACTGCATTCTGCTTTTTTCCATCAGCAAAAGCCAAATCAGCTGAGCACTCTCAGTCAATGAATTAAAGTCTATACGTAGAATAAATCCAGATTTGACATTAGTCAGACCGAAACTCTCATTCTGGGCTGGCTAGTCGTTATGCCACCGGTGAAGCTCCTCCGGCAGCTAACCTAAATATCTCTGCATGTGCAATGTTGCTTGGAGAACAGCTGCACACACAGAATGCTTGCACCATGATCATTTCAAAATACTGAAGTGGTCACGGTGTTTGGAGTAACTCTTTTACATGCCATTACTCATATTTAGAATTGCACCACTATTCGGAACATCTTCAACTTCCATGCCTCCACTTCCTATACTGTTTCTGTGCACCCTTTTCTTTCCTATTCTTCCTAACTTCCCTGTCCTTTCAAGCTAAACTCCTACTCACAGGGGCTCCTAGGGCAGGGTCAATGGAGACTATCTGCTCCTGGTGGTACATGTCCACTGGCGATGGCAAGTTCTTGCTCTGCTGGTTTAGAGCTTAAGTAGAGCATTGATTAGACTGTTGAGTGGATATCTGGGGTGCTGCTGGATTCAGTCTAGGCAATGGCTGCATAGCTATCTTGTCTCTCTGTACTAATGCTGGAAGTCGGGATATAACATCACCCCAGCCCAGGGATCGGTAAAGAACTTCAGGGATCCATGCAATCGGTGCACAGAGTGATCCCAGCAGCAATCCACCAGACACCAGAGGAACTGATTTATATTATATATATATCGAATGTGAGTGTCAGTGTTTGACTGTGTATATTAATGTGAATATGTGCATATGAGTCTGTGTGTGAATGAATGTATGTGTGTAATTTCCTTTACAAAAGGATTCGTAAGGGCACATTCTATAGTTCAGGATGAGGGGTGCCAATATACATATCTGTCCGGGTGCCATGTAACCTAGGTACAGCTCTGCCTACTTTTATTTTCACTTTCCATCCTTCTTTTTCATTTTACAAGATATTGTTTTCCTGTAGTTCTCTTTCATAAAGAACATGTTTAGTCTGGTTGACATTAACACTGTATTTTAAATGACTGGTGAAACAGTATTTCAGTATTTTGTATTTAGGACATTGATATCTTTTCATTGTTATGCCCATGACCTCTCAGCACCTCATTAAATGTTAACTGAAAAAAAAAAAAATGATGAATACATTTTTAATAAGCTGCTTTTGAACAAATATGTCTGTGCTGGGAGGTATTTATTATTATGTGCTAACTTGAGTGGTCTCCTTTAAATTGTACATTGCTGCAGAACATGTTGGTGTTTTACGTGCAAGAAAATAATAACCAACCTTGTAATCAATGCAATATTATTATTTTGTTTTATTGTTTGGACCATGATGAAAATAACTTTTAATATCGATGTCTTTAATCAGAGCATTCTCATCTCATGGTCAAAAAGAGTTTTTTATCAAGGAGTGGAAAATAGGAACATGGTGCAGTTACTACGTAAGGCCATATTTAAGCAAGAGGTAAGACTGGAGTTTATATTAAATGCTGCATATCCAGACTACATGAACATTTATACACTTAAACATACATATACCTTATAAATAAATATACATTTTAACTTAATATTTTAAGCTCAGTTATCTAAATATTTTAAGCTCAGCTATCTTAAACTCTGAGTGTAACTGAACAATATTGTTAGACTAACTCAATATTGATTTGTCTCAAAGCTCTCTCAAGTTTCTTTAACTTAACAGCTCTATTCATTGTAAACCCTCCACCCTACTCCTGACGATGTTCTTTGTACTGATCTTCTAAAATCTTAGCTCCACTTCACTGTTCTCTGCTGGTTAATATAGGCTACACTATTATGCAAGGCTGAGAATTTTTATGTTTCTATGCAATTTCCCTTCTTTCTAGAATTATGAACCAAAACATATCACTTTTGTTAATGACACTGTTGGAACAATGATGAATTGTGGTTTCAACCATTCTGACTGTGAAGCTGGCCTCATTGTAGGTAAGTGCAATATCCTCCTGGGAACCAAGGGAAATAAAATGTCTTCCAAATTCTTTTTTGTGTGATTTCCTACCTAGGAAGTCCCCAGCATCCCAGCCAATCACATTACATATCAGTGGAAAGCCCAGGATGCCCTCTTTACAATACAGCAGGGATTGATAGAGTAGCTCAAACAAATAAAAGGAGATGCATGTGAACAAAAAGTCCAGTACGGAGGACACGTGTTAATGGGCTGGTTATCAGGAGGATATAGTGTTTAGAGTAACAGAAAGGGATAAAATGGCTAAAAATAAGTGAACACAAAGTTAAAGGAATACAACATTTATATTAATAAGACAAATTTGGTATTGTTTAATTTGAATTAAAATTGTTTATAGGGAATAGGACTACTTGCGACCTCTATATACAAAACTACAGACGAGATAGGATTTTCACAGTATGTTGCAGGATCTAAGAGCCTCTGTGGAAAGCAGAAATCAAAATAATATCAATACTTATTGTATCCCAGAACGAGCCTGAGCAGAGGAGATATTCTTGCTGCTTCTTTGGTTTCAGGAGTTCACACAGGTTATGACGCTGATGTCATCTCCGCATGCTGTCCTGCAGTTCCTTTGGCTGACTGCTGGGAAGAGAGGACCTGCCTCTGTGGGCGCTGGGCGAGAAGGGGAATGAGCACTTTTCCTTGTCGCCCAAGTACTCCTACTGAATCAACAACATTACAGAGTTCCAGCAGTGCCACCACTCCCCTGTCTGTCTTCCCGAGACCATAGCGTCGGCGGGCTTATGGGAAATCCAGCCCTACTCAGGACATACTATTTCTCTCAATAGGCAGTGATAGGCCGAGTGCATCACCGGCTGGAGTGTTAGGCGCATGGGGGGGGACTTCCCGGTTAAACCTTGGAAGAGGTTTTAACCCCTGGAGGTAAAACGCTGCCCGGACACTCCAGCCCCATAACATCTTCAATAATCTGTAGCTGTTATGGGAGTTGGATTGATTTTTTTTTTTTAACAGTTTAGCAGTGTTATTTAGAAACACAATTTTCTATTGTTTGGTGCAATATGTATTCTTGATTTTATATATACTGACTTCACAGTCATTTCCAAAGGCAATTTTAATTCAGACACATGACTGCACTGTTCCCAAGCCTCCCATTTAAAATAACAGATTTCATTACTTCATTATTTTGCCTCTGATCTAACTAACAGATATAGCAGTCCAATAGTTTGGTTCCCAGTGCATTAGGCATCAGGAACCCCTTTCATATGCTCAACTTCTGAGGTTCAGGTTGTTCTAGAAGTTGGTCAGTAAAGTAACTGACAATTGTGATCAGAGCAGGTTTAACCTTAAGGAGACCCTACGCAGTTGACTAGGGCCCAGGGTGAGACAGATGCCCTGGAACCATAAATGTGCTTGGCCCTAAATGACCCCAAATGGTAACCTATCTAGGGACTTGTGGTATCTTAGTCCTTTCCCGTCTGTGACAGCACTGAAAGAAAAGTTGGAAAAAACTGACAAGCAGAGGTGAGTGCATTGGGTATAGTCCCACCACCAGAAAGTCCAGGGAGCAAGAGGGGGGGGGACGTACGGTTTAAAATGATATTAATTGTCCTTGTACCTCTTATCACCGAAATCTTTTAGAGGGCATTGTATGCAGTCAGGACACGTTACACATGCAGTGTGCAATGGGAATATTTTTTTATGATATCTTATTTATATAAATTATTGCAATGTGAAGATCAAATCTGTTAATCTGTTTCAAATTATTTGAACTTCCCATGAAATTATTTCCCTGAAACCTACCCTGATGAGAGAATAGTAAAATGTGATGGTTTTTACTTTTTATCTAAATAATGCACCTATGTAACACATTCATGTATGAGCTGATCACATGTTGGTTTCTCTTGCTACAGACAACAGTAGTAATGTTTGTTATATGGAAATGGAAAATACGAAGGGGAATGAGGATGACTTAAATAGCTGGAGACGGTGTGTGAAAGTGGAGTGGGGCTCATTTGGTGATTACGGAGATCTTCAGTCTATCTCTACAATATACGATCAAAAAGTAGATAAGGAGTCTGAGAAACGAGGAATTCAGTGGTGAGATTGCCTATGATATTATAATTTGGGAAGTTTTTGTGAAGTTTGAGACAATTACCTTAGAAATACCACTTCAAAGGACCCCCTGGGCACCATGAAAACATCATCAGAATTAAGTTGTTATTGTGTAGGGTTACAGTTCACAAATGGTTTAACCCTAAAGTTTTTAATCCAGCGTTCTTTAGCTTGACCCCTGCCCTTCCACGGCTCTCTGATTTTGAAACAGGAAGCCTCAAACTGCCTCGGACAGGGATGCTGCTAATTGACTGACAGCATCAGCTGATCAGTAATTTCCCATTCACAAAACAGCTTGAGAATAATACAAAGCCATTTTTATCAATGGGGAACTACTGACTGGCTTAGAACATCAGCTGACACTACCAACCAACCAGCAGTGCCCCTATTTGATGGTTAGAGATACAGTGGAAGGCTTGGGACAGAGCTAAATAGTCCTGTATGCAAAACTTTGGAATTCGGGGTTCATGAATGGTTTAACCCTTAAAGGTAATCTGGCCCGAGGGACCTCCTGCACCATAACAACTTAATTCAATGGAGTGTTTCTGTATTTTGCAAAAATGCTCATCTTGTTTGTCATGTTTAGAGTTATTTAGAGTTATTATTTAAACCCCTAGACAATTTAAAGCCATAAATGTAATTTGGGAGCAAGTGTTTTGTCTGGTACACCATTCGGTTACACTGCTGGCATGTAGGTCACTTGCTGTGACTACCTGTAAATAAATTACACACTTTAAATGAGAATTTACATAGTGACCTGTTTTTTGCATTAATGTTCTTTGATGTTAATTTATTACACCCGTTAAAGAAGTTATGTCCTGTAGCTTCGAATAGAAGCGCAAGGAAGGCAAGTGAATACATTTGCAGGATTTGCAAGGAAGAACCCCAGAAGATATAAAGTGGAGTTTTACAGCAGAAAAAAAATATGTTTAACTATAGGAATAATAAAGCCAAAAAATGTAAAAAAATCATAAAGTTAGTTTAATGCACTTTGGGGTTAACTGGATGGCCACTGATTGGATGAGACCATCATTAGTCATTAAATGCTAGTTTGCAGCAAAATTAAAACCAAATTGCAAACCTAATGGCTTATCGGGAGCCTATAAACAGCTGATAAATGAATGATAATGATAATCAGCTAGAATGTAAGTGAGGTCATTTTCAGTAGTGGCAATATATTACTTTATCTATTGATATCATATACATACTTCCCCAGTGTAAAACATCTATCATGTCATATTGGATGGTAGCCCTCACTGCTTTTCATACCTCATGCAGTTTTGAAAAGATGGTCAGTCTGACGTATGTTGGAGAAATAGTGCGTCATGTTTTGCTTGCCAACGACCGGCTGATACTACATGATGGAAACCATTCTAAGCTGCAAGAGAAGTATTGTCTTAAACCTGGTGATATTTTAAAAATTAGCAAGTAAGTACTCAGTCTCATTCCTCTGAATCATAGTATGTTATTAAACGCACACACTTGGCACCACAACAACCTTTACTCAATGTTTAGGTTATGAGACTTACTTATAACTGAAGCTGTAGGTTTGCTGCTTTGGTCTCAAACTTTAGAGGAGCAAACAACATTTCTGTACAAATATTTATACTCTGTTCAAATAGAATTTCAAATTTAAGGCCAAAGTAACTGAACTGGAGGCATAGCTGACTTGAACAAGCTAAATGTAGAAAAGCTAAATGTCAAATTACAATAAATCCAGTTTAGCGATTTGTATATGTGAGTAAATATATCGGCAATAATACAAAGTAAACATCTAAACATGAAAACCATTTAAAGATACAAGTTCTTCGATACTCCAATACATCAGGCATAAAGGTGCCCCAAGAATTAGGCACACACAACCTTCCCATGCATGGAGGTGGAGGGTTGTCATCAATTATGTGTTGCCACCAAGCGACTCACTTATTGAGTGTGATTGACTGGCATGTGTCATCTACCCAGAAATTGTGAATAGATCTGGAGAAAAGACAGGCAATGGGACAGATTCCCTCTGTGGTTTGGGGATCAGACTGCCTTATGAGGCCTAAAGCTGAGCAACCCATGTACATGAGCTATGATTAAAATATGGTGAACAATCCGGTTCCCTGTTCAACTATCTACGACACCCATTTCACTTACACCAATAAAACATAACCTGGACATTGCAGGTGGGCTCATACCCACTGAACCTTAGGCATTGGGAACGTCAGATTGGACCTACAACAGACAATGGTGTAATCCAGATGAGCTGACACCCCTTGCTGACCATGATAGATGGCATTCCAAAGGGCAATATATAAATATAGATATCATCAAATCTGAAGGTTCTAAGACTCAACTCCAAATAAAAAAAATTAATAGGGATCAGACCCAAATTTGGACATTCTGTTCCTCCTGAGAGCATGTGATTAGGTGTATATTCACCCTACATGCCCTCCTGAAAAATACCATACCAGGACTATCTCTGAAATTAACCACACGCTGGGAGTTGGATGTGAACCAGCAGTTGACGGAATGAAAATGGGAGATTTTCATCCTAATGCACCAAGGCTCTATATGCTCTAAGATGCAGGAGAAGGGATACAAGCTATTGACACATTCATTGTTGATGGAGATGTGTATGTGTGGGGGGGAATGGAACAGGCTTTTACATTTGGTTAACATACCCTCAGTTAATTCTCTACTGGAAACAGAGTCATGCCACAATCTCATTGATTTGCATTTCTGTCCCCTACCCAAATTGTTATATCACACTATACTCCCTATCTCAAAATATTAAAAGGCACTCACACTTCTAAATGCAGTGAAATTACTTATCCCTCTGTTTTAAAAATGGAGAGAGGTGCCTACCCTCCAGCAATGAGTGACAAAAGTGGAAAAAATCAGTAGCATGGAATCACTAACCACACAACTAATATGCCACACTGACAGATATATGCAAAATTAAAGTCCTTTGATGGAAAATGTAGACATTGGACTTACTTAAAATAACAAGTGCCCCTCCCAGGGACTTAAGATAAGAATACACCATGAAAATGTTAATTTGTGTCTTCCTCTCCTCCCTCTGATCTCCTGCTTCCCATTTCCACTCTTACCAATTGTATACAAAGGGATATTTGGCCAGATGGTTTAGACAGCTGATTGCCCTCAAAGCAGTGTTAAAATACATAACTGGTTGCTAACCATTCACAAGCCTTCACAATTCCTTATGTTCCATCATTGTTAATCCCGCTAATCCCATTCAATGAGACTGAATGTTCATTTACCATGTCTGAAACAGAATATTAAAGGAATACACATTTCCCTGACCCTATAGTGTTAAAACACTATCTAGCTCCCCTTGCCTCTCTAAATGTAGTAAAACCTTACCTTTATTCTAGACTGCTGGTTCTGGCTCTGCCCGTGATCTGCCTCCTTAGCTGACATCACCAGAAGTGATGATCTCAGCCAGTCACAATGCTTTCCCATAGGATTGACTAAGCTGGTCAATTCTGATGATCTCAGTCAAGGAGGAGGGCCAGGGTGGCAAAACCAAACGCCGCCTGTCCAATCAGCAACTCCTCATTGAGATGCATTGAATCAATGTGGAGACACTGAATGTCAGTGATGCACAATGTGCAGCACTGCCCCAGGAAGCACTGCTCTGAAAAGGCAGTGCTTATACTAATATGCCTACAGGGACTGACTGTACTCATCAGAACAACTACACAAAGCTATAGTGGTTCTGGTGACTATAGTGTCTCTTTAACATCAACTTGGTTTTCTGTTGTCAACATGAAAGTATAACGATCTAACCTTAAATGATGCTAATATGGAACCTTTTCCTTTGAAGATCTAAAATAAAGATTGTGGGGAACAAAATATACAAGCTCTTGTAATTTTGCAATGAGTTTAGGGTTACTGTTGTAAGGAATTATTGCATAGGAACTATCAGTAGATTAGGTTTTGGCAATAGTGGTAGGTGAACTTTGACGAAGGACTCAAAGCATAAACAAGGTGGTATATTCAAAGATTTTAATTCAGTTTTTGTTGTTTGGAAGCTTTATGATAAGCAATGTATGACTCATCTACTTTAAAATATATTCCTGTATGTTCTTCCTAAGAGTGTGCAGTTTCCATTCAGTCCATTTAAACCTATGTGTTTTAGATTGCTTTCAAAAAGCATAAAGTTTATCTATTGTTAAAACAGAACTCATTTACACGTAGACTTTAGCATTCCATTTCAGAAGAATTGCAATTGGCTCATCCGACCATTCCTGCCTGAACTCCGAATCTCTAAATGGCACAATGGAGAAATGAACTAATCATACAATTAACTACATTCTTCCATGCGCAATTCGTTTATTCATGCATTCATGTACATTCATAGCAAATTAAAGAACTAACCACTAAAAAGCTGAATAAACAATATTAGGAAAATGGCTTTTCTTAATTTTGAACTTTTAGTTGTTTAGAAGATGACTCTCTAATTTGGTATCTTTATGAGGGATTGACATATTAAAGGATACTGAAATTAGGAGTTAGTTACTAAACGGTTGAAAGGACAAAATTAAGAAAAGGGCTTTTATTCATTTTGATTGTTAAGCTGTTTGGAAGATAGCTTTGGTATCCTGTGTATATCATATACATTCTATATACATGTAGCACATGCATTGTACATACATGCAGGCTAGATACTGGGCCATGGGAAGCAGAAAAGAACTGTCAAAAGACCTGCGTAACAAGGTAATGGAACTTTATAAAGATGGAAAAGGATATAAAAACATATGCAAAGCCTGTAAAATGCCAGTCAGTACTGTTTAATCACTTACGAAGACGTCAGCAAGACCAAGAAAGATTTCAGCCACACTGCTAGAAGAATTGTTTGGGATACAAAGAAAAACCCACAGACAACCTCAGGAGAAATACAGACTGATCTGGAAAAAGATGATGTGGTCGTTTCAAGGAGCACAATACGACGGTACTTGAACAAAAATGAGCTGCATTGTCGAGTCGTCAAAAAGAAACCTTTACTGCGCCAATGCCACAAAAAAGCCCGGTTAGAGTATGCCCAACAACACCTTGACACACCTCACAGCTTCTGGCACACTGTAATTTAGAGTAACGAGACTAAAATATAGCTTTATGGACATAACCATAAGCGCTATGTTTGTAGAGGGGTCAGCAAGGCCTATAGTGAAAAGAATACCATCCCCACTGTGAAGCATGGTGGTGGCTCACTGATGTTTTGGGGGGGGTGAGCTCTAAAGGCATAGGGAATATTGTAAAAATCGATGGCAAGATGAATGCAGCTTGTTATCAGAAAATACTGGCAGTCAGTTTGCATTCTTCTGCATGAAGGCTGCGCATGGAACGTTCTTGGACTTTCCAGCATGACAATGACCGTAAGCACAAGGCCAAGTTGACCCTCCAGTGATTACAGCAGAAAAAGGTGAAGGTTCTGAAGTGGCCATCACAGTCTCCTGACCTTAATCATCGAGCCACACTATGGAGATCTCAAACGTGCGGTTCATGCATGACGACCAAAGACTTTGGCAATTTGCCAAGACGAATGGGCAGCTATACCACCTGAAAGAATTAGGGGCCTCATAGACAACTATTGCAAAAGACTGCACGCTGTTATTGATGCTAAAGAAACTAAAGTTATGCAGACTTTTAAATGGGGTTCATTTCATTTTTGTCTTTGTTGCCATGTTTTGTTTTATTATTATTATTAATTATAAAGTGCCAACAAGTTCAGTAGCGCTGTACAACAGGTGGGCAAACAGACATGTAGTTGTAACCAGACAAGTTTGACGCACTGGAACAGAGGGATTGAGGGCCCTGCTCAATGAGCTTATATGCTAGAGGGAGTGGGGTAATGTGACACAAAAGGTAAAGGTAGGGTAGAAAAGTAGGATACTAGGATAGTGTTCATTGAGGGCTTAGTGATTTGTTTTTTATGATTATGCCATCCTGTTATAACCTACAGTTTAATATGAAACCCATAAGAAATAAAAGAAATGTGTTTTGCCTGCTCACTCATGTTTTTTTGGTACATATATTACCAATTCTCCAAGGGTATTCAAACCTTTGGGCACAATTGTACATTCTATATAAATATAGCACATACATTCTATTCACATGCAGCTGAACATGTATGTGGTTATGGTGCTTGGAGTGCTCCTTTAAATATCTAAGTACATGCAGCATTTTATACTGAAACCTTGAACATACATTGAACTTGCACCATGACCACTTAAAAACACTGACGTAAACACTTGTAGTAGCTTTTTCACTGATTTCTTTATTTCTGACAAAATGTACAGTCTCACATTTATTATAATGATGTTTCTCTTGCAGAGATCCCGAGGGTAAGTTTAGAGCCCAGGAATTACTAACATCACTAGGGTTTGTTCCAACTGATCAGGATTGTGATTGGATGAAGCGTGTGTGCGACGCAGTGTTTTGCCGCTCTGCCTCACTATGTGGAGCTGGCCTGGCTGCAGTTATCGAACATATACAGAAAAAACATCCCAGAACAAAGCAAAAGGTCACAGTGGGAGTTGATGGATTATTATACAAGACTTTTCCAAAGTAAGTATGACATTTATAAAAATATATATTGTCTTGACCTGGTTAATCTACAATGGAATCATCACATTTCTGCAAATAAGAGGCAAATACAGTGATGTAGAATGTTACATTTATTTGTTTTTTAGAACTCACGGACACCTTTAACCTATGTTATTAAATATAGGGATACTTAGACATACTATTAAAAACCCTTGAAATTGATGGTTCCTCTCCTAGTGCATGGATAACATTTATTGTTTGATATTTCTGTTATACTAACTATCCCTTTGTTTCAACACACTCTACGAAAATTCTGTTGCTCAGTGTCCCATATTGTTCCTTTTTCTGCAGTTCCACCTTGCAAATCCCATCACTGGCATCTTATGTCAATGATACAAATGCAAGTCCTTAGCCAGTCTTATACATGTCTCCATAACTGTGCTTCCACAATATGACCATTCTCATTGTACTCATCCCTTCTATCTCACTCTTACCAAATCCTCCCTCTCCCACTCTCTGTCCTATATCAGTAGAGACTGATACCTGATCTCTGACTTTCTTTTCCCTTCTCCACTTTCCAGCACTTTCTGGGAACAAGTTTACACATCATTCCAATAATCACCAGTATTCACAATCAATTATGCATTTAATATTTATACAATGTGTCCCTTTAATTAACTATACAATCTATCACATTCACACATAAGAGATCAACCACACACACATATCTAGCAAGGTATGTATTATTTCGTAATTTATATGCATGAATGCACGGTTCTACAGGAATACGTACACAAATAGCTAAACATACACAGTTTTACGTATACACCAATCAGAAACAATATTAAAACCACATGCCTGATATCGTGTAGGTCTCCCTTGTCCTACCATAATAGCTTTGATGTGTAGGCATGGACTCCACAAGTTTCCTGTGGTATCTAGTACCGAGACATTGGCAGCAGATTCTTTAAACCCTACAAGTAGCAAGGTAGGGCCTCCATGGAATGGGTTTGTTGTTCCAGGACATCCCACAGATGAGCAATAGGATTAAAGGACCACTCTAGGCACCCAGACCACTTCAGCTTAATGAAGTGGTCTGGGTGCCAGGTCCCTCTAGGATTAGCCCTTTTTGTTATAAACATAGCAGTTTCAGAGAAACTGCTATGTTTATAACTAGGTTAATCCAGCCTCTAAAGCCTCTAGTGGCTGTCTCATTGACAGCCGCTAGAGGCGTTTGCGTGCTTCTCACTGTGAAAATCACAGTGAGAAGACGCCAGCGTCCATAGGAAAGCATTATGAATGCTTTCCTATGAGACTGGCTGAATGCGCGAGCAGCTCCTGCCGCGCATGCGCATTCAGCCGAAGAGGCGGAGAGGAGGAGGAGAGCTCCCCGCCCGGCGCTGGAAAAAAAGGTAAGTTTTAACCCTTTCCTCGCCATCCAGCCAGGAGGGGGGCCATGAGGGTGGGGGCACCCTCAGGGCACTATAGTGCCAGGAAAATGAGTATGTTTTCCTGGCACTATAGTGGTCCTTTAAGATCTGGGGAATTTGGAGGCCAAGACAACACCTTGAACTCTTTGTCATGTTCCTCAAACCACTCCAGAACACCTTTTGCAGTGTGACAGGATGCCTTATCCTGCTGAAAGAGGTCACTGCCATTAGGGAACACCATTGCTATAAAGGGGTGTACATTATCTGCAACAATTTCTAGATAGGCAGTATGTGTCAAGGAGAGGAGAGAAGAGGGACTATGAGGAAGGTCACCCTCCACTTGGTGGATGTCCTAGCTTGGTCAACAATCACAGCTGCCCTGACAACTTACTGCCTAATATATCCTACCCCTCGAACAGTGCCATTGTAATGATATAATCAATGTTAATCACTTCACCTATCAGTGGCTTTAATGTTGTGTCTGATCAGTGTACACACATCAATAGCCAAACATACATAAACGCAAACCTAAATGCAAATAGCCAGACATACTCAGACAGACAAGCTAAACACATACCCTTACTCTTATTTTCTTCCCTCCTCAGCTTGCCAATGTCAGCATTGAGCTGGTATTGAGAGTGGAAGGGAGCACTTCTGGTGTGTCCCAGGGAAGTGAGGGCTAGGATCAAAGCACTTAAACAGGCAAAAATAAATTCATATTCACTTGTGGCTTGCACTGTTGTGAAAATGAAGCACAGGTGTCAAGAGGTTTTTGGAATATTAATCCCACTGCTGCGCTGATTTCTCTGGGTGCTGGACACAGGTTTAACTTAGTGCTGCCTGGCATAATTTTTCTAGGTTTCATAGCATTTGGGGACAACATACTGGTCACAGTGATCAAGTGCTCTAGGTGGTCAAAGATGCTTGGAGAAAAAAAAATTATATATACATATATCTCTATCTCGACTCGATCTGCTTGAATTTGTTACATCAGATCTGTCACTAATCTCGAGCAGTTTTGCTCCCACTTGTTCCTCTGTAATCATGTCCCAAGATACCCATTACAAGATATGTTTGAGCAGTAGTCAAGTGTTTCCTTCTCTCGGGAAATCAGTGCTTGATTCAATGCCCAGGGAATTTGAGTTCTAAGCAGCTTCTCACATAAAAAATATTCCAGGATATTTACTTAGTGCTTCCTGTAAAGTCAATAGTTTACTCATTGAACTCAGTCATATGCTTGGTGAGCATTATTTGCATGTGATTGGCTCATATTTATTATATGGGTCATGTTTGCCTATTTTCTGTTTTTCCTAAAAAAAATACTATCTAACTCTCTTCTAATTCTTCTAAATCAGGTCAGAATTAATAAGGAACAGGGTAATGTACTAACAACCGTATTTCTTCTGAATGGAAAAATTGGTAAATTCTGAATGGAATGGCAAAAACTAAAGCTAATTCCAGTCAGAATTCGGCCAATCCGCCAAGCCTGCACCAATCGGCTGGATAAATTCGTTGTCCGATTTAAAATCTGTGCTTTTGGCATCCGAATCCAGTATAAAGTGTAGGATTCGGATTATGTTCAATATACCAATTTAAGAAAATCGGGACTTATTGCATCCAGTAGGATGCACATTTGTGAGATATCATTCACTTGCTTGTTATAAGCAATAGTTAAGCAACCCTCAGCGTCATCTTGAAAGTTCTTGCACATTAAAATAAGTAATAAAAAATAAGCCTAAGTCAATGTGACCCCCTTATAACTTTAAGAGAGGTTTCCAACATCTCTTAAATTGCCACCTGCTATGCAGTGAGTGGGGGTATATCTGTCTACCTACCATTTAATTATTTTTAAATTCCAAACCTGATTATCATAGTTGGGGTCAATAACTGCACAGTCACTACTAAATATGTTCAAAATAATGATGGAATTAAAAGGGACATGCATGCTTTTTGGTTGTCTCATTCTGCATGCAGAAAAGAGTAGGAAAATATAATTATTTCCATATTTATGTGCTTCTTTCTTGCCTTTTCCAGGTTTACCTTGAACCAGCCAATCAGTGTCATATAGTCATAGTGTAAAATTAAATTAACACGTAAAGCCCCTATCCCACATCCTACGGCCATGCAATTACCCCCTATGCAAACACTCTACACCCTTTAATCACACACATCACCACCTATATAAACACTTCCTTCCCTATAGATACACACACTATACCCCCATACACATACATACAGCTGTAACCAACACCTCCAATCTCATCTCATTGATTGGACTCCAGTTGGGTGACATCTCACTCCAATTAGCTCTTGGAGATGTCATTAGTCTAGGGGTTCACAAACTTTTTCCACCTGCACTGTGAATGTTTACATGGTGTGTTCAATAAAAACATGGCAACATTTCATTCTTTGTGTGTTATTAGTTTAAGCAGACTGTGATTGTCTGTTGTTGTGACTTAGATGATGATCAGATCACATTTTATGACCAATTTGTGCAGAAATCCATATCATTCCAAAGGGTTCACATACTTTTTCTTGCAACTGTACATAGTCACACACACATACACGCACACAATCAGACAATAGTTGATTTCCAATCTTTTATTCAGTGGCTTGATTCACATTAAAGGATAAACTTGCTCAAATCTTCAGAGAAACCTCAAATAATCCACAAATTGTTTTAATTCACGGATTTTTATTTTTAATACAGGTACAGACAAGATCTTCAGCAGACTGTAAAAAAACTGTGTAAAGGTTGCCATGTAAAACTTGAAACTCCAAATTATGGCCCAGAAATAGGCACAGCACTGGTAACAGCAATAGCCAAAAGAACAAAAGATAACAGGAAGAAAATTAAGAAATTACTGGAACAATTGAAATTACCATTCGAGATACTGCAGGAAATACAGGCCAGACTGCGGCAAGAGATGGAAAGAGGGCTAGTGGAGGAAACCCGTAAAAATGCCATTCTGAAGATGTTTCCCACGTTTATTTGCCAGAAACCAGAAAAAGGTAGTAAGGAATCACTTGTGAGATTGGTCAATGGGAATGTAGGGTTATATGTTAGTTAAACAAAAAACTCAATAATTTGCCCTGTGGTTATTTCCCACTCATTTTTCGAGTTTGTTTTAGACTTAGTTTGTTATTCCATATTCCATAAGCACCTGATGACTGGGAGTTTATAGGATACACATGGTGCTTCCATATTGGTTGAAAATAAGGCCTTGTATGGATGGAGTTATTGCCTGGCCTAGTTAGAGCTGGAAATCCTGGGGCATTGCAACAAACATAGGAACATCAAATGTATTTATTTATTTATAAAATAATGTTTTCTTTATCAAATATTTTACCAGGATGGATACATTGAGATTTCTCTCGTTTCAAGTATGCCCTGGGTCCACAAAACATTGCATTGAAATAATAGGGTACAATAAAATAGAAAAACAATATTAATACACAATATATACAAAATGTAACGTAGAACAGGTAGGAAATATATAATCAACCATGACAGGTGCATTCTGTTTTGAGATATGTATAGAGGGATCTTTTAAAGGACCACTATAGTGCCAGGAAAACATACTCGTTTTCCTGGCACTATAGTGCCCTTAGGGTGCCCCCACCCTCAGGGACCCCCTCCCGCCGGGCTCTGGGGAGAGGAAGGGGTTAAAATCTTACCTTTCTCCAGCGCCGGGCGGGGAGCTCTCCTCCTCCTCTCCGCCTCCTCGGCTGAATGCGCATGCGCGGCAGGAGATGCGTGCGCATTCTGCCAGTCATAATGCTTTCCTATGGATGCTTGTGTCTCTCACTGTGATTTTCACAGTGAGAAGCACGCAAGCGCCTCTAGCGGCTGTCAAGAGACAGCCACTAGAGGCTGGATTAACCTATTTATAAACATAGCAGTTTCTCTGAAACTGCTATGTTTATAAAAAAAAAAGGGTTAACCCTAGCTGGACCAGGCACCCAGACCACTTCATTAAGCTGAAGTGGTCTGGGTGCCTATAGTGGTCCTTTAAAGGATTTTAGGCTGGGGGAAGATTTGAAAGTGTGCGGGAGGTGAACATTTATGTTTGTTTTAGTAACTATTTGAACATTTCTCTTATTTTTTTGGAGGGTGTGGGGAGGTGTGTAGGAGGAATTGATAATTCCTCATTCTTTTCTTTATTTCTTGCAATAATTATTTTATTCAGAAACAATCTGGATTCAGGTTATAGTTATCATTAAATGTTTATTTTGCAGAACAAGGAGAATACATAGTTTTGGAGTTTGGAGATAAAGATATCAACATAATGTATGTGACTATTGGTGACGAACATTGCCCAAAATGTACCTATAAACTGCCAGATACATTAAAAAAAGGCAAAGGGGAGCAGGTAAGTGCATATGTTGAAGATATGTACAAATCAGAAGTTCTGCCAGGAGGCACAAACACGTTTTATTTATATTGTTAAAGATATGTGTGTGCAAGGTATACCCAGACACTGCCTAATGCAAAGCCTATTTTTTATTCCTATCCTTTTTAAAGGGATAATGTAGTGTAAGAAATACAAATCTGTATTCCTTACATTATAGCTCCCACCACTACCGCCTCCCTTGCACCCCCTATGGCATTGAAAGGGTGAATCAACCCTCACTGTACTCACCCGATTCCAGCACTGATATCCCTCAGTGCTATGTCAGAGCTCTGCCTCTTCCAACATGGGAAGGCTAATGAACGAGCATTGTTGGCGCATTAGGCCCCCCCTTAGGAAACCATTGCTTTAATGCTTTCCTATGGGGATTTAAATGATGCTGGATGTCCTCATGCAGAGAGTCACCTTACAAGCAGGAAGTGCCTCTAGTGGCTGTCTGATTGACAGCCACCAGAGACCGTCTCAACCCTGCAATGTAATTATTGCAGTAAACATTGCAGGGTTAAGGGGATAAGGACACTGCACCCAGACCACTTCAATTAACTAAAGTGGTCAGGGTGCCTATAGTGTCTGTTTAAGGTTTGCATTAATATTGGTTACCCATACTCTTGATTAACATTTCAGGGTGGGTACCCTAGATGCCGTCGTGATTGATGCATGTGATCACGGTGTGTGATGGGTCCCTTTGACTGTTTGTGTCCAGGAGCAACTTGCTGCGTGTCCCTGAACCTCTACATGGAAATTTAGGTGTTTTGTATGGTCTCTCTTATGTGATTGGACCAAAATGTACCTGTATAGGGATTCCCAAGATTGTTGGCATATTTTGTGCTGTACCTAGGACATTTGTGTGGGTTTCAGTTCCCCTAACCAAAGGAGTAGCGGGGGGGGTGGGGGGGGGGCTCGAAATATCTATCTGCGGTTTACTTATTTATTTATGTGTACAGCTGCTTAGTGTGCCTACAAATTTGGCTTCATGAGTTGGGTGAGGTCTGCCCGGGACAATCAGTATTACCAATCAGATACTACCAATCAGTATCAGTATTGAAAGAAAATAACAACACATAACATGAGCATGTATAAACTGCGCAACAGACTTCGTTGCTGTCATAGATATGTTCTACCTTGAGTCAAGTCATGTAGCCGGGCCTAGAGATGCTTTTGCCCATGGGACAAAGGGCACTGAGGTGGCTGGGTTCCAGGAGGTGGTCTGCTGAGGTATCTCTGTGGATGTAGGTGTGAGTCCCAGTTTGATCATCAGAGCAGGTACTTCTGCCCCAGCAGAGATCTTGTGGACTTTTCCAGCTTGGGTCACTGTGAGGGATCTTGGCAGTCCCCATCGGTATGGTATCCCTGTGTGTAGATGGTTGGTAAGGTGGCTCAGAGACTTGCGCCACTGGAGTGTGGACATACACACACAGACATACACACACCATGACACATACACAGACACACACACACACTGACAGACTGACACATAATATAATACAGAAGAGATAAAAGAAGTAGGTTAAGGCTAATAATACAATAAATAGGCAGCGACCTTACAGAGGGTAACCCTCTAACCCTCTATGTTAGAAACGTACGACAGAAAGAAAGAAAGGCTGCGCCAAAAAGATAAAAATTACAATAAAAAATAAATAAAAAATAAAATATGAAAGATAAAAAGAAATAAATATTAATAGTCCCAATGGAATGACAGAAGTCCGGTTGACTTGGTCACTGTATTCGCTGGTAAAGTGTCTTCTATATTTCTAGTAGTAGTAGTTCAAAATCGTCTCGTGATATGGAAGACACAAGAAGAGAGGACCAATCGTGCAGAGTGTATAAGGTGAATGTAAAAAAATTTAAAATATAAATGAAACACTCACATTCAGAGCACTGTAGAAACATAAAAAACGGGTACCTAAATCACTCTGTGTCTAAACATTTTATCAAACACAATCGAGACCCCAAATTTCTTAAATGTATAGGAATTAAAAAATGTAAGGTTCCCTGGAGAGGTGGTAATATAAAAAACATTTTAGGCAAATCAGAAATGGAGTGGGTATTTTATTAACAGACCCTAGCACCCCAAGGCTTAAATGTGGATTTTGATTTATTCAATTTTTTATAATACCTACTGTTTTAAGTGTTTTTAATTATTGTATTTAGTCCATCTGTTGCCTGTTGTTGTCATGTTGGGGCTATCCTATTCATAGTTGTTACCTACGGCATTATAGTCTAGGATATCCCCAACATGACAACACTCTTACTTTATTATTTATTGCTTTAAATTATTTATTGCTACAAGTTATTAATTCTTTGCTATAAGTTGTTCAAACTCTATGTCTTTTATTTTATAACTTATTTTTATTTTCATATTTCATCTTGTTAAATCATTCTGTTTTACATATATGCCCATAATCAATATGGCCCCTCACATTTTTATTTCCCTATATAGGTTTTTTCTATTATATACATATTTTCTAACAATTGCTTTTTCTGCAATATACATATGTTTTAACTAAAGTGTGTATCAATACCACTATCACCCGAATACCTTGTTGTTACATTATATTATTTTTTTCTATATTATTTTTTTTCTCTCTACTAATATGGCGGCCGGACGCCCTATGAGTACATATCCCATGCGGCTATGCGCAGCCTATCTACATTCTGCCGATCACGTGACCCGCGCATCATATTTCTTCATCTGCCGCGGGTCACGTGATACTTCCACATACGCCCCCTATGACGTGCGTGCCGCCAACGAATAGGACGGACGCACTCTCCCACAGTTAAGATCCCCTCCCACCTCCTATCTCAGCACCGGTCACGTGACTCGCACTACACTTCCCATTAAATATCTTTAATTAATTTAAATTTAAAAATGCTTGTTTTTTACTTATGTCTAATAATATTGTGGAATCTAATATTTACAAAACACACATTTTTATTTATTATTTTATACTAAATTGTAAAATTTATGTTTTAAATGTACAATGCATTGTTTTGATTGGCTAATGATGTTATTCTGGCGCCATTTTTAAAGTACCAGTGTACCGATATATTCTCTTGATTTGCCAGGTTTTAAAGTTATTCCATTTTGATAAAACCCTAGTGGTGAAACGCGTTAATGGTTTTAAATATTGTGTATTTTATATAATAAATGATTTTTGGCTTGATTCCTGCGCCATTATCTTTTTATACACTATTTTACTTTCCTGGCATTTTATTCATCTTCTAATACCTATCCAGAGGTGGGGATTATACCACCAACGCTACTACCAGAGTGCAGTGACATCTGCACTCCATTTGTAGTATATTTTATTTATTTTTTTATCATATATCACGTTATATCATCAGAGAGCACTATTTGCTGTTTTTATCTTCCTCTTTCCCTGAGTGTCGGACATCCTTACCCTTTGGAGGACAAGCATCGATATATCCTATAAGCGGGGATAAACCGCAGCTTAATTGACGAATACTGGATGACCGCCTTTCGTATACAGAACACGAGGTCGCAGTCATTTTAAACACGGGAACGCACAGCGGTGTTCGATGGCTTACTCATGGAACTAAAAACGGACACAGTTTGGCGCGAACACCGCTGAAGCCGCCGACCTCCCTTCTTGTTCAGTGGAAGTACACGAACGGCCCGGTATTCGGTAGTTGTACCTGACTGCACTATACCCCAGATAGGAATCCCATGGAGCTCATTCGTATGAGAACTGACTTTGTGAAGACTTTGGCTCCATGGCGATTAAACTGTATTCGTGTGGTCTGAGCGGCCATTCGCTTAATAATGTGCGCTCAGACCTGAGCTATCAGGGGATATGTTAAATGTATAGTTTTATTGTAACTTGTGTCACATAGTGTATTTTAATAGTAATTCTTATTTTAGTATCCCCACGTGCATAATGGCGATTTGCCTTTGTCCTGGGAGATAATGGAATTACTTCTCAATTATCTCCAGGGCAGAGGGGAGGAAGCCAGTATGCATTGTGGGAATATAATGTGACTGTGTGTCCTATTTTGCTGATTGTCAGTCTTTTGTCACAGTCTCCCATTTGGTCCCCTAGGGGAGTGTCCACCAGGTGGGAGACCTGCATAAATACTGGGCAGGTAGCCCTCATTAAACAGACCATTGCTTGACCCCCAACACGGAGTCTTGTCTCGTTTTTGGGGGGATTTACTGAATGCTGATAGAGACTGATTGCTAGGAGTGTAAGCCGCTTGGGTGTTTTTCCTATTCGTCTGCTAGCAGCTATTCGTATGGTTCCAGTTCGTGAGTTTGGAGTGCTATATTGTATGCCGTTCGGGAGTTGGGAGCATTCCCTTACATGCGGTTCGGGAGTTTGATGTTCTACAGTAGCTGTGCCTGCATCTCTGAAAGGGAACGATCGCCTAAACGGTTTTAACCCCTTGTGTGCTGAAACGGTCTGTTACAGTGATTATACCAAATATCCATTGGGAGAACATTGAAATATGCTGTAGAGCTAAACAGTGACAGCGTGAGCAAGTGGGAAGGGGTGGGTGGGCTACTATACACTTGTACAAAGTTCTTAGATGTTGTTTTATGGAAGTTTTGACTTTGTTTAAATGGGAACTGAATTTACATTGTTTTCAATGTTTTCAGAAATGTATTGCCACAAGACATATTTTTGCTTTTTATGCGTAAAGTCATATTTGCAAAGGGGGTAAATGGTAAGGCACTGTCTGCTTCTTGTTTATTTTTAGGTTTTCTTTTAATTGCATAAACACATTTTACATTCATTCCTTTCAAAGCAATGCAGAATTACATTTAGTACATAAAGCATTACGATCCTTTATGGCCCACAACTGAAGGCAGACACAAGACAAAAATACATTTTTCCACAAAGCTTCATTCTGTCCATTTAAATGGCTGCAAAGGAACTGTAGCCTATGGAGCAGTGAAACTAAGTGGAATGGGCCTTGACATAGCTTGGAGTCAGACAGCAGTGGGGCCCCATTTGGTGCTAACGCCGGGGAGCTCACTGGGACGGCTGCTGTACAGGAGGGTGGGGTGAATCACGCCTACCCAGGACCGCAACGCCAGGTCCCCTAGTGTTATGTCTATCGAAGAGACTGGCAAGTCAGGGAGAAGCAGGATTAGAAGGGGCCAGCATGCGCAGCGAGGACAGGGGGAGCGGCAAGGGGGTCATCAGCCGTCCCCTTCATGTCATGCTCACAGGGTGGGAATGTTTCCAGGTCAGATAGCGGAAGCTCCTCGGACGGGAGAGGCACGAGATCGCTTGCACAGTATGACTGCTGCAGAGGCCAGGATGACAAGCGGGATGGCAGTCAGGGTCAGGACTGCAGGCACAACGGCCGTATGGTGCGGGTGGTCAGAGCCGGGGTTCTCGAGCAGAAGGCAAGCAGGTCAGGGAAATGTTGGACGGCCTACCAAGTCTGTCTTCTCCTTCCAGGGTCTTGGAATACTTGCTCACGGACCATGCTCGGGTGGTCCAGGATGCAGGTCCCAGAAAGTTGGAGCAGACTCCTGGGTCTTTGGACGGTGGAAAACGGAGTTCAGCCCCATGAGTGTAACCTCCTTTAGGTTCGACTGGTGAGTCACTTACTGCTACTTCTTCTGGGGACCTTTTACAGGGGCTTCGGGTTAACCTTGATAATTGGATCGCAGGGCAGGGTCAATCGAAGAGCTTTGGGCAATTGTGGGAGCCTAGCACAGGGGGTGGTGGGGAGCAGTTGGCTGGTAATAGCACACGTGTCACGGCGACGGTGATGCGTCCGCGAGTATGGAGTTGGGAGAGGAGCGTGAGGAATTGGTAGGTGGGAATCCTGGATGCGGAGCGGCAAAATGTGCATGTTCCTTTGCCCACCCCCTGGACTGTCATTTGAAGCCAGAATTGAAGGAAATGAATTCAGAAGGGCGAGTTCTTAGACATTTTCTAGCTTTTACCACTAGAGGAACACCTAGATATGAAGGAGGAAGACAAGAAAGATACTAAAAAGGAGAAGGAAGAAAAACGGCAGAGGTACCATAAGATACTGAAGATGTTCGGGAACTTGTTACGTGCCTTTTGCATTCTGGCCAGTGTTCTGGGTGAGAAACATCCTGAAAGTGTTCTCAATTCTTTTATTACTTGGATGGGATCTGGGACACGTACAGGTGTTTGGCTTGGTGGTGCTATGACAAACAATTTCGTCAGCGTTTGGCGGTTAACCCGGGCATGCGGTGGGACCACCGAAGTCGGTTTCACCCTTTTAGTCCGGGGCCAGCACGGGCCCTGCCTCCGCTATGTCAGACGTGCTCAAAAAGGGTCATTCAACGAAGGACAATGTAAGTGGGGATCCACCTGTCGCTTCAAACATGAGTGTTCCAGCTGCACTGGCACCCATGGTCTCAGTCAATGTTTTAAACACGGGAAGGAGGCAGCAGGTCGGCGCAATGCTTAAACAAGGAATTTCCAGACAATGTGAGGGACAAGTTGGGTAAAGAGGTCCAATTGAAGAGGTCCCCATACCAAATCTTAGCGTATTTCAGTTGGGAGTGGTGCCAAAAAAGGAGCCCGGTAAGTACCGGCTTAACCATCACCTTTCATCAATCAATGACGACATCGATGCCGCATTATTCTCAGTGTCCTATGCATCATTTGACCAAGTGGTAGAGTTGGTTAGGGACGCGGGTCGGGGGGCTTTGCTGGCGAAGGTGACATGGAGACGGCGTTTCGGCTGTTACCAATCCATCCAGACTGTCACCATCTTCTGGGCTGTTACATTGAGGGTAAATACTGGGTGGCACAAGCTTGTGGAGCGCCTTTGGCAGTGGACAAAATGGTGGGACCAGCTACATGTCTCAGTTTTCTCGGTCTGGAGATAGATTCGGTGGCAGGGGAATGTAGCCTACTGGCTGACCAGTTAACAGCACTTTACAGGGTGGTTCGTGAAGTGCAGGCGGCACTGAAGTTTAGGCTGCGGACGCTGCAATCCTTGTTAGGTCGTCCAAATTTTGCTTGTTGGGTTGTACCAGTGGGACAGGTTTTTAGTAGATTTCTCGCGAAGGCTACTTGTGGGATCAAGTAGTAAAGAAATTCCTTAGAGGACTAAAAGAGTAAAGGGCCAGCGGCCATTACTCAAAAAGTCCTCCCAGGTATACCCACAGCGGTAGAAGTGACTCAAGGGGCACAAAATCTACAGTAAAAATAAAATAAAAAAATATCTTTATTGAATTATATTAGTAAATGTCTCTAGACACCTCTAAACAAAAACCTGATAAAAAAGTGAAAAATAATAATAGTGGAACAAAAAAGCAAACGTGCTTGTGATATTAAAAAGGAAAGGCTCGATACAGCCTATATAGTCTCTTGTGTATATATATAACTGACTATAAGTTAATAGTGATAAATTAACTTATGCAGTTAACACATTAGCAAAGTGGCATCTGCTTGAGGATGTAAAATCAAGACTTGGTATCTGACAATGACCTGCAGTACATCTAGTTAGTAAGAGACTCCAGATGCGTAATATACACTCAGGATGCCATAACCTGTGTATTTTAAATTCCTAATAAATCGATAGAATTAAGCTCGGATGGTCTCTCCCTTCTTATAGTTCTAGAATGAAAGTTTAACAGAAGAGATGAGGCCACTTGCTATTTTAGTAAAGGTAATGTTATTTAGAGGGTAGGTAACTAGGGTGACTGTAGCAACACATATGAGTACAGAGTAAAGCTACATCCAGTATGATAATGCAAGATAGATTCCTCAATAACAATGCATACAGTAAACCCAATATGTAAAACTTGCATACCCTCAAAATATAATAGACACACCTTTAACACATAGTCTATTAGAAGTCAGACTAATGAATTCAGAATAAAGTCTGTCAAGAAACAAAGTAGAAAGGCAGGCTGAGAATATCACACTATCTTTAGTAATCAAAATCTACAATAAATCTCAGGTAGAATTTAAATTGTTGGGGGAGGTAAGGAAGATAAAAGTAAAAACCCCCCCCCCCCCCTCCATTTTTTATTTTTTTCTTATTATTGGGCGCAATATGGGTATTGAGCCCAGTAAACTACCTGAGTAGGTGCTAGAAGTATAACTATCCAGCACTGGATAAAAGGCCTAGCTAGGTGCTAAAAAACCAGTAGCATGCACAATCGAACTGCCTCTATGTAAACTGAAGACCTATATCTACCAGACGAAAAACTGCCTGGAAACTTACTGACACAAGTCTAAATAAGGTAGCCACCTTCCTGCCGAGGAGGTAATTAGAACAAACTATAGCCGATCTTGGAATCAGGGTCTCTCAAAATATAGCTAGGTCGGCAGAATAAAGTTGACCCACAAGTACCAGAGAGTCTAAGGCTGCATCGAAAACCTAACCTAGTTAAAAGAATACTTGTGGGATCAGTTCTCTGCACCACTTTGTCCAAATTATGAGGGCGGATCTTGAGGCTGATCAGAGTGTTGCCGGATCTTTGTTTTTCTCACTACGAGGTACGGTTGCTCACCCTGGTATTCATCTGGGCTTTCTTTGGGGCCTTTAGGGTAAGGGAATTGGTCAGTAGTAATCAGGCAGGTGGGAAATTGGGTCATGGCTGGGTGGCTATTCGGCTTCGACTGTCGAAAACGGATGTCTTTGGAAAAGGCTGTATGGTGGAACTTTGTTCGTTGCCAGGTTCACTGTTATGTCCAGTTTGGTGTGCTGCTGCCTACCTGTAGGTTCGCCCGAAGGTGCGGGGTTCCTTTTGATGAACGTTGATGGGTTGTCCCTGCCACAATACCAATTTCTAATTGTTTTTCAGCTGAGCTTGGGCCACTTGGGTTTGGATCGTATGCAGTTCGGGACCATTCGTTTAGGATTGGGGCTGTGACAGGCAGCTCGATTCGGTTTGGGAGACGAATTAGTGAAAAGAATTGGTCGGTGGGAGTCTGTGCGGTTCAGGTTGTATATTAGGCTGGACTGTTTGGTTTAAAAGGCGGTAGGTTCCTCTATTTTGTATTTGGCAATATGTACTTTTCGTTTGTTGGTTGGGTCGCCTGTTTGGTGGGCCACTTATACATCCATTGGGTGTGCCAGAGAGCTGTAGTTCAGCAACAAGGAAGACAGCTGGGCTTTCCACGGCACCTGGTTCAATTATGTTGGTTTGGTTATAGGGGTTTCAGGTTGGAGGGAACTGTGTGGTGAGATTTCTAGGAGGTTAGGTTCGAGGCAATCACATGATTTGTTATTGATCTACGCATGGGGGAATGATTTAGAGCAGGTGCCGCAGAGGGTGCTAGCATAAAGTATAAAGCAGGATGTGGAAAGGTTGCGGTGTCTGGTCCCAGGCATTACTATTTGGTCAGAGATGGTGCCTAGGTTACATTGGAGGCATGCCAGGGATTTGGGGGCAGTAGCCAGAATGAGGGGTAAGGTATTGATGTCAATTTTTACAAGGCGTACTGGGGGTGTGGTAGTTAGGTATGTGGACTTGGAATTAATGATTTCGGGTTATTACAGGCAGGATGGAGTGCACCTCTCTGACGTTGGTAACAATTTCCTCAACATGGGTTTCCAGTAAGGCTTACATCAAGAATTGTTTATGCGTGGGTGGGGTGCTCAGATAGCTTGAGGCTTCAAGCTCTAAACCGTGGCGGGGGAAGTAGACATATTGGGGGTAGGTAGGAATGGTAGCTGGAAGCTTGTAAGTTTTGTACCAATATTCACTTGGTCGGATTTGGTATTTGGTAAGTTAGAGCCTGTCGGTGGCTCTCAACCTGGTGTTGTAGGGGTGTCAAGGTATACCCTTACAATGTTTAAACTGTTTTGTTACGTTGCCTGACGTGGCTAAGGTGCTGGTCCATGCCGTTGTTTTTTATCGTCTTGACTACTGCAATCCCCTTCTCAGTTGTCTTACGTGTTCCTAGATTGCACCGCTGCAATCTAATATGAACACGCGGCAAGGCTTATTTATTGTCCGCCTGCACCTCCCACGCCTCCCTCCTCTCTCAGTCCCTACATTGGCTTCCAGTTAGATATAGGGCTTAATTTAAGATTCTGGTGCTTGCTTACAAGTCCCTACATATGCTGCTCCAACCTACCTATCCTCCCTAATAGACAAGTATGTCCCGTCGAGGCCCATGATCTCTGCCGAAGACCTACGTCTATCCTTTGTATGTACTCCCACATCTGACTCTCCCCTCAAGACTACCCCAGGGCTGCACCTTTTCTGTGGAACTCCCTTCTGTTTTCGTTAGACTTTCACCCAGTCTCCACTCCTTTAAAAACACCCTTCTTCAGGAAAGCATATCACTTAAACTGTTGCGGATTTTCATCCCCCCACCAGGGGCGTATTAGCCGCGAGGCAAACAAGGCATTTGCCTTGGGCGGCATTTTTCAGGGGGCGGCAAAAAACGCTGCCCCCCAAATGCCCAGGGCAAATGCCTAGTTAGCCTCGCGGCTAACTGACATCCCGAGCGGGCGGCGCTGGCAGGCGGGCGGCGCTGGCAGGCGGGCGGCGCTGGCAGGCGGGCGGCTGGCGAGGGAGCACTTCCTATGAGCTCTCTGCTCAGCTCCCTCGCGCGCCGCAGAGTGAGGCTGGGAGCCGGAAGATGAAGTCATCTTCCGGCTCCCAGCCTCACTCTGCAGCCGGCGCGCGAGGGAGCTGAGCAGTCAACTCATAGGAAGT
Source organism: Pelobates cultripes (assembly GCA_933207985.1). Classification (NCBI taxonomy): domain Eukaryota; kingdom Metazoa; phylum Chordata; class Amphibia; order Anura; family Pelobatidae; genus Pelobates; species Pelobates cultripes. The sequence continues at coordinate 292,917,201 of OW240914.1, forward strand.
GCTCCCTCGCCAGCCGCCCGCCTGACCTGCAGCCACCGGACCACCAGGGATAGAGACCCCCCCCCCAGCACTCCCAAAGGTAAGGAGGTTGGGGGGGATTTAAATTTAAAAAAAAGTTAATGTGTGTGTGTGTGTCTGACTGTGTTTGTGAGTGTGTGTGTGTTTGTGTCTGACTGTGTTTGTGAGTGTGTGTGTGTTTGTGTCTGACTGTGTTTGTGTGTGTGTGACTGTGTGTTTGTGTCTGACTGTTTGTGTCTGTGTATGTGTCTGACTGTGTGTGTGTATGTGTCTGACTGTGTTTGTGAGTGTGTGTGTGTGTTTGTGACTGTGTGTGTGTTTGTCTGTGTGTGTGTGTGTCTTGACTGTGTTTGTGTCTGTCTGTGTTTGTGTCTGACTGTGTGTGTGTGACTGTGTGTGTGTGTTTGTGTCTGACTGTGTGTCTGACTGTGTATGTGTCTGACTGTGTGTTTGTGTGTGTGTTTGTGTCTGACTGTGTGTGTGTCTGACTGTGTGTGTTTGTGTCTGTGTTTGTGTGTGTCTGATTGTGTGTGTGTGTTTGTGTCTGACTGTGTTTGTGTCTGACTGTGTGTGTGTTTGTGTGTGTGTGTGTGTGTGTGTCTGACTGTGTGTGTGTTTGTGTCTGACTGTGTGTGTGTATTTAGAAGGTGGGGCGGGGGTGGAGGGTTGGGTGGGGGTTGGGCGGGGGGGAGGGTTGGGTGAGGGTGGCGCGGGGGGAGGGGGGCGCCTGAGTTTTGTCCTGCCTAGGGCAGCACAAAACCAGGATACACCACTGCCCCCCAACCCATGACTCTTCTCCTGCAACTGTCAAAAGTAACCTACTAAGTTCTAGCAATCTATTTTATTACCCCTGCTTATACCCTTTGTGTCACTATCCCCGACTCCCTCTAGCATGTAAGCTCATTGAGCAGGGCCCTCAACCTTTCTGTTCCTGTGCGTCCATTTGTCTGGTTACAATTACGTGTCTGTTAGTCCACCCATTGTACAGCGCTACGGAATTTTGCTGGCGCTATATAAATAATAAAATATAATAATAATAATAATAAAGTCTAACATGCATAAAAGTATTTCATTGTAAGATATGACATTATAGAAAGTATTGACAATGTATTCCTGCTTTGTATGTAGGTGGTGTGAAATCTGGTGCATGTTCGTCATCTCCTTTGCATTGTAAGGTAGCATATTGAGTTGTCATGTGTCATTAAGAAAGAGGAGTTGGGAGGAGTCAGACAGCTCTATAATACTCCTGATATGTACTCTGGTTGATTTTTGTTTACATTTTTAACTGTTTCTTTGCTGCTGGGCGAGTCAGTAAAGAAGGTTAAAGTAAATATTCAACTCTTGTCTTTAATACAATTTAGATTATTCAGTTACTGAAGCTAAAATAACCCCTTATTGTTATCCCTACTGAATGTATGTAGGATAGTTGGACCTTGATGTCAAAAGTTCTATAATACTTCTGATTAACCTTTCTTTTTTTTCCCACAGCTGTTTGATCATATTGCCCAATGCCTCTTAGACTTCCAAGAAACCGAAAATCTTAGTGGAAAGAAGGCTGTAAGCTTCATATTTTCCTTTCCCTGTGAACAGACTGGTCTAAAAAAGGTACAAAGAGGTGTTTTATTGTGTTGTGGTTTCTTGACATAGATAATGTGAAAATGTTCACAGATCCTTATGTTTTAAATGTCCACAGGCAAAGCTCACCCAATGGACTAAAGGGATTGAAGCTACTGGTTGTGTAGGAAAGAATGTGGTGGACCTATTACAAAAAGCCATTAACAAGAAAGAGGTGGGTACTCAACTTTGTTATTTCAGGGTGAAACAGTACACTAAGTTGAATACAGCAAGAGAAAAGTAAAATCAAAATGGGGATTGCTGTAAAATTATTTTTAACGTCATTAGGAAAGCTTTAGGAGAGTGAGATTTTCTGGCTTGAACAGCAGTCCATCTCAGTGGTGGAAAAGTCATTCTAGACTGACAGAGGCCATTTTTGTAAAAGAAGGCTTGATGCTAAATGTTTATTTTTTTTTAATGTTTTTTTGTGCCGGCAATTATATGTTAGTTTCATGGATTTTATTTTACATTGTCAGGAAAAACACATTATATGATCAATATGAAATGTCAATGTTTTAGGCACTATATTAGCGCCAGAGGCTTTAGAACCCACTGCTTCTCACATATATGTAAAAATGGGATTACGCATCCCCTGGTTTCTGAATATGTTACCTTGTATGCATTCCACTCAATCGATCCTCTTAAATGGTTTGAAAATGGATAGAGGCTATTTTCCAGGCCCCTACACAGTTAGTAATTACTTCCTACCCACCTTCATAGGCAGTGATTTATTTATGTTTAGACTCCCCTAGGTCAAGTCTAAGAGCCCCGATTACTACCCTTCGTCATGTTTACAGATACAAGATCAGACCAGCATCATACAAACTAGGGATCGGGTGACTGGGGGTGAGACACAAAGGGCAGAGTCAAAATTCTTATATTTTTTTTCATATTCATTTTTTGGGGGGGGTGTAGGGGGGTTGCTGCCAACAGGCAATTTTTACTCAGGTGCCAAATATATTCTAGATATTCATCTGGATCAGTCATTCACACATATATATCTAACAAGCCACATTCACTCTTACCTGCATACACAACACATTACATAGAAAACAGCCAAATACACACATACTCACCTACAGATACATATATTAATACATACACGGCTGTCATTACGCTTTTAGGCACCCTAATCTTGGCAGCACCTCTTTCTGTCCACTACCCTCTATGGCCAACCCTGTGGACGAGGTGGGGTATTCTTGCACCTGCAGTCTATAACAGTGTAAATGGATTAGCACGATTGGCAAGAAGTTTTAATCTTTTTTTTTTTTTATCACTGCACAGCTCTAGAGAGCAGCAGAGCTACCGGTCACACCTTGCTCATGGAAACAGCTGAATGATCCACAAAAAAATTATAATTATATGTAAAATCAGCTATTGTTTTCGTCTTTTTCTCACCATCACAGAAGAAGAACGCAGTACATATTGCTTCTCTCCACAGTGGCATTCAATTGTGCCTTTAATATGGGCACTCATGCCCAATGCAGACTACACTTTGAAAAAAATAATTCATGCTCTACATAAAGATGGCCTAGGCTTTGAGAAGATTGCCAAGACCCTGAAACTGAGCTGCAGCACGGTGGGCAAGACCATACAGAGGTTTCACAGGATAGGTTCCACTTAGAACAGGCCTTGCCATGGTCGACCAAAGAAGTTGAGTGCATGTGCTCAACGTCATATCCAGAGGTTGTCTTTGGGAAATAGATGTATGAGTGCTGCCAGCATTGCTGCAGAGGTTGAAGGGGTGGGGGTCAGCCTGTCAGTGCTCAGACCATATCAAATGGGTCTGCATGGTTGTCGTTACAGAAGGAAACCTCTTCTAAAGATGATGCACAAGAAAGCCTGCAAACAGTTTGCTGAAGACAAGCAGACTAAGGACATGGATTACTAGAACCATGTCCTGTGGTCCAATGAGACCAAGATAAACTTATTTGGTTCAGATGGTGTCAAGAGTGTGTGGCGGCAACCAGGTGAGGAATACAAAGACAAATGTGTCTTGCCTACAGTCTTGCCTATATATTATGTGTAAAGTTTTTAAGGATCTTTATATGTGTATAGCTGCTGAATTTACTCACGTTCTTATTTATATTTAGTTTTATTTACTTTTAAGATCTGCGCTCTCCTATTTTGTCTAGCTCTAATGATCTTATTAATGCCTCTGGATGTGCGCTTGTACTATGTAGGATGGTGTTGCGATCTGTTGGTTTCTTGTAGAGACAATATGTTATCCACTGTTCTTCAGTAGAAATCTCTAAGTCCAAGAATTGAACAGCTGTGGATGTAAATCTAATAGAGCTTTCAACCTGATTTAGATATTGTATAATTTCCGTAGCCACTGTAATACTGCCACTCCATAGTATCAGCAAGTCGTCGATGTATTTAAAATAGCCTTGAATATGTTGGCCATATTTGGATAAGATCCACTGTTGTTCATGTATGTACATGTATGAGTTAGCATACATGGGGGCCATTGCCGCCCCCATAGATGTGCCAGAAGTTTGAAGGTACCATCTGTCTTCACATCTGAAGTAATTGTTACTTAGTGCAAGTAAACGTAGTTCAAGTACAAACTCAAAGGGTGGTCCTTCATAGGTAGTGAAGGAGGTGAGGACTGTTCTCATACCCTCTATGCCTTGTCTGTGTGGAATCACCGTATACAAGCTACACACATCCATAGTGATAAGCACTGTAGTTCTCCTTTTCACCTCAAGTTGTTTTCATTTTGTAATGAGGCTAGGCGTATCTTTAATGCATGTATTGAGTTCAGAAATGGGTGCTTGGAATAAAAAATCAAGCCACTTGGTAATAGGTTCCAAGAGTCCATCAATCACCGAGACGATGGGCCTTCCTGGTGGACTAATGGGGTCCTTGTGGATCTTTTGAAGTGTGTATATGATAGGTGTGCGAGGATGATGTTTCAGGAGATATTAACTAAGTTGTATATCTATGTAGCCAGCTTTGAGGCCCATCTTAAGGGTAGCTTCTATTTTCTTCTTTATTTTGTACGTAGTGTCTCCTGATAGAGGTTGGTACACTGTGTCGTTTCGTAACTGCTGTTTGAGTTCCTCTGCATACTGTACATAGTCCATGATGACTATTCCTCCACCCTTGCCGGCCGGTCGAATGGCTATTGAATGGTCATTTGCTAAATTCTTGATTCATTTGGCTTGCTGAAAAGTAACATTCTTGTGTTTACATCTATGTGCGCTGATGGCTTCCTGTGTTAGGTGGTTGACTGTAGAGACATAGGTTTTAATTGATGGTTTGCTTGCATATGGATCAAATGAAGATTTAGTTTTGAAATGTGTAAGTCCAACTTGATCTTTAGTAGAAGAGGTGGATTTTTCAGGATTGTTGAAGAATTCCCTGAGGTGCATGTTTCTTCCAAAGTTATAAAATTCAGTGTTCCATTTGAATTGGTTAGGTATTTATATAGGTACGAAAGAGAGACCATGGTTGAGAATTTCAATCTCTTGTGGGCAGAGGCGTCTCTGGGACAAATTAAAGATTGGACCTCATATATACAGAAATAAACCAATAGAGGAGGTGGAATAATTGGGACAGTATACCTATTGCAAATAAGTGGTTTGAGCAAGGAAACATGAAAGGTGTTGGGAATACGTAAGGAGGAAGGAAGTCCCAGAGAATAGGAGACATGATTAATTCTCCTAATGATATAGAATGGACCAAGGAATCTGGGGGCAAACTTCATGCTAGGAACTTTTAGTTTAACGTTGCGCGATGATAACCAAACCCTCTCACCATAAAATTTGAAACGATCAGCTGCAGTTTTGAGAGCGGAGTGAACTTTGGTCCAAGTATCACGAATAGAAGGTGATCATCCAAAGCAGGGATAGCTGTGTCAGAGAAAACAACTTGCAAAACAGTAGGATGACGACTGTTATTAACAAAGAATGGACTATGTCCAGAAGAGTCATGATTAGCATTGTTTCTAGCAAACTCGGCCCAGGGTAATAATTCGGACCAATTATCCTGAGTGCTATTAACAAAACAACACAAATATAATTCTAATGACTGGTTAATCCTCTCAGCCATGCGATTGGTTTGGGGATGGTAAGAGGAAGCAAATGACAATTCAATGCACAACTGTTTATTGAAAGCCCTCCAAAACCGAGACACAAACTGAGAACCTCTATCAGATACAATATTGTGAGAAATGTCATGTTGTCTGACAATTTCTCTTATAAAAATACAAACCAAGTCTTGAGAGGAAGTCAATTTTTTGAGTGGAACAAAATGAGCCATCTTGGAAAAGTGGTCAACCACCATAAGGATGGTGGTACAGCCATTAGAACTAGGAAGTTCCACGATGAAATCCATGGACAAATGGGACCATGGAACACTAGGTATGGCAAGTGGATGCAAAAACCCACATGGAAACTTATGAGGGACCTTAGAAACTGCACAAACTGAACAGGCCGGCACATATTCTGTAACTTCTCTCCTGAGAGAATCCCACCAAAATGATCTCATGATCGCAGATATAGATTTATTAATGCCTGGGTGTCCAGCAGTCACGTTGTTGTAGAACACCCTCATGGCATTCTCTCTTTCACCCAATGGAACAAATAATTTATCTAGTGGTTTGTTGCATGGTGCCTGAGACTGAGCCTCCATGATAGCGTCAAGCAGAGGAGAAGATAACGAATGAACAGTGGAAGCGATGATACACTCAGGTGGAACAATAGGGGATGTCTCTTGTTCCTGTACTGATTCAGTATCAAACTGTCTAGATAAGGCGTCCGCCTTCACGTTTTTGGGACCAGGTCTGTAAGTTATAAGAAAGTTAAAGCGAGATAGAAACAAAGACCATCTGTCTAGAAGACAGTCGCTTAGTATCCCCTATATAAGGCAAATTCTTATGGTCAGTAATGATCAAAAGGGGGTCCTCCAAAAGATGTTGCCACGCTTTAAGCGCTAGTATAATGGCCAATAATTCTCTATTGCCAATATCATAATTACGCTGAGCAGGAGACAACTTTCTAGAGAAGTACCCACATGGATGCAAAGGGGTATCCTGACTCTCCCTCTGAGAGATAACAGCCCCAACCCCAGTTTCAGAGGCATCAACCTCCATATGAAAGGTTTGCTGGTGTTGGGATGTATGAATATGTCAGCAGAAGCAAACCTTTGTTTGAGAAGTTCAAAAGCTTTCTTAGACCATATCGTACTGCTAGCCCCTTTGCGTGTCATATTGGTAATGTGGACTATCACAGAAGAGAATCCCTTGATAAATCTCCTGTAATAAGTAGCAAACCCAATAAACCTTTGGATGGCTTTTAGTCAATTGGGCAACGGCCAATGTAGAACAGCCTCTTTATGAGGGTCCATCTGAAAACCAGAGGCAGAAATGTTATATTCCAAAAACCATACTGCAGTCTGGTTAAAGATGCATTTTTCCAGTTTGCAATAAAGTTGATTATTAAGTAAAGTTTGCAATACTTGTTTGACCTGTTTGTGGTGCGTCTGAAGGTCAGGGGAATAAATATTGATATCATCCTGATAAACTAGGACAAATTAATAAATATAGTCCCTGAGTACATAATTAATAAAGTCCTAGAACACAGACGGCGCATTGCATAAACCAAAGGGCATAACAAGGTACTCATAGTGCCCACTAGTGTTAAATGCCGTTTTCCACTCATGATTTTCTTTAATCCTTGCCAAATTGTATGCACTCCTGAGGTCAAGTTTAGTAAAGATTTTAGCACCCTGGAGTCTGTCAAACAATTCGTAAATGAGGGGAATGGGGTAGGCATTTTTAACAGTGATCGTTTTTAATGCCCTGTAGTCAATGCATGGATGTAACTCTCCATCTTTTTTTTCTACAAAAAAGAAGCCTGCACCAGTTGCGAGGATGATTTATGTATGTGGTCCTTACTTAGGGAGTATTTGATGTATTCTTCCATTATTCTACTCTCCTGTTTCGATAAGGCATACACTGCTCCCTTGTGTGGCATAGCAGATCTATGGAACAGTCATATGACCTGTGAGGAGGTAGAATATTGGTCTGACTCTTACTGAATACCTCCTTAACCTCCCACAATTGTATGGGAACTTCGGAGGCCTGAGGCGTAGTAGTGGGTAATGTAATGATGCCCACTCTTTTGCTAATGTGCAACATACATCTCTCAATACAATCCTTGCCCCATTCCAATATTTCCCCCTTTGCCCAGTTGATATGAGAGTTGTGCTTAATAAGCCAAGAAAATCCTAATATGATGGGACAAGAAGGAGAAGCAATTATTTGGAATGTTATGTCTTCCTTGTCTAAGGCACTAATGGAAATGTTAATGGGTAAGGTTTTGTGGGTAATTAAGGGTTGAGAGAGAGGTCTCCCACCAATAGCCTCAACGGCTTGACGTATCTATCACACCTAAGACCTGTCTCCTTAGTTTTCCGGACATATGGGACAAGCACTTCTCATATGTCCTTTTTTACCGCAGTATAGGCATAGACTCTCTTTTCTCCTATATTGTCTTTCTGCCTCTGATAGTCTAGCGACCCCCAACTGCATAGGTTCGGGTTTGGACTGTACAGGGAGGTCAAGAACAATAGGTCTGGAGAAACGAGGTGCTAATGACATATGTCTGGTAGTTTCTCTGGTTCTATTATCAATTTGCATGACAAATGTGATAAAATCATTTAATTTTTTTAGGTAGTTGTTTGGCAGCAGTCTCATCCAGAATTGCCTCAGATAATCCTTTTTTAAATGCAGAGATTAACCTGCTATTAGTCCAGTCTGCCTCAGAAGCCAAAGTGCGAAATTCTATGGCATAATCTGAGATAGGACGGTTCCCTTGTTTGATATGTATTTGGGCAGTGGAGTTGTCATCCTCCCTGCCTAATGGTTCAAATGTTAATTTGAATTCCGCAAGGAATTCCTGGTAATTGTGTGCAATACTCCTATTACTCTCCCATAACTAACTGGCCCAAGCTAAGGCTTTACCTTTAAGTTGGTTCATTAAGTAACCAATCTTAGCTCTATCCGAGGGAAAAGATCCCAGTGAGGCCTCAAAGTGGTATGCAATCTTGAATATCACCATCAAAATGTGGGGGAGGAGATAGGGAGATAGTAGGTGCCTTATGTACTATAGGTGGAGGTATATTAGGCAGAGGTGACATAGTCGGAGAAACCTCTGAAGATGCGCTGTTCGAGTAAGAAGTGTACTGAAAGCCTGGGCAAATTGATCAATACGGTGATCATTCTCCTCTAGCTTTCTCTCGCAAGCTGCTATGTATGACACAATTCTACAGTATCTATGGCCATGTCATAATGTCAGGATACTAGTTTGATCCAGCACGTCGAATTATGTCACACCAGGGACTAAAGGTAATGTCTTACCGGGCCTTATAGTGGCCGGACTTAATGTACCAGAGAATAGTCAGAATACTTGCCGAGGTAGGGGATACAGAAGGAGACACAACAATGAGGGAAAGCCAAAAGTCAAGGATACCAGAATACAGAGAAGTCAAACGAAGCCATAGCCAATAACCAGAAATAAATGCTCAGGAACGCACTTTCGGACAACCACTAAGGGAAACCAAGACAGGGCAATGAGGAAAAGACAAATAAGCCTCTCTCAGATCCGATTGGCCGACGTCGTCCATGCCCTGGGCGGACGTGGGGTTACAAATTGGTATGGATTTGCAGGGGCTGGCGTCCACCAACATGCTGCAGGAACCAGACACATGGCCACTGAACGGCACTACCGCACTTGTTAGCAAGGCAATTTCTGCAGATGTCGCAAGGTGAGGATGAATATGTTACAAGTATTCAACTCCAATCTATTAACAACTCAAAACAAGTCATTAAATAACAAAGGTATTTTAGGACACTAAACAAAACAAGTCACCAAATAACTGATTTCAACTAAACACAGAAAATAAAATGAATCATCAAATAACATAGAGTTTAGCAGTTAATAGCTTGCTATAACCAATTCTCCTCCCAGAAAATTGATAAACTCCTTCCAAGTTACATTTCAATTCTAAGGAGTTTCTCCCCTCCTTCCAGCATCCGAATGAATTAAACACTTTTGCTTCTATTCTATTGGGGTTATCCTCTTCAAATATGGAGTTACTCTGTATGTAATAGTGATCTTTCCCCTAGAAATAAAATATAAACTTACCTTCGCCTGCACCCTGCTCCCATTGGAACCATTTCCGATCTCTCACTTTCGGGGGTCTTTGTTAAATGTGCAAACACCCTCGCAAGTGACAGATCTGCTTTAAATCCTATTTGAAAAGGATACTCCACTAAATGTCCACCTTTGCACAATTTTCTCATTAAGATGAAAAGTTTCACTCTTCAGATCTGCTTATTTATTTTATCCAACATTGCATTACTGTAACTTCCTACTAATAGGCCAATTGATTTTCTCAGTGTTAATATATGCTCTCTTTCAGGACCTTTCTCTAGAAGTGATTGCCCTGGCTAATGACACCACTGGAACCATGATGTCATGCTGTTTCCATGACCCTAGTTGTGAAATAGGGATGATTGCAGGTATGGAGTTACAGATTGAGGGCTCTAGGTGCCAAATGCTAGCTGTGATTATAATCCTCTTTAATTGTAGGTTATTCCATTTTAGTGAAGAAATAATCTTAATTTTAGTAATGAGAGGAGGCAAATATTTTGCATTATTTCCTTACTCCACCTCCAACAGCTGCAAACAATAATAGTAAAAAAAGAATCGCCCAACTAACAAGCTAAGGTACGCAACAATGTGAATGAGAGAAATACAGGACGGTTCCCCAAACTAACCCAGACTGCTAAGTTGGGGGATGGGAGAGGAAGAACCGAATAGACACTTGAACGGGGAGTAAAACAGATGGGATGATAGGGAAAGGGAGAAAATACAGGGACAAACAAAGTCACCAAATACATTACAACCCAGAGCAGTACAGATAACCCTGAAATGAGAGTACACTCTGACCTGAAGTTGGAGGCAGAAGATACAAAGAAAGATTATGTGGATATTGATCTGACTATTATATGTTCTTTCTGACTTGTGATTTATTGCAGGTGGAGTAAAGAAAGGATGCAAACTATGAAGCCTTCTGTCATGCGGTGAAGTTGAAATCCTTATGGATTTAAACTTTCTTCCCCAGAATTTTCCCAGAATGAAACAATAAATTACACAGACACAGTTCTGGAAGTATAAATACCCCAACGCCACACATGTGAAGGGGATGAAATTTTATATAAATTTTAGACAAAACTCAACTTTAAATATTTTAGGGCTGGCAAACAAAACAATACAAGGTTTAAGGGGGCTTTGATGGCACAATCAAGGCAGGGGCTACCAATGAGTTTGTCTGAACACCAGCCCTGTGGGTGGCACTGTACTGCTGTCACTCCTTGTTTCTTGCTCAAGGCACACCAGTTGCAAAGCCACCCCAGTTTTTCATCCATACTATTATGTGGTTTTGTGGAATTTCCTAGCTCCCATGGCCAACGGACGCACAGCTTTAAGGAGACCACTTTCTATTACATGTGGACTTATTTTAGGCACTGGAGAATAATTAGCCCCTTGAAGTTGTATTCTAAACACATAACATTCTCAGATACACTTACGCACTGCCGATCTGTATAGAATTTATGGAACCTTTTATCTGTGGGAGGTATTAGTGGGGAACAAAGGTTAGTAATGCTTCCCTTTGAATACCTTTAATCCCTCCCACTAAGCAAGAACAATAATGAGAAAACCTGTTTTGTCAGATTTTGGGGTATGCTCTTATGGGGGCAGTAGTGTCTCGGTGCATTCTTATGTTCAGGGGTTAAAGAGTTTTGTAACAGTTTAACTCTGTAGTTGGTCCTCCACTTCCCGACACATCGGTCATCAGCTTCCTTCCTCTCTGTTTCTGCAGTATGAAGAAGGATTAGCCAGACGACTGGTGATAGTCTGAAAGCGTAAGCTGATATTCTAAGCCTGTCACTGGCCACACATTGAGAGAAATATTACATATTATTCCTCTTAATGGGAGGTTTGTAATAGTGTGAGAGCATTATCACCTGGCTAATCTTTCCTCATACTGCATTAGCTTTCTAGGACAACATATATATCAGACATCCCTCCTTCTTGCCATTTCTAACAGTAACTTTCCATCCCCAGCGCTGCCTACTTCCATCCCACCACTAACTGAACTGGCATTGGGGAAGTGTTCCCATGCAGGGCCAATAATGTAGGGTGAGGTAACTTAGCATGACACTAAACTTCCCACTAACTCTGACACCTATTAGCTTTCACGTGCAATGGTTTTTTTCATGTTTTCATGAACTAAACAAATGAATGCTCAAGGTGACCTTGTACAAATTATCACGTAAAACGGGTTTATGACATATGTTAGTTAATCCAATTGAGAAAAATGAGAGGGTCAGGATTGGCCAAGAGGCTTCAGCCACTTTATTGGCTGAGAACAGCTCACCGCAAAAGTTGTGAATTTTGGAAGGAATTCTGCCAAATCCATCCAAAAATATATGCCATATTTTTACTTTTTTCTTTAATGTATTATTTTACTTTTTTTTGTTTCCCTACTATTATCTGTCCGCTACGTCATTAAAAATATGAGCCATAATCAGCTGATTGTCCTTTTATAATTAAATATTTTGTTCCCTTTGATCACAGGAGAAGGAACCAATGCTTGCTACATGGAAAATAAGGATAACATTGAGACGGTAAGAGAGAATGAAGGACAGATGTGTGTGAATATGGAGTGGGGTGCTTTCGGTGATAATGGCTCCTTGGATGATATATTTACTTCCTATGATAAAGAAGTGGACCGTCTTTCCATTAATCCAGGAAAACAAAGGTTAGTACTGTTAAAGGGAAAAGCATCACTTTGAGACTAATGTCTCATTCAAAAGCTTTAGCTTTGAATGAGACTGTTGCCTCACTCTCCAAGGTGAAAAAAGCAGGTACATATGGATTTTTTCACGTATACCTGCATCTTCTTTCTAAAGCTTTTCATGACCACTCTAACCAATCAGTGTCCTATGTCAAGGAATGTTTGAAAAATGCATTTATACACTTGCAGTTCGAAGATTTCTTCACCTTGCAACATCCTGACGTGGAAGAAGAGAAGGAGTCTGATCAGTGTGATTCATGCAGTGCAGGGATACCTTATATTCATCATTTGTGGATTAGTTTGAATCTGAGATGGGTGGGTTAAAGGGGAAATGGAAGACTGCAAAACTCCCATAGCTGAGAGGTGTGCCCAACAATGCAATCTGATCAAGTTTATAGTAAATTTATAAATGTTTATTACATACTTTTAAAAGGGTTTCTTGCTTTATTTTGGTTTGTATAATTTTTTAAAGTGTTTGCTTGCTGTTTTAAAAAAAATTGTCAAGTGATGCAAATTCATTTAAACCAAGCATGTCAAACTCAAAGGCTAACACAGGCCAAATAAACAAGGTTTACGTTTATGTGAGCCACAAAAAAAACAAAAACTTCAGTTTTCATGGAAACATTTTTTTTAGAAAAGTACCATATAAAAAAGTCACCTAACTGACACTGGACGTCCTCACGCTCGTAGGGCGTCAAAGTAAATAAAAGAGCGGATTTATTTTAAGGAGACAAACATTTGCATATAAGCAATGTTTCAGTCAAACTAACTTGACATATTAAGAAAAGTTTGGTGTAGCGGATGGCACCAGGCGACCATACAAAAATACTGTATAAAGCTGCATCCGTGTATCTGCTGTATTTTCTGTGTATTAAAAAGAATTGTATTTCTCTGATTGTTCGGTAGTTTCATTCCCTTAGTTTATTCGAATGAAACTACCGAACAACCAGACCTCCGCTGTGTGAAGTGTGCCCTCAATTACCCATTGCAACATTGTTGCGAACGGGTAATTGAACAGTAAGTAGCCGTCCTTTGTTCTCGGGGGTGGCCGCCATTCGACAAACGAACACGTGGCGGCGGCCATTTTAAAACTCCCGAACAGCGGTGTTTTGCCGTCGAGTGTCTGGAACTAAAATCGGACACTCGAGTAGGCGAACACCGCTGAGACCTCCACAACCCTGGTCCGTTCGGTTCCAAACTACCGAACGGCCCCTCGTTCGGTAGATAGAGAATACCGAACGAAGGGATTCAGGCGAACCCTCCCTAGCCTCTATAGCTAGAGGTTTTCGTGTATTTTATTCCCTTATGCCAGGACCGACCGCAGGGCCCATTCACATGGAACCGAATTCGGCTATCTCAGTTCGTGCGGTCGGTCATTTTATTCCCTCCATACTTTTCCCGAACCCCTGGTCTGATCTGGGTGATTTTTGGATATGTTGTTCACCCAGATCAGGGCTACCAGGGGATGTATGATTTAAAGAGGTACCCCTACGTTTAGGGGTACATCCAGAAATGGGGGGAATTGGTGTGCTGGATAAGGGGATTATGATGCTGGCTGAGGGGAGGAGATGTGTGGGAGGTTACCAGGACAGGATTGGCTACTGTAATAATTACTGTAAGTTCCTCCCTTGCATGGGAGCATGCTTTATAAGGAGACTGTGATTAAAGGCTTGTCAGTTATGCTCCTGAAACTGTGTGTCGTCCAGTTATTGGGATTGCTGTTGGGATATTGCTGTATTTTACCTGCTGGAAACCCTGCCTTTGGATGTACTATTTACTTGTTCCTGAGTCTCACTTGGATTATAAGCGGAGATAACCTGGGTAATATTGCATCTCCGCTACATTGGTTGGCAGCGCTGGGATCCAGACTCACAGAGGAACAAGCCTAAATGGAGTACGGATGGAGATTGATTTTGCCACACTAAAACGCTCCACGCTAAAAGACCTTCTGGAGGCAAAGGGTATACAAGCCAGCAATAAGACAAAAGCGGTACTCATCACTGAACTGATGGCGGAGTACCGAATGGACGGCGATTCGGTTCCCGAACAGGGGAATTCGGGAGAAACACGGGAACAAAGGGAGTTCCAGAGGCAGGTACAATTTCGGCTGTCTTTCTATGGGGAACACCCTCCAACAGAGATTGTTTCCAAAACGATGACGGAGGTCCAGGAATTTATACTGAGGAGTCAAACAGCGGCCCCAGAACGCAGCTCTGCAGTAAATATGCCACATGAAGGTAAGCCGAAAATACCGTACCAGGCTTTTAAAACATATGTGGAGGCAGAGGAAGATATAGACGCTTTCCTGCAAGATTTCGAGAGACTGTGTGCACTGCATAGAATCAGCGCAGAGGACTGGGTACCTATTTTGGCAGGGAGGTTAACTGAGAGGGCAGCTGAGGCATACCGGACTGTATCGAATGATGAAATACAGAATTACCACAAAGTGAAAGAAATTATATTGGCCAGGTATGCTATAACACCAGAAGCATACTGGCGGAGATTCAGGGATTTAAAGAAGGTGGAGAAAGACTCACATGCTGAGTGGGCATGCAGACTACAACGAGCAGTCTTGGGGTGGGTGCAAGCGAGCAAGGCACGGTCTATGGAGGATGTATTGCAAATGGTACTGCTGGAGCAATTTTATGAAGGAGTAACCAGCGAGGTACAGGAGTGGGTAAGAGACAGAAACCCTACCTCCCTTACCGAAGCAGCCAGGAAGGCAGACGAGTACCTGGATGCACGCAGGCAGCAAAAACCTGCAGCTCCAAAAGTACCTTTTAAAACCTTTGGGGGAAATAACTACACGCCAGCTCTACCAAGGTCACTGCCACCACCACCACCACCCGCTACACAGCCACGTTTCCGCCAGCCCACGTCGGGCCCTTGCCACCACTGCCAGAAGTGGGGACATTATAAAAGGGAATGCCCCCAGCTGCGGGACCGTTCCACCTGGATCCGACCCGGTCCACCACCACCACCGAGAGCCGCCGCAGCCCATCACTACCAGGACATCGTGGCCACACCGTATGGTTCAGCAGTCCCCATCACAACAGTAGAGCAGTGGGAGGTACTGCACGAGGCAGATCCCGTCCAGACTAACGCAGACAACCGCCAGCATCACAGGCAGACCGTGTATCTGGAGGGTAAAGCGGTTCAGGGGCTACGTGACTCAGGAGCCACCATCACCCTGGTAAAAGTCACCTGGTCTCAGACCAAGCTAAACTTAGTAAGACTGTGGCCGTCAGGGTAGCCGGGGGAGCAGTATACCGGCTACCCACAGCAAGGGTACATTTGCATTGGGGAGCGGGGGCAGGGCATGTGGAGGTAGGGTTGATGCCGCAGTTACCGGCGGAGGTTTTATTGGGGAACGATCTGGGGAGGCTCACATCTGCTTTTGAGCCCCAGACACCCACCACAGGAGAAGCTCACCCTGTAGTCACTCGACAACAGGCCCGCACCCAGGACTACAACACACTCCCGGAGGTTCAGGTAAGAGATCCTTCCCCTTCCCCTGACTGTGTCCCCTGGGCCCCTCCTAACGAATTTGCAGCTGAGGTAGTGACTGACCCCACCTTGCAGGTGTAGAGGGACAAGGTGACAGCAGACACGCCTGGGGAGGAGGGCGAAAGGTTTATTTGGGACAACCAGCTGTTATATCGGGAGACGGATAAGCAGGTATCCGGGTCAGACCCAATTGTGATGAGGCAGTTAGTGGTACCTCAGCGGTACCGGGCGGAGTTACTACGGATAGCCCATGACATTCCGCTATCTGGACATTTAGGGGTCAGCAGGACCCGATACAGGTTAACCCAAAGTTTCTTTTGGCCGAGAATTAGCCAGGAGGTGCGCAGGTATTGCAACACGTGCGATACCTGTCAAAGGGTGGGGAAAAGGGGGGACCGGCGCAAGGCCAAGTTACATCCCCTCCCCATAATCGAGGAACCCTTTAGCAGGGTAGCAGTTGACTTAATAGGACCCCTCAACAAAGCCAGCCCGTCAGGTAAAAGATTTATCCTGACAGTAGTAGATTATGCCACTAGATATCCAGAGGCGGTGGGCCTGACGAATATACAGGCTGAGACAGTAGCCGAAGCCCTGATGAAGATATTCTCCCGGGTGGGACTCCCCAGGGAGATTGTCTCCGATCAGGGCACCCAGTTCACCGCCGAAGTCACGCAGCGCCTCTGGAAGTTTTGTGACATTAAGCCGGTCATTAGTTCCCCGTACCACCCCCAGACGAATGGGCTCTGCGAACGTTTCAACGGTACATTGAAACAAATGCTCCGAACCTTCGCAGAGACCCACAAGGACTGGGAGAAGTTCCTGCCACACCTCCTCTTTGCTTACAGGGAGGTGCCGCAGGAATCCACTGGGTTTTCCCCATTTGAACTATTGTTTGGCCGCAGGGTACGAGGGCCTTTAGATTTGATCAGAGAGCATTGGGAGGGAGAGCGGAGCACTGACGGTACCCCCATCATACCCTATGTGTTGGCATTCCGAGACCGCCTTGAGGCCTTAACTCAGACGGTACGCGAGAATTTGCAGGCGGCTCAGACACGCCAACGCACATGGTATGATCGGGGCGCCAGGGACCGTAGCTTTCAGGTCGGGCAGAAGGTGTTAATCTTAAAACCTGTCCGACACGATAAGCTGCAGGCCGCCTGGCAGGGCCCTTATAAGGTGGTGGAACAACGGTGTGACACCACTTATATAATCGGCTCGTGCGTTGGTACTGGGGGGCGACGCATGCTCCATGTGAACATGATGAAGCCCTACCAGGAGCGCTCGGAGGAAGTGACCGCTATATGTGCGCCGAACTCCGAAGAGTTTGACAGTTTACCTCTCCCGGATCTGCTGGGAGAGGGTCAGTTATCCGGGGACTTAGGGGAGGTCACCCTGGGGGATCGGTTGAGCCCACAGGAGCGGAGCGAGGTACAACAGCTGTTGAGGGAGAAGCAGGATATCTTCTCTAATGTACCTGGTTACACTCCTTTGGCCACTCACCGAGTAGACACCCCAGGGCAACTTCCCATGCGTCAGACCCCGTACCACATCCCAGAAGCGGTACGGGCGAACATGCGCAAGGAGATAGATGAGATGCTCCAGCTGGGGGTGATTGAGCCCTCTGACAGCCCCTGGGCATCTCCGGTAGTACTGGTACCAAAGCGGGACGGCACGACCCGGTTTTGTGTAGACTACCGGAGATTAAATGAGAAGACGGTATCGGACGCCTATCCTATGCCCAGGATAGACGAACTCCTGGATCGGATGGCGAGGGGGGCACTATCTCACCACAATTGACTTGTGTAAAGGGTATTGGCAAATACCCTTGGCACAAGACGCCATCCCTAAGTCGGCCTTTGTCACCCCATTCGGCTTGTACCAATTTAAGGTCATGCCGTTTGGGATGAAAAACGCCCCGGCTACTTTTCAGCGGATGGTGGACCGCCTTCTAGATGGGTTCCAGGATTATACCTGCGCATACCTCGACGATATTGCCATCTTCAGCAATACCTGGCAGGAACATCTGACCCATATAGGAGCGGTCCTAGACAGGATTAGGGCCGCTGGTTTAAGGCTGAAACCAGCCAAATGCAGCATAGGGATGGCTGAAGTACAGTACCTAGGTCATCGGGTAGGATGTGGCAAGCAAAAGCCGGAACCAGCCAAAGTAGAGGCTGTAGCTCAATGGCCCACCCCTAGGACTAAGACCCAGGTGTTAGCGTTCTTAGGAACGGCCGGATACTACCGGAAATTTGTTTCGAATTACAGTGC
This sequence comes from Pelobates cultripes, assembly GCA_933207985.1. Lineage (NCBI taxonomy): Eukaryota > Metazoa > Chordata > Amphibia > Anura > Pelobatidae > Pelobates > Pelobates cultripes. The sequence continues at coordinate 292,935,483 of OW240914.1, forward strand.
CCTGGCCAAACCTCTCACCGACTTGACCCGTAAAAACCTACCCCGCCAAGTAACCTGGACCCCGGAGTGTGAACAGGCATTTCAGTTGTTAAAAGATGCATTGACAAATGCCCCTGTCTTGGCAGCTCCCAATCCAACTAGACGTTTTCTTGTCCACACAGACGCTTCTATGTTTGGATTGGGAGCAGTATTAAGCCAAGTCGGGGCCGATGGCGGAGAACATCCCGTGGCTTACATCACCCGGAAACTGTTACCTCGAGAAGTAAGCTACGCCGCCATCGAGAAAGAATGCCTGGCTGTGGTGTGGGCCCTGAAGAAATTACAGCCATATTTGTACGGACAAGCTTTTTCCCTGCTCACGGATCACAACCCGTTAGTATGGCTAAACCGGGTGGCTGGGGACAATGCCCGGCTGCTGCGCTGGAGTCTGGCGCTGCAGCCCTTTGGCTTTAATATCCAGTACCGCCCGGGTAAACAGAATGGAAATGCTGATGGGTTGTCTCGACAAACTGACCTAGAGAAATGATCCGTGAGCCTCCCCGGACATCCCCAAGCCGATCCGTGTTGGATCAGACTGTGTATGCCGGCTTGTGGGTAAGGGGGAGCAGTGTAGCAGATGGCACCAGGCGACCATACAAAAATACTGTATAAAGCTGCATCCGTGTATCTGCTGTATTTTCTGTGTATTAAAAAGAATTGTATTTCTCTGATTGTTCGGTAGTTTCATTCCCTTAGTTTATTCGAATGAAACTACCGAACAACCAGACCTCCCCTGTGTGAAGTGTGTCCTCAATTACCCATTGCAACATTGTTGCGAACGGGTAATTGAACAGTAAGTAGCCGTCCTTTGTTCTCGGGGGTGGCCGCCATTCGACAAACGAACACGTGGCGGCGGCCATTTTAAAACTCCCGAACAGCGGTGTTTTGCCGTCGAGTGTCTGGAACTAAAATCGGACACTCGAGTAGGCGAACACCGCTGAGACCTCCACAGCCCTGGTCCGTTCGGTTCCAAACTACCGAACGGCCCCTCGTTCGGTAGATAGAGAATACCGAACGAGGGGATTCAGGCGAACCCTCCCTAGCCTCTATAGCTAGAGGCTTTCGTGTATTTTATTCCCTTATGCCAGGACCGACCGCAAGGCCCATTCACATGGAACCGAATTCGGCTATCTCAGTTCGTGCGGTCGGTCATTTTATTCCCTCCATACTTTTCCCGAACCCCTGGTCCGATCTGGGTGATTTTTGGATATGTTGTTCACCCAGATCAGGGCTACCAGGGGATGTATGATTTAAAGAGGTACCCCTACGTTTAGGGGTACATCCAGAAATGGGGGGAATTGGTGTGCTGGATAAGGGGATTATGATGCTGGCTGAGGGGAGGAGATGTGTGGGAGGTTACCAGGACAGGATTGGCTACTGTAATAATTACTGTAAATCCCTCCCTTGCATGGGAGCATGCTTTATAAGGAGACTGTGATTAAAGGCTTGTCAGTTATGCTCCTGAAACTGTGTGTCGTCCAGTTATTGGGATTGCTGTTGGGATATTGCTGTATTTTACCTGCTGGAAACCCTGCCTTTGGATGTACTATTTACTTGTTCCTGAGTCTCACTTGGATTATAAGCGGAGATAACCTGGGTAATATTGCATCTCCGCTACATTTGGTAATGGGACTGAAATGGTGAATGTATGCTATTGCACAGCTGTAAAAAACAAATTACGTTATCTTGTTGATTTTTAGAGTCCTATGAGTGTGTTCTTCACTTTGGCTGAGCTCATCAAACATGATGATCTCAGACAATTCAATGCTTTCCCACAGGAAAGCATTTGGAGGCTATTGTGCATGTGTGTCAAAAAGCTGCAGAGCCCATCAGCATCTCTATGGGGAGCCTCTCCATGCAGACCCAATCTAATAAACTGCCCCTCCCCCATTCTAATATATTGCCCACATATCCATTTCCCCAAACCCAATCTAATACACTGCCCCTTAATCTAATACACTGCCCCTCCTCCCTCCACTCTAATTGAATTCACTGCCCTCTCCCCAATTTAACACATTACACAGGAAGTTCCCCTAAGCCCCTCTTCTGCTATCTTAAGATGAGCTGCCCAGCCTCCAGTTTCAGCCCTGCTCTTATCTGTAAGCAGGCTAGGTGCTCCTCTGGCACTGCGAGCAGGAGGAAATGGACAGTGGCTGGTCCCCCCAATTTAACACACTGCCCCCCTTCTCACCACTCTAATACACTGCCCCTTCCACCAATTTAATACACTGCCCCCTCCCTCCCCTAATTTAATACACTGCACTCCACTCAATTTAACACACTACCCGCCTCCCACCACTCTAATACACTGCCCCCTCCCTCCCCAAATTAATACACTGCCCACCCCACCACTCTAATACACTCCCACTCCCTCCCCCAATTTAATACACTGGCCCCTCCCCAATTTAATACACTGACCCCCTTCCTACCTCAAATTAATACACTGCTCCCACTCCCCAATGTAATACAATGCCCACTCCCTCCCCCAATTTACTACACTGCCCCCATCCCCAAATTAATATAGTGCCCACCCCCTCCTCCAATTTAATACACTGGCCCCCACCCTTCCCAAATGAATACACTGCTCCCTCTATCCCTCAAATTAATACACTGCCCCGCTCCCCAAATTAACGCACGACACAGGAAGGTTCCCTACGCCCCTCTTCTCCTACCTGAAGATGAGCTGCCATCCTCCAGTTCCAGCCCTGCTCTTCTCTGCAAGCAGGCCAGATACTCCTCTGGCACTGTGAGCAGGAGGAAAGGGGGAGTGGCTGGCCTGCTCTGCAGACAGAAAGCCACTTTGTCCTCGTGTGGCCGTGGAAGGGAAGACAAGAATCAGACAGGAAATATCTTTCACAAAATGGCCCCAGGGTAGGCTGTCCGCAAATATATTTTTTGTGGGCTGCATGCAACCCATGGGCCGCAAGTTTGACATGCTTGATTTAAACCAAACATTGTACGACTGTCATCTGGGTTTGAATGATTATTTGGGGCATTAATTGATTGTCTTGTATATATGTGTAAACCACATATTAATGTAGTGTCCAGTTCCTTATTGCTATTGGTAACTTACCAAATGAAATGTTATTTAGTAACTATGGTAAGAAGATTTTTTTCTTCTGCATGGAGTTATTCATTAGTCAAAAGAAATGGTGTCGTGTACTACAATTACATGTGTGTGGATCACCAATGAGATAATATATATACACTGGTTATCGGTCTCCTGAAATATACTGGTTATACTCCAGTTAGGAAATTATATTCCAGCTTTAAATCACTTAAAAACATGAACATAAAACAAAACATAGTGTAAAACTATTAGATACAATGATAAAAGATGAGGTGATTAAAGCACTCACAAGTGGTCCGCCACTAACAGTGGCCTGAAAGGCACATCAATAGGTCAAAAGACCTGCAACAAAGAGACTCCAAGATGTTCCTAGTCAGCTCCTGAATGCACCAAGGTTCCGGATTCCAAGGGGTTATAAAGGAGTGAGTTCTGGATAAGAATGTCCCAAAAAAATAAAAATAATAGTTATTCATTAGTATTGCGTTGCCCAATCTTTGAAGGTGATTCTTCTATGACCACTTTCAGGATGGAGTGAACATGATTATTGCTTTACAGGTATGAAAAGATGATTGGAGGCATGTATCTCGGAGAAATTGTGCGTCAAGCTCTCATTTCCATAAATAAGGAAGTCCCATTCAATCAGGATAAACAAAGCAACATCCTGCAGAACGAAAACCTCCTGTCACTTGAAGATATCTGCGAAATTGAAAAGTAAGTGGAACGGTAGGTGCTGTTAACAGTGCAGTACACATGTGTAAAATATCTTATCTGTAAATGTATTGTTCTGTAACAAAACCACAAACATTTTTCAACTTTATTCACTGGCATTACTATGTTGCTGCATTGTCCTCCAAAATAATATAAAGACTTGTACACAGCAAAAAAATGGTTCAGTTAAATCCATTTGCCAAAAAATAAAAGTTGTGTTGGTTGAGTTGGGATTTGTCCATGTGTCATTTTGGATTGGATGAATTTTGTCCATGTGATTATTTCAGTAAAAATTATTTAGGCGCAGAGCTGATCCTGGGTGGGTGCATAGTGCCCAAGTGCTCTGTAGATAGAGGCGCATCAGAGGGGTGTGCAGAGCTAGGCTCTGCCACCTTACATTAATTATCGCCCCTCTTGTCCGGCTCCATCCTTCACAATGTACAACAGAGCTAGAAGGCAAAGGTTACAAGCTGGCAAGCAATTTAAGGATAACTTGGACAACAGGCTCAGCTCTGTTCAGATTAACCAAAAATCACAGTTTAGTGGCAGCCCCAAACCACCAATCATCATTTTTCCCATCAATCAAGTCTTTTTTTTGCCACCACTGATGTAAGTTTGGATCACAAAACAAAGGAAACTGTTATTCCATTGACTGTTTTGTTTGTTTTCTGATTTGTCCAAATAACGTTCTGAAGTCACATACAGTTGTGCTCAAAAGTTTGCATACCCTTGGAGAATTGGTAAAATATATATAATTTGTTAAGAAAACATGAGCGAGCAGGCAAAACACATTTATTTTATTTCTTATGGAATTCATATTCAACTGTAGGTTATAACAGAATGGAACAATCATAAAACAAAACATGGCAATAAAGAAAAAAAATGAAATGACCCCTGTTCAAAAGTCTGCATACCCTTAGTTCTTAATATTGTGTATTGCCTTCTTTAGCATCAATGACAGTGTGCAGTCTTTTGTTGTCTATGAGGCCCCTAATTCTTGCAGGTGGTATAGCTGCCCATTTGTCTTGGCAAAATGCCTCCAGGTCATGCAAAGTCTTTGGTCGTCTTGCATGAACCGCACGTTTGAGATCTACCCAGAGTGGCTTGATGATATTAAGGTCAGGAGACTGTGATGGCCACTTTAGAACCTTCACTTTTTTCTGCTGTAACCACTGGAGTGTCAACTTGGCCTTGTGCTTAGGGTAATTGTCAGTCTAGGTATTGCCTTCTTCATTATTTCTGCAAGTATCTTTGAAAATAGCTTAATATCTAAAATTGGCCGATAATTGCTAACAAAATTAGGGTTCTTTCCCGGCTTTAAAATTGGTATTATATTTGTCTGAAGTATTTCTCTAAGGAATTGCATCTGCTCACTGATTCCATTAAACAATTTGTGGAGAATCGGTGAGATCAGAGAATCAAATCGCTTATAAAACATTGCTGTATATCCATCTGGGCCCGGGGCTTTTCCGGATTTCAAATTTTTAATATTTCTTGATATCTCCTCCAATGTTATGGGAGCATTCAGCTCTGTAAGAGTTATCCTATCTAAAATTGGTAGTTTAAGTTTTTTTAAAGATTCTATCGCTGCCTTTGATGGAAAAGTAGGGACTGGTAAATTATACAATGATTTGTATTATTCGCCGAAGGCATTACTTATTGATTCTGGGGATAAATATACCTTGTTACCCTCTACTATTTTCCTCATTGAAGTTAAAGCTTTCTTAAATTTTAGCTTATTTGAAGATGGTTTACCCACCCTATTGTCTCCGTGGTACCAGTGCTGATTAAGTTTCAAAATTGCATTTGATGTATTGAGTTCTAATCTATTTTTTATCTCCTTTTGGAGATCTCTTATTTGGGTTGTTCTATATGTTGGTGCATTCTGTTTATTTCCGTTTTCAAGCTGAGCCAGAGAGATATACAAGTCTTTTGGAGGTTTACCCAAATTTCTCTTATATCGAATCTCCATCTTAATTAAAACTCCTCTTATATAAAATTTGAATGCACATCATAGAGTATGTACCTTGACTTCATCATTATCATTCAATTTAATAAATTCCATAATCTGGCCCAACAGAAATCTATAGATTTCATTTAATCTCCACGAAGATCTATTGTCTAACTTGTATTCCTCCCTAATCTCCAGGGTTATTGGAGCATGATCTGACCAAGAGATAACATCTATCTTAGATTTTTCAAACTGACTTATATTAGGAGAATCTGTAATAAAAAGATCTATTCTTGAATAAACTTAATGAACCTTGGAAAAGAAAGAGAAATCTCTATCTTTAGGGTGATGAACCCTCTAAATATCAAACAATTTATACTCATACATTAGTTCCCGAAAGGCTCTACATTTCCCCTTCTCATTTCGTGAATACCTATCTGTAACTTTTTTACTTGTTTTATCCAATTTTTTATCTGGCACCACATTCATATCTCCTGCAATTAAAAGTTTTCCCTTCTGAATTTTAGATATCCTAGTAAAAATCTTCCTAGAAAATCTTTGAGAGTATATATTTGGTGCATAAATATTTACCAATGTATACCATATGTCAAGGATTTTACAGACGATTATAAGATATCTACCTTCAGAATCTTTTTGTTCCAAAATGAGATCAAATTTCAAACATGCTGATCTCAAAATCGCTACCCCTCTCTTCTTCTTATTTTGGAAACTGGAGGTAAATATCAATGGGTATTTAGTGAATCGCCACATCTGACTATCACCTTCTTTCCAGTGTGTCTCTTGAGTAAAGCATAATCTATCCTATCCTCTATAAGAGAGTGATAAAGAAATCTCCTTTTAATACCTGGGAGTTTACTGAAAGCACCTTAATCGTCATTAAAGACAAAAGGTGCTATGTAACTATCTTAAAGGACCACTCTAGGCACCCAGACCACTTCAGCTTAATGAAGTGGTCTGGGTGCCAGGTCCAGCTAGGGTTAACCCATTTTTTCATAAACATAGCAGTTTCAGAGAAACTGCTATGTTTATGAATGGGTTAAGCCTTCCCCCTAATCCTCTAGTGGCTGTCTCATTGCGCGTGTGCATTCAGCCGACGGGGAGGAGAGAAGGAGGTTCGGAGGAGGAGAGCTCTCCGCCCAGCGCTGGAAAAAGGTAAGTTTTAACCCTTTTTCCCCTTTCCAGAGCCGGGTGGGAGGGTGTCCCTGAGGGTGGGGGCACCCTCAGGGCACTATATTGCCAGGAAAACGAGTATGTTTTCCTGGCACTATAGTGGTCCTTTAATAACAACGGTGACCGGACCAATCCTCCCCTCCCCCATATGGCAGCGCCCAACATACATTTGCAACATTCATCCAATTACCTTTCAAATCCTTTAAATCCATACCTAGACTAAACTAAGCTAGTCCCTAGCAATAAAGAAAATTCTAAATCACTAAGCTAGGGTACAATTGCTGGCACAAGCAGGTGCTAAGAGACAGGGAAGAAAAACATGTAATTCCCTTATTTACCTAGTGGTCATATCATCCAAGTTTTAATTGAATATGTTTAAAAATATAACTAAATAATAAACTTATTTATAGGGAGCCCATTCTAGTTTTCCTTAATCCATATAAAAACCTCAGAATCTATCTGGAGCTTAAGATATTTCTAAGTCTATATTATATAATATGATAAGATCTTAATTTTATCCTCAGATATTTGGCAATCTTCTTAAATTGAAATTGGAATTTCTTATATTATGAAAAGATAAATTTCCACTATCTAATCTTATTCCCATTATTATAATCATGTCCATTTCTTAATATTTAATCTATTCTCCTTAATACCCTTTAGGCCCAATGATTATCTTGGGGCTTAGCCTCCTCCTAGTTACGAATTACTATTAAATATCCCATAGAGGGGTCCTAAACATTTTTTTCTTCTCAGATCCAGCCTAGTGTGTATATTATAATGTTCTTATCTTATGTTTGAATGAAGGGTATTCATATTTTACAGCAGGGATTTTCTTCTTTCCCCTTCCATTAGAGATTTGATATATAATACTTAGCCCCCTATAGTGATATTGATCGTTTCTTAATTACTCAAGCTAATAATTCTATTATTAGCAATAGTTTGAATTTACAAAGCAGTCCAAATGGAAAAGAGATCTTTGGCTTAAGTTGATTATATAAAAAGACTCCAAATAACCATTTAATTTAATTAATAACACACTTCCTAAGAGACACTCTATAAAGCAGTTCTCCAAATCTTGAATTAATCTATCATAGTACTGTGAATTACTTCCTTATATGTGTTATAATATTGTAAGGGACTCAATAGCCTCATTGAATCAAAAGTGTATGCCCAACCCCTTTCCACCTTATTTCTTTTTATCTTTTATTATTTTATATTTTCCTCTTTTTTTTTATTTGTTTTCTTTCTCTGTAACTATATGTTAGAATAAATTTGATATATTCTTGTGTCCTAATTATATTATATAATTAACTTTAAGTGATTTCCTTTTAATATAATTAGGAAGATATCTTATATTTTAATCTCAAATAATAAAAAGAAAATCTTAATTATTTGTAGTGTTTAAAGCTGAGATCAAGTGTCCCAATTAAGTGCTTATATAAATTTATAGGGTGTTTCTAAAATTTCCCTGTTTAAGGGTGTCTTCAATCCAAGTGGAAATGTAGAATAGATTATACTGTATAGTATATATTGGATTGTACCGTGTTTTTTTTTCTTTGTGGTAAATTGAGCATTTCCTTATTATATGGAGATGTTGTTTACTGTATCTCTTATAATTAATAATTCTGATATAGACTTTCTCTCAAATTCTTGTTTCCTATTATCCCTAACTTCCAATAAAGATAGGTTACATTCTGTCCCCAGGGATACCAAATTAAGACTAAGAGAATTTGATTTTATATTCTAATGTGGTGTAATCCAATTCTACAAACGAGATGGAGTAGGAAATAATACCAGAATCCCATAAATATTAGATGGGCTAGAGTGTTACTCTCATACTATCTTTAAACAGGTACATTATTTTCCGATAGGAATGCCCAATTTGTCAAGATCTTCTGAAGGGTCATTTATAGTTATACTTTTATCTCCATAGTAGATGAAAAGCTTAGTGGGAAAACCCCATCTATACGAAATATTATTTCTCAATGTTGTGGTCATATCTTTGACACATTTGCGACTGTTCCTTGTAGCCAGGGAAATCTGGAAACATAAAGATTTCCATGTATTTTGAATGCAGAGGATTATTAATTCGGCCATTCCTTAACAAAGAGTCTTTTTTTTTTCCTCTTTTCATAGCCCAGTAAGGGTGTCTTTTACACAATAACAAAAAATATTGGTAGAAGGGAGACCAACAATGGTCCGGGAATGCTATGCAATGCATTGTGATTACCGCTGTTTTGTATGAAACTTTTTGTATCTTGTTACAACATTGAATTTGCTTTCATCCTTTTTACCACAATAAAATGATATTGATAAAAAGATAAAAAAAACAAAAAAAAAACAAAGAGTCTTTATCTGCACAGTTCAAAAAAAACTATTTCTACTTCTTAATAAGTGATTGAACAGTACTGAATGGCATTTTCAAGGATTTGGATATCTTTTTATATCCTTTTCCATCTTTAAAAAGTTCCATTACCTTGTTATGCAGGTCTTTTGACAGTTCTTTTCTGCTCCACATGGCTCTGTATCTAGCCTGTTCAGTGCATCCACGTAAGAGCTAACAAACTCATTGACTATTTAAACACTAATTGCAATTTAAAAAGCCACAGGTGTGGGAAATTAACCTTTAATTGCCATTTTAACCTGCGTGTGTCACCTTGGGTGTCTGTAACATGGCCAAACATTCAAGGGTATGTAAACTTTTGATCAGGGCCATTTGGGTGATTTCTGTAATTATGATTTAAAAAGGAGCCAAACAACTATGTGATAATACATGGCTTCATATGATCTCTATCTTTCAATAAAATACATTTTTTTCACGATCAGTCATATTTTCAAAATCAATGTCAAAATTTCACAATTTCTGCCAGGGTATGCAAACTTTTGAGCACAACTGTAATTCAATTGCCTAAAATGCAGACAAATCACAATTCATTTGGAACCAAATGCACAAGTTTAGTAACTATGCCCAATAATGCTCCCATGTGTCTTACATTTTATTTCTGTGCTTGTGGGAATGCAAAATTCATTCTGAGAAAATTGATATATTGTGTTTTGCAAAAAAACATTGTTGTCTAATGAGAGACTCATTGGTCAAAGGTCAAAGTTCCCATTCATCAGAATAGAAAAATGGCAACACCAAAAAGGAAAGCTTTGGATATTGAGAATAATAAAGATAATGTGGGGAAAGGGTGAAAGAAGGAATGATGAAGAATAAGGGTGGAGAAGTAAAGAAAGTGAGGAAATGGCAATATAAGAATGTGATTGGCAGAGAGTCAAGAAAAGGATAAAAGAGAAGCCAAGACATCTGTTTCTGTGTGGCAAAATATATTCTCTCATTTATCTCACTCATAGCCCCCTGTGGAATAACTCCTACCTGACATGCAGTTGGCCACATACTTCATAATTTTTTACAAGCATCGACAAACACACAAATTCAGATTAGCCTAAATTTACTACTTAGACTACAATCTCCATATCAGGCCATCGCAGTTTAACAAATTTTTGCCCTAAAAATAATAACTAGCACAACTAACTGATTAATTAAGGGTAACTTAGCAGGTTTTTATGATAGAGTGATCAGAAAAGGGGAGCCATATACTGAAGGATAACTGTAATTCTGACTTGTAGTCAATGGTAGTGCTGGCATGGATGTCACACACAGTTTAAAGGTAGTAAGTAAATCTATACAATTGTTAGGAAAGCATTAAAATAGTCATTGCCAAAGTGATCTGAGAAAATGTGAAACTAAAATCAGTACATGATACAGTAAGGGGAAAAAGTATTTAGACGGCACATTTTTTATATTTTGAAGATATCAAGATATTAAACATCGTTGTTTGTTATAACATGCTAAGCTATACATAATTAGAACAGTGCTAGTTGCGCTTAAAGGACCACTCTAGGCACCCAGACCACTTCAGCTTAATGTTTGGGTGCCAGGTCCCTCTAGGATTAACCCTTTTTTTATAAACATAGCAATTTCATAGAAACTATGTTTCTAATAGGGTTAATCCAGCCTCCAAATCCTCTAGTGGCTGTCTCATTGACAGCCGCTAGAGGCGCTTGCGTGATTTTCACTGTGAAAAGGGTAAATGCTTTCCTATGAGACCGGCTGAATACACACGCAGCTCTTGCCGCGCGTGCGCATTTAGCCGAAAGGGAGGATCGGAGGCGGAGAGGAGGAGGAGAGCTCCCCGCCCGGTGCTGGGAAAAAAAACCTTTCCTCTCCCCAGAGCCGGGCGGGAGGGGGACCCTGAGGGTGGGGGCACCCTCAGGGCACTATAGTGCCAGGAAAACAAGTTTTTTTCCTGGCACTATAGTGGTCCTTTAAGATATGCATCGTGCTAGTTGTTTAAATGTTTGTCACTGTAGCGCATTAAAAAAAAGTAAAAAAAAGGTTAAGTAAAATAAGATGGATAATGCTCAACAATGCTAGATTATTTAAATTCGTGTGGTTGGAACGTGGTAGCCTAATTTACAGTGTAGCAGAAGTTGGTCTGTGTGTGGTGCCTGGACATGTTGTGTCGTGTATACATAGGCTGCAAGGTACTAAAGAACGAAAAGCATTGCTATATCTTGGCTAATATTCAAGGTAGCGTTACCACATAAACTATACATAAGTATTAACTGCTTTGTTAAGGTTAACTGGTTGTTGAGCCAACAGGTAGTCTCTTGGTTTAAACAATGCCCACAGTCTATTTATCACACTTTGCTTATGTGAGTTCCGTGAGGTCGAGGCAAAATCACAGAAGTGTGGGTAGAGTCCAGAGTGACCGCATGGACGCGATGGCGTGGCAGCGGGCCAGCCCTCAGTGAGGTAGCAACGTTCAGCCAACTCCCGTGATCTGTAAGGACCCGGCTTCTCCACCTAAGTCCTGGGGGGCTTCAGTGTTGCGGGTTGTGTTGTGCCGTCTGCCCCGCTTCTGCATAGCTGTCGGCGTGCCCATATTGTCTGCTGCTGTAGTGGCACGCCGGGCGGCGGTTCTCTCGCTTGTTGCATGTCTTTCCAGTTTCAGGTGATCCGCAGGGCGGCCCAGAAGTGGCCACAGAGGTCTTCCCTGGCAGTATGGGTCAGGCTGTGGTGTTTGAGGGCTCATTTCTTGAGGGCTGTGATGGGCAGGATGTCTGTCTGCTGCTTGCTTTCTCAGCCGGTATGGCAGTTTCCTTGGCTTGAGTCGCTGCACATTTATCGGGTTGTTGTGGGATGGGTGCCGGGCCCTAGGAGGCCGTTTCTGTTTACTTTCGCGTTCTCTGTGTGCAAGCTCTCCCTTGGCCTGCGCCTGTCTTGCGCGGTTGAGTAGTGTGGACCAGAAGTTGTCGAATATGGCCCCCAGAGTGTCAGTTGCTGTTGTCTTAGGGTCTGCTCTAGTTGGCTGTGGCAGTAGCTGGCTTGCTGTTTCTGCGCTTGGTGCGTCCGCCATTTTGTGTGTCTCCGGGTCCGTGTGGTTTGGAAGCTTTGTAGAGCTCGTGCGGGCCAGAATCAGAACAGGTCCCTGGGGACTGGGATAACCCCCACCGGTCTACGGGGGGAGGTGATATGGGAGCACCCCTTCGTCGGCCAGAGAACCGGGAGAGCGGCCGTCTCTCCTCGGCTCCCACCAGCACAGGCCGCATTTTGCGATGCCGTCTGCTTAGCACCGGGGAACCAAGTGTCGGGTAACCCCGGGTGCAGTTCAGTCTCCTGGTTTCGGTGATCGCGGTTAGCAGGTGGTCGAGCGGTATGCCCTGAATCTTGGCTCCAGACTCGGGAGCTCTCTCACATCTTGTCCGCTCAGGCTCTGCCCCCGATCAGTCTATAATTTTAAAGGTAGGTGTATTTTAATAGTGAGAGAAGACAATGACAAAAAAAATCCATAAAACGCATGTCAATGAGTGAAATAAGTATTTGATCCCCTATCAATCAGCAAAATTTCTGGCTCCCAGGTGTCTTTTATACAGGTAACGAGCTGATATTAGGAGCACTCACTTAATGGGAGTGCTCCTAATATCAGCTTGTTACCTGTATAAAAGACACCTGTCCACAGAAGCAATCAATCAATCAGATTCCAAACTCTGCGTCATGGCCAAGAACAAAGAGCTGGCCAAGGATGTCCTGGACAAGATTGTAGACCTACACATGGCTGGAATTGGCTACAAGACCATCACCAAGCAGCTTGGTAAGAAGGTGACAACAGTTGGTGCGATTATTCGCAAATGGAAGAAACGCAAAATAACTGTCAGTCTCACTCGGTCTGGTGCTCCATGCCAGATCTCACCTTGTGGAGTTTCAATAATCATGAGATCGGGAAGGAATCAGTCCAGAACTACACGGGAGGATCTTGTTAATGATCTCAATGCAGCTGGGACCATAGTCACCAAGAAAACAATTGGTAACACACTACCTTGAAAAACTGAAATCCTGCAGAGCCTGCAAGGACCCCCTGCTCAAGAAAGCACATATACAGGCCTGTCTGAAGTTTGCAAATGATCATCTGGATGATTTAGAGGAGAATTGAGTGAAAGTGTTGTGATCAGATGAGACCAAAATTGAACTATTTGGCATCAATTCAACTCACCGTGTTTGGAGAAGGAGGAATGCTGCCTATGACCCCAGGAACACCATCCCCACTGTCAAACATGGAGGTGGAAACATTATGCTTTGGGTGTGTTTTTCTGCTAAGGGGACAGCACAACTGCACCGCAACAAAGGGACGATGTACGGGGCCATGTACCGTCAAATCTTGGGTGACAACCTCCTTCCCTCAGCCAAGGCATTGAAAATGGGTTGTGGATGGGTATTCCAGCATGACAATGACCCAAAACACACAGCCAAGGCAACAAAGGAGTGGCTCAAGAAGGAGCACATTAGGGTCCTCCAGACCTTAATCCCATAGAAAATTTGTGGAGGGAGCTGAAGGTTCGAGTTGCCAAACGTCAGCCTCAAAACCTTAATGACTTGGAGAGGATCTGCAAAGAGGAGTGGGACAAAATCACTCCTGAGATGTATGCAAACCTGGTGGCCAACTACAAGAAACGTCTGACCTCTAAGATTGCCAACAAGGGTTTTGCCACCAAGTACTAAGTTGAAGGGGTCAAATACTTATTTCACTCGTTGACATGCAAATTAATTTATAACTTATTATTATTATTATTTTACATGCGTTTTTCTGGATTTTTTTTTTTGTGGTTGTTCTGTCTATCACCTGCAATTAAAATTATAGACTGATCGTTTCTTTTTCAGTGGGCAAATGTTCAAAATCAGCAGGGGATCAAATAGTTTTTTCCCCCTCACTGTAGTATTTAAATATATGTAAACATTTTTAGAATATGTAATGTGTCTTTTAATGAAAGTAGCTGCACCATTCATATTAGTGCAGCCAAGCAATTGCAAGATTCAAAATCTGAAAGGAAAATGCTGTTGTTTAAGACACATACCAGGATTCACTGCTATAAATAAAAGGGTTTATTCACAGAACTTAGTGAAGTGAAGTGTGGTCAACTGAAAGCCAAATTGCAAAACGTAGAACAATGTAGCTCACTCAGAAAAATGGCAGTCACATTTCAACTAATTCTGCTTGAAGTTTGCAATTTTGTTATCAATTTACTAGTTTAATGTTTAGCAAATAAAAGGAAACAGCAAATACTCCACGAAAGATCAAGGGCTTGAATAGTCAGTTTTTATATCCACTTATATGAACATGTTAAAAAATGAGATATAGCACTTGAACAGCATCTTTTGCTGTAGCACAGAACACTAGTCAAGTGGAAGAGAGTACAGAAATAAGTCAACTCTTCATAACTTGGGGGAAAAAACACTTACAGAAAAAACACATTGCTTCTCCACAAAAATAATATCTGGTAAATCTATAGGGCCCCATACTGAAACATCCTTATGTCCCCACAACATATTTTCAATCTGACAAACTGATAAGGAAAAATAGAAAAAACCCAAGATATGTATTCGCATCAAAGGGACACTCCAAGCTCAGAATGATGTTGTTATGGTGCCAGGAGGTCCCTGGTGCGAGCTTAACTTTAGGTATTAAACTGTTCACAGACAGTTTAAACCCAAAGTCTTGGATTCAGTTTATAGCCTTGCCCCTGTCCTTCCGCTTCTCTGAGATTCTTGAAAGAGGAACTCTTCGAAAGCCTAGGATAGGGGTTCCGCTGACCGGCTATCTCTATGTGTCATTATTCCATCCATTGTCTCCTATCAGAACACCCCAGTGTTATCATTTCAATCTTCTCTCCATCCAAATGTCAAAATCTCAACATATTCTTCACTCCAGTGTCACCCTCTCTTCACCCCTTTGTAACCATTGCATCACCTAGATGTCCCCATCTCCCCAACATAGTGTTCCGAGCTCCTCACCTCAATATCACTCTCTCTCTCTCGTTTCCCATACTTGCCACAATCTTCCCTCTCCTCAATCAAGTGAAATTCCCTCCTCATAACAATGAAACCATATCATCACTCAAGTGTCATCATCGTCAACCCAGTGTTTCCTTGTCAGTTCCTCCTCCTGTATTACCAGCTCATCCCAGTGTCCCCTTAACTCAGCTATCCACCCCAGTATCATCCACTCCCCTAACAGTGCTCATCTATTCACTCTTTACCCCACTTTCACAATCTTCTCACCCTTCCACAATTTCCCCCAGTATTGATGCTAATTGATATCTACACCATTTCTATTGCTTTCCCAGACTCTTTGCAAACAATCTCTCTCCTTCTTTTCCAGAGTTGTCCCCATTTGCTCAACCTTTTTTCTGCTGCTCTCCTATTTTCCTTGCTTTCATTACCTCATTTTCATATTTTGTCCTCCTCATTTCCAATGTCCTCAGCCCTTCTCTATCTATACTCAATGACTCTTTCTACAAGCATTCCTAATTTTTCTGCATGCTGTCTCCCTCAAATTAAACTTGCTCTCCCCATCTATCTTTCATCACACTCCATACCTCTTTGCCATATTCCTGTTTTTTTCCTTCATAATATATAGGTTTCTTGGAAGCTTTATTAACAGTTAGATATAATATTTTATAAATATTTATATATGTGCAGCCGCCATAGTGGTTATATTACTGTATTCCAATCTCACTTTACCAAAGTCTCTATGTATAATTTAAAAATGGGTGTAAATCTCTGACATGTTCGCTTTCAACATTGTGTTATACTGTGCATATGTTATTTCTTTCACGAGTTATACTTGCTCACCTGCAAAAAAAAAAAAATATATATATATATATATATATATATAAAAAATCTAAGGATGTGTAGCATTTCATACTGAAACACTGTACATACAGGGTACTTGCACCATGACCACTTCAAAATGCTGTGAGTCGGGGCCAGAGTGATGTGGGGTGAGGGAGGAAGCAGTGCTAGAAGAGCTGGCTCCCAGACACTGTATTTGAGGTGGCCATCTGGGCAGTTGTTGGCGTTCTCCAAGCTTTTGGTTGAAAAACCAGGGACTACACCACTCAATTAAAAGACTCATATTTTATACAGTTATGGGAAAGGTAGAGTACACATTTTTTGAATTCTATGGTTTTACATATCAATCATCTGTTTCTTAGCAGGTCTTAAATCTAGGTAAATGCAACCTCATGAACAACACATGAAATATTACACTGCGTCATGATTTAACAAAAATAAAGCCAAAACAGAGAAGCCAACTGTGAGAAACTAAGTACACCTTTTGATTCAATAGCTTGTAGAACCACCTTTAGCAGCAATAACTCGAAGTAATCTTATTCTCTATGACTTTATCAGTCTCTAACATTATTATGGAGGAATTTTAATCCATTCTTATTTACAACTTACTATGTTTGCTTCGTTTCATTGAGGTTTGCTGGTATTTGTTTATGTACAGCTCTCTTAAGGTCCTTTCACAACATTTCAATCGTGTTGAGGTCGGAACGTTGACTGGGCTATTGCAACACCTTGATTCTTTTCTTTTTCAGCCATTCTGTTGTAGATTTGCTGGTGTGCTTGGGATCATTGTCCTGTGGCATGACCTAATCTCGACCAAGCTTTAGCTGTTGGACAGATGGTCTCACATTTGACTCTAGAATACTTTGGTATACAAAGGACTTCATGGTTGACTCAATGACTGCAAAGTTTCCAGGTCCTGTGGCTGCAAAGCCAGCCCAAATCATCACAGGTGTTTGTGCTGATACGCCGTGTTTGGTTTTTTTCCAATTGTGGTGCTGTGCATTATGGCCAAATATCTTCACTTTGGTCTTCTCTTTCCAAAGGACATTTTGCAGGAAGTCTTGTGGTTTGTTCTGATGCAACTTTGCAAACCTAAGCCGTGCTGCATGTTCTTTTAAGAGGGAAGAGGCTTTTACCTGACAACCCCTCCAAACATTACCAGTTCAGTCTTTTTCTAATTGTACAATCATGAACTTTAACATTTAACATGATAAATGAGACCTTTAGAGTCTGAGATTGGATTTTGGATTTTTTGCAATTACTTTGAGCATTGCATGGTCTGACCTTGGAGTGAAATTGCTGGGACGTCCACTCTTGGGAAGATTGGCAACTGCATTGAATGTTTTTCACTTTTGAATAATACTTCTCACTGTAGAACGATGGACTTCAAATTGTTTGGAAAAGGCCAAATAACCCTACCCAGTTTGATGGGCGGCAACAATTGTTCCTCTAAGATCACTGCTGATGTTTTTCCTCCTTGACTTTGTGTTAACACACATCTGAATGTTCCAGACCAGCAAACTACTAAAACTTCAGCTCTTATAGAGGTGATCACACTTGCTGATAATCAATTAATCAAGGGCATTTGATTAGCACCTGTCTGCTACTAAGCCTGGTAATTCCTTTGGAAGCAGTAATGGCTACTAAATTTTTCACACATGGCTTCTCCATTTTGGCTTTATTTTTGTTAAATAAATCATAACACTGTGTAATGTGGCATGTGTTGTTCATCTGAGGTTGTATTTACCTAATTTTAAGACCTGCTAAGGAACAGATGATTTTTATTATTTCCTTATTTGTAAAACCATAAAATTCAAAGTGGGTGTACTATCTTTTCCCCACGACTGTATATCTGCTATACAAATTAAATGAATGTTTCATGAGTCGATGCGTGAAAACACAGTAATTAAGGATAATGTGTGATGTGTAGCAATTGCAGTTATTAAAACAAAGGGAAATATATAAACTATATTATTAGTTTGAATGTGTTCTGATATTGACCGAATTTGGCATTTCTTGTTTCTGGTGCTCTGTGTACAGAGAGCAATAAGTAAACATAATGACTAACCTCTTCAGTGCCAGATCAAACAAAGATGCACAGATGCAGAGGGACAGAATGGGGCCCTGGCAAGGAAATTTGGTGCCCTGCAGCATACAAATTTCACTGGTGCATGGCAAAATGATTTGATAGAAGCATTCACATTGTTTGGATATAACGGGTTAAAATGCTCAGGGCCTCTCTCACCCATCACTATTAATGTTTGTCTTTTCAAAAAGTCACTTCTAACAAGTGTCCTTTCACACATTTGCTCATTTTTAACAGTATCTGAGTATGTCTGGGAGAGTATGATATGTTTTTTTCATAGGTTGAATGTTCATTAAATAAAAACACTTAGACATTTCTCTTTTAATAATAGACAATACTTAGTGACCATTTAGTCACAGAGCTTGAAAATAAGACACTTGCTGAAAAAGAGCATAAAGGGACACTCCGGGCACCCAGACCACTTCTGCTCATTTAAGTGGTCTGGGTACCAACTCCCACCACCCTTAACCTTTTTATAAACTGCAACAATTACCTTGCAGGGTTAAGTCCTCCTCTAGTGGCTGTCTGTCAGAATTGAAAAAAGAATTGTATAACTTAAATCTGGCAAACAAATTTGTCCCTTCCTCGTCCCTCACTGCAATGATCCTCAATGTTAAAAATAAGATTAATACTCTTCAGTTAGAATACACAGCCTTGATGGTAAAGAAATGAAAACAAGTTTTTTACGCCAAAGGTAAAAAGCCTCATCTTTGTTGGCCTCTAAATTAAGCAACAGAATCTCCCAATCTAGAATTGAGCATTTAATTAAAGATGAGGGAGTTAAGATAACTCACCCTGTTAAAATTAGCAATATGTTTGCGGACTATTATAAAAAATTATACAATTTAGCCCTTGATCCTAATATTATACAACCAACATCTGAAAAAATGTGCTCCTTTTTGGATAGGTTCCCTATCCCACTCCCGAACTCTCAAAGCCATTTGAAGCAGCATTCGAACACGTGGCGGTGGCCATCTTAAGCCGCGAGTACAATGAGCGCTTTTTGGTCGTCGAGTTCATGGAACTCAAATCGGACACTAAACAGCACAAACACTGCTGACTATTTACCTTTCACGGCTGTTCGGCTATTCGAACGGGAGTCGAATGGCGTTCGGTATTTTGCACGTTACTTCAAATGCCCGAAGTATAATGGCCGCACAGCCTGATTCCCTGGAACTGTTTTGGGAATGGGACCATGCATGCGGTTGGTCAAAATATGACTTCCAGGAAATTCCTGAGCCCCTGGGTGATTTTTTGGATATGTTGGTCACCCAGACCAGGGCTGTCATGTGTTTTGGGGTACTTTTGGGACTTTATAGAAAAGTATGGTTTTTCTGTGCTCTGAGATAATTGGATTAGAATTAGTACAGTTACTGATCCAATTATCTCCCAGGCAGAGGGGAGGGATTGTGTGCTGTGTGTGGGAGTACCATGCCTTGTAACCTTATTGTTATTAAAAAATGTTTTATTTAATTAAAGATTTACTGTGGCTTTGCGATTGTTTCCCTCTACTAATTATGACCCTCAAGGCAGGGAATCTTTTATACAAGGAAATCCAGCCTAATGCCACTTGGTCCAGAGCTACGCCCCTGACTGCATTACGTAGTGCCTTGCCTGATTTGGATGTTGAATATTGGCTTTCCCATTCGATTTCCCACATTAATGATTTGTTTCATCCAATAACTTGTTCTTACCTTTTAATCAATTTAAAGAAAAATTCTTCCCAAGCATTTTTGATGCCCCCATGCATGAGAGATTGGTAACATCTATTAAAGAACATTTTGGTGTTCCCGACCGGGGTCCGAATGAGAAGAAATTGGAAATGTCAAAATTAGAAAAAGTCTATTTGTCGGACCCTGTCCATAAACATACCGTCTCTCTTTGTTACATTGTTTTTGCAGGTGAAATAGGTCCCAAGTTGGACTATATGTTTAAATGGGAAAGTGAACTGGGTGGGGTATACACAATAGATGAGTGGCCTGACTTCCTTATCAAGCTGAAAGGCATTACACAATCTGGAGTCTCATTATAAATTAGTATTCAGGTGGTACCTAACTCCATCTAGGCTTTCTAAATTAAAAAAACGCAGCATAAAATGGCATAGAGTTATACACCTACATAGATTACCACATTTTGTTTTTGGTAGTAGCAGATAAACAAGCTAAGTATACTTGTCCGCTTATAAGTAAAAACATGCTTTGTAAACACACTGTTGAGTATGTCAGTAGAGAATCAGGTTATACTAACTGACAAAGTGAATAAAGTGTTAGTACACCCCCAACGCCTCTACAGTATGTTGTTAGAGAGCAAGGCCCCTAATAGAGATCAGAACCCCATATTATTAGAATTAGTTAACAAGTAGTAAAACTTAGAAATCATCAGGCAAAATATGGGTATCTGGACAGAGGTGTGTATGGTAGCAAGAGTCACAGTCCCCTTTCAGCCTATGCCCCTCTGGATGTTGCTCATGGCTCTACCGTGATGGAGAGGTCAGCAGGCAGAGGATCCCAGATGGAAGCCAAGATGTCATGCTACTATGGAGTGCTGCAGAGTACATATTAATGGCTGGTTACACTTTCAAAAATTGGCACGAGCACCACCTGGAGCTTGACTTTGTAACAATTACAGATAAAGTGGCTGTTCTGCATTCCCTGAAATCTAGGGTGCTCTTTCACTTTGGATTAATGCCACTTATATTCCTGCCAAATCAATTTAAGTCCACGCTGGAGTGGAGAAGCTCATTTCACATGACAAAGGCCCTAAAAGACACCAACATCGGCTATCGGTGGGGAAAAGCACACGCTCTCTTGACTACAAAAGATGGCAAGATCTACACACTCACCTGTCACTGGGTCTACCTTTTTGGGTACAATACTGGAATCTCCTAAGACTTGAAACGTGTCTGTCTAATATTGTTAACACAGGCTGATAAAGTAGCTGATAAAGTAGCTAATCCAGTAGCTAATTCCAGTTCAGGCTTAGATCACTGTCTATTTATCATAGCTGTCTTTGCGCTATATAAATAATAAAATAATAATAATAAAATAATAATAATAATCACCTAGCCCAGTGATGGCGAACCTTTTTGAGCCCGAGTGCCCAAACCGTAATACATGCCAATTTTTTCCCCTCAAAGTGCCAAAACGGCATTTAAACCTGAATACTGAGGTTTAAGTTTAGAAAAAACAACTCATACAGTTGTCCGAACTAATTAACATCTCTGTGTGTGTATTAAACAGTTTGTGTGTGTGCTCGGCAGTCTGTCTGTATGTGTATTTAGCAGTCTGTCTGTATTTAGCAGACTGCTGAGTACACAGTCTGCTGAATACACACACAGACTGCTAAATACACACACACACAGACTGCTGTGTACACACACACACAGACTGCTGAGTGTACACACACACACACAGACTGCTGAGTGTACACACACAGACAGACTGCTGAGTGTACACACACTGCATTGAGGGGTACAGTGTTTGTGGGTGGAGTGATGTGTGTGTGTGTGTCTTTTTGTGGGGTGATATGTGTAGGGCAGGGGTGCTGTGTGTATGTCGTCCCCCCTCTCCCCCCCTGTTTTCTTTCCCCCCATCCCTCCCTCATTTTTTCTCTCATCCCACACTCAGTTTTCTCCCCCCATCTCTCCCTCAGTCTCCTTCCCCCCCATCTCTCCCTCAGTCTCCTTCCTCCCCCCATCTCTCCTTCAGTCTCCCCCCAATCTCTCCCTCAGTCTCCTACCTTGTAGCGTGGCCGAGCGCCGCGGAGCTCAGTTTCCTGTACCCGGTGGACAGGAAGTGCTCTCTCTGTGAGCACTTCATTTCCGTCCGCCCGGGTACAGGAAACATAAGTTCCTGTACCGCGGTGCGCTCGGCCACGCTATACAGAGGGCCTGGCAGGAGGGAGCGCTCTGCGCTCACCTCCTGCCGGTCACTCCGGCTTCGCGCCCGCCGGGCCGGTGCGCCCTAAGGCGGCCACTTGTGCCATAGGTTTGCCACCACTGACCTAGCCTATGCCTTTTTGGGCTGTATAAGTCCCTCTGTGGTGATCTAAATCCCCTTGCTTCAGGTTATCGAGCTCTTACTTTATTTCATATTTTTTATCCATCCTTTAGGAAATTAGCATCTTTGATCCTCTCAAAGGCTAATTTCCATTTGATTTTATAAGTGCTTCTAAATGAATGTTACAGAATCGGTCAGACCAACCCAATCCTGAAACCATTTGACTTTAGTAAATGTGATGGGAGTTCACTGGAGCCTGAGAATTTAGCATTTGCCTCCTTAGCTCCCTGAGTTTTTGGGCCTTCACCCTTTTTTCAGCATCTGTAAATCTCTTAATAATTTTGGGTACTGGTGCAACGCTGGCTGCACAATATTGACCACTAGGACTATCAATTGGACTGTCTTGGGCAGGGACGTACCTGGAGTATTTGGCACCCGGGGCGGATCCTTTATTTGCTCCCCCCTCCCCCCAACTTTGAAATGTAAAAAACAATTGCAATTTTTTTTAAATGTATTTGGCACTGAACACCGAAACAAACACAGACACACAAACAGATACACATACAGATACACATATATAAGTGTGTGTTTGCGTAGTGGATGCAGTGTGTTTGCGTAGTGGATGCAGTGTGTTTGCGTAGTGGATGCAGTGTTCGCTTGTATAGTGTATGCAGTGTGTGTATAGTGAATGCAGTGTGTGTATAATTTATGCAGTATGTGTATAATGTATGCAGTGTGTGTATAGTGTATGAAGTGTGTGTATAGTGTATGAAGTGTGCAGTGTGTATGCAGTGTGTATATAGTGTATGAAGTGTGCAGTGTGTGTATGCAGTGTGTGTGTGTGCAGTGTGTGTGTATAGTGTATGCAGTGTGTATGCAGTGTGTGTATAGTGTATGAAGTGTGTATGCAGTGTGTGTATGCAGTGTGTGTATACTGTATGAAGTGTGTATGCAGTGTGTGTATGCAGTGTGTGTATAGTGTATGCAGTGTGTGTATACAGTGTGTGTATAGTGTATGAAGTATGTATGCAGCGTGTGTATGCAGTGTGTATGAAGTGTGTATGCAGTGTGTGTGTGTATGCAGTGTCTATACAGTGTGTGCATGTATGCAATGTGTGTATAGTGTATGAAGTGTGTATGCAGTGTGTGTATAGTGTATGCAGTGTGTGTATACAGTGTGTGTATAGTGTATACAGTGTGTGTATAGTGTATGCAATGTGTGTATAGTGTATGAAGTGTGTATGCAGTTTGTGTGTATGCAGTGTGTGTATAGTGTATGCAGTGTGTGTATAGTGTATGAAGTGTGTATGCAGTGTGTGTGTATGCAGTGTGTGTATAGTGTATGCAGTGTGTTTATACAGTGTGTATGGTGTATGAAGTTTGTATGCAGTGTGTGTGTATGCAGTATGTGTATGCAGTGTGTGTATGCAGTGTGTGTATACAGTGTGTGTATGCAGTATTTGTATACAGTGTGTGTATAGTGTATGAAGTGTGTATGCAGTGTGTTTATACAGTGTGTGTGTATGCAGTGTGTGTATAGTGTATGCAGTGTGTATAGTGTATGCAGTGTGTTTATAGTGTGTGTGTATGCAGTGTGTGTATAGTGTATGTAGTGTGTTTATAGTGTGTGTGTATGCAGTGTGTGTATAGTGTATGCAGTGTGTGTATAGTGTATGAAATGTGTATGCAGTGTGTGTATGCAGTGTGTGTATGCAGTATGTGTATACAGTGTGTGTTTAGTCTATGAAGTGTGTATGCAGTATGTGTATACAGTGTTTGTGTATGCAGTGTGTGCTTAGTGTATGACGTGTGTATGCAGTATGTGTATAGTGTGTATGCAGTGTGTATAGTGTATGAAGTGTGTATGCAGTATGTGTATACAGTGTGTGTGTATGCAGTGTGTGTATAGTGTATGAAGTGTGTATGCAGTGTGTGTATGCAGTGTGTGTATAGTGTATGAAGTGTGTATGCAGTGTGTGTATAGTGTATGAAGTGTGTATGCAGTGTGTGTATGCAGTGTGTGTATAGTGTATGAAGTGTGTATGCAGTGTGTGTATGCAGTATGTGTATACAGTATGTGTGTATGCAGTGTGTGTATAGTGTATGAAGTGTGTATGCAGTGTGTATGTTGTGTGGAATAAATGCTGCCACTTACCTGCCCGTCCCGACCTCCTCGACTGGTGGTCCGGTGGCACAGCATCACTGGGCAGTGAAGAGGGGCCCAGAACTCTCCATGCTCGTTTCCCATCCAGCAGCAGCAGTAGGGTCCTCTGTTCTCGCGATCCGCGAGAGCTTTGCCATAGCAACCCGCAGCAACGCTCTCGCGGATCACGAGAACAGAGGACCTAATGCTGCAGGATGGGAAATTGCGTGGATACTCCAACAAGGCACACCATCCCTTTTCATAAGACACAGGGGTGGCGAAATGCCACCCCTGTGAAAGTTGCCCGGGCACCCCCTTAGTGAGTGATACCCGGGGTGTACCGCCTCACCCCTTAGTGCACTGGTCTTGGGTGAGGGCTTTTCAGGCTTTCACATAGAGCTTTGACGGCTGTGCATTCTACAGGTTACCTCTACACCACCCATGGTCTGGCAGGGCAGTGCAGCAATAGCACCCACTCACTATGGCACCCTGTGCATTCACACAGATTTCAGTTCCCAAAGGAGAGCACTGCTTATAGTTCCCAGAATTCTCCACATAACTCTCCTTGACAGTGGCATTAGATTAGCAAATCATTAATCATCTGGAACTACTGCTAAAAATAAAAAGTGATTAATAACATCATCTGAATTTCTGCAAGCACAGATTTGACTTTTCCAACAGCTAGGTAAAGAATGTGTGATATTGAAAATACTTAAGCAGTCCATCTTTTCAATAACTCCTTAAAAAGACAGTTACATAAGCAATGTATTAAAAACATGACAAGGGAAGAAGCTCAATAATTGCGGTAGCTACCCCAATCATTTGACTTAATATTTTCCAAATTATCAATTACTCACCTTAATCCCAATCGTTTTGAAGCAAATCAATAAGGATCAAGTGGGATTTAGCCAACCAGGCAAGAAGCCGTAAATACAAGATAATGATCGATCTTGCTGATGTGAAAAAAAAAAAAAAACCTGCAAAAATCCAGAAGTGCTCATTTTACGTCAGGCTTCCAAAGATCATTTGAAAGTCAAATAGAAACTTAAGTTAAATTGGAAAGTAAGGGAATTTTTAAAGGAACACTCCAAGCACCATAACCACTGAGCAGGGCTGTGTTCACTGGCTGAGAGGTCTGAGCCAACAAGCTGAAACCCTAGTCAGCTGTGCTTCCCCACAATGAATATATTTGACTACTGCAGCAGGGGAAACTGGATATGGCCCAACATCTCTAAAAAGATTTAGAAATCTCCACTGGACGTTCACCACGGCACTCCTGGTACTATAAACATTACAGTGGATTATAGTTGGTGTGGTCCTCAGAGTGGTCCTTTAAGGCAGAGTCGATGGTACTCTATATATAAAGTCCAAAAGGAAAAAGGTAAAAAAAAAAGTATAAAATACAAAAATTGCTATTCCAAACTACTACATTAATTAAACAAAAATATTTGTACAGAAATTCAGATTTTTTTAATGAAGGATTATCCTTACCTAGCAGTGCTGGACACAGTATCTTCAATTTAATCTAACAATATTCTTATGTGTTTGTACTGTAGATATAAAATTATATTTGACATAATCAGTTGACCCTATTTTCGCCAAATTGTTATCACTAGCTTAATGTTTGGTCATATATTTACACATTGCCAATATACTTCCAATATCCTCCAGACAATCTTAAATTCCTGTGTTTCGAAACAGAATACGTAAGGCAGGGGTATGAAATTATTTCAATTTACTCAGACTCAGTACTTGGTTTGGGCCAATGCGGCATGGCATGGAAGCTATCAGCCTGTGGCACTGCTGAGGTGTTATGGAAGACCAGGATGCTTCAATAGCGGCCTTCAGCTCTTCTGCATTGTTCGGTCTCATGTCTCTCATCTTTCTCTTGGCAATGCCCCATAGATTCTCTATGGGTTTCAGGTCAGGCGAGTTTGCTGGCCAATCAAGCACAGTAATCCCACGGTCATTGAACCAGGCTTTGGTGCTTTTGGCTGGAAAATGAAGTCAGCATCCCCATAAAGCTTGTCTGCGGAAGGAAGCATGAAGTGCTCCAAAATCTCCTGGTAGATGGCTGCGTTGACCCAGGACTTAATGAAGCACAGTGGACAAACTCCAGCAGATGACATGGCTCCCCAAATCAAAACAGACTGTGGAAACTTCACACTGGACTTCAAGCATCTTGTCGTGAGTGCCTCTCCATTCTTCCTCCAGACTCTGGGTCCTTGGTTTCCAAATGAGATGCAAAAGTTGCTCTCATCAAAAAAGAGGACTTTGGACCACTGAGCAACAGACCAGGACTGTTTTTCTTTAGCCCAGGTAAGACGTTTCTGATGTTGTTTGTTGTTCAGGAGCGGCTTGACAAGAGGAATACATCTGAAGCCCATGTCCAGGATCTGTCTGTGTGTGTTGGCTCTTGATGCACTGACTCCAGCCTCAGTCCACTCCTTGTGAAAGTCCCCAACACTTTTGAATGGCCTTTTCCTGACAATCTTCTCCAGGCTGCGGCCATCCCTGCTGCTTGTGCACCTTTTTCTTCCACACTTTTCCCTTCCACTTAACTTTCTATTAATGTGCTTTGATATAGTACTTTGGAAACATCCAACTTCCTTCGCAATTACCTTTTGAGGCTTTCCCTCCTTATGGAGGGTGTCAATGATGGTTTTCTGCACAACTGTCAGGTTAGCAGTCTTCCCCGTGATTGTGATTCATACTGAACTAGACTGAGAGACCATTTAAAGACTCAGAAACCCTTTACAGTTGTGATATGGCTTACTTAGCTGATTAGAGTGGGACACTGTGAGCCTAGAATATTGCACCTTTTCACAATATTATAATTTACTGAGATTGTGGATTTGGGGTTTTCATGAGCTGTAAGCCATAATCATCGCACTTATGACAAATCACGACTTGAACTATCTTGCTTTGTATGAAATGCGTCTATCTCATATATTAGTTTCCCCTTTTACGTTTCATTACTGAAATAAATGAACATTTGCCCGATATTCAAATTTTTCAAGTATCACCTGTAAGTAGAACGTAAAATGCCAATCATTATGTTAGGACACACTCATAATTCCTGCCCCAGAAGTACTCAAACTAAGTTACACTACAAATACAGCATGCAGACACTAGAACTTAAATACCACATCTCTCTCACACACACACACAGTGGCGTAACTACCGTGGTCACCGCCGTGCCATGTGTTGCGACCCCATGCTGTTAGGGCAATCTGATGGAAATGAATTTCCAGAGTGCCCGGTCAGTGCTGTGGTGCTTTAACAGCGCGAACGGGCCCCCTGTGATGACATCAGAGCTGGGAGGAAGTGACTGCCCCAGTCACTCCTCCCAGCTTACACCGGGAGCCGCACGGGAGGAAGGAGAGGAGGGAGTGAGAGTGGGAACTCTGACTCCCATCAGGCTGAGCCACCACTGGACCCCAGGGAAAGTCACCCTCTGCATCTAGGAAACAGGAGGGTGACTAAAACATTTTGTATATGTGTGTGTTTGTGTGTCTGTATGAATGTTTTTATGTATGTGTGTGTTTGTATGTATGTGTCTTTGTATGTTTGTATGCATGTGTGTGTATGTCTGTTGGTATGTGTGTGTGTGTGTATGTATGTGTTTGTATGTGTGTGTGTCCATGTGTGTGTCTGTATGTGTGGTGGGCAACGTATGGGGGGGGAAGTATTGGGGGGGTAGACGTATGGGAGGCCCCATGGAAATTTTCGTACCGGGGCCCCATGGTTTCTAGTTACGCCTCTGCACACACACACACACACACAAACAGCTATCTATCTCTATCTATCACTATATATATTTACCTATAGCTCTATCTATATCTAGCTATCAATCTATCGAGGGAGGTTGATTAACAGGTACTGGAGGGGAAGGGGTTAGCAGTGGATAGTGAGTTTGGCTGACAGGGACTGGCAGAGAAAGGGTTAACAGTGGTTTGTGACGTCGGCTGGCAGTGAAGGGGTTAACAGCGGGTAGTGCGGTTGGCTGACAAGAAAAGGGTTAACAGTGGGTAGTGCGTTTGGCTGACAAGAAAAGGGTAACAGTGGGTAGAGATGTTTACTGACAAGGGCTGGAGGAGAACGTATTACTTGCATTACAAAGAGGGAGGCAGGGGAGCACATATGAGCTCTAACTGCAGTGCAGTCTGTGCTGTGAGCCTTCCTTACACTAGATAAGACATGCCTCTATTTTCATTGGCTGACAAAGAAACATTTCTTTCATAGACTGGAAATTAGGAACATGTTGAAATGAGAGAGGGGGTGGCTAAGGAGTCTGGGTTACACTGCTGAAAACAGCAAACATTTTACAGCACTTCAGGAAAACGACACATAATTGAAAGAAAAGAAACTAACCACTTAATGCCAACAAATCTATTGAAAAAAAATAAAAAATATTATAAATATTATTATTGTTATATATATAAAAAAATCTTATCTTTTATATTAAAAATTTATTTTACAATGGAGGTGCCAACAGGCTCTGGAATGAATTAAATACCTTGAGCTTTCACGCTGTTACGACCTTACTCATAATCCAAGGACCAATGCAATGATCATCCTAAACAGCAGGAAATATATGGTTTAACAATATGTATCAGTATTTTACAAACACCACACATTAAATCCAATTTAATTTAGAGGAAATGTCATAGTAATCAAAATGTTATGCCTCTGGTACAGATACAGTTGAATTTCTTTTATGCGATTTTGTCAAAATAGCTGATGATATTTAATGTTGATTTAGAGATGAGCTGAGCATGGCTCAGCTGAATTCGGTGCTCTTGCAGCGAGGCCTGGGCTGTACGTCTGATGGCGCCCTGTTGGTGAAGGAGGTGTGCCGTGCAGTATCACAGAGAGCGGCTCAGCTGTGTGCTGCGGGCATAGCTGCTGTGGTGGAGAAAATACACGAGAATTGTCAGGATGAAAGGAAAATTTCAGTGGGAGTCACAGGATCATTATACACAGAGCATCCACAGTAAGTAGGAAAGCATATAGAGATATGCATGAGTTCTTTCTTTTCTTTAGCAATGAAAACATATTTTAAAATAAACAGTCTAATAGAAATGTAACCATTTGTAGTAAGTGTAAGATTTTAGTTTATTCGTTTTGGGGTTTACACATTAAACAGTGAATTACTCTGAACTGAAACATATAGGTAAATATAGCTAATTTGGATTGAAGGGATGAAATCAGACTGTTCTAAAACCCTTTGACTACTTACAATGAGGGGTCCCAGGGCACTTGTGGCACCATAACTACTATAACAAGCTGTAGAGTTTATTTACTTGTAGTATTTCTTTAAAGTGTTGTTATGCCCAATAAATTAAGACACAGATTAACCTAAAGTTGAAGTTTATTATGGGTAAGGTGTGCTGCGTGCCCTTAAGATATGCTAGGATTTTACTTTTACAAGGTGACAGCTGAGTCTCTGCAACTACCTGTAGTTGCATGGATCTCTAGTACATGAAGGGCCTTTCCACCAATATGTGCACCCCTTCCCATGTTACCTGTGTTAATGTGTGTGCCCAATCATCTAAATCAGCCCCTCCACATGGCAATTTGAGGTCAGTTTTGGCCCTAAAATTAATACTTATATACTGATGGCCTAGAAATGGGCATAGATTCTCACATTCTATCTGCCAACGGAACCAAAACAGCATTTAGTAGCCGAATTCCCAGTTTGATTGTTATGTTAGCAGTGTCTGTGTGACTACCACCTATCTGTTGCTAATTCAGTGAACGTCAGTGGAAACTCAATGCATTAGTCAAAAGACATCAGTAGCTATTTTTAAGAAGAAAAAAAAAATTCTCATTGAAATAAAAGGTTAGATCTTCCTGCAAGTACCTGTTGTTAACAGGCAGGCTGTTTAAAGGACCACTCTAGGCACCCAGACCACTTCAGCTTAATGAAGTGGTCTGGGTGCCAGGTCCTTCTAGGGTTAACCCATTTTTTCATAATTATAGCAGTTTCAGAGAAACTGCTATAATTATGAATGGGTTAAGCCTTCCCCCTAATCCTCTAGTGGCTGTCTCATTGACAGCCACTAGAGGCGCTTGCGTGCTTCTCACTGTGATTTTCACAGTGAGAGCACGCCAGCGTCCATAGGAAAGCATTGTAAATGCTTTCCTATGAGACCGGCTGAATGCGCGCGCAGCTCTTGCCGCGCGTGCGCATTCAGCCGGCGGGGCGTAACGGAGGCGGATCGGAGGAGGAGAGCTCTCCGCCCAGCGCTGGAAAAAGGTAAGTTTTTACCCCTTTCCCCCTTCCAGAGCCGGGCGGGAGGGGGTCCCTGAGGGTGGGGGCACCCTCAGGGCACTATAGTGCCAGGAAAACGAGTATGTTTTCCTGGCACTATAGTGGTCCTTTAAGGACATTCAAGGATATTATCAAAACGCAATTTACTGAAACTGTCCACCAACCGTATTTGTACAAAAACCTGAGAAACTTACTTCCCATCCAGTAACTAGACTTTATTTAGGGTCTATTCCTGCTCTTCTATAAGTAAATGATGTATTCCCTGTCTTTACTAATATTTTCATAACACATTCAAATAAAATACTGCTCTGCAGAGACAATATAACATTGAAGAATTAATAAGACATAAAATCATGTATGTGTGGAAAACACACTTTACTTTTTATTTTTTTGCAGCTTTGCCAGAAACTTAACGAAAACTTTGAAGAACCTGATTCCTGACAAAGAAGTCAACTTTAAGACGTCAGATGGGCATGGGATTGGAGCTGCCTTGATTGCTTCAGTGGCTGAAAAAAAACTAATAACTTTATAATTCACGAGAAAGTTAAGAATATATATTGTCACAGACACCACTACATTTGTGGTCACACACACATTGGCTGACCCTGTTCAACAGAGTTTTGTATATTTTTGAATGTATTTTTGTCAGGGGTCAAGTCCTGGGGAAAAAAGTGTGGGAACTCACCCAAGATACCCGCCTCCCCCCCCCTTAAAAAAAAAAAATAAAAAAAAAATTACACTCCTATGCATATAGTGCAGTGCGTGTATAATGAATGTAGTGTGTTTGTAGCGAATGCAGTGTGAATAATAATTGTAGTGTATTTGTAGTGAGTGCAGAGTGTGTATAATGAATGCAGTGTGTTTTTAGTGAGTGCAGAGTGTGTATAATGAATGTAGTGTATTTGTAGTGAGTGCAGTGTGTATAATAAGTGTAGTGTATTTGCAGTGAGTGCAGTGTGTATAATAAATGTAGTGTGTTTGTAGTGAGTGTAGCGTGTATAGTGAATGTAGTGTTTTTGTAGTGAGTGCAGAGTGTGTATAATGAATTTAGTGTGTTTGTAGTAAGTGCAGAGTGTGTACAATGAATGCAGTGTATGTAGTGTGTTTGTAGTGAATGCAGAGGGTGTATAGTGAATGTAGTGTGTTTGTAGTGAGTGAAGAGTGGGTATAATGAATGCAGTGTGTGCGTGTGCTGGATGATGTGTGTGTGCGCGCTGGATGACGTGTGTGTGAGTGCTGGATGATGTGTGTGTGCGTGCTGGATGATGTGTGTGTGCGTGCTGGATGATGTGTGTGTGTGCTGGATGATGGGTGTGTGTGTGCTGGATGATGGGTGTGTGTGTGCTGGATGATGGGTGTGTGTGTGCGTGCGTGCTGGATGATGGGTGGGTGTGTGCGTGCTGGATGAT